>OX344728.1:41910426-42511426 GCA_947034835.1 Ballota nigra | reverse complement strand
ATGGCTGCAGGTAGTTGTTGTGCTCAGATTTTATGGTTGAGGCAACAGTTGAGGGACTACCAAGTGTTTGCTAATCAGGTTCCAATCTATTGTGACAACAATAGTGCTATAGCAATTACTCAGAACCCAGTGCTTCACACAAGGTGCAAGCATGTGGATATTAGACACCACTTCATTCGAGATCATGTGGAGAAGAAAGATATTAGGATGGAGAAGATTCACACTGACAGGCAAAGAGCTGACATCTTGACTAAGCCTCTAGCTGAATCGAGGTTTATGGAACTGTCAGTGGAGTTGGGACTCTTAGATCCGGGAGAGCAGTCAGTGTAGGGTTCTAGGGGGAACTCAGGCCAGACTCAACTCAGCGAGGTATCAGGGTGCTACAATGTCTCCCTGACAGGTATGAGTTCTAACCTGACTCTTGTGAATCTCAAGCGTCTCCCTGAGTCTTTCGTCCTGAAAATCTTTATTAAATGCATTCCGTTTTCATTAAAAGCGCGCCTTTTCATATTTAAACCCACGCGCACGGAGCATTTAATGCTACAGTTGCTTTTTCATATACGTGTCCATTTTATATGGAATATGACTGACATGGGGTTCAATTAAAACTGAGATTCATCCTGGCCTCTCATTTCAAAACCTTTCGAATTCAGGGATCAATCTCAACCCCACGTTTGAGCAACTGACTTTGTCTTATCAATCAAGAGTGCTATTTGAGGTTTTTACGCAACCACAACGCACAATCTGCACACTGAGTTTTCTCTACACAGAAATTTCAAAAACCTTTCTTTAAAAAACAATGGCATTCCTTGATTCCAACTGGACAACCGACAAGATCGTTGACGTTGTTGAGAAGAAGCTGGTACACATGGAGCAAGTCATCTCCATGGAAGGTATCTGTCTAACGGTTGAGGAAATCAAACCCGTGTTTAAATGGATTTCCGATGCCGGGTTGGAAACATACTTCACCACCCGCCTCATTTCCGTGCTCCCAAGAACAGTAGTGGAAGCATATTTGAATATGTTCTTGCGGAAGGGGGAAGTTTTCACAAAGGTGACTGCGTTGAAGCCGACGGGAGAGAAGGACGGCGACGACGAACCTCTTTACAACATAGAGGTGGTCACTATCAACTTCAGGCAGGCGGTGAGGGAGGTCTTTAAGTTGCCTTTCTCAGGCATCAACCCAAGAACCTACAAGGAGAACTCAGAGGGAGAGTTTCTTGGGAAGTGGACCAAGTCAGGGTCACCGGAGTTCAGGGCTCTCCAGAACAAGAGTACGTTAAAGCCTGAGTACAGAGCGCTGGTGGACTTGGTGTCAAAGATGGTGATGGGAGCAACTGGCTCTCACGAGCAGTTGAGTCTGCCCAAGCTGAGGCTCATGGGGGCAATTGCTGATGGAGTGGAAGCGAACTGGGAGCAGTTCTTCCTCGATCAACTCCATCAGGCAGGATTGGACAAGCTCACGCGGGACGAGGAGAAGAGGCACATTTCCGTCAGTGCCATCTTACCTTTCGGCACGAGGATGTCCATCCTGATCGCTCATGCTTACCATGGGTATACATTCGACTTCGAGGATAGTCTCTCCTCGAAGAAGGTAATGTTTTCCTCACTGAGTGATACTTATTCAGTGCTAGGGCTGATTGATCCCAATGCGAAAGCAAAGGGCCAGGCCAAAAAGCCAGCTGGTAAGGCCAAGAGGGTGGCAACCAGTCTCATTGAACGAGTAGATGAACTCCTTGAGAGGAGTAAGGATGCTGAGGAGGTTGCTGCTGAGGAGGTGGAGCAGCCTGAGGTAGAAGCGGCTGAGAAGAGGAAGAGGGTGAAGATAGTGCTGTCAGGGAAGAGCACGAAGTCTGGGACTGAGTCTGATCCCAAGAAGGCCGGGTCTGAGGCTGAAGGAACTGACGATGACGTCAGAAAGGAGGGTGCTCAGGGAGAGAGACCCCTGAAGAGACTTAGGAAGGGAGTAAAGAAGTCCCCTGCTAAGAGGCTTCCTGAGCTGAGTGAGAGGGAGAAGTCAAGCTCTCCTGGAGCCTCTGACTTGGAGGAAGTGAGAAAGACTGTCGAGACGGCTGAGTCGTTGCAGCCTGAGACAGCACCCACTCAAACACCCCCACATCCTGAAACCCAAACACCTTCCATCCCTGACCCCACACCTCAAACTCCCCAACCCCCCCAACCTTCACAGCCAGATCAGCCTACTGAGTCAGCGCCCTCAACCTAAAAAACAAATGAGTCTGACCAGTTAGCCGAGCCAAATCTTCCAAACCACTCAGATTTTCCCTCATACCCCAATCCTAAAGACTGTCCCAAATCTATTTCAGCTGAAGAGGAGGAGTTCCTTGAAATAGAGGAGGAGGAGTTGGATGAGCACATGGCAGGAGGTATACTGGAAAACACCCTCAGGGGGAACGCCACGGAATGGGCAGGGAAGTGCTGGCCTGGGCTATACAAGTATACTGAGTTGCTGGCATATGTGATTGAGCTCAAAGTTTGGTTGGACTTCAAACAATCAAACATGCAGGAGCAACATATGCTGGTGGATGCTCGTGGCTGGGAGCATTGGGAGATGGAAGAGGCCAAGATTTGCTCCTTCTTTGGACTTACTAGCTGGCTTCACCTCTTGAACTTTGACAACCTGAAGCAGCTAGTGGCTGATATGATGTCCAAGAGCAAGGCTGACCTCCTATCTGAGGACGGGAAGGATGGTGACGAGGAGGATGATGAAGCTCAAGGTGGAGCTAGGGAGAAGGCAGTGGAGGAGACTGCGAGAGAAGTTGATAAGATGAACTCTGAGCCTCAGGCTCAGGGGGAAGGTGATAAGAACACTGGTGCCAAGGGTGGACCAGTGGCTGAGGATGCTGTGAACATCTCAGCTGCCGATGAGACATCTGTCGATGAAGGGATTCCATGCCCTGAGACAAGAGAGGAAGATGTTGAGGCATTCAGGGAGACTCTCAGTTCCGAGGGACTTGCTCCAAAGGTTCAAGTTAGCTTAGCTGAGCCTGATGAGGCGGCTATGACTACTTCACAACTGCCTTCAGTGCACCTTGAAGAAGGGACTGATGCTGCAGGGGCTGACAAGGGAAAGCAGCCAATCACTGAGGCGGCCGCTGATGATGAGGATGTGATCATAACCGGGGTCGGACGTGCTGAATTCACCAGCATAGTGGAGGTCAAACAGGAGAAAACCACAGAAAATCTAGTTAAACTTCAGGAGGAAGTGATGAAGCTACGAGCTGAGAAGGAAGAACACTCCAAGGCCCTGGCGAAGTACATCAGGTGGACAAAGTCAGCTTACAACACCCTTGCTAACAGGGAGCTGATTTTGTTAAAGAAAACGATGACTGACACGGCCAAGTCAGTGAGGAATGAGAGGAAGCGCACCAAGAAGATGCTTAGGAATACTCTCAAAAAGCTTGAAGAGAGGGACACGATCAGGGACGAGAAGTTAAATCAGGCAGTGGACAGGCTTGAAGCTCAGACTGGAGCCGTTGTCACTCAGGCCTTGAAGGACTCAGCGTCCAAACTGGAGCTGGAGTCAGGGAGGATGGATCGCACCTCTCAGTCAGTGGCCGACACCTTGGCAAAGGCCACTGAGGAGTCTGCAAAGATACTAACTGAGGCCAGCAAAGTCAGCGGTGAGTCCTTGAAGGTGGAGGAAAGGATCACCAAGGCTGAACAAAGTCTCCAACTCTCTATAGAGGTCTTTGAGAAGAAAGTCAATGCTGCCATCAGTTCCGTTTCTTTTGCAGGGACTGGAATTTCAATGGGAGTTGAGTTATTGAAGGAGGGAATTAACGATGTCCATTCCCTAGCCTCCTTCGTAATCAACAGCGGATCTGACACATTCCCATCTGAGGCCAATGATGATGCCAAAAAGGGGGAAAAGAAGAAAAGATCCCGCCCTGAGGCATCTGAGGCAGTTAACCAAGGAGAGACCGTTCTAGCTGATCCTGAAGCCAATCCTGAAGGGAACATTCTAAGGGTGAGGAAGTCAGCTAGGTTAGCAGCGGTGGAGAAGGAAGGAGAACAAATTGTTGCCAAGCTGAGGGAGGAGGCAACAAAGGCAAGGGCTAGTGAACCTTCCAAGCAACAACCTGAGCCAATTCAGAGATCGTCACCCATGAGCTCAAGGAAGAATCCAATCACTTACTCAGGTGAGTTGGTTGCGGAGCTATGTGCTGAAGCGTGGGGAGATCAATCTGAAAAATCTGAGGCTATGCGCAGAGCTGAAATAGCTCAGAAGGAGAAGATGCGCATCTTAGAGAAGAAGGTTGAGAAGCTGACGGATATCACTGAGCTTCAACAACGTGAACTAGATGATGCAGTGATCAGCTTGCTAAGGAGGAAGAAGGCGAAGCCTGAGCCAAGGAAGTACAGGAGGAAGCCAACAGTTAGGAAATCAACAATTCTTCAAGTCAGAAGGCCAGAATCAGGAGCAAGGGAAGCTTTTGTTGATGAGTTCGTCTCAGAGACATTGAAGGAGTTTTGGACTGATGCAAGGGATGAGTTTGTTAGACTGTGGTTTGTTGTGAAGAAATGGGGCGACACTGACGATATCAATGCCCACTTCACTGACTACATGATGGACAACCATCCTGAGCTATTCCAGAAGATCTTGGAGGAGACTGAGGCAGCTCAAGTTCAAGTGAAGGCTCCTGAGTTCACCATTCGAGCTCCTCCCCTAATTCTTGGAACTCGAAAGCATGATACAAAGGCCATAATGATGGAAGTCTTGAAGATAGCCAAAGCTGAAGGGTACGTGAATCAAACTGGAAGACTTGACGAGCTGAAGGCAAGAGTTTATGCAGGATATGGACTCAAGCCTGAAATGAGATTAGTCTAGGTGTTCACAGGCTTCTTTGTAATAGATTAGATTCATTGTAATCATTTCCACATCAATCAATGAAATCTATTACTTTTGCCCACAGACAAAAACTCATTGTCTTTTTGGCTGTTGCTTAAAATTCTGTATTTTATCAAGAATTGCTCTAACACTGTCTTATCTTATAGATAGGTTTATCTTGTTTCCTCTAAGTGTTTTGAGGATCTTTTCAGTATTTTGGCATCATCAAAAAGGGGGAAATTGTTGGGACATTGTCAGTTTTGATTAAGATCCCAAAGCCCCTGAAAAGATGATTGCCTTAGTCTGTCTTTGTCAGGCTAGTCTTGGTTAGGATTAGTACTTAGTTATTTTACACTTCACAGGTACTCAGTGAGAGGAGAACTCACTGGAGACAATCAAGACTCAGAGCCTGAAGACGAAGAGCACCATCCTGAACTTATGGCAGTCTTCTAAGCTGGCTGAGTAAGTGTCAGTGATGAAGAGTATGATCCTGAGGTCACTACTAACTCAGTCCCGAAGGGAACAGGATGTCACTGAGTTAATGGGAAGACTTGGAGTAGAGCCAAGCAATGCAAAAGGAATTTTAGCGTCAGGACAAGACCGGTGAGCTCAAGACAAAAGGAACTTAATAAGACAAGCCTGAAGCTCAGGAATAAGTTCTGACATTCTCACCAACCTGATGACGTGGACCAATCCGAGGAGGAAACGCACGTACGGAACCTGACATGAAGACTGAATTCAGACTGCATATTCAACGGGCAAGCATTTAATGTGCATTTAATGCAAATACCAAATCCATGCAAGGACGGCTACTGCATGAAGATATGTCCGTTTGAAGCCACTCTACATAGATGACTAGAAGGCTATCTCTCCAATGGATAGTTATTCGAATCACCTATAAATACAGAAGGCCTTGAACCCATTCAAGGTTACGGGAAATTTCCAAGCCAGAAATTACTCAAACTCTCAAGCAATCAAAGCATTAAGTCTTTAAGAGAAGCACTCGAAAACATTCAAATTTCCCAAGTGTTTCTTAGCAACTGAGAGTTATTCTGTATTCCAAGAGCTAAATAGAACTATCTTAAGCTTAGAGAGATTATCCAATCCTTAGTATAGCTTTGCCTTGTAAGGATAATCTCAACCTAGTTGGAATCCAAACTGAAACCAAAACCCTAAGTTAGGCTTGTTGGGAGTAAGTCAGTTAGAGTGTTAGTAAGTAGAGTTGTATAGATCAGTGAGGTTAGCTGGTCTTGGTGCACCTTGGCACGTTAAAAACAAGAATCCCTTGAGTGGATTTCCTGTTAAGTCAGGCCGTGGACGTAGGAGCTTGAGACTCTGAACCACGTTAAACTCCTTGTGTTCTTACTGCTTTGATATTGTGCATACTTGCCATATTACTTGTTCATTCATTGCATTCAAGTTTATCAGGCCTGAATCAATCAGGCTGATCTTCAAAAAGGCACTGCCCTACTAAACACTCTTCAGATTTGAGTAAAACAAGTTTTTCAGAAAGCAAACTAAACAAGACTTTAAACTTTCAGGGCTCAAACATTTTCGCACTGAACTTGAACTGATAGTTAGCCAACTGACCTGCACCAAGTGTAGTCAGTAGGTGTGTTATCAGCTCCTAGTTCTTTACCACTCTGAGCAAAGGGGACCCAAGTCCAAAAGGAAATTACGTAGCCATACAACCTCTTTGGTAGCCTCTGAGGTAGCTACGTACTCGGCCTCCATAGTGGAGTCCGCGATGCATTTCTGCTTCACACTTCTCCAAGATATGGCTCCGCCTCCCAACACAAACACATAACCCGAGGTAGACTTCCGTTCATCTAGATCAGCTTGGAAATCCGAATCAGTATAACCCAAAGGAACAATACTATCTGTCTGGTATACCAGCATATAATCTCGAGTCCTTTTCAAGTACTTGAGAATATACTTGACAGCAGTCCAATGTCCTTGACCAGGGTTAGACTGATATCTTGCTACCATGCCGACTGCATAGCAAATATCAGGCCTCGTACCCAACATCGCATACATAAGGCTTTCTACAACCGAAGCATAAGGAACCTTATCCATCTCCTTCTGTGTCTTAGGACACATATCCTTAGATAAGGGAACTCCATGTCTAAAAGGTAGTAAACCCTTCTTTGAGTTTTGCATGTTGAAACGAGCAATCACAGTATCAATGTAAGATGCTTGAGATAAATACAACATTCTCTTTTTCCGATCACGAATGACCTTTATACTAAGAATGTACGATGCGTCTCCCAAATCCTTCATTTGAAACTGCTCTGAAAGCCACACCTTTACGTCTGATAATACTTTCACATTGTTGCCAATGAGAAGAATATCAACTACGTACAGTACTAAGAATACCACGACGTCTCCGTTACTCTTCTTATACACACAACTTTTATTTTGACACTGATCAAATCCAAAAGATTTGATCACCTCATCAAAACGAATGTTCGAAGACCTGGAAGCTTGCTTTAGCCCATAAAGGGACTTTTTCAGCTTCCAAACCAAATGCTCTTGGCCTTTCTTCACATAACCCTCAGGTTGCCGCATGTAGATGTCCTTATTCAGATTTCCATTAAGGAAAACTGTCTTGACATCTATTTGCCAAACCTCATAGTTCATGTGATTAGCTATGGATAAGAGAATCCGGATCGATTTTAGCATGGCTACTGGTGAGAAGGTCTCGTCATAGTCGATTCCTTCTTTCTGGGTAAAACCCTTTGCCACCAACCTTGCTTTAAAGGCAATAACCTTCACATCAGATCCTCTCTTACGTCTGTAGACCCACTTACACCCGATGACTTCCTTGCCATGGGGAAGTTCGCTTAGGTCGTACACTTCCATACCATCCATAGATTCAATTTCTGAATCCATAGACTTGTGCCAAGACTCTGCATCTTTGTCTTGAATTGCCTCTTTGTAAGTCCAGGGATCGTTATCATCATGTTCATCGCTTGGAATCAAGTCCACAGACTCTCCCACAAACATGAAACGATCAGGTTGTCGTACAAACCTCCCACTATGACGAGGCAATGCATGCAAAGGTTCATCAGAGTAATCACATTGTGCAGTCTCTTGTGGTGTTTCCTCTTGCACACTCGGTGTGCCATTGTCTCCCCTTAACTCATTGCGAATGATCTCACTATTGGACTTATGCTCATTCATATAGTCTTCCTCTAAAAATCGGGCATTAGTACTGCCTATCACCCTCTGATCTTTAGGACTATAAAAATAACCACCTTTTGTTCCCTTAGGATATCCTACAAACAACCGTACTTCAGTTCTAGGTGCCAACTTATCAGCTTCCTTATCCAGCACATGTGCTGGACAACCCCAAATTCGAATGTGGTTGAGACTAGGCTTTCGCCCAGACCACAGTTCAATCGAAGTTTTTGGAACCGCTTTAGAAGGTACGTAATTTAGAAGGTACGCCGCTGTTTCCAAGGCATATCCCCAAAACGAGGTAGGTAATGAAGCATAACTCATCATTGATCTCACCATTTCTAATAGAGTCCTATTCTTTCTTTCAGCCACACCATTCTGTTGGGGAGTAGCAGGCGCAGTTAGCTGGGATGTAATCCCATTCTCTAATAAGTATTGCCTAAATTCATTACTAAGGTATTCGCCACCACGATCAGATCGTAGTGACTTGATACTCTTACCATGACGGTTCTCCGCTTCTGCCTTAAATTCTTTGAACTTGCCAAAGCATTCAGACTTTTGGCGCATCAGATAGATGTACACATATCTTGAGTAATCATCAATGAAAGTGACGAAATACTCAAAACCACCTCTAGCTTGAACAAACATAGGCCCACACAAATCAGAGTGAATCAATTCTAACACATCATTGGCCCTATTCCCCTTGGCCTTAAAAGGCCTTGAAGTCATCTTGCCTTCCAGCAGGATTCACAGACTGAGAATGGTTCCACTTGGAGAGACTCCAAAAAACCACTACTTACAAGTCTTTGAATTCTCCTCAGATTGACATGACCTAGTCTTAGGTGCCAAAGATATGTTTGATTCATCTTTGAAGGTTCTTTTATCTTATTTGATGATGATGAAAGAGTTTCAGTCATAGTACGATATGCACAAGTAATAGTGTAAAGACTGTTTTCTAACGTGCTAGAACAGATTAAAAATACATTTCTCATAATAACAACTTTGTCATTAAAAACAACCGAGCATCCATCCAAAAACAACTTCAAAATAGAAATTAAATTCTTCCGAAAACTCGGCACGTACAAAACGTTCTTTAATACTAAAACAGAATTAGAAAAACATAAGTGCACATCTCCCACTGCGACTACTGCTACAGTCGTAGCATTGCCCAAACTGATAGTAATCTCGCCCTCACTCAGTTACCTTGTTTGCAGAAACCCCTGCAAGGTATAACAAACATGATCAGTGGCTCCTGTATCTACTACCCAAGAAAGGGCGGAACAAGCCGCAAGGCATGTTTCAACAACTAGAGCAAGAGACGTACCAGAGTTATCCTTTTTCAGGAGAGGACAATCAGGCTTCCAATGTCCTATCTTGTTGCACTTGAAATATTTGCCTTTCGTCTTTTTCACGCCACCAGAAGGGGCCAAAACCTTGCTCCCACTGCTTCCACCATTACTCCCACTAGCCTTTTTCTGAGAGGGCTTTTTCTTCTTCCCACCTTTGGACGAAGAAGATCCAGCCTGAACAGAAACATGGGCTTGTGGACCCTTACCCATGAGACCTTCCACCGCAACCAACTCCGCAAGAAGCTCAGCTATAGTATAGCCCTTCTTACTCATGATTATGTTCAAACGGAAGTTTTCAAAGGATTTTGGGAGCAAGTTGAGGATCATATCGACCTTGGCATCACCGTCGATTTCTCCCCCGAGTACCTCTATCTCATTCAGATATTCCATCATCTTGAGACAGTGGTCCCTCACCGACGCTCCCTCTGGCATAGAGGTACTCATAATTTTCCTCATAGCCTCAAAACGGGCAGCCCTATCTTTCTCACCAAAAAGCTCTTTTAGGCATGTTTTGATGCTGCTGTTGTAAAACATTTGACATAGAGGCAAAAATGTAACAACGAGCCATCTCATCAGCCTTGTGCCACTTCTTATGAGCCTCCTTTTGCTCTTCAGTGGAATCGGGTGCCAGATCGGCAGGAGCAGGAGTATTGAGCACAAACTTGTACTCATCTGCAACTAGGACAATGTCCAGATTTCTCTTCCAATACAAATAATTCAGACCAGTAAGCTTATTTTCTTTTAAAATAACCATAAGCGGGTTGAACGTCATCTTATTAAATCTGAAATAAATTAAATGCAAGCATGCATTAAAATCACATAAATTGAAGCATAAAATATTGGAAACCTTCTAAACCAACATTTAACACAACCTCCAACAGCCCAACAAGCACACACGCAAGCCACATTAGGATGGTCATTTACGCATCTATTCATCAACCAGATACCAAGTCGTTAATTTCAATATCACGTCAACTTATCCTTATGACGAATGAAATTAATAATCGGACCTTAACTGGCCATGTGAATTAGAACAGGGACCCTGTTGGGGGGTTATATCAAAATTCACATCTAAGTGATGACCACAATTTAACTGTAAGAAAAATTTATTCACTATTGATGGGCTCATACCAAGAACACATCGCCAGTAAATAATTCACTACAGTTATCTTGCACTAATCTTAACTGATGAACTCATGAATAATACATCCGTTGGGAATGATCACACACTTCATCTAAAGATTAAAATATTTTGATTAGAAGTCTTAACTAGTAAGCTTGTGAATATTGCATCCGTTAGGGGGGGACTCCCAAGGTCCCACGAGCAACAATCACCTTACTTAAAGACCAATTGTGGAGGCCAATGAATTAATTAAATTAATTTTACTCACTTAGTCATTTAAAAATGAAGATTATTCGCAGACATAGCAGATTATAATAAAAAATTAATTATAAAATACAAACATGCCATAAAACGATAAATAAAAGCATAAATAAATGCATATCTATCGCAACCCCTTCTCAAACTTATCAAAAACAGCCTATCAAAGCTATTACCATCATAATTTAGGGCGTAGATAGATGCCTCACATCGGCCTCTCACGCAAAGCAAGAAATGGTCTCGAACGGCTCGAATTCATGTCACCCGAACTAAACTGGCAGAAAACTTCATCAAGACGAATGAATTAGCTCTCGCCACAGGGGGTCCTAGCATAGCAGTGAGGTCTGTAGATAATGTCACGAGGTTTCTGAAATGGACTTACTTGCAGAAAATGGACTCCCGAGTCATAAGTTATGGCCAAAACAATGAACGTCACCGTCTAGGGCCAAAAAACCTTTAACACGAGAAAACTGAAATCCAATTCCACATCCTCCAACCGACATTGCCCGCTCTTGTGATCTAATAATACAACTAATACAAGCGAACGAAACCCTAATACAGTGATCTATTGCAAAAGAAACCTATACTACCCACTTATTATCTGCTGGGAAAAACAATTACAAAATTACACAAGGGTTGCGATAGAGAAACGATCTAAAACCACAATAACAGAAAACCAGAAAATAAATATATGTTTCAGGCAGAGCCAAAAATTCACGAATCCTTGGCTCTGATACCATTTGATAGAACATGCCGGTGAAGGCGGTCCATCCCCAAGATCGTTGTTGGGATACCAAACGTGTATAAATAATTAAAGACCTAAACATGCGTCTAAAGACAAGTTTAGAATCGTTACCCTTGTAGACAGAGGCGTTGATTCCACTAGAGATCTTCTAGTATGTCTCCCAACCTCGTTCGTACACTGGGTGGACGGCGAACTAGCGAACGTGGAGAAAAGTGCCTCCCAATTTCGTCTCCTCAAAACCCTACTCACGAATTTCGGCTGCTGCTCTCTGATCTTACATTGTAGGGTTTCAAAGATGAATTTGAAGCCTTTATATAGGCTCCTTAGGTTTCATGGGCCAGACTAGGGATCTATTAGAAGGTATAGGATTTGGGCTCCTCACGGACCCAAATACTCTTATGTCCAGCCCAGAACATTTATTTGGCCCGTGAACATTAATTCATTCCACTTGAGAATTAATGTTGCACTCCCGTCCTATCCCGAACCGAATCAGGGCTTCTATTAGACTCTATAATTCCCCGTGTTAAAGATATCACACGTCCATTAATTATTAAAGCTTCAGACCATTTTATTTAATTAATATCTATTATTCCTTGAGTAGTACCACTCAACTTTGTTATCGTACGGATATAATCCACCTGCAGGGTTTAATACGATAATCCTTTATGAGTTTCCTCAAGGGGACGTCATCAACCTGGATCACCAGGACACGGTGCCCTAATATCAATAAATAGACATCGTGCAAACGATGTCACTATCCAAAATACATAGTGCGTTGAATCTAACAAGATTCTCACCCAGAATAAATCAAAGTAGTGAACAAGCGCTCCACATATCTAAATATCACAATTAGGGTTAAGAATTACAAGAGTCACCAAGACCTTTAGTTCTTTATAACAGTCAGAATAGAAGAACATGTCTTAACTGTGATCCATTCAATACGACATAGCGTACTAGTATGAACTAATGGCCAAGACAAGCCACTAACAAGTTCATACTACAACTTATACCAATAGTTATGTCCAGAATAAATCAAAGTAGTGAACAAGCGCTCCACATATCTAAATATCACAATTAGGGTTAAGAATTACAAGAGTCACCAAGACCTTTAGTTCTTTATAATAGTCAGAATAGAAGAACATGTCTTAACTGTGATCCATTCAATACGACATAGCGTACTAGTATGAACTAATGGCCAAGACAAGCACTAACAAGTTCATACTACAACTTATACCAATAGTTATGTCCAGAACTATCTCAGTTGTGAATATTGTTTATATCTTATAAGGAACTGACAATGTGATCTTCTGTGTGACTACAAACCCACCACATTATCTACAATATAAGATAAACATATATACAAGTAATACTAGCAATTAATAAGATTGCAATAATGTGAAAAACCATTTATTTAAGATAATAAGGAAATCAAATATATCCATAAAATCCCAACAAAAGTTTGCTTTACAGTATACACCAACATGATGCTCACTTCATCGACTTCATGTCTAACAACCATCCTGAGCTACTCAAAATGATCTTAGATGAGGTTGACACTGCTAAAGTTCAAATCAAAGCCCCTGAGTTCCTCACTCGTCCACCACCACTTCTGCCTGGAAATGTTGGCTATGATTTGAAGTCTATTATGACAGAAGTTTTCAAATTTTCCAAGGCTGAAGGTTACCTGAATCAACTGGATAGACTTGACGAGCTAAAGGACAGAGTCTACAATAGCTATGGACTTCAACCTGAACTGAGAAAGATCTAGTTGTACCCTGAACTTTTGTAATAGATAGGATTCATTGTACTCATGATCATATTCATCAATGAAATCTATTACTTTGCCCACAGACAAAAACTCATTGTCTTTTTGGCTGTTATTTAATTTTTGTAATTATCAAGAACTGCTCTAATACTGATTTTGTCTTATATATTAGGACTTATTTTTCTTCTCAGTGTTTTGAGGTTCTTTTCAGTGTTTTGGCATCATCAAAAAGGGAGAAATTGTCGGGACAATGTCAGTTTTGATTAGATCCCAAAGACCCTGAAAAGATGAAGTCAGCAAGCTGTTTGAAAATTTGTCTATGGAGGGAGTGGACCCACTTTCCTACAAGCAGGATGAACAACTTGAATCCTTCAAGTTGTTTGCTCGAGCCTCGTGCCAGAACATTACTCGTAGGTTCCTTGACAAGTATCTGTGCCAGAAGTACAAATTGTTTTTCGATATTGTGGTGAAGATCTTGATGTGTGAGAATCACAGCACGGATGCCCTATTCTCAGGGAGGCTTTGTGTGATGCATGCGATTCTAGATGGAGTCAAGTGTGATTGAACCATATTCTTTAGGAATGTGTTGAGGAAGAATAAGGTGAAGGTCCAGAAGGAGCCAAGCAAGGAGACTCGTGGAGAGTTGCAGTACTTTTTCAATGACAATGTCTCCTTGGCTACCAAGCTCACTATTCTGCTGGATTTCTACTTCCCAGAGAAGGCTTGGGATGTAGATGGGTGCAGAAAATTTGGGAAGACCAAGATCCTTTTGAACAAGGATGGTCCCCTTTATGGGCATCCTAATTCTGATGGAGATGATGTCATCCCTGCTCAACCCCTCCAGGCAGTGTCCTCTCCACCCAAGGGCAAGAAGGCTAAGAAAAAGAAGAAGATAGGAGCTCTTGCTCCTAAGAAGGTTGTTATTTCTGGTTCTTCAGCGGAGGATCAACTGCCTCTCACCTCTACTCTGAAGAAATTAAAGAGAAATGAGGAAAGTTCTCATGTGACTTCTCCAAAGTCTAAGGAGACGCTGAAGAAGGAGCAGGAGAGTTGAAGAAGGAGACGCTGGAGGCTCCTCAGGGAAGATTTCGAAGAAGCAGAAGAGGGTTGAGAAGAAGTCTCTTATGGTTAATGAAGCAACAGAGGAGGAAGAAGATGAAGAGGAGGAGGTTCCTCTTAAGAAGAAGCCCAGGACCAGAAGGGCTATTTTGCAAGAACCAGAGACAGACTCTTGTCTGGGAACATCATTTGATCACGAGGCAGAGGAGGCTGCCTTCCAGGAGATGGAAGTCATCTCTCCTGGTGTTGCTCTTCCAGGTGCAGAGCCCTCTGAGTCTGCACCTTCTCTGGTTCCAGCGGATGTTGACTCAGCTGAGGTAAACTCTCCTTCACTTCCTACCGTTAATCTTGTGTCCCCTTCCCTTTCTCCCCCTTAACCCTCACAAAAAGCCACTGGTCTGGATGTTACCCCTTCTGCATCTACACTAGACCAGAACCCTCTACCCGAAACTCTCCCTGTTGTGATCTAAGTGTGCATGGC
Source organism: Ballota nigra (assembly GCA_947034835.1). Classification (NCBI taxonomy): domain Eukaryota; kingdom Viridiplantae; phylum Streptophyta; class Magnoliopsida; order Lamiales; family Lamiaceae; genus Ballota; species Ballota nigra. The sequence continues at coordinate 42,496,617 of OX344728.1, read as the reverse complement.
CTCACACTTTGTAGGATCACATCAAGTGAATCACAGTTGAGCTCTGGAGCAGAGCTGGAAGAGACTTTATCCTAATATTGTATCGTCTCGATACACACGTGTGGATGCGTGCTTAGGGTGAAAATCTGGATTTACGTGAATATGGTCAGAGCAGAGCTGAGTATTCTCTAAACTCTGCTACTGATGCCTTGATATGAACTTAGAGTCTAAACTTGACTGGCTCTGGAACAATTTCCTCTGGATCGAGACCAAAAAAATGAAAGTATATCGATATTTGTGACTTGGTGGCAGAGTTGACATTTCTCTCATCTCTGCCTCCAAAAGCTCTAAATAAGCGAAGAGTCGGGGGGATCTCGATGTAACGAGATTGTATTCTATGAAATGATATTTGTCTTGACTTATGAGATCACGGCCATCTCTGGTAGAGCCACTTCTTCCAACTCTGAGACGAGGTTATGCCACAGCCGTTTCCCATCAGAGTTGAGAAGCAAAAAACTCACAAAATGGTAGCAATCTGTAACTTATCCATGCCACACTGATTTGTGGTCCCTACAAAAATTAGGGCTACACTAAGAGAATGACTCTTATGCCCCTTAATGACAAAGGTATAAATACCCTCATTTGTCTTCCTCAAGGTATCACAAAAGACCCTAATACCTTATTTGACTGCATTTTCATGGCATATTCTTGTATATCAAGTGTGCTGAGTTGAGCATCGGAGAGTCGACGCCGGAGCCCCCTCCGACTTGATTTTTGTGCAGGTTTCCGATGGAGTTCTTGGCAGCTGTTTTGAGAGCCGAATTCGCAGGAATCAGAGACGGACTGGAGTTTTCAAGGCTCTGTCCTCATTTCAATGAATCTTTGTTGATGGGTTTCATTTTTCCCTCATCAACTAGCGTCATCTGTGGGAAATTCGGGCTGAGACGTGAGGATTTCCGCAAAATTGAATGGATTCTTGTTGAGTATACATAATCCATTTAAGAAATTCATCAAAAAAACCCAGAAAATTAAAGCTAAGTCTTTATCCTTTTAAGCTTTTTTCGAGCTATAAATGGCAAATTAGGGTTTGATATTACCCCTAATTTGTGTTTCCTTTAATATAATTTTTGGGAGATTTGCAAAGTGTAATTCCCTTAAATTCATTGTAAATATGTAATGAACCTGCTGCTATTTTTCTTCTAATGGCAAAAAATATGTAATGAACTGTAACCTAGGCCCGAATCCCAATCAGTAGTAGGCTGGGATAGATTTTCCCTGAATCAATTGCAAAAAAGTCACGGCCTGAAAGAGTGCCCGTAGCCAGTAGCCCTAATTCCAATTTGGGGCCAGAAAAAAAAGAGAAAGAAAGGGGCGTGGAACGCAGCCCCGTTCAAATCCGGTGAAAAATTTTGCCAGGTCGCCGCCGCTGGGACTGGGTGCCGTCGCGCTTTATCATCGCCTATGCATTCCGGCCTCTACCGTGCTACATCGTTTCTTCCCAACAGCCGCCATATCCTATTGCGACAGGCTCCGGGGTTAAACCCTTTCGTCACACGCTGCCCTCTCGACTGAGGGCGTTTTGTGCAGCCGCTCACTGCAAGTCGACCAGCGCTGCCGCGGCCTTGCCGACGGGGTGTGCCTCCGCGACCAGGGCTGTAACGTCCCCACTTTAAATAGTACGGAAAATATGATATGGCACAATTAGGAACGTTACTAAAATAGTATTTTGTATTAAAATATACACACGCCACACATTTACACAGCGGAAGTAGTAAATAAGTATGATCGTAGTTTAAGTTACAACTCAAAATTTAAATTATTATTCTTGAAAATATAAATTCTTTAAGAAACTTCACAGCCTGCCGAGTTCATTCGCCCACGTCCGGATCCATAGCATCTGTAAAAATTTAAAAGTGGAAGGGATAAGCGTTTGTAAACACTTAGTGGGAAACCTCTTGTTAATTGCACAAACTAAACATCAATTGTTTATAATATGTGAGCCCCCGGAGTTTCATCGGGTATATGCTTGGGTGGCGTGACCAACCCGTGGTGCCGGAACGACCGGACTATATGCTTGCCAACATAAAGTTGGACTTATATGTGGGGCCAGTCGATAGCGGGCCAGACTCAAAATTTAACATTCAACGTTTAATAAGTACAATTAAATAATAATAGAACACTCGGTGAAGAGCGAAGTGATTCCCCACTTTGCAGGTTTGTACCTACAAGTAAAATTTTTAAAATAGAAACATTGTTACTTATCCCTTCACTTTTGAAAATTGTAAGACTTGAATCCAAATCTCCATATATATTCAAATATTGTATACTAACACACATATATCAATTAAGTGTATAAAATCATCAAATAGCAAGTTATAAATAAATATCGACTGTAAAAAAAATGTAACCGCACCATTTCGAACCTTTCACACAAAATTCGATTTTGGCAGATTACACGCCTAAATTTTAAAATTCATATTAAATTATTCATACGTCCAAAAATTATGAAATTTTAACAGTAGATTACCAACTAAATAAAATTTATCGCCATATTTTCAGATTTCTCAAACTCTTTACCAAACATCAAATATTTCGTAATGAACACACAGTAACAGATTCTGGTCACTTAACTTTAAAAATTCACCATAAATTAACCACATGTCCAATACTCATGAAATTTTAACCATGAACTCCCAGCTTCATGTAATTTATCAACATACTTTGGTTTTCTATAAAAACCTAATCGATTATTCTCAGATCATAGCAAACTTCTACTGTTCCTGTAATTTCGTCCAAAACCCTAGCTCTATTTCGAAAAATCACCAGGAATTGAATACCAGTCCAAAAATTATAAAATTTGAAACCTAAGTTCCTTCACAAGTATATTTTCACATATAAAAATTTTCAGAATTTTCCACAAAATGAATTGGTCAAAACGAAATTTATCCCAAAGTTGGTCCAGAAATTCGGTTCTCATGCATATATGAAGAACATAACATCTTAAACTCACTTTACACCATACAATTTCATGATTTATACTTCTAAAGCATATATAATCAAATAATAAACATGATTTTGATCATAACTCATGAAGAAATTGAATTAAACATTCAAACATGAAGTAAAACATGGATAACATGCAAATTTACTCATCAAAACTCATTTTCCTATCAATTAATTCACATATCATGCATAAACTATATACTACCACTTAAATAATTACTCAAACAAGAAGAGAAGCTTACTTAGAGATAGGTAGCTACAAGAAATCTCTTCTTCTCATTTCTCAACTTCTAAGTATAAAAGTAGTAGTATTTTTCTTTAAACTTTTTTTTTTCATATGATTAATTTTGCATGAAAGCTCATGTATTTATAGATGGAACCATGCTTGGAGGCTACTCCAAATTCCCTCTTGACAGACTTGGATGAAGAATGTGGAAGAAATTGGATGATTTTGGAGGTTAAGCCATTAAACACATGGCATCTTATAATTAGTAGCTAATTTTGACTTTTATTCTCTAATTTTTTACCTTAATTTCTTGAAACTTCACCACTCTTCCTAACTTATCTATAAATTTCGAAATTTTATGAAGTTTCAAGAGAAATTTTGTGTCTTGTAATTAAGACACATGTAGGCTTTGAATTTGATAAATAAAAATAAAAGAAATTATGATTTTCTAATTTATTTAATGCTTTTAAGGTACATTATGCATAACATTACTTATACTATCTTATAAAATAAAATTAAAACTCTTCTAAGGCTCTAAATAAATTATAAAGTCTATTTATTAATCATAAAAAAATATCGAGCAATCGATACGTAATTCATTTCTTGAAGAAACGTTAATTTTTCAACTTATAACTTGTGAAATAAATCACTAGACTTAAGGACTATATTAATTTCTATATCAAATACTTTAAGACATAAAATAAAGAACATATACAAATTATAAAGTCTCAAGAATAAGCATGTATTGAGCAAATAATACGTTAATTGTAAATATCGAGCAAATAAAACACATAAACGTGTTTTTGCATAAATTTTGGATGTAAATGTATCACATAGATTCATGAAGAAGTATAAAGCACTTAGTAAAACAAATAAGATCATGAAAACCTAGGGTATTACAAGGGCACTGCCCCACGCGTTGATTTGTGAAATTAACAGCAGCGTCCTCTTTGACCAGTGCCCTGTCACGCTAGATTTGATTTCTATCAAATTCATTTTGGGCCTTGATTTGTTTGGGCCCAATGTGTAGCCAAATGTTCACAGCCCAACCTGGCATTTCATTTGCGAATTTTTCTCTACATCTTTTTGATTAAATTGAAAGTGCGAATATTAGAAACTAAATTTTTTCTAATGAATTTGTAGAGCAAGGAGTTGGAAAATTAGCTGTCGCCCGATGTATTTCAAGGCAAGCTGTTGTAGTCTTGGCCACGAGCAGCCCGTGGTCGAGAGTATTTCGCGATCCGGGTTTCGGAATCGCGACTTTGAGTATTACGGGTGGAGGTAATACTTTTACCTTCTCCTATAGATGATTAATTTCTTGTGGATGGGAATTGAGAAGCCTTATTTAGGTAGAATTTTGGGTAATTACTTGTTGTTAATTACTGTTTCTAATGAGGTTTAGAGCATGTCTATGCTATTCTACGAATTGAACGGTAAAATTTCCATTGAAACGTGGATTAATTGAATAGCAGGAGCTTTGACATTTTTCATGTGGTTTGATGTGTGAAATGATGATTCATGATTCAACTTTGATATGTGATATGTTAGTGAATGCTTGTGCATAGGCTATCCATGTTCTAGAATTTAGATTGAATTGATGCATTTGACGATAATGAATATTGCTTGACACGATATTTGAGACAAGCCTTGTTGCTTCTATACTTGAAAACACGGTGTGGTTAGTGTGTAGTATGGAAGAATATTATATGCCTACTACGTGTTTGATAAAATGCTCAAGAGAATAATTGAGTGGAATGAATTTTTGCCAGAATTACTATGCAAAGTACGTGAAATATGTTTTTTGGATATAATTGGATGTTGCAACGGGCATGTATGATTAAATGTGTCTGGCTTTGCTGAGATGTATGCTTTTAGTATAGATGAAACAAGCATATATGCGTATATATATGTATGCATAAGAATGGTGATTGTGATACGATTGGAGGAATCCCGGTGCCAAACAGCACAGTTGAGAGCAGTTCACGCTCAGAGTAGCATAGCTTAGAATAGCACAGTTTAGAGCGGCACAGCTGAGAATAGTTCATGCTCGGAACAACGCAGTTCAGAGTAACACAGTTGAGAGCAGTTCATTCTCAGAATAGCACAATTTAGAACATGCACAATTCAGAAAAGCTCGGGTTAAGAACAATGAAGCCTTGATTTTTGTAACAGTTAAGCAACTGCGTAGTATGATGCAGAGTGCCATGAATTACGCTGTGGCCGAAAGGATTCCCGATAGAGGAACTCCTCCACAGCACATCAGAACTAGGACACGATGTGTCTGGAATCAAGACCAGATCTAACCAAACTTGATCTGGACCCTCGAATCTAAGGGAACCTGATCTGAGGCCAGGGGTAAGACCTAAGGGAACCTGGTCTGATCCCAGATCTGATGGAACTAGATCTAAAACTTTGGGCCTGGAATGTGCCCCGAAATACACCATTGTCTTTTCTCCTGGAGATGTCCAGAGAGGGAGCAATGGTAGAATCAGAATTTGGCAGGACAACTGCCGGCGGACAGCCGCCAGAGATGTATTGATCCATATCAGATCAGTCTGCAGAATTTTACGTCTCTCAGATTTACATCCTATGAGCCTTGAGAATAAGCATGGATCACATCTGAGAGCTGAGTTGTATTTCAGATCTGGAGCTTACATCCTGTCAGCCTTAGCACGAGTTAAGCATGGGTAACATCCAGAATGAGATTCAGAGTTTACGCCTTATGAGTCTTAGCACCAAACAAGCATAGGCAGCATTTGAAAAATGAATTTACATCCTATTAGTCCTAGCACCAGTTGAGCATGGGTAACATTTATGGCATGACCCTTAATCGAAATCAAGATATGAATACCAATTCATAACGAAATCAAAATTGAATTTACACTTTATAAGTCTTGTTAAAAATAAGCATAAGTTTTTTCCGATAAAGTTTTATCAAATATATTTATACAAACTAAGATATGAATAGCATGCAAGCTCTGAAAGCATAGAAGAGCCTCAAGATCTGAGCACTGAATGAAAAGAGCTTTAACATGAAATAAGCCTGAAACAGAAAGTAGAATTTAGAACATACTACTTTCGGAAAAGAGAAAAATAGGTTTTCGCAAACATAGATAAAAAACTTAGAAACTATTCTAAGTAATTGAAAAGTTGCGAGAATGATGATTTATTTCCTTGAACGGAAAGAAATTGGAGAGGAGGCAAGATATAGTTATACACTGCCTCTAGAATCGAATAACACAGTCTACTTTTTAAACAAAAGTAAACTCTGAAAGGATGGGCATGAGTGTACACACACATACTATCCCCCACAATCAGAATTCTTTTTACAAGATCAAAAAAGGCAAAAATTGAAAAGCATGACTTAGAAGGTGTGCAAAGATAAAAAACTAAAAGCTTAAATGCTAACATAGAAGGCACATGAAGAGCAAAGATCACAAGTTTCCACGAGCTGGAACACTTGGCAAAGTACGATACAAGATAAAGAGTGCACAAGCTCTGGAGAGAGGGAGAAGCCTTATCCTAGGCCGAACACAAAATAGAAAAAATGATCATGGGTCTCTATATGAAATGGTCCTAGAGTTAGAGGATAAGTTTGAGAGCATGCAAGATGTATAACTCGGAATAAATGAATTAAGATTTTATTTCATAGAGCCTGATATAAGAACCAGCGGGGGGAGTATGCTTTAGCATCAACTCTCCAGAGTTGAAAACGAATTGAGAACCGGAGGAGAGATATGCGTCAGCATCAGATCTCCAGAATTGAAAACAAATTGAGATTTTATTTCAGAGAGCCTGAAATAAGAACCAGAGGAGGGAGTATGCTTTAGCATCAACACTCCAGAGTTGAAAACGAATTGAGAACCGGAGGAGACATATGTGTCAGCATCAGATCTCCAGAACTGAAAATGAATTGAGATTTTGTTTCAGAGAGCCTGAAATAAGAACCAGAGGAGGGAGTATGCGTCAGCATCAACTCTCCAGAGTTGAACGTGAATTGAGAATTTATTTTAGAGAGCTTGAAATAAAAACCAGAGGAGGGAGTATGCGTCAGCATCAACTCTCCAGAGTTGAACATGAATTGAAAATTTATTTCAGAAAGCCTGAAATAAGAACCAGAGGAGGGAGTATGCGTCAGCATCAACTCTCCAGAGTTGAAAAAATGAATTGAGAATTTTCATTTCATAGAAAAAATAAAGACGGAAAACAGAAATTCATGAGTGAGGATATGCTTGTGAAGCTCTCTAGAGCTAAAAATTGGATGTTCGGATCTAGAAGAGATGATAAAAATAATCACAGATAACGAGATTAAGCTAAATCCTACCAAATGTGTCCTTTGGTGGGTAATCGAATTTTTTTTAGGGTAACACCCTAAAGAATGGAAGATGTGAAAGCAGTTCTGTGAATGCTATCATTTCGAAATTCATAGGAAACACAACAATTTGAATGAATGGATAGTAGCATTGAGCTATTTAAGCTCTGAATCAGCTGGAGGATTTGCCAGTTTTATTAAGATCCTTTGTGAAGGATCTGGATTGAAAAAATAAGTCAAAGAAATGAAATTAGAGACAGAACCTTCTCTCAACTCTCGATGAGGGCTGGACCAGAATGGAACAAGATGACTCTGAAAAAGTAGTCTTGTGAAATGATTTGCACATGGATGTGTGTGTATGATTTTGAACTTAATTTGGAGTGATTAGCCTTTAAATTAAGAGAAAAATGGATTAGTTTTGTCTAATTCAACTTTGAACTATTATAAGCTAATCCTCGGAGAAGAAGATAAACATGTATGCTTACGGAAGAAATAAGCATTTTGTTTGACTGGATCCAGACTTCTATCAGTTTTCAGTCGGATCACGTAAGATTGCAGAGTTGTGCATCTGTGAGGTTCACATCTTGCAAGACTAGACATGAGATAAACATGAACCATAAGTCTCAGCTTGTGCTAAGCATGAGACAGAAATGAGAAATTGAAATATCACGCGTAAAGTGCAGCGCACAGAAGAAGAGCAGAATACAGATATGAAAAAGCATTTACGAATACTTATTCCAAAAGACATTAGAAATCAGAAGTCACTTGGAATAGGGGGGAGTAGTTGTTGTGACCTAAGTGTGCATGGCCTCACACTTTGTAAGCTCACGTCAAGTGAATCACAGTTGAGCTCTGGAGCAGAGCTGGAAGAGACTTTACCCTAATGTGGTATCGGCTTGATACACACATTTGGATGTATGCTTAGGGTGAAAACCCGGATTTATGTGAATATGGTCAGAGCAGAGCTGAGTATTCTCTCAACTCTGCTACTGGATGCCTTGATATGAACTTAGAGTCTAAAGCTGATCGACTCTGGAACAATCATCTCTGGATCGAGACCGAAATAATGAAAGTATATCGATATTTGTGACTTGGTGGCAGAGTTGACATTTCTCTCATCTCTGCCTCCGAAGGCTCTGAATAAGCTAAGAGCCGGGGGGATCTCGATGTAACGACATTGTATTCTATGACATGATATTTTTATTGACTTATGAGATCACGACCATCTCTGGCAGAGCCATTTTTTCCAACTCTGAGACGAGGCTATGCCACAGTTGTTTCCCATCAGAGTTGAGAAGCACAAAACTCACCAAATGGTAGCAATCTGCAATTTATCCATGCCACACTGATTTGTGGTCTCTACGAAAATTAGGGCTACACTAAGAGAATGACTCTTATGCCCCGTAATGACAAAGGTATAAATACCCTCATTTGTCTTCCTCAAGGTATCATAAAAAACCCTAATACCTTATTTGACTGCATTTTCATGGCATATTCTTGTATATCAAGTGTGCTGACATGAGCGTCGGAGAGTCAACGCCGGAGCCCCCTCCGGCTCGATTTTTATGCAGGTTTCCGACGGAGTTCTCGGGAGCTATTTTGAGAGTCGAATTCATAGGATTCAGAGACGGACTGGAGTTTTTAAGGCTCTATCCTCATTTCAATGAATCTCTGTATATGGGTTTCATTTTGCCCTCATCACTCCCCTACCACAAAACACCCAAACACTTACCCCACCATCACCCTCACAAAGAGCCTCTGTACAAGTGGAGAATCCTTTGCATACTTCCTATCCTGGTACAGAACAACCCCCTGCACCTCAGCCCAATTACCCCCTTCCACCTCTGCTTAAACACCTCTTAACCCCTCCCCTTGCACGGCTCTGGGTTTCGTCGCTCCTCCAGGCTCCCTTGCATGTTCAAGTAGCGATGATAGTGAGAAAGAGGCTGCCTCACTTGAGCTTGCTAGCCGTGCCCCATCTTCCTTTGCCCATAGGCCCATCCCCTTCGAATTCAATGATACAAATATGGGTCCTATAAGGTAGAGCATGAGCAAAGGTGCTCAACTGTGGCTCAGGGAATAATTTCCTGTGCTCCTTGACCATCTCCCTCTCCTGGCTGATCTTACTGATGGCAAAGTCTGGAGCATAGCCAGAGAAGTAGACATTGAAGACCTTATTCTGCTGCATGGTGAGATGGGTGCTTCAAATTTCTCCAGGTGGGAGATGGAGGTGAAGAAGAAGCTGAATATTCAATACCCCTCTGAGTTGATGACGGTGGATTCAGCCAAAGTTGTGATCAGAACTCTTCTGATCCAAAGGGGAGTCATGATCTCCCCTGCAGGCCCCACATACACCTTTGGGCCCCACTTCACATTTCCTCCAGAATTATATTCAGAAGAGGAGGACTTTGATGTGACCCCTGCCATGATGAAGAAAATGAAGCTATTCTTCAACACTCAAATCCAGGAGATTGGCAGATTCTTCAAGGAAATCCATCATTATGGCCCTGATATGATAAAGCACCAGATCAGAGATGAAAGAAAGAAATTCCTTAAGCATATCAAATCTACATTTGCCTCTGCAAAAGCTGCCTTCAGGCAAATGGGCTCTTCCTCAAGATGGATATCATCAAGAGCCAAAAGGAGCTCCAGGAGCATGTGCTAGAGCAGATGAAACCAGTTTCTGTTCTCACGACATCTCTGGCTACCCAGATGATAGAAGCTGCCAAGATGAAAGATGATCTGAGGATGATGCTGGAGAGGTAGGAAACCTTGGTAGCAGAGGCCAAATCCTATGTTGAGGGGGCCAAGAAGCTGAAGGGCTTGCACTCTTCCTCCTCTACCTAGTTGCCTACTCTGATCAGGCAGGTGGTTGAGCCCCTTCTTGATGATGTTAAAAAATGGAAAGAGAAGGCCAAAACTGAATTGGCCAACTCTACAAATGAGCACTATGGCTCAGGCTGAGATCAACCAGAAGAAGAAGGCAGAGCTGAATTCTCTGGCCATGGACAAGCAACTGACTACAGAATTGTCTCAAGAGTTAGAGCAAGAACCTGAAGCTGGCCCTGCCAAGAGGAAATTAAAAAATGCCAAGAAGACTTTCCTAAAAGAAGTTGTTGAAGAGGCAAGGCAGAGATTCCAGGAAGAGACCGAAGAAGAGAAAAAGGCTAAAATTAGAAAGAGCATAGATGAGGAACATGGGAGAAAGTATAAGAGAATACATAACAAGAAGCTCAAGGAAGCTGGTGGAAGCAGCAGTAGCGGCCCTAGAAGTAAGAAGAACCAGATTGAGATTATGTCTCAGCTGCCACTCAGGACAGAAGGGTAATGGAGGGAATCCAAGACCTTGTGGTTCATTCAGCATTATATCCACAAGCCACCTCTAGAGGATGAAGCTCTTATCAACAGGATTTTCCATGCCTGGATGCAAGCTTATGACAGGGTACTCTATGATCAGCTGATGCAATCCACCATTGAGTTCAATCTGGAAGTGATTGCTCCAAAATTTGAGTATCTCAACACTCCCCTTGATGATGACCAGATTGACTGGACAGAGCTAAATAAGTTGTTCAAGACCAAGGTGATGCACAACTCTGGTCCTCCCAACCAAGCAGAGCTTAGAGTTATTCAAGACCGCATCATGGATTGGTTTCTTGTTCCTAAGGAAGACAAAAGATATGTCTAATATATGATAGGAAAAACTTTGTAATCTTTAAACTTCTCTGATCTTTAATGAAAGTTTCTTATCTCTGTTTCTGCCAAAGACAACCTCTTGTTGTCTTTTGTTTGCCTGGTGAGATCTATTCTAAATTCTCATCTCTGTTTTATCATGCTTATATGTTTTAAATTCAGTTCTGGTTTTGTTTTAACCTCATCAAAAAGGGGGAAATTGTTAGGATAAAAGTTGTTAGTTTTGAAGAAGTTAAAACAAACTAGAAGATGCAATAGGACCATCTGGACCTGTTAGCCAGGTGAGGATATAGAGTAGGACTTAGTCTAGGGGGAACTGCCAGACCAGAAAATTCACCAGAAGACTCGACCAAAAGACTTCACTAGAGGAGATTAGATCAGAGGCAGGAGACCTTCTCCCGAACCAGACGAGTCCAGAAGACCAGACGAGTCTGGTGAAATAAGAAAAGTCTTAGATTTATCCCCTGAATCTAAGGAACTCTTCATTTCACTACTCTAGTCTGGACCAGAAGACCTCGGAGTCATCTGGTATCTGACCTTACCTTTCTAAACAGATAAGATGATTGACCAAAGAAGTTCTTTACCATTGTGCAATTAATGCAAGTCAAATGATCAGGATTGGAAAGTCAATGAAGAATCAATCCTAAGAATCTCACCAACCCAATCAATCAATTAGGGAAATTGATTGATTGGAACTTCCATTTATGGGGATCTGATTAGATTAGCTCTCCAACAGCTAAACCCTAATCCTTGCTATAAATATGAGAGCTACTGGAAATGAGCCATACGTGCGAAGAACATCGTTCAAGCAAATTTATATTCTAAGCATTTTTAGTACTCTATCAAAGCACTCATATAGATCTATTCTTAAGGAGTCTAGTTGGAACAACATTCAACCTGTTCATCTATTCTAGATAAGCTTGTTGTTGAGCGGATTAGATCGAATTTGATCTAAGCTGTAACAAGGTGTTGGTACTTGTAAATTCCAGCAAGTTCGTAAGAAGGAGAGTGGGAAAGAAAGACCCCTTGTCAAAAGGGAGAGTGAACGTAGGATTTGATATCCGAACCACTATATATCCGGTGTTCTTTATTGCTTTATTTATTTACTTGTGCATTACTTTTGTTGACATAAAAGGTTTTAAGTTAAAGGTTATTTGATTTAGCTTCCGCATTCCTCTAATCTATTAAGTATTGCTTTTAGTGGGACCAACATAACTCATGTATTAAACATTTATTTATGAGAATAAATCTTTTATCACTTTGCTTTGAATATGAATGAATGTTAAATATTTATTGCACCTCGTTCAATATATAGTATATGTTACATTGTAGCTAATATGGTGATACCAGATCACGGAAGATCACATTTAACGGTTCCTTGTAACTAAATGTACAAATTCACGACTCGGGTGGAATTGAACAATCCGCCATAAAAGGTCGATGTGTAGTTCTCAGATTGGTCTGTCTTGACCAAGAGATTGCACTAGCACATTCTGTATGTGTTGAAGAGGACCTACAACAAAGATAAATTCTTCTGTTCTGAAAGGTGAAGAATAAGACCTCAGTGATTGTTGATTTCTTAATCTCCGTCACTTAAATAGGACCGTGTGTGGTTAATAGTTATTGTTTTGATACATGTCGGGTGAGATTCATCGTGACTTCGAACCTTGTGTTTTGAGCAGTAATATTAACCATATGACGGTTGCTATGATTTAATACAGAGAAACATGTACGAGTACGGCTTGTGTGATTTATCCCCTTGGTGGGCTCAGAAGTTTTATCGTACAAAATCTTGCAAGTGGAGAATTAGTTTCTCCGGTACGGATAATAGTGTTGAGTTGTCTTTACTCCAATGTGTAAGATATTAATTAATTTTGAGCTATTCAAAAGCTCAATTAATTAATGGACTAAATAATCTTATACACGGGAAATAATAATCGAGAGCCATATTGTCGTAATATGGATTAAGATGGATATTGCAATATTAATTTGATAGTGGTATTAATTAATATTAATGGGCTGAATAATATTGAGGCTCAATATTGAAATTCAGAAGCCCATTTGAGGTTCAATCTTAATTCTCCTAAAGACCCATCAAGTAGCCCAATAATAATAAGATGATTAAAATAAAAGAAAATATAAATTGTTGATTTTTTATTCATTATTTTCAAAATTTAATGTTTAAGGGAGAGAAAAGATTTTGTTGATTTTCTTGGAAAGATATTATGGAAGATATGCATTCTTGGAATACAAGATTAACTTATAAATTCAAGAAGATCTAAATCTTGTTATTTTCCTCCATGAATTTCAAAAATTACCCCATATATTACTAGGGTGATATTTTTGTGGAATATTTTATTATGAAGAAAAAGAATATATTCAAGATTTCTTAGAGACCAAGAAAAAGATTTTCTCTCCCCTATTTCACCTAAAAAATTCGGCCACCTCATCCCTATATATAGGGGATGATTATTGCATCCCTAGTTTGCAAGTTACATGAGTTGGAAAAATTGAAACCAATAAATATTTTCTTCCTCCCTTATATTTATTAAATTATTCGTGAGCGCTTCCCACCGGCGAACGAATAAGGCGAAGAGGGAATACTTGAGAAGGCTTTTACAGTTGATAGGATCGTTTCGCTTGTCTTGGTCTTCTCGGTTGGACATCGCTTCAAGAGGTACGTGTTCATGTAAAACTCCTAGATATTCCGCGATAGGATTTTACATGATTATATTCATTGGCATGAATTATTTGTTGTTGGCTAATTATATTTTGAATTAATTTAGGATTAATTCATGATAGTAATAATTTGATTTAAATTCGTATTTAAATTTCATCCCCAATAGATCCGGGCACCCCGATTTCCCCAACAATCTGTATAGTTGGGAGTAAGAATAAACAAACGATATTATATATTACTAAAGGATAAACAAACCGTAATTTAATAATGCTATGAAAGCATGGAAGAATCATCATTCATTATTTCATATAACCTCCTGGGCTTGATTTTATTTCATATAAATTATCTTAAGTGGGCAAGTTGTCATTCATTCCACCTGAACTGACAATTAAAAAATTGATTTGATTTGAAGGCATATAATCAGAGAAAATTCTCTAATTAATTAAAATGAAAAGACAACTGAACAAGGCTCATGATTGAACCTGGACACAAGTAGCTTTAAGGCAAACAAAATAGGGAACAAATCATCTAATCTCTTTATGTGAGATAATAAGTTACAAGAAATGTCTCTTTTACAGACAAAAATATCATATGGAGTATGAAAGACATACAACAACAAACGAGGCGAGCATAGAAAGACGCATAGCAAAATATGGTACAAAACTAAAGCTAGTACATAGCAAAAATTTAGCTGGTGGGTCTAGAGAAGAATCATACGAGATTGTCAATTTAGTTCAAGTAAAAGATCTAACAAACTTATCTATTTACTGCATATTCTTTTTGTATAAGAAATAATGTAAGATTTTTCTGGTACAATAGATGGAAAGGGAAGCCAGCTGAAGAATATAGTTCAAAGGAAGTTGAAATCTTATTTACAGTACACGCCAGTAAATATCTTGGCAGAAAAGGCTTATATCGAGCAAAGGCCGTTGTGTCAAACCTCGTCTAATTAAGCCAGTAAAGTTAGTTAATTTTGTGGACTTCTTTTGCTCTATAATTTTGTAACAAAATAAATAAATTGCAGTGGGTCAAAATGCTAACAAGTTGCACTAATGTATTGGATTCATGGACCGGAGAAAGGGCACTAACCTTGGACGAGTACTTGTCTACCTTCTGGTTGTCAATTGGTTGCAGAGTTTGCATTCTCAATTCCCTGCATTTTCTTGGCATAAAATTATCAGATGAAATGATATTGAGCCAAGAGTGCATGTTTCATCAGTGGATCGTCTGCACAACAATGTACAAACTTTCAAGGTACGTATGGTTTCCACAATAATATAATCTTTCACAATGGATTTTAACAGAAGGAGAGCCTAGATTATGTCTTCAATCCAGACTCTCTTTGGCGCCGGTGAATCCTCCGCACAGGCTCTGGCGTTGGGCAAATCCTCCGCACCGGCTCTGGCGCCACTGCAGAAACAATCGGGGGGGGGTCGGTTTAATAGGTGGCGGCTATTGCTTCTTCTGCCATGTTTCATCTTCAAAGGACTCTTCGAATTGCCCCATGGATGCCATAGTTCTCAATTTGGGCAAAATTTGGGAAATTTAATTTTACTAATTTTACAAAGGGCATTTTTGTAATTTAACATGTTTTAGGATTTTTGTTAATATTATCATTATAAGAAATTTTTAATCCAACATTACTATATAGATGAAAGTAAACTTGAAATTAGATATGTAAAACTAATTGTAACCTCTTACTTTATCTCATATAATCATATCTCACATTATCCTTATTTCCGAGGTAAACGCACCCTAATAGTAGTGGTAGAAGACTGCTAATAATTCTAAAACATATTATTATTTATATTAGGTGTCGAGATTTAAAGATTTTTGTATTCACATGCATCCACGACATTAATTTTAGGTGGGATTTTTTGTTATTCAAATGGATTATTTCACTTTTAAATATTCTATGTGAATGACATTGTTACTTGCTACAACTATGATTTACTGTGTTATTATGGTTGGTTCACCCAACAAGCTTAGGTTATTATGGTTGGACTAGCTAACAAGCGTATGAAATTGCATGCATGTTTTTTAGTTACTAATTTAGTTTCCATTTGATATTTAACTGTGACAAATGAGATCCCACTAAGCTAGTTGTTAGTTCACCCCAATCATATTTACACTTTACTAATTAAGCAGAAGTGCGGTGGAGGTATAGTGTGGATATGTGTCAAGCATTCAACTAAATTTTTAAGGTTGCAAATTAATTCATATAATTTTAAGTTGCATTAAAAACTTTAGGATCCTGAAGAATTTCTTGTAAAAAGAGTCACATCTTCTTTTTATATTAAACAATGTTTATTTTGAGTTAATTTAAGTATCTTTTATTTTAGCAGCTATTTAAAATCTATAAGTCTTCCGCTGTTCAAAGTTATTTATGTAAAAAAATTAGTTCACGCCTCTGATTTTTAAATAATCATATATTTTTCAGAAAAATTGCTTTAGTGAAAATTTGGATTTTTAAATTAAATTGTTAATTTAAGCTATTTTAAAAACCTTAGAAAATTGGGGCGTGACAATACAGGAAAGACAGTCTTCGTGTAGTCGATTCCTTGCCTTTGAGTGAATCTTTTGGAGACGAGTCTTGTCTTATATCTCTCTATGTTGCTCTATGAGCCCTTCTTTGTTTTAAAGACCAACATACATCCAACGGTATTTAAACCATCGGGTAATCTGACGAGATCCCGGACCTTATAAGATGCCATAGAATTCATCTCATCTATCATGGCATTATACCACAAGTTCGATTCCTCAGTTTTCATGGCCTGTGAAAACATTTTAGGGTCATTTTAAGCTCCAATATCATAGTCACATTCTTGCAGATACATAACGTAGTCACTAGGTATTGTTATCTTCGTTGTCCTATCAGATCTTCATAGTAATTGATCAACATTTTCATTTATATGTTAAATTTCATGATCTAAAGCATTAGGATTGTCATTTTTTGGAGTATCTAAGAATGTTTGCTCAATATGCACTTGATCTTGAGGTGCATCATTAACGACAAGCAGTCTGCCACTTGAAGTGGAAAATTGAACATCTGAATGGTCATCTGCAAGACCAACATCCTAAGTTACATTACTCCCACTAATCAAGTCATTCTCAAGAAATTTAGCATTTATTGATTCCAAAAACCTAGTGATGTGAGATGGATGGTAAAATATGTGCCCCTTATACTTTTCAACATATTCAACTAAACACCCACCTATAGTCCTTGGGTCCAAATCCTTTTCTTGAGGGTTGTACACTCTTATTTCAGATGGACATCCTCAAACACGTACATGTTGCAAACTCAGCTTTCAACCCTTGAATAAATCAAATGGTGTTTTAGGGACATCCTTGGTTGGAACTCGGTTTAATATGTATACTATCGTCTTAAGCGCTTCAGCCTACAAGGACTTAAGAAGTTTGGAGCTTGCAAGCATACTTCTTTTTATGTCCAACAATGGCTAGTTATTTCTTTCAGCAACACCATTTTGATCTAGAGAACCAGGCCTGGTGTATTGGGCAACAATCCCATTTTCCTGAAGAAACCTTGCAAATGGATCAATTTCTTGTCTATTCTCAGTGAATCTACCCCAGTATTCTCCACCTCTATTTGATCTCACTGCCTTAATTTGCTTTCTGCATTATTTCTCTACCTCAAGTTTAAAAACCTTAAATGCAACTAGTATTCCATCTTTATTATTGAGTAAGTAAAGATACATGTAACGTGAGTAATCATCTATGAAGGAGATGAAGTACTTATTACAGAGTACATCCATATTAGGACTACAAATATCTGTATGAATTATTCCAATATTTCGAAACTCCTCATGCCACCTTTCTTTTGACATGTTAATTTGTTTGCTTTTAAAGCAGTCTATACATGTCTCAAAATTGGAAAAGTCAAGATTATTAAGTACTCCATCTTTAACGTATTGTTTATTTCAATCAATGGGGATGTGTCCCAATCTCTTGTGCTACAAGGTAGAGGATTTTTTATTCACAAAACAACGTTTAACACCAATAGTTTCAGAAACATGCATAGTTGTATATTGATTAACATCTACAAATTAAGATGATAATGACAATCAGAAAAAGTACCATACCTAATAACATTAGTTTATTAAATAAACTATAACCAGTGTTTTAAAAGTTAAAGGAAAAACCAGATGATACAAGTCTAGAAACAAGAATAAAATTCCTAGCAAAACTAGGATATAAAATATCTTTTCCAAAAGAAAAATAAAACCAATACTTTAAAATTATTTTGGATGCTCCAAATGCCACATGTCAGGGTATCTTATTTCCAGAATATACATTTTGCTCACTTCCCACCGGCTTCCGCACGTTTTGCAAGCCCTGTAAGGAATTTGTAACATGGATTTTTGATCTAGAATCAATCCACTAAGTGTTGTGACTAACATCAACCATATTGGATTTATAACAAACAAACAAAAGTCGAGTACCTTTCTTGTCAAACCACTTTATGTACTTGGAGCAATTATTCTTTTGGTGTCTTTTCTTCTTACAGAAAAAATACTTGCTCTCTTTCTTTATGTCCTTTTGAGAAAGAACTTTGTCATGATTTTTCTTAGCATGGTTTGACTTATTCTTTCCAGACATTGTAGCTAGAATCACCTTCCCACCCTCTTCCATAGCTAACCTTCCTGATTCCTGAAAATACATATGGTCATCAATCCATTAATAGACCATTTGTCCTTATGTGTGTTGTAGGAAATCTTGAAGGTACCATATTGTGGAGGTAGAGTGCACAAAATAAAGTGAACTAGGAAAGAATCTTACATGTCAACTTTAAATATTTTTAGTTGAGCTGCAATATCCCTTATGTGCACGATATGCTCACGCATGTCTCCTATCTCAGTCAGTGATGGCAATGGGGCGGGACGGGTACTTGAAGAATCATGCCCGCCTCGTACCTTCTGCAGGGCAGAGCGGGTACTTAAAGAACCATTCTCATTTTTTTAATCAGTTTTTTTAAATACTGATGCATGCACACTTATATAAATTTTACACAACTTCAACCACAATCAAACATATATCATTCAAAGCTCGAATATAACACATTATATGACAATGAATGGTTAAAAAATTAACACAAATCACCACCAATAGAGTATCTAAAGTAAGGTATATAAAAAATATTTAAATAATCCTTTTGAAATATCTTGTGAATAGAAAGTGCAATATTAAAACAACGGTCATCGTAATTCCTAACACGGTGTATACCATATCCAAGTTTTTATAAGAAATAAATATACTGTAACGCCCCCATTTTCCAAAATGTAGAATTTGACATTTCAGAAATCCGAGTGGTCACTTAGTGACCAAAAATCCGAACTAAAATTTTTCTTTTGCATAAAACACAATTAAAAACTTTACATAGACAACGAAAATATGAAATTTCATTTTGAAATGCGGCAGCCATTTGTTAATTTTTTAAATTTATCATGCAAGGATCTTTGTAAAAAGTTTGGCCCAAAACAAATGTTAAACTTAAACATCATACATAAATCGTCGGGAGACCATGAGACTGGTTGTCATCCTGACATATGATAATAGTCATAGTAAACAATAATAGTGCATATAAGTCTTAAATATCAATTCCATAATATCATCGGACTCGTATCACACCTCAACTTACTTGAGCTCCCTTTCATCATACCCTGAAATTTGTTAAAAATAGGGGGTGAGATTTGAATTCTCAGTGTGCGCGGTCTACATGCTATTATATAGTTGGGCAAAACAAATATGATCATTTTGTAAAATATTTTAGTACCCTGTTATCAAACCATCATGTAACATTCCTGGCGCCGAGCCACATCGACCAGGCCGTCAAACATAATAATTTATTCCTGGCGCCGAGCCACATAGGCCAGACCGTCAAACATAATACATCATTCCATAGCGCCGAGCCACATAGGCCAGACCGTCAAACATAATACATCATTCCCTAGCGCCGAGCCACATAGGCCAGACCATTAAATATAATACATCATATAGCCCGTAGGCTCGCCCGAAGGCATCATGGCGCCTAGCTACACAAGTCAGACCATTACGTATCGTTTAAGATACCATATACTATGTAATAACCATGTAACCCAACCCGAAGGTCAAAATATTTGTAATACCAACATACCATATAATATTCCAGGCAATGCAGTAAAAACCACCCGCCTCAAATGCTTCCCTTTTCGAAAAAAATCACCTTTTACTTTTACTCGAAAATCCTCGTCACTGTAATCGCACTCAACCTAGCACAATTGTGTTTGCACTTTAACAATCTTTTACTTTTCAAGTAATTATTTATATTAACTTAAGAACATCCGTAAATATCTTTTAGGTTTAACCTAAGTTCCAACAGACAGAGCATATTGATCATATAACATTTCTTTCATTACTTTTCCATGATTGAGGATATTAGATCTTCATTTTATTTTTCACATCAAAAATTCCTTTATTACTTTCTCAAAATCTTCTTACAATGCATTAAGCAAGTCTCTTAGTATTATTTAGATTATTAATAATTTTTAGCGGGGACATTAATCTCCTTTCGTTTGTCTTCTTATTAAAAGACCTTTTTCTCCTTTAAATTCTTTAAACATGATTTTCTAAGTAAGCAATATTTCATGAAAACATGGATTCGCACATTCTTAATACTTTAATTATCAGTGTCTTAGAAATTTTGGTAAAAGTTTACACATGTTGGTCCGAAAAGGACTTGTACTTTATTTAGTGTTTTATCGCTTATAGAGTTTACCAAAAGTTTTTAATGTGACTAGTGTTTACTGAGAACGTGAATCCTCATCAAGGCAAATATACTCAAGTATTTTAGGGTTTTCATGAGATTTTTCTTTATTCTTTTCTCTTTTAAAGACATACATAGAAACATATAGTCCTTACTTTAAACTAACACCAAACAACACATCATTCACATGTATTCGCATAATACTCGAGAGCAATAAGTCAATCTCTATCATATTCATCAAGTTAAGTAAGAAAACAGTCCGTTCTTAAGTTAAAATGGGAAAAACAGTTTGAGGAAGCCACATCTGAAGGTGAGCAGTTTGCTCCTTCGGATCTTCGTCCCGTAACTTTAACCACTTTTGAAAAATACTAAAATATATCCGATCATCATGAAATTTATACAGTAGGTACCTTTTAGAGTGTACTACATATATAAATTTTGTTTCATGTTATTTGGTTTAAGAAAATATGAGTTCTAGGTTCGTTTTCAAAATACGATATTACTTTCCAGTAGCTCACAGTATGTGTGCAGTGCCAAAGATAATTTTGGTAAAACTATTTATACTCATGTAAAAATCCTGGAAAAATCCATAGAGATAGCTAACTTCATGTAGTATTTTATCATAATTTTTGTAAAATTCAAACTTGACTCGAAAGATACATCTTGGCCCATGAAATTGAAAAATCTAACAGTTTTGTCATACTTTCTTTAAAAATCCATAACTTATCAAAGAAAATCCCGAATTGACTCAAACCAGTGGCAAATGAAAGCTAACTTAATCTAATTGACGAAATATAAACACTTTTGCAAAATACGTAACATTTTGAGTTCAAAAATTTGTACAGAAACATAATGACAATGTTCACAGTGTGCTTGTTGTGCATACTTTCTCTTATATATCCTATTTCACAACTATCATGCCACTAAAATTTTAACAACTTAACACACATCACTCAAGACTCCATTTATCATGTATTTGAACATTCAAAAGTAAGATAGCCCTAAGGTTTCATGGTTTCTAAGTAGCAACAAAAACAGTGACATTTCAAGTAAAATATTTATATTAGCTATGTTTTGAGTTGAAGGGTTTTACAACTTTTGTAGACTTGTCTTCTTAAGCTAGAGGGCCTTGTTAGCTCTTTAATCTTTTAGTTCTTAATATGGATGAGGGCTCCTTGAAAGAAATTCTTGGTTTTGAGCTAAAACAAAACAAGAGTTGGAGTTAGAAGATGAAGATAATACTTTCATGAACTTTGAAAGAGAGAGGGAGAAGAATTGATCATTTTTGCTTGGAGACGGCTTCAAAACTTCACACCAACACCTAGGGAAGCTTATAGATTGAATTTGGAGTCCTCCTATGGTTGGAAATTAGAGAAGAAAAGTTTATTTACCCTTGTAAAAATGGTGGTCAAAATGAGGGGTGAAATGAGGGAGTTTTGCTTGTGTTTTTGGGGTGATTTCTCTAGCAGCCAAATGAAGGAGATTTGAGCTCTATTTATAGATGGAAAGGGGTGCCTTTTCTGACCATTAGGGTGTAGGTAAGAGGGGTATAGGGCTTAGGGGAATGGGGGGGGGGGGGGGGGGGTATGGTATGTTTTTTTTTAATTTAAAAATGAGGTATGGTGCTTGACTTGAAAGGGAAAGTATGGGTTGTTGGTTGACTGCTTTCCCCAGCAGTTTAGGACGTCTTTTGTGGGCCCAAGGCCAGGCCAATTGGTTTGCTTGGTATTTTTGGACACAATATAATTTTCGGTGTTGAAATCGGATGTTTTTCGGCTAGGTTTTGGGCTCCGAAACTTAACGTGTTTGCTCGTTTTGTTATCTTAAAGTTTAGTTTTTTATTTCTTTTGCTAAAAATGACATTTATCTTCATTTTATCAATTACGTCTTGTGTTGGGTTCGTATTTATTCATCGGATTTGAAATTTTGGGGTTTTAGGGGTTTTCATTCGACTTTTGGCGATAAAAGTATAATTTTATTCGAGAATTTTCTATTTACTTAAAGGCCCCAAATTTTCTGTTCTATAATTTTATTCTACTTATTTTCCCAGTCTGTATAGATTCATATCGTTGTTACAGTGCTAGGAGTGCTCTCAGTTCCGATTTTTTACCAACCATTGCGTAGAAATCGATTTTTAAAACTCATCGCTTTTAAAAGAGTAATGAATCAATAGAAATAAAATAACTATAATATAATAATAATATTAATAGTATAAATCTTTTTTTTTTTAGTTCGGGGTATTACATATACATATAAATTGAAATTAAAAGTGAAAGTGAAAGTTATTTAATATTAATTTATTAAATATACATATTCACCCATGAAGTGGATAAGAAAAGGGGGAGTTACTGGGTAACTTCCACAAGAACTATTACGAGACTTTTAAGTCCCATATATATGAAAAAGGAGAAAAGATAAGTGAGGCTAACTTTCTCCTGGATCTTTTTAAGTAGAAGAATTCACAAGTGATTTCTTCATCCCACAAATATATTGATCATATAATACTAAAACAGTAAGGAACTCATATTGTGGAATATGAATCCATTTGTGAATTAATTAATGTAATTGAGTTCTAACAACGAGAATCACGGATTGTATGTAGAATCCAACCGACTCGATTTTCTTCCGTTGCAAGATACAAGGTTAGTCGTTCTAACACCCTTGTTAATTAAAATCCAACAATGGTATTAGAGCCAATGTGTTGGATTCTTGTATGTGTAAAATCATGTCTAATATGTGATGTATGATTTTCACTATTTTTTTATTTGTTAACATTTGATACTATAGTTTTTCAAAATTCTGAATTTTTTGAAACAATGGAATTTGACCCTAAAAAATTTACTTTATGTAGCATATATGATTTGGATGATATTTGCAAAGTTTTGAATTTTTAGCCAAGCCGTTTGGGAAAGAAAATTTAGTCTTTAGAAAATTTCATAAATTTTAACTGTAAATTACGAACATTATATAATGATTCGTGATGAGTTCTTGTTACTAGATTAAAATCCAACATTGGTATTAGAGCCAATGTGTTGGATTCTAATATGTATAAAATCGTGTCTAATATGTGATGTATGCTTTTCACTATTTTCTTATTTGTAAACGTTTGATCTGTAGTTTTTCAAAATTCTGGATTTTATGAAACAGTGGAATTTGGCCCTAAAAATTTTACTTTATGTAGCATATATGATGTGGATAATATCAGCAAAGTTTCAAATTTAGTCGTTTGGGAAAGAAAATTTAGTCTTTAGAAAATTTCAGAAATTTTGACTGTAAATTACGAACATTATATAATGATTCGTGATGCGTTCTTGTTACTGGATTAAAGTACATTGAATGAGGATTCTATTGATATAAAGTTCGTGAATTTTCATGAAGTACTGAATGAGTTATGAATTTGCAAGTTTCAGTCATTTTTTCGAAAAAAAAAATTATGAACATAAATTTTCGATCCCAAATTTCATAGAGAAATGGAAAGAATTGATTTATTGTTCTTGTTGCAGGATGATCTACGTTAAATATGGATTCCATCCATATATCGTTCATCAATTTTGATCTTGTATAAAATAAGATATGATTTTTTCAAAATTTTCATTCTTTTGATCTTAGATCTAAAATTACAAAATGAAATTGAATGAATTTGGATTTTTTCTTTTTACTGGATGAATCTACGTTAAAAAAAGGATTTCATCCATATATCGTTTGTTAATCTTGGTTATGAAACGAGTGAGATATGATTTTTTGAAAAAAAATTATGTATTGGGGCCATTCTGTAAAGTTACAAAAAATTCATGGATCGTGCTTCGGAATTAGATATTCCAAAAGGGTCTAATTTAATTTTAGAAATTTGAGTATTGACTGGTTCAAGTCAATAAAAGCCTGAACTGAACCAGACCACTAAGCCGGGTCAAACCGAGAACCATAACCGAGTAAATGGACTGGGTGGAACCACGGTCACAGTGTGATGGTGGAGCGGTGAACCACCAATGGCACGTCGGCCACACGTGCCGACACCGGCAAAGCTCCGGTGATGCGTGGATTACACGCGCCGGTAATCGGTGAACCACCGACGGCGCGTGGTTCACATGCGTCAGGTACTGACGTGGCTTCGGCCGTGCATGGGTCACATGCATCAGTCATCAGCGTGGTGGCGCATTTGATTTGTTTTCGGCGGTATTTGGGGCTGTTTTGGGTGCCGAAAACTCACGTGTGTTTGTTTTTCAGTGTAGAATCTTAATTTGCAGAATTTGGAGATATTTGAACAGGGGATGTTCGAGAACTTATTTATCTATTTAAATGAGAATCGTAAGTAAATTTATAGCACTTGTGAATTAGCTAATTACACTTGAAAAAACATGTTTTCTTAGTGTAATTATGAGCTTTAAATTCATGTGTTAAAATTCTTTAGGTTTTAAATGTTTAAGTAGTTTCCCATTTTATTGACATACGTCGAATAGAGAGAACAATTATAGTTCTTCAAATTTGATTTAATTAAATCAAGTCATGCAAATTTTAGGATTGCGAGATGAAATTGTCACACAAGTTTTTGACACACTATGTCAATTTGATGAAGATGTATAGTTTATAGCTCATTTAAGATTTTTTAATAGAGTTTCAACTTTATAGCTCAAATTTAATGATAGTTGAAATTTGAGCTAGGACACTTCTAGGAGAACTTAGGGTTTTCTGGGATAGATGTTTGTCTACATTGGAACCTTATGAAAATTGTGGAATATTATGAAAGATATTATTGGTGAATTGTGATTTCAAGAAAACTAGTTGTGAAATCGGCTTATTTTGTGTACAAAATATGATTCAACGTATCAATATTTTTAACTTGACAAGTCAGAGCAACTTTCGAGTGAGGAATCTATTTTTGTGTTATCTTTCGTAATGAGTGCCATAATAGTACTCTATGAATGTATAAATTACATTGAAGATTATCATAAAATCTTAATGGAAATTGTCTAATGGTGTTGCTGAAACAAGATCAAATTAGAATAATCTTAGTAGTTAGTTTTTTTTTTTTTTACTTAAATAGTTGTTTGTTTACCTTTACTATTTTGGGTTATTTAATTTATGATATGATTATCCTTTATATCTTTAATATTGATTGAATGTCTTTAAAGAATGTTACTATCATGTCGTTAAGTGGAAATTTTAGTTGTTTATTGGATTAGATATTAGAACTAAGTTTTTGTTCATGTTTTTTTTAACTGAATCTGTGTAATAAGGATACTTCATGAGATTGATGATTAATAACTTCAAGTTATTTTTCGATAGAAAATTTTATATAGAATTTTTAAAATGTCAGTTAGCTTAGCAAAGAATAAGATAATGCAAAAATGAATGTTGGGACATTGTCAGTTTTGATTAAGATCCCAAAGCCCCTAAAAAGATGATTGTCTTAATTTGTCTTTGTCAGGCAAGTCTTGGTTAGGATTAGTACTTAGTCATTTTACACTTCACAGGTACTCAGTGAGAGGAGAACTCACTGTAGACAATCAAGACTCAGAGCCTGAAGACGAAGAGCACCATCCTGAACTTATGGCAGTCTTCTAAGCTGGCTGAGTAAGTGTCAGTGATGAAGAGTATGACCCTGAGGTCATTACTAACTCAGTCCTGAAGAGAACGGGATGTCACTGAGTTAATGGGAAGACTTGGAGTAGAGCCAAGCAATGCAAAAGGAATTTCAGCGTCAGGACAAGACTGGTGGGCTCAAGACAAAATGAACTTAATAAGACAAGCCTGAAGCTCAGGAATAAGTTCTGACATTCTCACCAACCTGATGACGTGGACCAATCCGAGAAGGACACGCACGTACGGAACCTGACATGAAGACTGAATTCAGACTGCATATTCAACGGGCAAGCATTCAATACGCATTTAATGCAAATACCAAATCCATGCAAGGACGGCTGCTGCATGGAGATATGTCCGTTTGAAGCCACTCTACATAGTTGACAAGAAAGGCTATCTCTCCAACGGATAGTTTTTCAAATCACCTATAAATACAGAAGACCTTGACCCCATTCAGGGTTACGGGAAATTTCCAAGCCAGAAATTACTCAAACTCTCAAGCATTCAAAGCATTCAACCCTTAAGAGAAGCACTCGAAACCTTCTAAATTTCCCAAGTGTTTCTCAGCAATTGAGAGTTACTCTGTAGTCCAAGAGCTAATTAGAATTATCTTAAGCTTAGAGAGATTATCCAATCCTTAGCATAGCTTTGCCTTGTAAGGATAATCTCAACCTAGTTGGAATCCAAACTGAAACAAAAACCCTAAGTTAGGCTTGTTGGGAGTAAGTCAGTTAGAGTGTTAGTAAGTGGAGTTGTATAGATCAGTGAGGTTAGCTGGTCTTGGTGTACCTTGGCACGTTAAAAACAAGAATCCCTTTCGTGGATTTCCTGTTAAGTCAGGTCGTGGACGTAGGAGCTTGAGACTCTGAACCACGTTAAACTCCTTGTGTTCTTACTGCTTTGATATTGTGCATACTAGCTATATTACTTGTTCATTCATTGCATTCAAGTTTACCAGGCCTGAATCAATCAGGCTGATCTTCAAGAGAGCACTGCCCTACTAAACACTTTTCAGGTTTGAGTAAATCAAGTTTTTCAGAAAGCAAACTAAACAAGACTTTAAACTTTCAGGGCTCAAACATTTCCGCACTGAACTTGAACTGATAGTTAGCCAACTGACCCGCACCAAGTGTAGTCAGTAGGTGTGTTATCAGCTCCTAGTTCTTTACCACTCTGAGTAAAGGGGACTCAGTCAGTTTTAAGGTTGAAAAATTGGTATACGTGTATTCCCCCCCATACACGTATTCCTCAGTCTTGTACCGGGACCAACAAGTGGTATCAGAGCAGTGGTTCGATAGACCACTGACTTTGAATACTAATAGTTTCAGAGAAGAAACTATTGGTGGTCAATGAACAGATCTGAGTTTGCTTTTCATAAAACTTGATCATCATGACTTCGTGGAGACTTGAAGCTTCGTTACCTGAGTTCTCTGTGTCTAACTTTGTCTATTGGAAGTTCAGATTAGAAGCACATCTAGATACCATCCATGACCAGATGCCGCGTGTACTCAGGGAGGGACCGATCAAGATCATTATTCCTAACGTCAGAGGACTGGGATATGAGGATCTTGCGATTGGCGTGCAGGTTCCTAAAGAAAGGAAAGACATGACCAACGATGAAATCAAGATGGTGGGACTTGACAACGTCGCCAGAAACATCATCTTGCACACGGTGCCCTTCGAGGAGTCAGCTAGGCTGATGAACTTAAAGACGGCAAAGGAGGTCTGGGATGAGCTGACAAGGATGTGTGAGGGATCTGAAAAGATCAAGGAGAACAAGAGAAACATTGCCATTCAGAAATTCGAGGCGTTCGAGATGCTGCCTGACGAGAGCATAGATCAAATGGAGTCTAGATTCATCAAGTTGATGAATGAGTTGGTGATGCTGGACAAGGATGTCCCAAGGAGAGATGTTGCTTCAAAGATCCTGAATGCCCTTCCTGAGAGATGGGACAACAGTGTAATTATGCTTAAGAACACTCAGGATATGAGTAACATAACTTCTGCTTTACTTTTTTCAGAGCTCAAAGCGCTTGAATTCGATCTTAACAAAAGAAAGAAGAAAGTACAGTCAGAAGAGGAAGTGAAGGAGAAAACTCCTGAGAAAAGTGTGGCATTCAAGGCCAGGTCTGAACCTGTTGAGCCCTCATCAAACTCTTCATCAAAGTCACTGATGGAGATGAGCAGGGAAGAACTCGCTGAGGAGTACAGCCTGATGGCCAGACGATTTGACAAGCTCAATTCCAGGTTTGGTCGTTATAAAAAGTTTTATCAGGACTCACGTGACAGGAAACCTGAAGGAACCCACCAAAGCTCAAGGAGATATGAGGAGCGAAGGAATACTGACCAGAGGAGAGAAGGTGGTGATGAAAGGAGATATTCTGAACCAAAGACTGAAAGAAGAGACGAACAGAGACGTACTCGTGATGATAGATATCCAACCAAGGCTGAAAGCTCACCAAGAACCAGGGAACCTGACTCAAGGAGGAACCCTGAACCAAGAAAAGAAAGAGTAAGTGAGCAGGTAGCATGTTACAACTGTAACAAGATTGGTCACTATCAGTACGACTGCCCGGAGCTGAGTGCAAGGGAGAGAGAGGAAAGGAGAGCCACTAGGGATCTAAGATCTGCTGATCGGAGAGCGATGGTCGCTGAAGATGCAACAGATTTTGACGGTCCTGCTGAAAGGTCACCTGAACTCTTCTCAGATGACGAGTACGATGATGTCTGTCTAATGGCTAGGGATGAGCCTGAGGTAACAACAAATTCTGTTTGCGCTTCTTACACTGGTCAAAATCCTGAGCTTAGCTCAGAGTCAGTTAGAGAAATGAACCTTCAGATCTGTCTTGATCAATTGATGGTTGATTTCTCCAGATTGCAGGAAACTAATGTCTTCTTGGTTGAGGAGAACAATAAATTGAGTACTGAAGTTCAAAACCTGAATGAACAACTCACTCAGTCTGATCTTAAAGAATCAGCTCAAATTGTGAGACTAACTCAGGAGATTGATTTAATCAATGCTGAGCGTCTTCCAAGAGAGAAGATTCTGAAGGAACTGGCTGAGGAAGAGCTGGTCAGGAAGGAAGAACTGAAAGTACTTAAGAGTAAGTTTGATGACCTCTTTACCAGACATGAAATCCTGAAAAAGAGTGAGGACTCTCTCAAGAAAAAGGTTGCAGCAATGAATAAATCCTCAGTGGCTAGAGAGGAAATAAATAGCAACCAGATACTTGGGAACAAGAAAAAGGGACTTGGATATGTTCCTGAGAAATCCTCACAAGGTCAGTCTCATGTTGCTTCAGGGAGCAACACTGAGAGGGTATTTGTTCTGACAGGCCAGAGTGCACCTAAGGTTGTGCTCCAGGCCCGTTAAACTGATAAGGGCAAGGAAACCGTTGACACAGTCAGGGTTGCTCCTAAGGTAGCTAAGCCAAATCCCAAGGGAAAGGCAAAGCAACCTACGGAAGCCCCTGAGAGCTCAGGCCAGGGAAAACCTCAGCGAAAGCAGAGGAAGACTCAGGCCAAGAGCCCTCAGACTGGTCAGCGAGGGTACCATCATTCTTGGCAATACCAACAGGGAAGGCCAAATATGATGACACCCCCGTGGTTTTGGCATCCTGAGGCCTTTAACTGCTTTCCATTCCCTCACTTGCCTAGGGGGAATAGAAATCAGGGTCCTTATCAAGAACAAGGCCCAAGACCTGCTGCACCCAGACCTAGGAAGAACAGGAAGCCAGCCCAAAAGGCACCCACTCAGGCTCCTGTGAAGCCTAAGTCTAGCACCCATACACCATCTTCCTCTCAGGCAAAGAAGAAGAAAGTTGTGTATGTTGATGTTTCAGGGAGACAGATTTACCACTCTGAGGCAATCAGGGTTGTGAAGCAAGTCTGGATCCCGAAGGGTACAGCTGACACGATAGGACCCAACACCCAATGTGTCCTTTGTGGAAGGACTGAAGCATAACCTGCTGTCAGTAAGTCAATTCTGTGACAAAGGGTTCAGTGTTGAGTTCTCATCAAATACATGTTCAGTCAAGGACAAATCAACACAGGTGCTTCTATCAGGTATAAGGAAAGGTAATGTTTATCTCGCTGATTGGAGCAGCACTATTCCTAATACTTGTCTTGTTGCTAAAAGCTCTCTAGAGCTCAGTTGGTTATGACATAAAAGATTAAGCCACCTGAACTTCAAGATTCTTAACAAAATTTCTAGACAGTCACTTGTTGATGGTCTACCTAATGAAGTTTTTAGCAAAGATCACGTGTGCAAAGCTTGTCAGGAAGGGAAGCAGGTCAGAGCATCATTCAAAGAAAAAGCTTCTTATTCCACTGACAGGATACTTCAGCTCTTGCACATGGATTTATTTGGTCCCATAACACCTGTGAGTATGAATGGTAGAAAGTATACCCTTGTGGTTATTGATGATTATTCTAGATATACTTGGGTTATTTTCTTTTTAAATAAGAAGGAACACAGGTGAAGCTTCCAGAGTTGCTCAGGAGACTCAGCAATGAGAAGAATCAGTCCATTACTAAGATCAGATCTGACAAGGGCACTGAATTTATAAATTCATATATTTCTGACTTCTGTAATGAACTTGGTATAGCTCATGAGACTTCTGCAGCTAGAACCCCACAACGGAATGGTGTCGCTGAAAGGAGGAACAGGACACTGAAGGAGGCTGCAAGGACCATGCTGGCTGAGTCAGGATTGCCCAAGAAATTCTGGGCTGAGGCAATCAACACTGCATGCTACACTCAGAACAGATCCATGCTGAGCAAGCAACATGCCCAGACCCCATATGAGACATGGAACAAAAGGAAACCTCGTATTTCTTATTTTCATGTATTTGGTTGTAAGTGCTTCATCCTCAACAATGGGAAGACCCAGTTGAAAGCCTTTGATAGCAAATCTGATGAAGGAATATTCTTAGGATATTCTGAAGTTTGTAAAGCCTTCAGGGTTTACAATTGTAGGACCCTTGTTGTTGAAGAATCACCTCATGTTGTCTTTGATGAATCTGCTAATGAGTCTAGGGCAAAGGTGTTGAATCCTGACACTGAGGAGGTCACAAGGAGTGTGACAAGGCTGAGCTTGAAGAATCAACCTGATCCCAAGATCAAGACTGTGCCAATTCCGAGATGGGATGATGATGACGATCAGGATGATGAATCAGGTGCCACTCCTAAGCCCAGCACATCAGGGATTGTTGAGCCTCAGACTGAGGAACAGGCTCAACCTGAGGTAAGCACCGTCTATGAAGATGCTGTTGCAGCTGAGACGGTTCCTGAGTCACCTCATCAAGAGGGAATCAATGTTCCTGACATTGAACTTATTAATCCCTTTGGCATAGACTCAGGATCATCCCCTTCTGTTCAATTTCCTGAATTTTATGAGCCTGTAGATACTAACATTGCAGGTACTTCAGGAACAACTCCTGGCAAGAGAACATGGCTAGAAGATCATCCCATTGATCAAATCATTGGTGATCCAACTGACGGAGTCAGGACCAGACGGTTCCATGGTGAGAGTGCATTGTTCTGTTGCTTTCTCTCTGAGAAAGAGCCTCAGAACATTGAAGAAGCTCTCACTGACTCGAACTGGATCATAGCCATGTAAGAGGAGTTGAATCAGTTCACAAGGAATCAGGTTTGGGAACTGGTGGATAGACCTAGGCATCAAGGTGTGATTGGTACCAAGTGGGTCTTTAAGAACAAGAAGGATGAGAATGGTGTTGTGGTAAGGAACAAGGCTAGACTGGTTGCAAAAGGGTATTGTCAGTCTGAAGGAATAGACTATGATGAGACCTTTGCTCCAGTGGCTAGGTTGGAAGCTATCAGGTTGTTCCTTGCATATGCAACGTACAAGAAGTTCAAGGTGTATCAAATGGATGTCAAGAGTGCCTTCCTGAATGGTGTACTCAATGAAGAGGTATATGTTGAACAACCTCCCGGGTTTGAGGTTGGAGATAGAGTATACCATTTGAAGAAAGCACTCTATGGACTCAAGCAAGCACCAAGAGCTTGGTATGATACCCTCTCTCAATTCCTGACAGACCATGGGTTCAAGAAGGGAACTGTGGATAGGACATTGTTCAGGATCACTGAAGGTGATGACATTCTCTTGGTCCAGATTTATGTGGATGACATAATATTTGGATCACCAAATCACCAGCTTTGTGAGAAATTCTCTAAGCTGATGACTGGTAAATTTGAGATGTCCATGATGGGAGAGATGAACTTCTTCTTAAGATTGCAGGTCAAGCAGACTGATCAAGGTATATTCATTAATCAGGCCAAGTATACAAGAGACTTGATTCATAAGTTTGGTGTTCACAACAGCAATCCAGCAAGGATCCCTATGAACACAAATTGGAAGATGGACCCTGACACTGAAGGGACTTCAGTAAATCAGACTGAGTATCGTGGGCTGATAGGTTCTTTATTGTACCTGACTGCAAGTAGGCCTGACATTACGTTTGCAGTTGGTGTGTGTGCTAGGTATCAGTCTGATCCCAAGAGAAGTCATTTGGAGGCTGCTAAGAGGATACTTAAGTATTTGAAAAGGACAGTCAATATGGGACTATGGTATCCTTCAGATGACAACTTTTGAACTGACAGGTTATTCAGATGCAGATTATGGAGGTTGTAGGATTGATAGGAAATCAACCTCAGGGACATGTCAGTTTTTGGGAAGTAAGTTGATCTCGTGGTTTAGTAAGAAGCAGAATTCAGTGGCTACATCCACGACTGAGGCTGAGTATATGGCTGCAGGTAGTTGTTGTGCTCAGATTTTATGGTTGAGGCAACAGTTGAGGGACTACCAAGTGTTTGCTAATCAGGTTCCAATCTATTGTGATAACAATAGTGCTATAGCAATTACTCAGAACCCAGTGCTTCACACAAGGTGCAAGCATGTGGATATTAGACACCACTTCATTCGAGATCATGTGGAGAAGAAAGATATTAGGATGGAGAAGATTCACACTGACAGGCAAAGAGCTGACATCTTGACTAAGCCTCTAGCTGAATCAAGGTTTATGGAACTGTCAGTGGAGTTAGGACTCTTAGATCCGGGAGAGCAGTCAGTGTAGGGTACTAGGGGGAACTCAGGCCAGACTCGACTCAGCGAGATATCAGGGTGCTACAATGTCTCCCTGACAGGTATGAGTTCTAACCTGACTCTTGTGAATTTCAAGCGTCTCCCTGAGTCCTTCGTCCTGAAAATCTTTATTAAATGCATTCCGTTCTCATTAAAAGTGTGCCTTTTCATATTTAAACCCACGCGCACGGAGCATTTAATGCTACAGTTACTTTTTCATATACGTGTCCGTTTTATACGGAATATGACTGACATGGGGTTTAATTGAAGCTGAGATTAATCCTGGCCCCTCATTTCAAAACCTTTCGAATTCAGGGATCAATCTCAACCCCACGTTTGAGTAACTGACTTAGTCTTATCAATCAAGAGTGCCATTTGAGGTTTTTACGCAAACACAACGCACAATCTGCACACTAAGTTTTCTCTTGCTCAAACACAGATAATTCTTTCGAAAAATCTCTTCTTTTCAAAACAATGGCATTTCTCGATTCCAACTGGACAACCGACAAGATCGTAGATGTTGTTGAAAAGAAACTGGTACACATGGAGCAAGTCATCTCCATGGAAGGTATCTGTCTTACGGTTGAGGAAATCAAACCCGTATTTAAATGGATTTCCGATGCCGGGTTGGAAACATACTTCACCACCCGCCCCATTTCCTTGCTCCCAAGAATGTGGTGGAAGCCTATTTACATATGTTCTTACGGAAAGGGGAAGTTTTCACGAAGGTAACTGCACTGAAGCCGACGGGAGAAAAGGACGGCGACGGCGAACCTCTTTACAACAAAGAGGTGGTCACTATCAACTTCAGGCAGGCGGTGAGGGAAGTCTTTAAGTTGCCTTTCACAGGCATTAACCCAAGAACCTACAAGGAGAACTCAGAGGGAGAGCTTCTTGTGAAATGGACCAAGTCAGGGTCATCGGAGTTCAAGGCTCGTCAGAACAAGAATACTCTGAAGCCTGAGTACAGAGCGCTGGTGGACTTGGTGTCCAAGATTGTGATGGGAGCAACTGGCTCTCACGAGCAGTTGAGTCTGCCCAAGCTGAGGCTCATGGGGGCAATTGCTGATGGAGTGGAAACGAACTGGGAGCAGTTCTTCCTCGATCAACTCCATCAGGCTGGGTTGGACAAGCTTAAACGAGATGAGGAGGAGAAGCACATTTCCGTCAGTGCCATCTTGCCATTCGGCACGAGGATGTCCATCCTGATTGCTCATGCTTGCTATGGGTATACCTTCGACTTTGAGGACAATCTCTCCTCAAAGAAGGTAATGTTTTCCTCACTGAGTGATACCTATTCAGTGCTAGGGCTGACTGATCCCAATGCGAAAGCAAAGGATCAGGCCAAAAAGCCAACTGGTAAGGCCAGGAGAGTGGCAACCAGTCTCATTGAACGGGTAGATGAGCTCCTTGGGAGGAGTAAGGAGGGTGAGGAGGTTGCAGCTGAGGAGGTGGAGCAGCATGAGGTGGAAGCGGCTGAGAAGAGGAAGAGGGTGAAGATAGTGCTGTCAGGGAAGAGCACAAAATCTGGGACTGAGTCTGATCCCAAGAAGGCCGGGTCTGAGGCTGAGGGAACTGACGATGACGTCAGAAAGGAGGGTGCTCAGGGAGAGAGGCCCCTGAAAAGGCTAAGGAAGGGGACCAGAAAATCCCCTGCTAAGAAGCTGCCTGAAGTGAGTGAGAGGGAGAAGTCAAGCTCTCCTGGAGCCTCTGACTTGGAGGAAGTGAGAAAAATTGTCGAGACGGCTGAGTCGTTGCAGCCTGAGACAGTACCCACTCAAACACCCCCACACCCTGAAACCCAAACACCTTCCATCCCTGACCCCACACCTCAAACTTCCCAACCACCCCAAATCTCAGAGCCAAATCAGCCTACTGAGTCAGCGCCATCAACTTCACACACGAATGAGCGTGACCAGTCAGCCGAACCGAACCTTCCAAACCCCTCAGACTTTCCATCATACCCCAATCCCAAAGACTGTCCCAAGTCCATTTCAGCAGAGGAGGATGAGTTCCTTGAATTGGAGGAGGAGGAGTTAGATGAGCACATGACTGGTGGGATTCTTGAGAACACTCTCAAGGGGAACGCCACAGAATGGGCAGGAAAGTGCTGGCCTGGGCTATCCAAGTATACTGAGCTGCTGGCGTATGTGATTGAGCTCAAAGTTTGGTTGGACTTCAAACAATCAAACACGCAGGAGCAACATATGCTGGTGGATGCTCGTGGCTGGAAGCACTGGGAGGCGGAAGAGGCCAAGATTTGCTCGTTCTTTGGACTTACTAGCTGGCTTCAACTCTTGAACTTTGACAACCTGAAGCAGCTAGTGGCTGAAATGATGTCCAAGAGCAAGGCTGACCTCCTATCTGATGACGAGAAGGATGGTGATGAGGATGATGAAGGAGCTCAGGGTGGTGACCTGGAGAAGGCAGTGGAGAAAACTGCACAGGAAGTTGATGAGATGAACTCTGAGCCTCAGGCTCAGGGGGAAGGTGATAAAAACACTGGTGCCAAGGGTGGACCAGTGGCTGAGGATGTTGTGAACATCTCAGCTGCCAATAAGACATCTGTCGATGAAGGGATTCCCTGCCCTGAGACAAGAGAGGAAGATGTTGAGGCATTCAAGGAGACTCTCAGTTCCGAGGGACTTGCTCCTAAGGTTCAAGTTAGCTTAGCTGAGCCTGAGGAGGCGGCTATGACTACTTCACAACTGCCTTCAGTGCACCTTGAAGAAGGGATTGATGCTGCAGGGGCTGACAAGGGAAAGCAGCCAATCACTGATGCGGCCGTTGATGATGAGGATGTGATCATAACCGGGGTCGGACGTGCTGAATTCACAAGCATAGTGGAGGTCAAGCAGGAGAAAACCTCAGAAAATCTAGCTGAACTTCAGGAGGAGGTAATGAGGCTACGAGCTGAGAAGGAAGAAGACTCCAAGGCCCTGCTGAAGCACATCAGGTGGACAAAGTCAGCTTACAACACCCTTGCTAACAGGGAGCTGATTTTGTTAAAGAAAACGATGACTGACACGGCCAAGTCAGTGAGGAATGAGAGGAAGCGCACCAAGAAGATGCTTAGGAACACTCTCAAGAAGCTTGAAGAGAGGGATGCGATCAGGGACGAGAAGATGAATCAGGCAGTGGACAGGCTTGCAGTTCAGACTGGAGCTATTGTCACTCAGGCCTTGAAGGACTCAGCGTCCAAACTGGAGCTGGAGTCAGGGAGGATGGATCGCACCTCTTAGTCAGTGGCCGACACTTTGGCAAAGGCCACTGAGGAATCGGCAAAGATACTAACTGAGGCTAGCAAAATCAGCGGTGAGTCCTTGAAGGTGGAGGAAAGGATCACCAAGGCTGAACAAAGACTCCAACTCTCCATGGAGGTCTTTGAGAAGAAAGTCAATGCTGCTAGCAGTTTAGTTTCTTTTGCAGGCACTGGGATTGCCACGGGAGTTGAGATGCTGAAGGAGGGCATTTTGGAAGTTCAATTCTTAGCCTCTTTTGTTATCAACAGTGGAGCTGAGTCACTCCCATCCCAGGCCAATGATGATGCCAAAAAGGGGGAAAAGAGGAAGAAAAGATCCCGCCCTGAGGCATCGGAGGCAGTCAATCAAGGTGAAACCGTTCTAGCTGACCCTGAAGCCAATCCTGAAGGAAACATTTTAAGGGTGAGGAAGTCAGCTAGGTTAGCGGCGGTGGAAAAGGAAGGAGGGGAAATTGTTGCCAAGCTGAGAGAGGAGGCAACAAAGGCAAAGGCTAATGAACCTTCCAAGCAACAACCTGAGCCAGTTCAGAGGTCGTCTCCCATGAGCTCAAGGAAGAATCCCATCACTTATTCAGGTGAGTTGGTTGCGGAGTTATGTGCTGAAGCATGGGGAGATCAATCTGAAAAATCGGAGGCTATGCGCAGAGCCGAAATTGCTCAGAAGGAGAAGATGCGCATCTTGGAGAAGAAGGTTGAGAAGCTGACTGATATCACTGAGCTTCAACAACGAGAACTGGATGATGCAGTGATCAGCTTGCTAAGGAGGAAGAAGGCGAAGCCTGAGCCCAGGAAGTACAGGAAGAAGCCAACTGTTAGGAAATCAACAATTCTTCAAGTCAGAAGGCCAGAATCAGGAGCAAGGGAAGCTTTTGTTGATGAGTTCGTCTCAGAGACATTGAAGGAGTTTTGGACTGATGCAAGGGATGAATTTGTTAGATTGTGGTTTGTTGTGAAGAAGTGGGGCGACACTGACGATATCAATGCCCACTTCACTGACTACATGATGGACAATCATCCTGAGCTATTCCAGAAGATCTTGGAAGAGGCTGAGGCAGCTCATGTTCAAGTGAAGGCTCCTGAGTTCACCATTCGAGCTCCTCCCTTGGTTCCTGGAACTCAAAAGCATGATACAAAGGCCATTATGATGGAAGTCTTGAAGATAGCCAAAGCTGAAGGGTACGTGAATCAACCTGGAAGACTTGACGAGCTGAAGGCAAGAGTTTATGCAGGATATGGACTCAAGCCTGAAATGAGATTAGTCTAGGTGTTCACAGGCTTCTTTGTAATAGATTAGATTCATTGTAATCATTTCCACATCAATCAATGAAATCTATTACTTTTGCCCACAGAAAAAACTCATTGTCTTTTTGGCTGTTGTTTAAAATTCTGTACTTTATCAAGAATTGCTCTAACACTGTCTTATCTTATAGATAGGTTTATCTTGTTTTCTCTAAGTGTTTTGAGGATCTTTTCAGTGTTTTGGAATCATCAAAAAGGGGGAAATTGTTGGGACATTGTCAGTTTTGATTAAGATCCCAAAGCCCCTGAAAAGATGATTGTCTTAATCTGTCTTTGTCAGGCTAGTCTTGGTTAGGATTAGTACTTAGTCATTTTACACTTCACAGGTACTCAGTGAGAGAAGAACTCACTGGAGACAATCAAGACTCAGAGCCTGAAGACGAAGAGCACCATCCTGACTTATGGCAGTCTTCTAAGCTGGCTGAGTAAGTGTCAGTGATGAAGAGTATGACCATGAGGTCATTACTAACTCAGTCCTGAAGGGAACGGGATGTCACTGAGTTAATGGGAAGACTTGGAGTAGAGCCAACCAATGCAAAAGGAATTTCAGCGTCAGGACAAGACTGGTGGGCTCAAAACAAAATGAACTTAATAGGACAAGCCTGAAGCTCAGGAATAAGTTCTGACATTCTCACCAACCTGATGACGTGGACCAATTCGAGAAGGACACGCACATACGGAACCTGACATGAAGACTGAATTCAGACTGCATATTCAACGGGCAAGCATTCAATACACATTTAATGCAAATACCAAATCCATGCAAGGACGGCTGCTACATGGAGATATGTCCGTTTGAAGCCACTCTACATAGTTGACAAGAAAGGCTATCTCTCCAACGGATAGTTTTTCAAATCACCTATAAATACAGAAGACCTTGACCCCATTCAGGGTTACGGGAAATTTCCAAGCCAGAAATTACTCAAACTCTCAAGCATTCAAAGCATTCAACCCTTAAGAGAAGCACTCGAAACCTTCTAAATTTCCCAAGTGTTTCTCAGCAATTGAGAGTTACTCTGTATTCCAAGAGCTAATTAGAATTATCTTAAGCTTAGAGAGATTATCCAATCCTTAGCATAGCTTTGCCTTGTAAGGATAATCTCAACTTAGTTGGAATCCAAACTGAAACCAAAACCCTAAGTTAGGCTTGTTGGGAGTAAGTCAGTTAGAGTGTTAGTAAGTGGAGTTGTATAGATCAGTGAGGTTAGCTGGTCTTAGTGCACCTTGGCACGTTAAAAACAAGAATCCCTTTAGTGGATTTCCTGTTAAGTCAGGCCGTGGACGTAGGAGCTTGAGACTCTGAACCACGTTAAACTTCTTGTGTTCTTACTGCTTTGATATTGTGCATACTAGCTATATTACTTGTTCATTCATTGCATTCAAGTTTATCAGGCCTGAATCAATCAGGCTGATCTTCAAGAGAGCACTGCCCTACTAAACACTTTTCAGGTTTGAGTAAATCAAGTTTTTCAGAAAGCAAACTAAACAAGACTTTAAACATTCAGGGCTCAAACATTTCCGCACTGAACTTGAACTGATAGTTAGCCAACTGACCCGCACCAAGTGTAGTCAGTAGGTGTGTTATCAGCTCCTAGTTCTTTACCACTCTAAGTAAAG
Source organism: Ballota nigra (assembly GCA_947034835.1). Lineage (NCBI taxonomy): Eukaryota > Viridiplantae > Streptophyta > Magnoliopsida > Lamiales > Lamiaceae > Ballota > Ballota nigra. The sequence continues at coordinate 42,457,107 of OX344728.1, read as the reverse complement.
GGGACTCAGTCAGTTTTAAGGTTGAAAAATTGGTATACGTGTATTCCCCCCCCCCCATACACGTATTCCTCAGTCTTGTACCGGGACCAACAATGAACATTAACTTTTAGACTCAATTTTGTTAAAAACCTGATAATGACTTCAAAAACAACCCTTACTGAGTTAAACCAAATTGAAAACCCCAATGATAATTATAACAGGTGGCATCATGATATAATAAATATTTTTTGAGAACATGATGTGTTAGATACTATCAACCATGATAAGAAATATCATGAGACTAAGACTCAAAATTAAAGACGATCTGGACGGTTGCCACACTTAGAATATTGAAAATTCCATAGCTTGTGAATTATTGGTGAACTCGATCAATGATGACATATTCCATGTTTGTAAATTGCATCTTACTGCCTATAATATCTGGATATATTTGAAGGAAAAGTGTGATGACACTTCATTTCTTAGAAATATCAAATTCAGGATCTTATCTATTCACCTCCTGCCAGATGGGAACACTTTAGGATCAATACAATTCCTGATGAAAGTATATAAACTTTCACTCATACAGCTCATAATGTTGGGCTAAAAAGATGAAGGATTTGAAACTTCAAAGTTTTCATTAAGTGTTCTCATTACTTTTATTAGTTCTATAGGAGCTCCAGGCTGTAAACGTAAAAGAAATTGGAAAGAAGGTGAAAATGATAAGTTGTCTCGAACTGGGAGTGCTACTATCAACCTTGGTGTCAATCTTAATGATATGAAGTTTAAGGAAATAAAAAATGTTAGAAAGAAAATAGATAAGAGAGAAACTGGCATGTTTTAATTGTGGAAAACAAGGTCATTTTTTGCTCATGAATGTACGGCGTCCAGGAGAGAAAATGTAGTTCATTTTGTTTTTTTCTTTAAGCATAGTTATCTTTAGTAATGCATTCTTAACTAAATCTTATCCTTGTGGATTATAGATTCAGAAATGAAAAATTATTGATTAAAGAATGATGAGCATTAAGACGAGATGTAACTATGGGAACTAAGCTCAAGTTAAGTCTTGGAATTTGTAAAATTTGATATTGACATTGATTAATGTTTCATATGGCACAATATTTTGTTGGCTCAAGAGATAACTCGGACTCTCACCACTGTATCAGTTCTTCCATAGCTGGGCTTCACACGCTGGCCACCAGCGAGTGGACGAAAGGGTGTGGTGTAGGTATAACATAAGTTATGATATTAGACTTATTTTTTATTTTTTTAAATGGTTATGGACTATAAAAGAACAATTATTGTTAGGATATAGATTAGATGTTTTGAAGTTGTTAAAACAAAGAGCTTGTAATAGGACTAGCTGAGCTTGTTAGTCAGCTACAGATTAGTCTAGGTCTAGAATAGGTCTTTGGTTAAGGGGGAAGAAATTTGTGCAGACCAGATGAGGGGTGACCAGATGAGGTATCCAGACCAGAGCAGATGAGTTATCAGAGCAGACGAGTCACCAGAGGAGTCTGACCAGATGAGCTCTGACCAGAGGAGTCTGACCAGAGGAGTCTGCCAGAGGAGCCTGACCAAAGGAGTCTGACCAGAGGAGTCTGCCAGAGGAGCCTGCTAGAGGAGCCTGACCAGAGGAGCCTGACCAGAGGACTCTGCCAGAAGACCTCTCCCAGATGAGGTTCAGAGTAGAACTTTCACCTGACCAGATCAGACCAGACCAGAAGACCCCAGACCAGACGAGTCCTGACCAGCTGAGGGAGATAGATTAGTTCACCCACATGGAGGCTACATGTAATCTGGTGACGAGGAAATCTTGGAGTTCAATGATGGAGAAGAAGGCAAGTTGAAGAGTCAACTGTTGGAGGATATGATTGATTGCTTGATTGAAGTCAACTAATCTATCATATAATCAATCTTTGATTGATTATATTCCTCCAATTATGGATTTTTGAATTGCTAGCTCTCCAACGGCTAATTAATTCTCACAACTATAAATATGAGTGTTTTGGTTGAGTTCATTAGACAAGAGTCGGGCAAGAACACATAGCACACGAACTCTTCCACTCACTCACCTTGTTTATTCAAGTACTATATCTACTCTTTTAGGAGTTTTTAGTTGGAGCTATACTCAACCTATTCATCATATAGAAAGGTTGTTGTAAGAAGTTGTACGAAGGATCTGGTACGTCGCAATTCCCGAAGATAGTAAGTTGGTTGGAGAGAGAGTCCCCTTTGGAGAAAGGGAGAGTGGACGTAGGATCGTTATATCCGAACTACTATAAATCCGGTGTTATTTACTCTTCTGCAATTTAGATTTCTGCATTTTCTTTTAGTACATTCTTTAAAGGGTTTTCATCAAAAATATTATAAAACGCTTTCCGTATATAATATTTTTGGGACCAACAAGTGGTATCAGAGCTGTGTGTCCTATAGACCACTGTTTTGAAATTATCTCAATGGTTACCAGGGCAGATCCATTTTTTTTTTGAAAACCCAAATATTTGTTGTGCTAACAATTTTGCAAAAATGGGATCGAAGAGAAGTAGAAGAAGAGACACTAGGAATTATTCCAAAATAAGCTTTGCTGATGAGGAAGAAGAGGTGTCCACTTCTGGTTCATCATCTAACTTTAGACCAGACGAAAAGATATGTCTAGTAACATACGAGGTATGTAATCGAACTTCCTCTTCTTTTTCATCTTCTTTATTTTTTGGACAATCAGAGGAGTCTTATATGCAGAAGATGCTATTAGATCTCCAAACTTCTATACAACTTTGTCAAAAGTTGGAAGATGAGAACTCAAAGCTGAAAATCAGAAGCTTTCACAATGTCTAGGCAACTCAGCTGATCTACCAGCTGAACAAAATCATACACTGGTCAAAGAGTCTTCCGACTTGACAACTAGATGTATTGAACAAGTTAAGCTGATAGAAAGGTTGGTTGTTAAAAATGTTGAGAAAGACAATGAATATAATCTGCTCAAAGTTAAGTTTGATGAACTCTTCCACCAAAACAAAATTGTAAGAGAAAGTGAGGACAAGCTCAAGATGAGATTGGAGCAGCTGACTACAGCAAACAATGTTGTGTCACACATAGCTACCTCATCTCCAAGAGAGCATGATAAAACAGGCCTTGGTTATTCCAAACCTGAATCCTCACATGTTCAGAAAGAAGAACGGCCTAGAAATTTTATTGATAAAGGCAAGAGGTCAGGCGACCAGGCAACTCAGCCTAATGGGCAGATGAGTTCTAAAACTCAAAGCCCAAAAGACAGAGGAGGAATTTTAAAAGACCTCAGCCAGGCCAGCAGAGTAGAAGACAGTCTGGATCTTCTCAAAAGAGGCAGAATCAGCTGACTCCTACTCAGTTGCAGAAGACTTTTAAGTCATCTGCCAGACTAGCTGGAACTTTTGAATATTCTAGCAAGACTTATCCTTATCAACAAAATTTTAAGACTGTTGCATTAAGACAAGTTACTTCTTCTACTGGACAAGCTCATAAGAGAAGAAGAGCCTCTAGAAGAAATAACCATGTCAAAGGTTCTTTTGTTGAGTGTATTTTTGTGGATATGTATGGAAGAAAGATAAGATCACCTGATTAAAAAAGGGATGATCTATTCTTGTGGCTTCCTAAAAATTGTGCTAACCCCCCTGGACCCAGAAGGGTACAAAAAACATGATTGCCTGCATATACACAAGAAGACCAGCTGATGGTTTGCCGCAATATCAGCTGAGCATACTTTGAGGGGGAAGATCAGTTGACCCAGCCTACTAGATTCTTTATCTTGTTATTTCAAAATTTTCCTTGTCTTGTTTTATTTAAGTTCTTTAAGTTTTAACATCATCAAAAAAGGGGAAATTGTTAGGATATAGATTAAATGCTTTGATATGTTAAAACAAAGAACTTGTATAGGACTAGCTGAGCTTGTTAGTCAGCTATAGATTAGTCTAGGTCTAGACCAGATGAGAGGTGACCAGATGAGGTGTCCAGACCAGAGTAGATGAGTCATCAGAGCAGACGAGTCACCAGAGGAGTCTGACCAGATGAGCTCTGACCAGAGGAGTCTGTCAGAGGAGCCTGCCAGAGGAGTCTGACCAGAGGAGTCTGCCAGAGGAGCCTGACCAGAGGAGTCTGCCAGAGGAGCCTGACCAGAGGAGTCTGACCAGAGGAGTGTGCCAGAAGACCTTTCCCAGATGAGGTTCAGAGTAGAAGTGTCACCTGACCAAATCAGACCAGACCAGAAGACCCCAGACCAGACGAGTCTTGACCAGATGAGGGAGATGGGTTAGTTCACCCACATGGAGGTTGCGTGTAATCTGGAGACGAGGAAATCTTGGAGTTCAATGATGGAGAAGAAGGCAAGTTGAAGAGTCAACTGTTGGAGGATATGATTGATTGCTTGATTGAAGTCAACTAATCAATCATATAATCAGTCTTTGATTGAGTATATTCCTCCAATTATGGTTTTTTGAATTGCTTGCTCTCCAACGGCTAATTAATTCTCACAACTATAAATATGAGTGTTTTGGTTGAGTTCATTAGATAAGAGTCGGGCAAGAACACAAAGCACACAAACTCTTCCACTCACTCACCTTGTTTATTCAAATACTATATCTACTCTTTTAGGAGTTTTTAGTTGGAGCTATACTCAACCTATTCATCATATAGAAAGGTTGTTGTAAGCAGTTGTACGAAGGATCTGGTACTTCGCAATTCCAGAAGATAGTAAGTTGGTTGGAGAGAGAGTCCCCTTTGGAGAAAGGGAGAGTGGACGTAGGATGATTATATCCGAACCAATATAAATCCAGTGTTATTTACTCTACTGCAATTTAGATTTCTGCATTTTCTTTTAGTACATTCTTTAAAGGATTTTCATAAAAAATATTATAAAATGCTTTCCGTAAATAATATTTTTGGGACCAACAATTATTTTACTTATATGAAGTAAGTTCATGTAGACAAAATATTTGCTCCACTAGCAATGCTTATGTAGACGATAACATTTTGATATTGCTAGATTAGGTCATGTTGTATAAGATATGGTGAACTGACTTGTGATAGAAGGACTATGATGTCCATCTTTAAAAATCAAGTTATCAAATTGCGAAGATTGTCTTGCTCATAAGTGACTAGTTAGCCATTATATAACAATTAATGATGATTCTTTATTGAAATTATATTATTCTTATAAATGTGATTTTATGAATGTCAATGACAGAAGATGGAGCTTATTGTTTCCTCATTACCTTCATCGATAACTTTTCACATTTTGGACATGTCTGTTTTATACTCACATAAGTCCGAGATATTGGTTTGTTTTGGACATAAACCAAATGAGATGTGAATGGAAGACATAACTTTAAAGATTTTAAGAACATACAGAACACGTGAATATTTATCCAAACAAGTTCAAGGAATTGTGTAGTGGAAGAGGTATAATTCAACAATTATAAAAAATATTTACACCGTTGCATAATGGTGTGGCTGCAAAAAGTTTTTGAACATTGTTGGATGTGATGAGATCTAATTGAACTATGGACATGTGAATTGTCTGATCTAAGTAACTTTAGAATCTAAATTACAAATGGGGCACATGTATTAGCAAAAACCAGCTGAATCTATATTACCATTTTATCCTGCATTTTCAATTTAAAATGACCAATCTAACCTTATTCATCATAAAAATTATGAATGGGGCACATATATTAGCAAAAACTGTGGCCACTCTCATCTCTCAGATCGTCTTCAGCTGCGCAAGGTTTTTCTCAATTTTTGCTCAACTTCAAATCCTCCCAAATATAATTTGTATCATCTACTAATTTTTGGTTGTTTTCAGTTTACGATCGTTATAGAAGAGAGGCGACGGGATAAGCGACGAGGAGCAGCTTCAAGGCATCACACGATGGCGTAGAGGCGGCGACCGGTGGCATTGAGGCGATACAATAGGCTGGGAATAGTGAATCCAGGTAAAAAATTACCCCAATTTGCTTCGACTCGATTGAAATCCATTTTCCAACCTCTGAACTTTTCGGTAACCTCGACCTCCACCGTAGATATTTTTTATGTACGGGCATAGGAGTTTTTAGGGAAGAGAAAATGGGGGAAATTTATTGCATGTAGTAATTATATCTCTGGGTTTTCATTGTGTAATATGTAATCCTTATTTCGATAATATGTAGATGTGATAATTTGTAGGGTATATATATATATATATATATATATATATATATATATATGCGAGTAGAGTATATTTATATGAACAGGGTATATTCATGTGTGTATGTGAATTAATTAATTTAAAAAAAAATTGGTTGGTAAATAGTACCTTTATACATCGTAGATTATATACGAACAAACAGAGTAGACGGAGCCTCTGCAAATCAAACCTTGCTATATTTGTGGTTGGTATGGCACAACACACAACATAGTTATCGATGTTTAGGCAGAAAAATATAAACTTATCTACCTTGCTTAGGAAAATCAACAACAAAATTAAGTTATTATGTTTATATTTGTTTGTTTGCATGTATTATTCTGAAATCCTTTTTCTCTAAGAATTAGAGATTGTTGAAATATAGCGAATTTTATGTAATCTGGTATTTTGGAGGATAGATTCTGAAGAAAGTAGATGACGTTATTCGTATTAAAGATGGTTGTCCTTTCAGTTATGTTGATGGGGGATACTGTTGGTGATTGGTTCTAATCGTGTGGATTAGTGGCTGTTTTTAACCGATTCTTGGATCACCAAACAAGAACGTGTGATTGATTACCACTGTAAATGGTAAATTCGATAGTTCGGGTTATAAGATCGTAAATACGAGTATTGAATTAGTATTTATCTCATGTGTGTGTACATTTAGGTGTATGAGTGTGTGTTTTTGGAGTATTTGTGAATTTAAACTTATTTTTATAGCTGGAGAACAACTTACCTATACTAACTACCAAGTAGGTGGTGTACATGACTTTTGGACTACTAAGCTTGCATGCTTAACATTTGTCCTTTTCACCATATTTGACCTTATCTAATCTAAAACTTAGTTACAAAGTCTTGTATTTGGTCTTATCACAGATTCATAGTTGTTCGTCATTATTTGCTTGGTGTTTCGAGACTCGTATGACTTTCGTACTTGTTGTTTGCTCCTGGACTACATGGTTCAGAAGTTGCTCGCCTGTGTATTCAATATAGGTAGGTCTCTGGATCTTTTGGTAATGTTGTTCATAATTCATGGCTTAGTGTAGGGTTGATATTCGGCCTGGGGTCTCAGACTTGTTCGCCAGAAAGTTGTTCGTCAAAGATTCTACTCGTCATATAGTACACTCCCTGTATTGATTTATGCACCCCTTTTTTATTATTCTTGCTAATCATCTCTGGTATAAGTATTATTCCTCATAATCCTCATTTACGCCTTAATTCTTGTTCGTCAATCAATATTAGTTGTTTGTCTATCAACAATTGCCCCCTATCCTGGCCAGATGTTGCTTTGGACGAGCAACTTTATGTCGAGCAACTATGGTCAGGATACTATCTTGGAGATGGAAAGGGACGAGATGCTTTTATTTTGGGCGAACAACTTTGGGGTGCACCGTTTCGTCTTCCCAGGATCTGGGAGTTGTTCAATAATGACGTGGGCGGCATGATAATGCTCCACCCACGCGCCCCTATAATTGCATATAGACCCCTTAGTTTTTGAATTTATTCGGAAATGACCCCGTTTCCTATCATTTTGACCCCTGAGTTATTGAATTACTTCGGGTTTTACCCTGTTTTTTGTTTCTTGCATATATAAACTCGAAATCAAATTTTTTCCCACACTTTACTATTTATCCCAAAATTTCCAGCCATCCACCATTATTTCTGGCGACTTTCGAGTTTCTCCTCCGTACGTTTCAATTTTCCCGGTGACTCTTCCCATTTTAAGGTATTTATTTCATTTTGCTACTTATCTAGTATCATTTTTCCTTTTCCTCTATTTCTCTTTCGACAATCGCTACCACCACCACCGGGATAATTTCGCCTCCGTCAGTTTGAAACTCTATTACCGGACTTTGCTAATTTCAATCCTAAATCATCTTGTAAATCATTTATTTCTTCTTTAAAACTCATGTCCTCTCACTCGAGCAATCAAAATCCAGAGGACACTCTTGACCCTTTCTTCCCAATTGTGCAATTTGATGCACAACCTCCTTTTGAAATTTCTTCAGAGGTAAATCCTGATGTTGATTTAGTTGTGAGGTCCATTGAAGATACCGGTTTCCGCCCGTCTGGTGAGGAAATTGTGACTGCGATGAACAAGGATTCGGACGAAGAGTCTTCTTCAAGCTCTGAATCTGAAGAGTTGGATCCCGAATTCGATAAATTAACCCGTGAACTTTGGAGGGGATAGAATTCCCAAACCCAAGTTGCTCGAGAATGGTATTCCCTCCGGAGTTGCTCGCCCATTTGAATGGAGAGCATACGCTGCTGAGTTCGCGAACATATTTCCCCCCCTCAAACGACAAGTGATGGATTTGGTGAGGACTGAATACCAGGCGAGCAGGATAAGAAGCGTTGTTCGCAAGGACGAGCTTGCCTTAATCAGAGAGGCATATCAAATCCCCTACGACATCCCTACATGGGCCCCAAAAAAGAAGGAGAGAGCTGATCGCCCTCCACCAGGATGCACGGCGATCAACATTGAGACCCTGATCGACGGTTTGAGGCTGCCTTTGCTCCCAGTAGTTGGTCGTTTCTTGGAGGCAACCAACCTTTCCATCACCCAAATTACTCCAATTGGGTGGATGAATTTGCTCGGCGTTATGGGTTTTTTTCCGCCTTGGAAGAGTATGTTGACCGTATTATTGTTGAAGAGGTCAACTACCTAATGACAATCACCAAATGTCTAGTGGGTGAAAAAGGATATTACTACTTGAAGGCCCGGACTGGACTTAAAATTATAGAAGGAGTGTCGAACAAGATTAGAAACTGGAAGGAGCACTTCTTCTTCATAGGGGGTGATTGGTGAGCGTCTTCCGGCCCCCATGGTGGTGTGGGGCGCATAAATTCCCCCGCATCTTATAGAAAGATTAAACGTAAGCTTGCCTTTTTCTATCTTCGAATTAAATTGTTCTAATTTAACTTTTCATGTTTGCTCGCAGGTCCCCGATTGCTCAAGTAGAATACTGAAGAAGAAGAGATTGGCTCAGAGTACCACTTCACTTCTTGCTTGGTCGCCCTTCGAAATAAGGCAGATAGGACCATTCAATACGTGAATGAGGAGAGGTGCCAGAAAGCTGCTCGCCTCTTCACGTACCCTCATCACCTTGAGGCCCAAGTTGAGGTGCCCCAAGGTATACAAAAATTCTAACTCTCAAAGACAACCTTGCTCGTCAATAATTTCTTATTTCAATACTTGCTCGTCTAACACACTTTTTTTTAGCCGAGCAAGTTACTGTAGCCATTCCTCCTTGCTTTGGTCTCCTAGAACAAAGGGTCCACGAGATTCCGCCCCCAAAGGAAGGAAGGTTAAAGGGGACTCGCCCTCCAAAGTCTTGGCGATGACAAACAAGCCCTCAGGGGCCCCTGCTGCTCGGCAAGCTGCCCCTCCTCCTAGTGCCACACCACCATCTCCCCCAGCATCATCTCCCCACGGGGCCAAATGGTTAAAAAGGGGAGATGGGATCCCTGTAGCCCAGGCTGCCCCTACTGGTGACAAGGGGAAGGAGAAATTGGGAAAGGGTTCTGCCCGTGCCCAAAACGTTGAAGTTGCTCGCCACACTTCAATCGAGCCAGCGGGGCGGGTGAGCAAGGCTGGCAAGGACAGACAGACTCCCCAGAGAGAGCTGGAGAATATTACTTATCTTGGCTGGGATGCCAAGAAATTTGTCGAGTAAGTTTGTGCCATAATTTGCTATCCATCAATATGCATGCTCCAAGACCCCAGTTAATATAAGAGAGATTCCAGGCGAGCATGTTTGCCGGGCCACAGAGTTGATCGCTCGTGCATGGTCGAGGCCTCTGAACAAGACCATCTCTGCACAAGGAGTGGCGGACAACTTTCATTTCTCAATGATGCAAGCGACCAACTCCCTTGTAATTGCTCAGAAGGGAATAGCCCACCTAGCCGAGTTGGAGGAGGCTGCTCGCCGTTATTCAAGCACTGCTCGGCAGCTCACTAAGGAGAAAAATGGTCTGTCAGCCAGTATGAGGCCAGAATTGCTCGCCTAAATAACCAGCTAAAGCTCGCCGACGACATCGAAAAGAAACGTATCGAAGATTATCAAGTGTTGTAGGCCGAGCTCAAGAATAAAGATGTTGAGCTTGAGGAGAAGAAGAAAGGGGAAGTTGCTGCCGAGCAAAAGCTGGCCGAGGCCAAAGCAGAAGTTGCTCACCTCAAAGAGTTGATGGGGGGAATGTACACTCCTGAGCAATTTGAGTCTGATTTGCAAGTCCGGACTGGTCCTTCCTCTAACTTTGGGTACATTTGTGCTTATGCAGACTGCATTCATGCAGTTAGCTTGTACGATAAACCCGAGATTGTGGAGGATATCGAGAAAGATTTGGTTGAATTCATCGAACACTATCCTCCCCCCGCTGGAATTGGACTTCAACTTGGAGATATGGAAGATTATGGGATTAAGATTGATAGACTTGATCCCAGTATCATCCTTACCCGTCCTCCAGTTCTAGTTGATGAGGGCGAGTAGGCTGTTGATGATGAGCGAAATGTGGCCGAGCAAGAAGAAAAAGCAACTGAAGACATGATTAGTGAAATGATTGTCGACCCCTCAGTTGACCAGCCTCAAGATCCTCCCCTTGGCGAGTAAAGACAAGAGTAGGACTTAGAATTTCTTGATGTATTCCTCTTGTAATAATTGCTCATCTTTTTGTTGATCCTTGTAATTTTTGAAGGCTTAATGCCTTAATAATTAATGGAAATACCTTTTGATTGCTCATCTTCTTGCACATGTTAATTGCCTTTACATTTTGTTTAAAGCATTTGCAATAACAACATTGGGCTTTGTTCGATTTGAACTTTTCCTTAAATAGAATATGGGTTTAGCCTTAGGTTCAGCTCATCTTAAAAGACGAACAACCTTTAAATTGCCTCGATCCTTAAAATTGGACTTATACCTCGAGCTTAGACTCATCCTTAAACAAACAACTGTATTTACATCATGAAAATTTACAAGTGTTTTAAAATTGTTCATCATTAACATATACAATCTGGCGAACAACTTTGACTACTTATGAAAAATAATTGCTCGCTTATAATATTTTTGCCGAGCAATTTTACATGGAATCTGAAATGAACAGCACCAAGCTATATAGTGTGCCGGACAACTTTCCATCCTATACTTTACAAGGATTTGCATCTTTTCTAAAAAAATAATCTACTCAAAACGATTGTGGATCCCATTTCGCAATCTTCAATGCCTGTTACTGAGATACTTAATAGATATCTACTTTTTGCCACTAGTAAGGCGCCGACTAATATCCATCGTGGGTCGGTGGTTCTCTACAAGAAGTGAAATTTGGGGTGTGCACGCCATTCGAGTCATCACCTACTGCATAAAAAAATTCTGAATCGGGGGATTCCATCCTTCCCAATTCCTCAAATAACCAGTCACGATCGGCGGTTTCTGTCGACACTCCAAACACATTTCATCCAGTTTTGCCAGTTGTTTCAAAGTCGTTGATTTCAGATAGGGCTATCGGTTTTGAGATTGATTCAAACCACTCGGACCCTTCATATGATTTCACAGCTTCGATAATATTGCCGATTTCAAAATCGCCGATTTCAAATGCCTCTGCCGCGGTCGTCGTTCGCCACTCCACTGGTTCTACATTAGAGGTCTCACCTCCCTTCGATTTCTCCACCCACTAAGGCGGTTGCCACTACCGATATGAATATTAGGGCACCAATCACTACGGCGGCATCCTTTGCAGCACCGACTCTTGCGAAGATCAATTCTCCCCCAAATTACTCTGATTCGGAAATTAGGGCTCCGCCACATCAGGTGGTGGACGTTTCTTCGACACCCACTCTCTCGGCGGCCATTCCCGATAAGGCGTTGACTCTATTGAAGGATTTCAGTTCCTCCATTGTGGCTTCTTATGCGCAATTGGAGATCTCCACGACGTCCACTTTAGTGTTGCTGTCTACACCTAGGCATTCCCATTTCTGGGATTCTTGTGCCCAACCACATTCTGGTTCTCTTGCGTCCAAAATTGAAGGTACACAGTCATTTATTGGTCAACAATGGAAATCGAGTGACTCCTCCTAGGCAACAGAATTCACGCCGGACTCGCCAGGGTCCCCTGTTACCCGCAAATCCTTTTCCGCAGTTGTTTCTCCTCTTCAACCTGAATATGTGGATATCTTTACATATCCACAACCTGTTAGGAAAGGTAATATACTTTTGATTTCGATTACTGAGGATATATACCAAAAACGAGTTTCGAATTGTACAAAAGGCTTGATTGGCTGAGTGTCTTCGGCTGGCAACAATCCCAGGTCTGTAGTGAGGCTACGGGATAAGTTAATTCAATTATGGAACTTGCAATGCTCGGTAACCACGCTAGGATGCGGGTTTTTTTCTGACTCGATTTGGGGAGGTTATGGATAGAGAAAAAGTATTTGAACATTGTTCGTGGTCCCTCACCTCGGGTGTGCTTCGACTGCAGCGTTGGACAAAAGGTTTCAATCCTTACAAGCTTGCCATGTCCAAAGCTCAGGTATGGGTCCATATTTTTTAATTGCCTTTTGAATTTTGGGATCCCACTCTCTTGCTGGGGATTGCCTCTTCTTTGGAAACTCCTATCAAGTTAGATGCACAAACACTTTCTGGTGAAATAGGGCATTTTGCTAGAGTACTAGTTGAGATTGATTTCCGAGACGTGATACCGGATAAAATTATGGTCGAGAGCACGGGTGAGTGCTCTTTTGCTTATCTCAAACTGGAAAATCCTCCTCTCTTCTGTTCACACTGTAAGATTATTGGGCATTCACTCAATTTGTGTCGTGGCCGGCCTTCGACTTTGGTTGAACCTAGTGTAGTTGATGATAAAGAATTATCTATTGATGTTGTTGATAGAAAGGAATTAAGGGGAATAGATGGTAGGACTCTAGCTGCTGTTGATGATGATTTTGGTAGCAAGGTTAATTCTGTGTGGACTAGCCAAAATTTTCAAGGGAGTGCAGTTACTGATTTAGGAGCTGTATCATTATTCATAGGTTCTGGGAGTGTATGTACTAAAACTGCTTGTGCACCAACTCCTACAATGGGGGTATCGTCTAATGCAAGGGGTGCCTCTCATCAAGGCCCCATAGTGGGTATGCAAGACTGGTTTTCGCTTCCTCCTAAATCACTTGCCAGTGATTTTGATAAGACGCTGAATATTTCATTGTCCAATAATAATTCGATAAAAGCTAATCCAGGCGCTAGCACAGGTACTACCTCTGTGGAGAAGAAAAACGCAGGCATGATACCTTGGGAAACACAACGAAAGAAAAAATTTAAGAAAATAAAAGGTTCTCATAAGAACGCTTATAGGCCACCTTAAGGATTTGCATTTTTTCCTTCGACTGGGTGGTTCTTTTTTGACACATTACAACCTTCTTCCATTAAACCCAAGAGATTTAATGTTGGTCCCACTAGTTAGATTAATTGCGGAAGCTTAAGTTAAATGTCTTTCAAAGTCTTTTACAAGAGGGCAATAATCAACAAATAAAAAGTAAAGTAAAGCAATAAATAACACAAGATGTATAGTGGTTCGGATTGAATATCCTACGTCCACTCTCCCTTATAACCAAGGGGTCTCACTACCAACCAACTCACAAACTTACTTGCTGGAATTGGAAAGTACAAGTTCCTTCTTACAGCCTCTTTAGATTTGACTTCAATCTAAAGATCAACCAGCCAACAACCCCGTCTTATAGATGAACAGGTTGTGGTTTGAGTAACTCCTTTAGAGTAGATAAATATTATGAACAGTAAGAGTGCTTGGTATGAATATCAAAAGCTTGGATCACTTATGCGCGTGTAGAGTCTCTCTAGAGCTTTTTCTTGAACTGCACTCTTGTATATATAGAGGGGATTAGGGCTAGCCGTTGGAGGACTAATCCAATCAGATCCTCTATATAAGGAAGCCTCAATCAATCAATTCCCTAATTGATTGATTGGGTTGGTGGGATCTTTGGATTGATTATCTTCAAATACTTTCCAATCCTGATCATGTTGACTTGATTTGAATCACCAACGGTCAATAGCTTCCTCTGCCTAACTCTGATTCTCTCCAGAGAAGGCAGGACCAGACACCAGGCAACCTCGGTGTCTTCTGGTCCTCATCTGGTCAAGAACCAGAATACTCAGTAGAGTCAGGGGATCAAACTGAGCATCTTTTGTTCTACCAGACTCGTCTGGTCCGGACTCGTCTGGTCTGGGGAAGGTCCTCTGCCTCTGGTCAGATCTCATCTGGTGAAGTCTTCTGGTGGAGTCCTCTGGTGAAGTCCTCTGGTGGGGTCTTCTGGTGACTCTTCTGGTGAAGTCTTCTGGTCTGGCAGTTCCCCCTAGACTAAGTCCTAATCTAGATCATCATCTGGCTAACAGGTCCAGATGGTCCAATTACATCTTCTGGTTTGTTTTAACTCATCAAAACTAACAATTTTTATCCTAACAATTTCCCCCTTTTTGATGGAGTTAAAACACTACCAGAACTGATCACAAAGAAAACTTTAAGCAAGAAAACATATAAAGGATAAGACCTTAGAATAGATCTTATCAGGCAAACAATTAAGACAACAAGAGGTTGTCTTTTGATCAGAGAAGATATGAGATATTCATTGATAATAAGGACAAAGAAGAATACAGATTACAATGCATTTCTGGTCCTATTCTAAGCATATCTTCTGTTGTCTTTGGGCACCAGAAACCAGTCAAGAAATCTATCTTGAATGGCCTTCAACTCTGCAGAAGATGCTGGGGTAAAGTTTGCCAACACCTTGGTCTTGTACAATTTCTTCAGCTCAGCCCAATCAACCTGGTCTCCTGCCATTGGAGTGTTGAGAAATGGAACTCAGGAGCAGTGACTTCCAGGTTGAATTCAATAGTTGAATCCATCAACTGCTTGTACAAATCTGCATCATATGCCTGCATCCAAGAATGGAAGGTCCTGTTGATGAGAGCATCATCCTCTGGTGGAGGTCTCTGGATGTAATGTTGAATGAACCAGAGAGTCTTGGCTTCTCTCCATTTTTCTATCAGAGACACAGGAACAGTTGAGTCAAAGGACCCTTCTGTCCTGAGATGGAGGATGTTCATGACTTCAACAGGCCCTTTTCTCTTCTGGCTGGATCCACTAGCACCAGGAGTGATGCCAGCTTCTCTGCTCTTCTTATTTTGCCTTCTAACATATCGGAGCCTCTGCTCTTCATCTATGTTTTTCCTTATCCTTGCTAGCCTCTCTTCAGGCGACTCTTCCTTGAATCTCTTCTCTGCTTCTTCAACCACAGATTCAAGGAAGCTCTTCTTTACTTTCCTTATCTTCCTCTTAGCAGGTCCAGAGATGGAAATTGGATCCTGCTCTGCTTCGGACTCCTCTTCTGCAGCAAGCTGCTTAGCCATGGAAAGGGATTTGAGCTCTTCCTTCTTCTTCTTCTGCAACTCAGCCTGGGCCAATGTATTCTCCAGCAGGTCTAGACGAGCTCCATGGCTGAAGAGAGTTTCATTTGTGGTCTTCGCCAGATCAGTTCTGGCCTTCTCTTCCCCCTTTTTAACTTCATCAAGGAGGGGATCCACTACCTGCCTTTTAAGATCAGGCAAGGCAGTGTTGGAGGAAGAGTGAAGATCACGCAGCTGCTTGGCCTCCTCCAGGTAAGCTTTAGACTCTGCAACAAGTCTCTCTTGCCTCTCCAACATCTCCTGGAGGGAGTCTTTCAGCTTGGCAGTTTGAATCATCTGGCTGGCCATCTCCACTTTGAGCACAGAGACAGGTCTCAACTGCTCCAGCACGTGCTCCTGTAGCTGCTTCTGGCTGTGCATGACATCCAGCTTGACAAATAAGCCATTAGCCTTAAAAGAAGCCTTTACCTCTGCCAGAGAAGACTTTAACTGCTTCAGGAAGATTCTCCTCTCATGCCTGATCTGGTGCTCTATCATAGCAGGGGCCATATGTTGAATAGCTTTTGAAAAGCGCCCAATCTGCATGATTTGCTCATTGAAGAAAACTTTCATCTTCTGGAGCACGGCAGGAGACATCTCAAAGTCCTCCTCATCTGAATATAGCTCTGGAGGGAAGACAAAATGAGGACCAAACTTGTAAGTGGGGCCCTCTGGAGTGAGCATTACTCCTCTCTGGATGAGCGGGGTGCGAATCAAAACTTTAGCAGCACCAGGAGTCTCCAGCTCTGCTGGGTTCTGAATATTCAGCCTCTGCTTTAGCTCAATCTCCCAAGCAGTGAAGTTGGAGGGACCCATTTCCTCAAGCAATAACATTAGATCCTCCACATCTTCAAGTCTGGCCTTGCTCCAGACCTTGGCATCAGTAAGCTCTGCCAGAAGTGGTAAGTGCTCCAGAAGAACTGGGAAATGCTCTCTTAGCCAGAGCTGAGCACTTACACCCATACTCTGCCTAATGGGACCCATTTCTGCAGATGAGAAAGTGAAGGGTTTGGGCCCAGAGGCAGAGGAGGAAGGTGCTAAGTCAGCAGGCTCAAGTGAAGCTTCCTCATCTTCACTATCATCGCTGGTTAAACAGGTAGGAGAAGGGGGAGGGCCAACAAATCCCAGAGCCATAGAAATGGTTGGGTCCTGGTCTGTATTGGTTTGGGGAGGGTTAGGATTTTGTGAAGTAGAGGTGGAAGGAATTGGTTGCTCTGCACCAGAAGATGATGGAATATCTGGTACAGAGGGTGTAGGAGGTATCTGGGATGTGGAAGTGTTTGGAGGGGGGATTTCTGCACCAGAAGAGGTTGAGGGTACCTCTGGTACAGAAGGTGGGGGAGAGGGGTTTGTGGGAAGATGTGTTTGGGAAGTTGGGGGAGAAGGTGTTTGGGTATGAATGGTAGAGGGAGTATATAATGGGGTATCTGGGATAATCTGCTCTGGTGGAACAATAGGGTTACCAGAGGCAGATGGGGTTTGGGGAATATTATCTAGGGGAGAGGTAGAGGGGGAGACAAGATTAATGGGGGAAAAAGATGGAAGGGAAGGGTTTACCTCTGCTGGGTCAACACCAGCAGGTACATTAGTCTCTGGAGCATCCTCCATCATCTGGGAGGCATCCTCAATTGCCTTCTCCAAGGCCTCTCCAAGATCAGATCCAGAGTCAGGATCCTGAAGAAGGGCTCTCTTGGCCTTGGATTTCCTCACAAGAGGCTCAATCTCTTCCTCTTCTTCCTCCTCTGACGGCTCATCCACCAGGAGGGTTTTCTTGGGAGCTCTTCTGCCAGTCCTACGCTTCTTAGCAGAACCTCTCCTGGCCTCCTCTGGCTGCTTCCTCTTGGCTGCTCCAGCCTTCTTGGCAACCTCACTCTTCTTCCTCAGTACATCAAGAAGAGGGATCTGGTCCTCCCCAGAGGAACCAGAGAAAGCAATGGTTGAGGAACCAGTTGCTTCAGCAGCTTTCTTCTGAGTCTTCTGCTGCTTCTGCTGCTTCTGCCCCTTAGTAAGTGAGGGAATGGCTTGAAGGGGAGGTGCAGGGATGGCTTGCTCACCATCAGAATCAGGATGGCCATGAAGGGAACCATCCTTGGAGAATATAATCTTGGACTTATGAAAGCCCTTACACCAGGATTGTCTCCATTTCTTCTCTGGAAGGATCGAATCCAGAATTAGGGTGAGTTTTGTGCCCAATGATACATTAGCATTGAACACAAATTGTTGCTCTCCTGGCAACTGGGGGCATTCTTCCTTCTGGATTTTCACCTTGTTCTTCCTCAGCACTCCCCAGAAGAACTCAGCCCAGTTACATTGAACACCATCCAGAATGGCCCTCATAACACAGAGCCTGCCAACGAAGATGGCATCTTTGCTATGGCTCTCACACATGAGAATCTTTACCACAATGTCAAATAACACCTTATACTTCTGCCTAAGATGCTTGTCCAAGAAGCCCTTAGTAATATTCTGGCATGAATTTTTGGCAAACATCTTGAAGGATTCCAACGCCTCTCCTTCTTTGTACTTCAGTGGGTCCACACCTTCCGCAGAAAGGTTACCAAAAAGACCACAGAAGTCTGCCTTCGAGAAAACAACATCCTCTGAATCAATCTTGGATGAAATATGGTCTTCATGGATCTTCATCCGGATAAGAAACTGAGCAGCATATCCATCCAAGGTACGCAAATCCTTGGGAACCTTTGAGATTAACTCCTTCAGCCCAGAACGTCGGAGAAGCTCCAAAATCTCCAAAGCGGCCGGATTCTTAGTGGAATAGAAGTCCACCACCATTTCTGTCTTGAGTTTCTTGCAGACATAGTCTGGATCGAAATTGCACTTGGGTGCCATTACTGTGAAAGAGAGAAAGAGAGAGAGAAAATGCTTTGCAGAGAGAGGTTAGAGTTTGAAAGTATGGAAACGTGAAAGGACAGATTGACAGGAAATTTGATTTAAATAGGGTAATACGCGTGGCTAGATTATTAAATGAGATGTGAACGCGTGTAATTTTAAAAATTAATTGAGGAAACAAAATCAATTTTAGCATTGATTGACATTTTGCACAGTGATTAAATCCGATGGCCACGATGAAGGGCAAGATACAGATTTAATCTGGTGCGTTGGCATAGTCATTGGGACTGGGCATAAAGGGGTTTTGTGGCAGTCAAGAGAAAAAAAGCGAAATGATTGCCTAGGCCCTATACCCTAGTCTTAAATACACTCCGAAGTTGAAACGTTTTGAGTGTACTTACTAATTTGAAAGGTGTATCCCAATGATCAGAGGCCAGAGAAGTAAAGGCATACCTGTCACCTGATATTGTAACCAGATGATACCACAGCTACATCTCCTCTGATGGAGCTCATCTGGTCCTGGGCAGAGAAGATTTTGGACATTTGACTCAGCACCTTATCTGGGACAAGTGTCACCTGGTGCATACCTCATCTGGTACCTTCTCTGAAATGTCTAATCTGCAGGTATGGTAGTTTAAGAAAATAAATGAATATGCAATAAAGTATAAATAAAGGATACTTCTCTGATGTTCCCCCTAAAACAAATCTGTCTCTGGATCCAACAATCCTAACTCAAAAGCTAACTCTCTGAATCTGGTCTCAGCCAAAGGCTTGGTTAAGATATCTGCTCTCTGCTTCTCTGTTGCAATCTTTTCCATCCTTATATCTCCCTTCTCAACATGATCTCTGATAAAATGATGTCTTATATCAACATGTTTACATCTGGTATGAAGAACTGGATTCTGGGTGATTGCAATTGCACTATTACTATCACAGAATATAGGAATATCCTTGGCTCTAATCTGGTAATCCCTAAGCTGTTGACTAATCCAAAGTAGTTGTGAACAACAACTCCCTGCAGCCATGTACTCTGCTTCTGTTGTTGATGTAGCAACTGAAGTCTGCTTCTTAGAAAACCAGGATAACAATTTATTCCCTAGAAATTGGCATGTTCCACTTGTAGATTTCCTATCTATTTTGCATCCACCATAGTCTGAATCTGAATAACCACTTAATTCCAAATTGTCATCTGCAGGATACCATAATCCTAAATTCACTGTTCCCTTAAGATATTTCAATATCTTCCTTGCTGCTTCCAAGTGACTTTTCTTGGGATTAGCTTGAAATCTGGCACAAACTCCAACAGCAAAGGTAATATCTGGTCTGCTTGCAGTCAGGTACAGAAGAGAACCAATAAGTGCTCTGTACTGAGTCTGGTCCACACTCTCTCCAGACTCATCTGGATCCATGTTGAAATTTGTCATCATAGGGATCTTGGCTGTTTTGCCAGATCCTACTCCAAATTTCTCTAACATGTTTCTGATGTACTTTGCCTGATTAATGAAGATTCCCTTCTCTGATTGCTTAACCTGCAAACTTAAAAAGTAATTCATCTCTCCCATCATGGACATCTCAAACTGTCCCTGCATGAGCTCACCAAACTTCTCACACAGCTTCTTGTTAGGGGATCCAAATATGATGTCATCAACATATATTTGGACCAGAAGGATGTCCTTTCCTTCTTCTTTCCTAAACAAGGTTCTATCAATCTTACCCTTAGTAAAACCATTGTCCAGAAGAAATTGAGATAGAGTGTCATACCATGCTCTGGGTGCCTGCTTCAGCCCATAAAGAGCTTTCTTAAGCTTAAACACCTTGTCACCTTGTTCAAAACCAGGAGGTTGTTCCACATACACTTCCTCAATGAGAATCCCATTAAGAAAGGCAGATTTCACATCCATCTGGTAGACTTTGAACTTCATGTGAGCAGCATATGCTAAGAATAATCTGATGGCTTCTAGTCTGGCAACAGGAGCAAATGTCTCATCATAGTCTATTCCTTCAGACTGAGAATAGCCCTGGGCCACTAGTCTTGCCTTGTTCCTAGTAATGACATCATTCTCATCTTTCTTATTTTTGAAAACCCACTTAGTGCCTATCACCTTTTGATGTCTTGGTCTGTCTACCAGCTCCCAAACATCCTGTCTGGTGAATTGATTCAACTCCTCCTGCATAGCAACAATCCAATTTGAATCTTTCAGTGCCTCCTTGATGTTCTTGGGTTCAATCAAGGACACATAGCAACTGAATAAGGCAGCTAAGTTAAGAGTTCTCCTTGTCTGGACACCCTTAGTTGGATCTCCAAGGATTAGGTCATTGGGGTGATCAACCAGGGTCCTCCTTCCCGTGGTCTTTCCTGGTTGATCATCTTCTGCAGTACCTTGGTGATTATCACCACCTGCAGAAGAGCTTCCCCTACAGGAGTTCCAACCTCTTCTAGTTCTGCTCCTTGTGAAGGCTTCTGCTTCAGAGAACCAGGAGATGGGTCATCATCTGAATCTGAATCAAGAACAGGTGGATTGATTTTGATTACTCTGGGTGTAGTCTGATTCTGGGTCTCATCAGAAGACTTAGATTCCACCTTGCACTCAAAAGTAGATTCATCAAAAACAACATGAGGTGTTTCCTCCACACAAAGTGAATTCTTATTAAAAACTCTAAAAGCTTTACTGGTGCTGGAATATCCTAAAAATATTCCATCAGCCACTTTAGCATCAAAGGTTCTTAATTTAGATTTCCCATTGTCATGGATGAAACACTTACATCCAAAAACATGAAAGTATGAAACAGATGGGGTTTTACCTTTCCATACCTCATATGGAGTCTTATTATGTCTCTGGGCAATCAGGCATCTGTTCTGAGTGTAGCAAGCTGTATTGATGGCCTCTGCCCAAAATCTCTGTGGAGTGCTATATTCTGCCAGAAGTGTTCTTGCAGCTTCTTTGAGGGTCATATTTCTCCTTTCTGCTACTCCATTTTGTTGGGGTGTTCTGGCAGCAGATGTCTCATGAAAAATCCCATGATCCTTGCAGTAATCTGCAATGTGTGAATTCAAAAACTCTGTTCCTTTGTCACTTCTGATTCTGACTATGCTCTGGTTCTGCTCATTTTGAATCTGCTTGAAGAACTCTGGCAGCTTAGTCATAGTTTCATTTTTCTTAAACAAGAACACTACCCAAGTGTATCTTGAAAAGTCATCAACTATCACTAAGGTGTACTTCCTTCCACTGAAACTAAGAGGAGAAACAGGTCCAAACAGGTCCATGTGAAGTAGTTGAAGTACTCTGGTTGTGGTTGTGCTCTGGACATCCTTAAAGGAAGTCTTGGGTTGTTTACCCTTCTGGCATGAACCACAAACCTGATCCTTCTTAAACACTTCATTAGGAAGACCTCGAATGAGACCTTTTCTGGCAATCTTATTCAGTGTTTTGAAGTTAAGATGGCTCAATCTCTTGTGCCAAATCCAGCTATTCTCTGCAGATCCTTTTGCAACTAGGCAAGCATTTCTTGGGCAACTGTTAAAATCTGCAAGATAAATGTTACCCTTCCTCAAGCCTATTAGCAAAATATCATTATAATCAGAAGAGAAAACAGTGCATGAATCACTAGAAAACTTCACTGAGTATCCCTTGTCACAGAATTGGGATACTGAAAGCAGATTATGCTTGAGTCCTTCAACATAGTAGACTTCATCTACAGATACTCCATTGAAGGTCAACTTTCCAACTCCTCTGGTGACGCCATAGTTGTTGTCACCAAACATCACTCTTGGTCCATTCAATGGCTTGAAATCTTGGAGATTATCCTTCTGGAAGGTCATGTGCTTGGAACATCCACTATCAATGTACCAGACATGGTTGCTTGAAAGTCCTTTCTCCAATGAACTCTTATCTACCTGCAGAGAAATCAATTAGGTCCCCTACTAGTGCTGGGTCCTGATTGGTTAGTTGCAGGTTTTGTAGGAATCCATAGATAAAGATCATCCCTTGATGGATGAGGAGATCTTATCTTCCTTCCAAATCTATCTACCAGCACATGTCCTCTGACAATGACATATTGAGCTACTGGTCTGATAAGGACACCTTTCCTATAAACAGGTCTGGTATACCTTTTCTCAAATCTGGCCTTTGGAATGGCCAGCCTCATAGACATGGTCTTAAAGGTTTGATTGTAAGGGTACATCCTAGAAGAACCATCTCTGGTGTCATAACTACCCAGATCAGTTGGTTTTCTATAGATGGGTCTGGAAGACCTCCTCTGGTTCTGATAATTAGACTGTCTCTGGTGGTTATAGTTCCTTTGAGTATTCCTATTCTGGAACTGATTCCTCTGATAAAACTGTCTCTGGGGTACTTGGTGCTGTTGAACATTGTTCCTTCTCTGGTAGTTATTACTCTGATTGGTATTCCCCTTTCTTGAGTGTTTCCTTTGAGGTCCCCTAATCTGTTTAGGTTCCCTTTGAGGATTTCTCTGGGGTCCTCCAATTTGAGTAATTTCTACTCCTTGGGACACATCGTTCATAGAACCATCAATCTTTAATGGTTCCCCTTTTTGACACTTATTCTCTAGCTTCTTCTCTTCCAGAACAGTCAACTCTTCTGGACCATATGTAATGTGATTAACAGAGTGATTCCTTTTCCAGTCAGGATTGTGAACCACCTTGTAACCATTACCAGTTAAGTCTTTATCATCCCAGATTTCTACCCATTTACCAGCTCTTACAGACTTATCTTTATTATAAAAGTATTTATGAGTTTTAGAGGAAATTCCAGAATATCCTAAACCACTCTTATCACAGATGCGCTGAGAAGACTCTGATATGATAGATACAATAGATGGTATCTAAGGAGCTTCTCTGGGCATGGGTATCTCCTCTATGCTGTGAGCAACTTGTTTTCCCTTGATAAGAGTCTGGTATTTAGCTCTGAGTTCATTGATCTCATCTTCTTGAAAAACCTTTTCTTTCATGAGTTGATCTACCAGAGTATCTCTTTCTGTGATCTTATCCTGAAGTTCAGAGACTTCTTTGGAATGATCTTTCATGAGCTCTCTGGTGGATTTTTGCTCATGAGAGAGAGATTGAACTTCATGTTGGTCCCACTAGATAGATTAATTGCGGAAGCCTTTATAACCAAAATGTCTTTAGAGAAAATCTTTTCTAAGAGCACAAATAATAATCAACAGGTATTAAAGAAAGCAATAAATAACACCGTATTTATAGTGGTTCGGATCTGAATATCCTACGTCCACTCTCCCTTGATCAAAGGGGTCTCACTATCCAACCAACAAACTCACTACTTACTGGAATTTCCGAAGTACCAGCACCTTCTTACAATCTCTTTAGATCTAACTTCGATCTAAAGACAAACTTACTCCAACCTTGTCTAACAAGATGAACAGGTTGAGTATATAAACTCCTTACGAGTTGGATTAGTAATTAAGAACAAAGTGAGTGCAAATGCGTAGTGATCAAAAAGCTTAGTATGCTATGTGCGCGTGTAGAGTCTCTAGAGCTTTTTCTTGAATTGCACTCTTGTATATATAGAGGGGATTAGGGCTAGCCGTTGGAGGGCTAATCCAATCAGATCCTCTATATAAGGAAGCCTCAATCAATCAATTCCCTAATTGATTGATTGGGTTGGTGGGATCCTTGGATTGATTATCTTCAGATACTTTCCAATCCTGATCTTGTTGACTTGATTTGAATCACCAACGGTCAATAGCTTCCTCTGCCTAACTCTGATTCTCAACAGAGAAGGCAAGACCAGACACCAGGCAAACTCGGTGTCTTCTGGTCCTTATCTGGTGAACAACCAGAATACTCAGTAGAATAAGGGGATCAAACTGAGCATCTTTTGTTCCACCAGACTCGTCTGGTTCGGACTCGTCTGGTCTGGGGAAGGTCCTCTGCCTCTGGTCTGATCTCATCTGGTGAAGTCTTCTGGTGGAGACTTCTGGTGAAGTCCTCTGGTGGGGTCTTCTGGTGACTCTTCTGGTGAAGCCTTCTGGTCTGGCAGTTCCCCCTAGACTAAGTCCTAATCTAGATCATCATCTGGCTAACAGGTCCAGATGGTCCTATTACATCTTCTGGTTTGTTTTAACTCATCAAAACTAACAATTTTTATCCTAACAATTTCCCCCTTTTTGATGGAGTTAAAACACTACCAGAACTGATCACAAAGAAGATTTAAGCAAGAAAACATATAAAGGATAAGACCTTAGAATAGATCTTATCAAGCAGACAATTAAGACAATAAGAGGTTGTCTTTTGAACAGAGAAGATATGAATTTCATTAGAAATAAAGATAAAGAGTTTACAGATTACAATGAAATTCTGGTCCTATCTAAGCATATCTTCTGTTATCTTTAGGCACCAGAAACCAGTCAAGAAACCTGTCTTGAATGGCCTTCAACTCTGCAGAGAATGCTGGGGTGTAATTCACCAACACCTTTGTCTTGAATAACTTCTTCAACTCTAGCCAATCAACCTGGTCCCCTATCATGGGAGTGTTGAGATAATGAAACTCAGGGGCTGTGACCTCCAGGTTGAACTCTATCGTTGAATCCATTAGCTGCTTGTAAAGCTCTGCATCGTAACACTTCATCCACGAATGAAAAGTCCTGTTGATAAGTGCTTCATCTTCTGGTGGTGGCCTCTGGATGTAATGTTGAATAAACCAGAGAGTCTTGGCTTCTCTCCATTTTTCAATCAGGGGAACAGGCACAGTAGAGTCAAAGGACCCTTCTGTCCTGAGAGGCAAGATATTCAACACTTCAGTGGGAGCTTTCCTCTTCTGGCTCGATCCACCTGCACCAGAAGAAGCACCAGCTTCTCTGCTCTTCTTCGATTGTCTCCTAACATATCTGAGCCTCTGCTCTTCATCTATGTTTTTCCTTATTCTGGCTTGCTTCTCCTCTGGAGTCTCTTCTTTGTATCTCTTCTCTGCTTCTTCAACGACCTCTTCCAAGATGCTCTTCTTGACTCTTCTGATCACTTTCTTTGCAGGACCAGAGATGGAAATAGGATCCTGCTCTGCTTCTGATTCCTCTTCTGCAGCAAGCTGCTTAGCCATGGAAAGAGATTTGAGCTCTTCCTTCTTCTTTTTCTGCAACTCAGCCTGGGCCAAAGTGTTTTCCAACATGTCCAGACGAGCTCCATGGCTGAAAAGGGTTTCATCAGTGGTCTTCGCCAGATCAGTTCTGGACTTCTCTTCCCCCTTTTTAACTTCATCAAGGAGGGGCTCCACTACCTGCCTTATGAGATCAGGCAAGGCAGTGTTGGAGGAAGAGTGAAGATCACGCAGTTGCCTGGCCTCCTCCAGGTAAGCTTTCAATTCTGCAACTAAGGCCTCCTGCCTGGCAAGCATCTCCTGGAGAGAATCCTTCAGCTTAGCAGTTTCCAGCATTTGATTGGCCAACTCCACTTTAAGCACCGAAACTAGCCTCATCTGGTCAAGAACATATTGTTGAAGCTGCTTCTGGCTCTCATGTACATCCATCTTTAAGAACAGGCAGTCAGATTTGAAGGCAGCTTTGGCAGAGGCAAAAACATCCTTGATCTGCTTCAAAAACTTCCTTCGCTCATCTTTAATCTGGTGTTCAACCAGAGCAGGTGCCAAGTGCTGCATAGCCTTTGAAAATCTGCCAATCTGCTGGATTTGTTCATTGAAGAACAACTTCATCTTCTGTAGGATAGCCGGAGTGACCTCAAAGTCTTCTTCGTCGGAATACAACTCTGAAGGGAAGACGAAGTGAGGACCAAACTTGTAAGAGGGGCCCTCAGGAGAGATCATCACCCCCTGCTGGATGAGAAGAGTTCGAATCACCACCTTCGCTGCCTCTGGTGACTCTAGCTCTGCAGGATTCTGGAGATTTAGCTTCTGCTTCAGCTCGATCTCCCAAGCAGTGAAGTTGGAGGGACCCATTTCCTCAAGTAACATCATAAGGTCCTCCACATCTTCCAGTCTGGCCTTACTCCAAACTTTAGCATCAGTAAGATCCGCCAGAAGGGGTAAGTGCCCCAGAAGAACTGGGAAATGCTCTCTTAGCCAGAGCTGAGCACTTACACTCATACTCTGCCTAATGGGACCCATTTCTGCAGATGAGAAAGTGAAGGGGTTGGGCCCAGAGGCAGAGGAGGAAGGTGCTAAGTTAGAAGGCTCAAGTGAAGCTTCCTCATCTTCACTATCATTGCTGGTTGAACAGGTGGGAGAAGAGGGAGGGGCAGAGAATCCCAGAGCCATAGAAATGGTTGGGTCTTGTTCTGTATGGGCTTGTGGAGGGGTAGGATTTTGTGAGGTAGAAGTGGAGGGGATGGGTTGCTCTGCACCAGAAGAGGATGGAAACTCTGGTACAGAAGTTGGGATGGGAAAGTCTATACCAGAAGAGGTTGATGGCACCTCTGGTACAGAAATTGGGGGAGAGAGGTTTGTGTTTAGAGGTATCTGGGAAGATGGGGGAGAGGGTGTTTGAGGAAAGGGTGAGGTAGAGAATGTAGGTGTGTCTGGGAGAGTTTGCTCTGGTAATGAAGGAACACCAGGAGCAGATGAGATGGGATGTATTTGAGTATCTGGTGGGGAGGTAGAGGGGGAGACAAGATCAATGGAAGTAGAGGAGGGTAAGAAAGGGTTTACCTCTGCTGGGTCAACACCAGCAGGAACAACGAGCTCTGGAGTATCCTCCATAATCTGGGAAGCTTCATCAATAGCTCTCTCCAGGGCCTCACCAAGATCAGATCCAGAGTCAGGATCCTGTAGAATTGCCCTCTTGGCCCTGGGCTTCCTCTTAAGAGGTTCAACCTCCTCTTCCTCTTCTTCCTCTGATGGCTCATCCACCAGAAGGGTTTTCTTGGGAGCTCTTCTGCCAGTCCTTGGCTTCTTGGCAAATTTCTTCTTGGCCTCCACCGGCCTCTTCCTCTTGGCTGCCCCAGCCTTGACAGCTTCATCATCATCACCACCCTTCTTCTTAAGAATGTTAAGAAGGGGAATCTGGTCCTCCTCTGAGGAACCAGAAAAGGCAATGGTTGAGGAACCAGTTGCACCAGCAGCTTTCTTCTGGGCCTTCTGCCTAGGCTGCTGCTTCTGCCCCTTTGCAGGTGAGGGTACTGCCAGAAGAGGAGGGGCAGGGATGGCTTCTTCTCCATCGAAGTCAGGATGGCCATGAAGAGGACCATCCTTAGAGAATAGCACCTTAGACTTGTGAAAGCCTTTGCACCAAGACTCCCTCCATCTCTTCTCTGGAAGCAAGGAGTCCAAAATCAAGGTAAGTTTTGTACCCAACGAAACATTAGCAGTGAAATAAAACTGCATCTCCCCTGGAATGGAAGGACAAGCTTCCTTGTTAACTTTCGCCTTATTCTTCCTCAAGACGCCCCAAAAGAATTCTGCCCAATTACATTGGACGCCGTCATACAAGGCTCTCATCACACACATCCTTCCATTGAAGATCGCATCTGTGCTGTGATTCTCACACATCAACACCTTAACAACTATTTCAAAAAGTACCTTGTACTTTTGCCTCAAATGCTTATCCAGAAA
Organism: Ballota nigra; assembly: GCA_947034835.1. Taxonomy (NCBI): domain Eukaryota; kingdom Viridiplantae; phylum Streptophyta; class Magnoliopsida; order Lamiales; family Lamiaceae; genus Ballota; species Ballota nigra. Next base: position 42,429,103 of record OX344728.1, on the reverse strand, counting down.
TCCCTTCGTGATATTCTGGCAAGAGGAGCGAGCGAACAGTTTGAAGGAACCCACAATATCATCCTCCTTGTAGGTTAAAGGATCCACTCCTTCCGCCGAAATGTTTCCAAACAGGGCACATAAATCATGCTTGGAAAACACCAAATCTTCCCTGTCAATCTTTGAAGAAATATGGTCTTCATTGATCTTCATGCGAACCAAAAACTGGGCCGCATAACCGTCAAGAGTACGAAAATCTCTGGGAATGGTGGTGTAGAAGTCAACTTCTCAACTCCGGATCTCCTCAAAAGTTCCAAAATAGCAAGAGCAGACGAGTTCTTGGTGGTGTAGAAGTCAACCACCATCTCCGTTTTGAGTTTCTTCATCATCAATTCATGGTCAAAATTACAAGGGGGAGCCATATCTGTGAGAGAGAGAGAGAGAAAAAGCTTTGCAGAGAGAGGTTAGAGTTTGAGAGTATGGAAACGTGAAAGGACAGATTGAAAGGAAAATTGATTTAAATAGGGTAATACGGGTGGCTCGAGTAATAAATAAAGTGTGAACGCGTGTAATACCAAAATTAAACTAGGGAACAAAATCAATTTTTAAATTGATTGACATTTTGCACAGTGATTAAATCCGATGGCCACAATGAAAGGCGAGATACAGATTTAATCTGGTGCGTTGGCATAGTCATTGGGACTGGGCATAAAGGGGTTTTGTGGCAGTCAAGAGAAAAAGCTAAATGATTGCCTAGGCCCTATACCCTAGTCTTAAATACACTCCGAAGTTGAATGGTTTTGAGTGTACTTACTAATTTGAAAAGCGTATCCCAATGATCAGAGGCCAGAGAAGTAAAAGCATACCTGTCACCTGATATTGTAACCAGATGATACCACAGCTAATCTGAAGTTACATCTCCTCTGATGAATCTCATCTGGTCCTGGTCAGAGAAGATTCTGGACATTTGACTCAGCACCTCATCTGGGACAAGTGTCACCTGGTGCATACCTTATCTGGTACCTTCTCTGATATGTCTATTCTGCAGGTATGTTAGTTTTAAACGAATTAAAGAATATGCAATAAAGTAGAAATAAAAGACACTTCTCTGATGTTCCCCCTAAAACAAATCTGTCTCTGGATCCAACAATCCTAACTCAAAAGCTAACTCTCTGAATCTGGTCTCAGCCAAAGGCTTGGTTAAGATATATTCTCTCTGCTTCTCTGTTGCAATCTTTTCCATCCTTATATCTCCCTTCTCAACATGATCTCTGATAAAATGATGCCTTATATCAACATGTTTACACCTGGTATGAAGAACTGGGTTCTGGGTAATTGCAATGGCACTATTACTATCACAGAATATAGGAATATCCTTGGCTCTAATCTGGTAATCCCTAAGCTGTTGACTAATCCAAAGTAGTTGAGAACAACAGCTCCCTGCAGCCATGTACTCTGCTTCTGTTGTTGATGTAGCAACTGAAGTCTGCTTCTTAGAAAACCAGGATACCAATTTATTCCCTAGAAATTGGCATGTTCCACTTGTAGATTTCCTATCTATTTTGCATCCACCATAGTCTGAATCTGAATAACCACTTAATTCCAAATTGTCATCTGCAGGATACCATAATCCTAAATTCACTGTTCCTTTAAGATATTTCAATATCTTCCTTGCTGCTTCCAAGTGACTTTTCTTGGGATTAGCTTGAAATCTGGCACAAACTCCAACAGCAAAGGTAATATCTGGTCTGCTTGCAGTCAGGTACAGAAGAGAACCAATAAGTGCTCTGTACTGAGTCTGGTCCACACTCTCTCCAGACTCATCTGGATCCATGTTGAAATTTGTCATCATAGGGATCTTGGCTGTTTTGCCAGATCCTACTCCAAATTTCTCTAACATGTTTCTGATGTACTTTGCCTGATTAATGAAGATTCCCTTCTCTGATTGCTTAACCTGCAAACTTAAAAAGTAATTCATCTCACCCATCATGGACATCTCAAACTGACTCTGCATGAGTTCACCAAACTTCTCACACAGCCTCTTGTTAGGGGATCCAAATATGATGTCATCAACATATATTTGGACCAGAAGGATGTCCTTTCCTTCTTCTTTCCTAAACAATGTTCTATCAATCTTACCCTTAGAAAAACCATTGTCCAGAAGAAATTGAGATAGAGTGTCATACCATGCTCTGGGTGCCTGCTTCAGCCCATAAAGAGCTTTCTTAAGCTTAAACACCTTGTCACCTTGTTCAAAACCAGGAGGTTGTTCCACATACACTTCCTCAATGAGAATCCCATTAAGAAAGGCAGATTTCACATCCATCTGGTATACTTTGAACTTCATGTGAGCAGCATATGCTAAGAACAATCTGATGGCTTCTAGTCAAGCAACAGGAGCAAATGTCTCATCATAGTCTATTCCTTCAGACTGAGAATAGCCCTGAGCCACTAGCCTTGCCTTGTTCCTAGTAATGACATCATTCTCATCTTTCTTATTCTTGAAAACCCACTTAGTGCCTATCACCTTTTGATGTCTTGGTCTGTCTACCAGCTCCCAAACATCCTGTCTGGTGAATTGATTCAACTCCTCTTGCATAGCAATAATCCAATTTGAATCATTCAGTGCCTCCTTGATGTTCTTGGGCTCAATCAAGGACACATAGCAACTGAATAAGGAAGCTAAGTTAAGAGTTCTCCTAGTCTGGACACCCTTAGTTGGATCTCCAAGGATTAGGTCATTAGGGTGATCAACCAGGGTCCTCCTTCCCGTGGTCTTGCCTGGTTGATCATCTTCTGCAGTACCTTGGTGATTATCACCACCTGCAGAAGAGCTTCCCCCTACAGGAGTTCCAACCTCTTCTGGTTCTGCTCCTTGTGAAGGCTGCTGCTTCAGAGAACCAGGAGATGGGTCATCATCTGAATCTGAATCTGAGTCAAGAATAGGTGGATTGACTTTGATAACTCTGGGAGTAGTCTGATTCTGGGTCTCATCTGAAGACTTAGATTCCACCTTGAACTCAAAAGTAGATTCATCAAAAACAACATGAGGTGTTTCCTCCACACAAAGTGAATTCTTATTAAAAACTCTAAAAGCTTTACTGGTGCTGGAATATCCTAAAAATATTCCATCAGCCACTTTAGCATCAAAGGTTCTTAATTTAGATTTCCCATTGTCATGGATGAAACACTTACATAAAAAAACATGAAAATATGAAACAGATGGGGTTTTACCTTTCCATACCTCATATGGAGTCTTATTGTGTCTCTGGGCAATCAGGCATCTGTTCTGAGTGTAGCAAGCTGTATTGATGGCCTCTGCCCAAAATCTCTGTGGGGTGCTGTATTCTGCCAGAAGTGTTCTTGCAGCTTCTTTGAGGGTCCTATTCCTCCTTTCTGCAACTCCATTTTGTTGGGGTGTTCTGGCAGCAGATGTCTCATGAAAAATCCCATGGTCCTTGTAGTAATCTGCAATGTGTGAATTCAGAAATTCTGTTCCTTTGTCACTTCTGATTCTGACTATGCTCTGGTTCTGCTCATTCTGAATCTGCTTGAAGAACTCTGGCAGCTTAGTCATAGTTTCATTTTTCTTAAACAAGAACACTACCCAAGTGTATCTTGAAAAGTCATCTACTATCACTAAGGTGTACTTCCTTCCACTGAAACTAAGAGGAGAAACAGGTCCAAACAGGTCCATGTGAAGTAGTTGAAGTACTCTGGTTGTGGTTGTGCTCTGGACATCCTTAAAGGAAGTCTTGGGTTGTTTACCCTTCTGGCATGAACCACAAACCTGATCCTTCTTAAACACTTCATTAGGAAGACCTCGAATGAGACCTTTTCTGGCAATCTTATTCAGTGTTTTGAAGTTAAGATGACACAATCTCTTGTGCCAAATCCAGCAATTCTCTGCAGATCCTTTTGCAACTAGGCATGCATTTCTTGGGCAACTGTTAAAATCTGCAAGATAAATATTACCCTTCCTCAAGCCTATTAGCAAAATATCATTATAATCAGAAGAGAAAACAGTGCATGAATCACTAGAAAACTTCACTGAGTATCCCTTGTCGCAGAATTGGGATACTGAAAGCAGATTATGCTTGAGTCCTTCTACGTAGTAGACTTCATCTACAGATACTCCATTGAAGGTCAACTTTCCAACTCCTCTGGTGCAGCCATAGTTGTTGTCACCAAACATCACTCTTGGTCCATTCAATGGCTTGAAATCTTGGAGATTATCTTTCTGGAAGGTCATGTGCTTGGAACATCCACTATCAATGTACCAGACATGGTTGCTTGAAAATCCTTTCTCCAATGGACTCTTATCTACCTGCAGAGAAATCAATTAGGTCCCCTACTAGTGCTGGGTCCTGATTGGTTAGTTGCAGGTTTTGTAGGGATCCATAGATAAAGATCATCCCTTGATGGATGAGGAGATCTTATCTTCCTTCCAAATCTATCTACCAGCACATGTCCTCTGACAATGACATATTGAGCTACTGGTCTGATAAGGACACCTTTCCTATAAACAGGTCTGGTGTACCTTTTCTCATATCTGGCCTTTGGAATGGCCTGCCTCAAAGACATGGTCTTAAAGGTCTGGTTGTAAGGGTACATCCTAGAAGAACCATCTCTGGTGTCATAACTACCCAGATCAGTTGGTTTTCTATAGATGGGTCTAGAAGACCTCCTCTGGTTCTGATAATTAGACTTGCTCTGGTGATTATAGTTCCTTTGAGTATACCTATTCTGGAATTGATTCCTCTGAGAAAATTGTCTCTGGGGTACCTGGTTCTGTTGAACATTGCTCCTTCTCTGGTAGTTGTTACTCTGATTGGTATTCCCCTTCCTTGAGTGTTTCCTTTGAGGTCCCCTAATCTGTTTAGGTTCCCTTTGAGGATTTCTCTGGGGTCCTCCAATTTGAGTAATTTCTACTCCTTGGGACTCATTGTTCACATAACCATCAATCTTTAATGATTCCCCTTTTTGACACTTATTCTCTAGCATTTTCTCTTCCAGAACAGTCAACTCTTCTGGACCATTTGTTATGTGATTAACAGAGTGATTCCTTTTCCAATCAGGATTGTGAACCACCTTGTAACCATTACCAGTTAAGTCTTTATCATTCCAGATTTCTACCAATTTACCAGCTCTTACAGACTTGTCTTTATTATAAAGGTATTTATGAGTTTTAGTGGTAATTCCAGAATATCCTAAACCACTCTTATCACAGATGCGCTGAGAAGACTCTGATATGATAGATACAACAGATGGTATCTTAGGAGCTTCTCTGGGCATAGGTATCCCCTCTATGTTGATAAGAGTCTGATATTTGGCTCTGAGTTCATTTATCTCATCTTCTTGAGAGGTCCTTTCTTTCATGAGTTGATCTACCAAAGTATCTCTTTCTGTGATCTTATCCTGAAGTTCAGAGACTTCTTTGGAATGATCTTTCATGAGTTCTCTGGTGAATTTGTGCTCATGAGAAAGAGATTGAAATTCAGCTCTGAGCCTACCATTCTCTTTCTCAAGTTTTTGACAAAGTTGGACACAATTTTGGAGATCTGATAGCATTTGTTGCATATCAGACTCTCTGGAGTTACCAGATGAATTAGAGGATTCAGTACATTTGGAATTTGATAAAACTAGAGTAGTTTCATTTACCTCAATGATATCTGCCATGAGACACACATCATCATCTGATCCAAAGTCAGAAGAAGAAGAACTGGAACTAGTATCCTCCTCCTCTGCTTCTGCCAGCAATGCCCTCTTATCTGCATATCTCCTATCTCTCTTGATTCTTTTCTCTTCTCTTTCCCTAGGAGTAAGCTGAGGACAATCATAACTGTAGTGACCAGTCTTGTTGCATGTGTAGCAGGCATTGTCTCCTCTGGGACTAGGACTTGGCTCTCTCCTCCTCTGGTTGTAGTCTGATCTGGCTGGACTACTCTCTCTCCTCTGAGAGTCAGGTCTGCCAGAGCTACCATCCCTCCTCTGATAACCTGATCTCCCAGAGCTGTCAGGGTTGTCATCTCTCTTCCTCTCTGGAGTTCTGAATCTAGTCTCCCTTGAGTCTCCAGATGCCTTCTCCTTCTCTGCAGCCTTGAAGTAACTCTTCCTGTCTCTGGTAGACTCCTTCCAATGCCTTTTGTACCTGCCATATTTTGAACTCATTTTGTCTAATTTACGAGTTAGAAGTGCTACCTGCTCCTTGAGGCTCAAGTCATCTGCAGTAGACTCCTTTGGCTTGACATCAGGCTTGAGAGTTGAAGAGAATGCAACTCCTTTATGGCCAGAAGAGGAAACCTCTTCTGTTTGATCCTCCTCTTGAAGATCATATTCGTAAGCTTTGAGATCAGACAACAGAAGATGATGATCCAGAGTATTGAGATCCTTGTTGTCCTTGATCACAGTAACTTTGATTCTCCACCTGCTAGTTAGTGAACGCAAAATTTTACTATTAATTTCCTTTTCAGAGTAGGTCTTACCTAAGGCACTAGCCTTGTTTAGGAGGTTTGTGAGGCGCATGTCCAGCTGGTCTATGGTCTCGTCTGGTTTCATTTTGAACGTATCAAACGAGTGTTGAACAGCCTGGAGCTTGTTATCTTTAATCTTCTCTGTTCCTTCGCAGAGAAGTGCAAGTTTGTCCCACATCTCCTTCGCAGTGACACAGGTTCTGACCTTCTCTATTACCTCCTTGGTGAGAGTGTTGATAATCTCGGTTCTTGCCACCTGGTCCAGGTTATGTAGCTTTCTCTCATCGTTGTCAAGTTCTTCTTTCTTTTTGAGGATTCGTTGTCTGGGAACTCTATCCTCTGCAGCGTCGCTAGTTTCTTCTCTGGACTCTGACCTGCCACTATCAATAGGACTCCAGTAAAATTTAATGGGGCCACTCTCTACCACATCTAACATGCGGTGGTGGATAGCTCCCAGATGATTACTCATCATGAAGCTCCAGTGGCTATAGTCCTCAAATGAGAACTCTGGCAATTTGCGACTCTTATAAGAAGATTTTGCAGACATTTTAAATAAAATTTGGGAAATAACAAGAACTTTAACAAAAGCACTAAGGAGCAATGGATCTGCCCGGTGACCACCAAAAGCTTTACAAAGCAGTGGTCGTTGGACACACTGCTCTGATACCACTTGTTGGTCCCACTAGATAGATTAATTGCGGAAGCCTTTATAACCAAAATGTCTTTAGAGAAAATCTTTTCTAAGAGCACAAATAATAATCAACAGGTATTAAAGAAAGCAATAAATAACACCGTATTTATAGTGGTTCGGATCTGAATATCCTACGTCCACTCTCCCTTGATCAAAGGGGTCTCACTATCCAACCAACAAACTCACTACTTACTGGAATTTCCGAAGTACCAGCACCTTCTTACAATCTCTTTAGATCTAACTTCGATCTAAAGACAAACTTACTCCAACCTTGTCTAACAAGATGAACAGGTGAGTATATAAACTCCTTACGAGTTGGATGAGTAATTAAGAACAAAGTGAGTGCAAATGCGTAGTGATCAAAAAGCTTAGTATGCTATGTGCGCGTGTAGAGTCTCTAGAGCTTTTTCTTGAACTGCACTTTTGTATATATAGAGGGGATTAGGGCTAGCCGTTGGAGGGCTAATCCAATCAGATCCTCTATATAAGGAAGCCTCAATCAATCAATTCCCTAATTGATTGATTGGGTTGGTGGGATCCTTGGATTGATTATCTTCAGATACTTTCCAATCCTGATCTTGTTGACTTGATTTGAATCACCAACGGTCAATACCTTCCTCTGCCTAACTCTGATTCTCAACAGAGAAGGCAAGACCAGACACCAGGCAAACTCGGTGTCTTCTGGTCCTTATCTGGTGAACAACCAGAATACTCAGTAGAATAAGGGGATCAAACTGAGCATCTTTTGTTCCACCAGACTCGTCTGGTTCAGACTCGTCTGGTCTGGGGAAGGTCCTCTGCCTCTGGTCTGATCTCATCTGGTGAAGTCTTCTGGTGGAGACTTCTGGTGAAGTCCTCTGGTGGGGTCTTCTGGTGACTCTTCTGTTGAAGCCTTCTGGTCTGGCAGTTCCCCCTAGACTAAGTCCTAATCTAGATCATCATCTGGCTAACAGGTCCAGATGGTCCTATTACATCTTCTGGTTTGTTTTAACTCATCAAAACTAACAATTCTTATCCTAACACTTCAGCTCTGAGCCTACCATTCTCTTTCTCAAGTTTTTTGACAAAGTTGGACGCAATTTTGGAGATCTAATAGCATTTGTTGCATATCAGACTCTCTGGAGTTACCAGATGAATTAGAAGATTCAGTATATTTGGAATTTGATAAAACTAGAGTAGTTTCATTTACCTCAGTGATGTCTGCCATGAGACACACATCATCATCTGATCCAAAGTCAGAAGAAGAAGAACTGGAACTAGTATCCTCCTCCTCTGCTTCTGCTAGCAAGGCTCTCTTATCTGCATATCTCCTATCTCTCTTGATTCTTTTCTCTTCTCTTTCCCTAGGAGTAAGTTGAGGACAATCATAACTGTAGTGACCAGTCTTGTTGCATGTATAGCAGGCATTGTCTCCTCTGGGACTAGGACTTGGCTCTCTCCTCCTCTGGTTGTAGTCTGATCTGGTTGGACTACTCTCTCTTCTCTGGTAGTCAGGTCTGCCAGAGCTACCATCCCTCCTCTGATAATCTGATCTCCCAGAGCTGCCAGGGTTGTCATCTCTCCTCCTCTCTGGAGTTCTGAATCTGGTCTCCCTTGTGTCTCCAGATGTCTTCTCCTTCTCTGCAGGCTTGAAAGAACTCTTCCTGTCTCTGGTAGACTCCTTCCAATGCCTTTTGTACCTGCCATACTTTGAACTCATTTTATCTAATTTACTAGTTCGGAGTGCTACCTGCTCCTTGAGGCTCAAGTCATCTGCAGTAGACTCCTTTGGCTTTACATCAGGCTTGAGAGTTGAAGAGAAAGCAACTCATTTCTGGCCAGAAGAGAAAACCTCTTCTGTTTGATCCTCCTCTTGAAGATCATACTCGTAAGCTTTGAGATCACACAACAGAAGATGGTGATCCAGAGTGTTGAGATCCTTGTTGTCCTTGATCACGGTGACTTTAATTCTCCACCTGCTTGTTAGTGAACGCAAGATTTTACTATTAATTTCTTTTTCAGAGTAGGTCTTACCTAAGGCACTAGCCTTGTTCAGGAGGTTTGTGAGACGCATGTCCAGCTGGTCATTGGTCTCGTCTGGTTTCATCTTGAAGGTGTCAAACGAGTGTTGAACAGCTTGGAGCTTGTTGTCCTTAATCTTCTCTGTTCCTTCGCAGAGAAGTGCAAGTTTGTCCCACATCTCCTTCGCAGTGACACAGGTTCTGACCTTCTCTATTACCTCCTTGGTGAGAGTGTTGATGATCTCGGTTCTTGCCACCTGGTCCAGGTTATATAGTTTTCTCTTATCATTATCAAGCTCATCTTTCTTTTTGAGGATTTTCTGCCTGGGGACTCTATCCTCTGCAGTCTTCTGGGCAGCTTCACTAGTTTCTTCTCTGGACTCAGACCTGCCACTATCAATGGGAGTCCAGTAAAATTGTATGGGGCCACTTTCAACCACATCTAGCATGCGGTGGTGAATAGTTCCAAGATGATTGCTCATCATGAAACTCCAGTGGCTGTAATCCTCAAAAGAGAATTCTGGGAGCTTACGACTCTTGTAAAAAGATTTTGCAGACATTTTGATAAGAAATTTAGGGAAATAACAAGAACTTGAACAAAAGCACTTAAGAGCAATGGATCTGCCCGGTGACCACCAAAAGCTTTACAAAGCAGTGGTCGTTGGTCCTATTACATCTTCTGGTTTGTTTTAACTCATCAAAACTAACAATTTTTATCCTAGCAGACGGAAGCTGTTATCCCAATTGAGTTAAAGACCAATACAATCAGGACAACCCACTTAGAATATGGGTTAAGTCTTACTAGAATAGGTCTTTGGTCAATTGGAACCTTTGATGGTTCTAGTAAGACTTACCCATATCAAAAGAATTTCAAGTCTGTTGCATCAAGACAAGTTACTTCTTCTACTGGACAACCTCATAAGAGAAGAAGAGCCTCTAGAAGAAATAACCATGTCGAAGCTTCTTATGTTCAGTGTGTTTTTGTGGATATATATGGAAGAAAGATAAGATCACCTGATCCAAAAAGGGATGATCTATTCTTGTGGCTTCCTAAATATTGTGCTAACCCCCCTGGACCCAGTAGGGTACCAAAAAGTTGATTGCCTGCAGATAAACAAGAAGATCAGCTGATGTTTTACCCCAATATCAGCTGAGCATACTTTGAGGGGGAAGATCAGTTGACCCAGCTTGCTAGAATCTCTATTTTGATAATTCAAGTTTTCTTGTCTTGTTTTTATTTAAGTTTTTCCAGTTTTAACATCATCAAAAAGGGGGAAATTGTTAGGATATAGATTAGATGTTTTGAAGATGTTAAAACAAGAACTTGTAATAGGACTAGCTGAACCTGTTAGTCAGCTACAGATTAGTATAGGTCTAGAATAGGTCTTTGGTTAAGGGGGAAGAAATTTGTGCAGACCAGAGGAGGTGATCAGATGAGGTGACCAGATGAGGTGACCAGAGGAGGTGACCAGATGAGGTGACCAGAGGAGGTGACCAGATGAGGTGACCAGAGGAGGTGACCAGATGAGAGGAGTCTGCCAGAGGAGTCTGACCAGAGGAGCCTGACCAGAAGACCTCTTCCAGATGAGGACCAGAGCAGAAGTGTTACCTGACCAGATGAGACCAGACCAGAAGACCCCAGACCAGACCAGACCAGATGAGGGAGACGGATTAGTTCACCCTCCCTGTAGCTTCGTAGTAATCTGGAGACAAGGAGATTTTGGAGATCATGATAGAGAAGAAGGCAATCTGGAGAAGTCAACTGATGGAGGATCTGATTGATTGATTGCTTGATTGAAGTCAACTAATCAATCATATAATCAATCTTTGATTGATTATATCCCTCCAATTATGGTTGTTTGAATTACTAGTTTCCAACGGCTAGTTTATTCTACAACTATAAATAGGAGTGCTTGGATTAGTTCAATAGATAAGAGTCGCGCGAGAGCACACTAAGAACACACGAACTCTTCCAATCACTCACCTTTGTCCTTTCTAGTTTATATACACTCTATTAGGAGTTTAGTTGGATTATTACTCAACCTGTTCATCTTGTTAGATAAGGTTGTTGTAAGCAGTTGTACGAAGGAACTGGTACTTCCAAATTCCAGTAAGTAAGTAAGCTGGTTGGAGAGCGAGTAAGTCCCCTTTGAAGAAAGGGAGAGTGGACGTACGACCTGTTGTCCGAACCACTATAAATCCTTGTATTCTTTATTTTCTGCACTTTAAGATTTCTGCATATTTCATTCTAGCACTATTTATTATAAACGGGTTTTTCTTAAAAATTAAGTATAAAACGTTTCCGCTAGATAACCTTTTTGGGACCAACAAGAAGAGTTACCAGAAGACCTACCAGAAGACCCTCCAGAAGACTTCACCAGAAGACTTCACCAGATGAGACTGACCAGAGGCAGAGAACCTTCCCCAGACCAGACGAGTCCGGACCAGATGAGTCTGGTGAACCAAAAGATGCTCAGAATCATCTCTTAATTCTAATGAGTATTCTGGTTCTTAACCAGAGCAGGACCAGAAGACACTGAGGTTACCTGGTACCTGGTCCTACCTTCTCTGGAGAGAATCAGAGTTAGGCATTGGAAGCACTTGACCGTTGGTGATTTAAATCAAGTCAACAAGATCGGATTAGAAAGTTTTGATGTCAATCAATCCAAGGATCCCACCAACCCAATCAATCAATTAGGGAATTGATTGATTGAATGCTTCCCTAAATAGAGGATCTGATTAGATTAGCTCTCCAACAGCTAAACCCTAATCACCTCTATAAATACAAGAGTGCAGACTCAAAGAAAGGCTCTACATCCTCACGCACAAGAAGACATCTTCCAAGCCTTGTTCATTCACTCTTAAGCACTCGTATTGCTCTTATTTTACATATATACTCTTAAAGGAGTTGTTGGATCTCAACCTGTTCATCTCTAAGAAAAGGTTGAAGGCTGTAGACTATAGATCTAAAGTGATTGTAAGAAGGAACTGGTACTTCACAATTCCAGTACGTAAGTGGTTTGTTGGTTGGTTAGTGAGACCCCTTTTGATCAAAGGGAGAGTGGACGTAGGATATTGAAATCCGAACCACTATAAATCTTGTCCATTTACTGCTCTATTCAATTCTGTCTTGTTTATTTTATTGTGCTCTTATTAAAGATCTTGTTAAAAGACATAATTTTAAAGCTTCCGCAATTAATCTACTTAGTGGGACCAACAAGTGGTATGAGAGTAGTGTGTCCAAAGACCACTGCTTTGTAAAGCTTTTTAGTGGCCACCGGGCAGATCCATTGCTCTTTGTTGTGTTTGATCAAACTTCTTGTTAAATTTTTATTGAGTAAAAATGTCTTCAAAATCTTCATATAAGAGCCGCAAGTTACCAGATTCTCCTTTGAGGATTACAGCCACTGGAGCTTCATGATGAATAATCATCTTGGAGCTATCCATCACCACATGTTAGATGTGGTAAAGAGTGGCCCAATTCAATTTTACTGGACTCCTATTGATAGTGGCAGGTCAGAGTCCAGAGAAGAAACAAGTGAAACTGCCCAGAAAGCTACTGAGGACAGAGTTCCCAGACAGAAGATCCTCAAGAAGAAAGATGAGCTTGACAATGATAAGAGGAAACTCTTTAATTTGGACCAGGTGGCAAGGACTGAAATCATCAACACACTCACAAAGGAGGTGATAGAAAAAGTCAGAATTTGTGCCACTGCCAAGGAAATATGGGATAAACTTGTCTTGCTCTGTGATGGAACAGAGAAGATTAAGGATAACAAACTCCAAGCTGTTCAACACTCGTTTGACACATTTAAGATGAAACTAGATGAGACCATTGACCAGCTGGATATGCGCCTTACAAATCTTCTTAACAAGACTAGTGCCTTAGGTAAGACTTATTCAAAGAAAGAGATTAATAGTAAAATTTTGCGTTCACTAACCAGCAGGTGGAGAATCAAAGTGACTGTGATTAAAGACAATAAAGATCTCAACACTCTGGACCATCATCTCCTGCTGTCTGATCTCAAAGCTTACGAGTATGATCTTCGAGAGGAGGATCAAACAGAAGAGGTTTCCTCTTCTGGCCAGAAAGGAGTTGCATTTTCCTTAACTATCAAGACAGGTGATAAGCGAAAGGAGTCTACTGCAGATGACTTGAGTATCAAGGAGCAGGTAGCACTTCTAACCCGTAAACTTGATAAGATGAGTTCTAAATATGGCAGGTACAAAATGCATTGGAAGGAATCTACTAGAGATAGGAAGACTTCCTTCAAAGCTGCAGATAAAGAGAGAACATCTGGAGACTCAAGGGAGACCAAATTCAGAACTCCGAAGAGGAGGAGAGATAACAGCTCTGGTAGATCAGATTACCAGAGGAGGGATGACAGTTCTGGAAGATCTGACTACTAGAGAAGAGAGAGTAGTCCAGCCAGAACAGAGTACAACCAGAGGAGAAGAGATCCAAGTCCCAGTCCCAGAGGAGATAACACCTGTTACACCTGCAACAAGCCTGGTCACTACAGCTATGATTGTCCTCAATTGACTCCTAGAGAAAGAGAAGAGAAAAGACTCAAGAGAGATAGGAGATATGCAGACAAGAGAGCATTACTGGCAGAAGCAGAGGAGGACACTAGTTCCAGTTCTTCTTCTTCTGATTTCGGATCTGATGATGATGTATGTCTTATGGCAGACATCACTGAGGTAAATGAACCTACCCTATGCTTATCTAATTCCAAATATACTGAATCATCCCATTCATCTGGTAACTCCAGAGAGTCTGATATGCAACAAATGCTATCAGATCTTCAAAATTGTGTTCAATTATGTCAAAAACGTGAGAAAGAAAATGGTAGGCTTAGAGCTGAAGTTTAATCCTTATCTCATGAGCAAAAATCCACCAGAGAACTCATGAAAGATCATTCCAAAGAAGTCTCTGCACTTCAGGATAAGATCACAGAAAGAGATACTCTGGTAGATCAACTCATGAAGGAAAAGAACTCTCAGGAAGATGGGTTTAATGAACTTAGAGCTAAATACCAGACTCTTATCAAGCGAAAACAAGTTGAGCAAACTATAGAAGAGATACCCATGCCCAGAGAAGCTCCTAAGATCCCATCTATTGTATCCATTATATCAGAGTCTTCTCAGCGCATTAATGATAAGAGTGGTTTAGGATATTCTGGAGTTACTACCAAATCTCATAAATATCTTTGCAACAAAGATAATTCTGTAAGATCTGGTGAATTGGTAGAAATTTAGGATGAAAAAGACTTAACTGGTAATGGTTACAAAGTGGTTCACAATCCTGGTTGGAAAAGGAACCACTCTGCTAATCTCATAGAATATAGTCCAGAAGAGTTGACTGTCCTGGAAGAAAGAATCCTAGAGATTAAACGTCAACAAGGGGAACCATTGAAGGTTGATGGATCTGTTAACAATAAATCTCAAAGAGTAGAACTTACTCAGATTGGAGGACCCCAGAGGAATCCTCAAAGAGTGGAACCTAACCAAATTAGGGGACCTCAGAGGAGACACTCAAGAAGGGGGAATTCCAATCAGAATAGGAACTATCAAAGATGGAATAATGTTCAACAGAACCAGGTACCCCAGAGACGGTTTTCTCAGAGGAATCAATTCCAGAACAAATACACTCAGAGGAACTATAACCACCAGAAAAGGTCCAGTTTTCATCAAGACCAGAGACCCATCTATAGAAAACCAACTGATCTGGGTAGTTATGATACCAGAGATGGTTCTTCTAGGATGTACCCTTACAACCAGACCTTTAAGACCATGTCTTTAAGGCAGGCCATTCCAAAGGCCAGATTTGAGAAAAGATACACCAGACCCGTTTATAGGAAAGGTGTTCTTATTAGACCAGTAGCTCAATATGTCATTGTAAGAGGACATGGGCTGGTAGATAGATTTGGAAGGAAGATAAGATCTCCCCATCCAGCAAGGGATGATCTTCATCTTTGGATTCCTACAAAACCTGCAACTAACCAATCAGGACCCAGCTCTAGTAGGGGACCTAATTGATCTCTCTGCAAGATGATAAGAGCCCATTGGAGAAAGGACTTTCAAGCAAACATGTGTGGTACATTGATAGTGGATGTTCCAAGCACATGACATTCCAGACAGATCATCTACAGGATTTCAAACCATTAAATGGGCCAAGAGTGATGTTTGGTGACAACAACTATGGAGTTACCAGAGGTGTTGGAAAGTTGACCTTTAATGGCGTATTTGTAGATGGAATCTACTATGTTGAAGGAATCAAGCATAATTTGCTTTCAGTATCCCAATTTTGTGACAGAGGATACTCAGTGAAGTTTTCTAGTGATTCATGCACTGTCTTTTCTTCTGATTACAATGATATTTTGCTTATAGGCTTGAGGAAGGGTAATATTTATCTTGCAGATTTTAGCAATTGCCCAAGAAATGCTGGCCTGGTTACTAAAGGATCTGCAGAAGACAACTGGTTATGGCACAAGAGATTGAGTCACCTTAACTTCAAAACACTGAATAAGATTGCCAGAAAAGGTCTCATTCAAGGTCTTCCTAATGAAGTGTTTAAGAAGGATCAGGTTTGTGGTTCATGCCAGAAGGGTAAACAACCCAAGACCTCCTTTAAGGATGTCCAGAGCACAACCACAACCAGAGTACTTCAACTACTTCACATGGACCTGTTTCTCCTCTTAGTTTCAGTGGAAGGAAGTACACCTTGGTGATAGTAAATGACTTTTCAAGATACACTTGGGTAGTGTTCTTGTTTAAGAAAAATGAAACTATCACTAAGCTGTCAGAATTCCTCAAGCAGATTCAGAATGAGCAGAACCAAAGCATAGTCAAGATCAGAAGTGACAAAGGGACAGAGTTTCTGAATTCACACATTGTAGAATATTGCAAGGAACATGGAATTTTTCATGAGACATCTACTGCCAGAACAGCCCAACAAAATGGAGTAGCAGAAAGGAGGAATAGAACCCTAAAGGAAGCTGCAAGGACTATTCTAGCAGAGTACAACACACCGCAAAGGTTTTGGGCAGAAGCTATCAACACAGCCTGTTATACCCAGAACAGATGCCTAATTGCCCAGAGACATGGTAAGACTCCATATGAGGTATGGAAAGGTAAAACCCCATCTGTTTCATATTTTCATATTTTTGGTTGCAAGTGTTTCATCCATGACAATGGGAAATCAAAATTAAAAACTTTTGATGCTAAAGTAGCAGATGGAATATTTTTGGGATATTCCAACACTAGTAAAGCATTTAGAGTTTTTAATAAGAATTCACTTTGTGTGGAGAAAATACCTCATGTTGTTTTTTATGAATCTGCTTTTGAGTGCAAGGTGGACTTAAAGTCTTCTGATGAGACACAGAATCAGACTACTCCCAGAGTAATTAAGGCCAATCCACCTATTCTTGATTCAGATTCAGATTCAGTTGATGACCCATCTTCTGGTTCTCTGAAGAAGTCTTCACAAGGAGCAGAACCAGAAGAGGTTGGAACTCCTGTAGGGGGAATATCTCCTGTAGTTGGTGATATTCACCAAGGTACTGCAGTAGATGGTCAATCAGGCAAGGCCACGAGAAGGAGAACCCTGGTTGATCACCCCAATGACCTGATAATTGGAGATCCAACTAAGGGTGTCCAGACTAGGAGAACTCTTAACTTAGCTGCCTTATTCAGTTGCTATATGTCCTTGATTGAGCCCAAGAACATCGAGGAGGCACTGAAAGATTCAAATTGGATTGTTGCTATGCAAGAGGAATTGAATCAATTCACCAGACAAGATGTATGGGAGCTGGTAGACAGACCAAAACATCAAAAGGTGATAGGCACTAAGTGGGTTTTCAAGAATAAGAAAGATGAGAATGTTGTCATTACTAGGAACAAGGCAAGGCTAGTGGCTCAGGGCTATTCTCAGTCTGAAGGAATAGACTATGATGAGACTTTTGCTCCTGTTGCCAGACTAGAAGCCATTAGATAGCTCTTAGCATATGCTGCTCACATGAAGGTCAAAGTATACCAGATGGATGTGAAATCTGCCTTTCTTAATGGGATTCTCATTGAGGAAGTGTATGTTGAACAACCTCCTGGTTTTAAACAAGGTGACAAAGTGTTTAAGCTTAAGAAAGCTCTTTATGGGCTGAAGCAGGCACCCAGAGCATAGTATGACACTCTTTCTCAGTTTCTTCTGGACAATGGTTTTACTAAGGGTAAGATTGATAGGACCTTGTTTAGGAAAGAAGAAGGAAAGGACATCCTTCGGGTCCAAATATATGTTGATGACATTATATTTGGATCCCCTAACAAGAAGCTGTGTGAGAAGTTTGGTGAACTCATGCAGAGTCAGTTTGAAATGTCTATGATGGGTGAAATGAATTATTTCTTAGGTCTGCAGGTAAAGCAATCAGAGAAGGGAATTTTCATCAATCAGGCTAAGTACATCAGAAACATGTTAGAGAAATTTGGAATAGGATCTAGCAAAGCAGCCATGATTCCTATGATGACAAATTTGAACATGGATCCAGATGAGTCTGGAGACAGTGTGGACCAGACTTAGTACAGAGCACTTATTGGTTCTCTTCTGTACTTGACTGCAAGCAGACCAGATATAACCTTTGCAGTTGGTGTGTGTGCCAGATTTCAAGCTAATCCTAAGAAAAGTCATTTGGAAGCAGCTAGGAAGATATTGAAGTATCTTAAAGGGACAGTAAACTTGGGGTTATGGTATTCTGCAGATGACAATTTAGAGTTAAGTGGTTATTCGGATTCAAACTATGGTTGGTGCAGAATAGATAGGATGTCTACAAGTGGAACATGCCAATTTTTAGGAAATAAGTTGGTATCTTGGTTTTCTAAAAAGCAGACTTCAGTTGCTACATCAACAACAGAAGCAGAGTATATGGCCGCAGGCAGCTGTTGTTCACAACTACTCTGGATTAGTCAACAGTTAAGGGACTACCAGATTAGGGCTAAAGATATTCCAATCTTTTGTGATAGTAATAGTGCAATAGCAATCACCCAGAATCCAGTTCTTCATACCAGATGCAAACATGTGTATATAAGGCATCACTTTATCAGAGACCATGTTGAGAAGGGAGATATAAGGATGGAAAAGATTGCAACAGAGAAGCAGAGAGCAGATATTTTGACTAAGCCTTTGGCTGAAACCAGATTCAGAGAGTTAGCTTTTGAGTTAGGACTTTTGGATCCAGAGACAGATTTGGTTTAGGGGAAACATCAGAGAAGTATCCTTGTTTCATTTTGAAACATAGTTTTTATGTTTTTCAAACTAACATGCCTACATGTTAGATATACCAGGGAAGTTACATCTCCAGATAAGGTATGTACAAGATGAGGACTGTACCAGGTGAGGTACATTCCAGATGAGGTACAGAGATAAATCTGACCAGAACCAGATGAGTTTCCATCAGATAAGATGTAACACCAGACTAACCGTGGTATCATCTGGTTACAATACCAGGTGACAGGTATATATTTACTTTTCTGGCCTCTTGATCATTGGGATACACTTTCAAAATTAGTAAATACACTCAAAACGTTTCATCTTCGGCGTGTATTTAAGACTAGGGTAGAGAGACTAGGCAATCATTTTGCTTTTTCTCTTGACTGCCACAAAACCCCCTTGATCTCAGTCCCAATGACCATGCCCACGCACTATATTAAATCTGTATCTTGCCTTTTAATCATGGCCGTTAAATTTAACAGCAGTGCAATATGTCAATCAATTCTAAAATTGATTTTGTTCCCTAAAATTAAATTTTAGATTTACACGCGTTCACATTTCATTAATTGTTCAAGCCACGCGTCTTGCCCTATTTAAATCAAACTTTTCTCCAGTCTGTCCTTTCACGTTTCCTTACTCTCAAATCCCTAACCTCTCTCTCTGCAAGTTCTCTCTCTCTCTCTCTATATCTCAGAAATGGCACCTAAATGCAATTTCAACCCTGAGCACGTGTGCAAAAAGCTCAAATCGGAGATGGTGGTTGATTTCTATTCCACCAAGAATCCTGCAGCACTGGAGATTTTGGAGTTACTTAGGAATTCTGGAGTGGAGGAGTTGATCTCCAAGGTTCCCAAGGATCTGCGCACCTTGGATGGGTACGCTACCCAGTTTTTGGTCAGGATGATGATCCACGATGACCACATCTCCTCCAAGCTTGACAAGGAGGACGTCGTTTTCTCGAACCACGATTTTTGCAGACTTTTTGGAAATCTTTCTTCGAAAGGTGTGGACCCTTTGAAGTATAAGGAAGGAGAACCAGTGGAGTTGTTCAAGTTATTTGCCAGAAATTCTTGCCAGAATTTGACCAAGGGGTTTTTGGATAAGCACTTGAGGCAAAGGTACAAGGTTTTATTTGACATTGTTGTTCAAGTTTTGATGTGTGAAAGTCATAGCACATATGCCATCTTCACAGGCAGGCTCTGTGTTATGAGGACTATCTTTGACGGTGCCAAGTGTAATTGGGCCGAGTTCTTCTGGGGCGTATTGATGAAGAACAAGTTGAAGGTGCAGAAGGAGGAGTGTCCCAGCTTGCCAGGAGAGCAGCAGTACTTCTTCAATGACAACGTGTCTCTTGGCATAAAGCTTACTCTGATCCTGGACTCCATCTTCCCAGAGAAGAAGTGGAAGGACCTTTAGTGCAAGGACTTCCATAAATAAAAGATCCTTTTCTCCAAGGATGGACCTCTTCATGGCCATCCCGACTCTGATGGAGAAGCAGCCATTCCAGCCCTCCTCTCCAAGCGGTGCCCTCACTTGCTAAGGGGCAGAAGCAGCAGAAGAGCAAGAAGAAACCTGCTGAAGCTACGGGTTCGTCAACCATAGCTTTCTCTGGTTCCTCAGAGCAGGACCAGATTCCCCTTCAAGATGTCTTGAAGAAGAAGGGTGATGGTGAAGAAGCTGCTAAGAAGGCAGGAGCAGCTAAGAGGAAGAGGCCAGAAGATGCCAAGAAGGTCTATGCAAAGAAGCCCAGAACAAGTAGAAGGGCTAAGAAGACGCTTCTGGTGGATGAGCCATCAGAAGAGGAGGAAGAGATTGAGCCTCTTAAGAAGAAGAAGTCCAAGGCCAAGAGGGCCATTCTTCAAGAGTCAGATTCTGGATATGATCTTGGAGATGCGCTGGAGCAGGCGATTGATGAGGCTGCCAGAATCATGCAAGACTCATATGCTCCAGTCTCTTCTGTTGAGGTAAATCCTCATATCACATCCTCTGACCCCATTAACCTTGTATCCCCCACTACTTCTCCCCCATAAACCCTTACCCAAACTACCTCCCCTGCTCCTAGTGCCCCCATTTCTTCACCAGGGCAAACCTTACCTGATACACCCCGATACACTCCCTCCACCATCCCTACACAAACACCCTCTCCCCCCACCTCACAAATCCCTCTCCCCACTAATCCTTCTCCCCCAGCCTCTGTACCAGAAGTCTCATCTTCTTCTGGTGCAGAACAACCTTTTCCCTATGCCTCTACCTCTCAGATCCCTGCCCCTCCCTAATCTCATATAGAACAGATCCCTTCCATGGTTGTGGGATTCTCTGCTCCCCCTCCTTCTCCCACATGCCTATCTAGCAATGATAGTGAAGATGAGGATGCTTCACTTGAGCCTGCTGGCTTAGCCCCATCCTCCTCTACCTCTGGGCCCAAACCCTTTTCATTCTCATCTGCAGAAATGGGTCCCATCAGGCAGAGCATGAGTGTAAGTGCTCAGCTCTGGCTAAGAGAGCATTTTCCCATCCTGTTGGAGCACTTACCCATGTTGGCGGATCTGACTGACGCCAAGGTCTGGAGCAAAGCCAGATTAGACGATGTGGAGGATCTAATGCTACTGCTAGAAGATATGTCTCCCTCCACATTCACTGCCTGGGAGATTGAACTCAAGAAGAAGATGAACATCCAGAATCCAGCTGAGCTTGAGACCCCAGAAGCAGCGAAGATGTTGATCCGCACCTTGTTGATCCAGAGAGGAGTAATGATCACTCCTGAGGGCCCCGCTTACAATTTTGGTCCTCACTTCACCTTTCCTCCAGAGCTCTACTCTGATGAGGAGGACTTTGATGTGACTCCTGTCGTGCTCCAGAAGATGAAGGCCTTCTTCAATGAGAAGATCATGCAAATTGGCAGATTCTCTAAGGTCATGCAGCACCTGACTCCTGCTTTGGTTGAGCACCAGATTAAGGATGAGAGGAGAAAATTCTTGAAGCAGATCAAGGATGTTTTTGCCTCTGCCAAAGCAGCTTTCAAGTCTGACTGCCTCTACTTGAAGATGGATGTGCATGAAAGTCAGAGGCAGATCCAGCAGTATGTTCTGGACCAGGTGAGGCCTGTATCAGTGCTGAAAGTGGAGATGGCCTCACAAATGCTGCAGACTGCAAAGCTCAAGGATTCCCTCCAAGAGATGCTCGAAAATCAAGAGAAGTTGGTTGTAGAATCCAAGGCCTACCTGGAGGAAGCAAGGCAACTCCGTGATCTTCACTCTTCCTCCTCCACTGCCTTGCCTGATCTCATAAGGTAGGTAGTGCAGCCCCTGTTTGATGAAGTTAAAAAGGGGGGAAGAGCAGGCCAGAACTGATCTGGCGAAGACCACTATGGAGACTCTCTTTAGCCATGGGGCTCGTCTGGACCTGTTGAAGAACACATTGGCCCAGGCGAAGCTGCAGAAGAAGAAGAAGAAGGAAGAGTTGAAATCTCTTACCATGGCTAAGCAGCTGGCGGCAGAGGAAGAGTCCACTGATACAGAGCAGGATCCTATTTCTGTGTCTGGACCTGCCAAGAGAAAGATAAGGAAAGTCAAGAAGAGCTTCCTTGAATCTGTCGTTGAAGAGGCAGAGAAGAGATTTAAGGAAGAGACGCCTGAAGAGAGGCAAACCCGGATTAGGAAGAACATAGATGAAGAGCAGAGGCTCCGATATGTTAGGAGGCAGAACAAGAAGACCAGAGAAGCAGGCATCTCTTCTGGTGCCAGTGGATCCAGCCAGAGAAGAAAAGCTCCTAGTGAAGTGATGGAGATATTGCCTCTCAGGAAAGAAGGGTCTTTTGACTCTAATGTGCCTGTGCCCTTCATTGAAAGATGGAGAGAGGCAAAGACTTTGTGGTTTATTCAGCATTACATCCAAAGGCCTCCACCAGAGGATGATGCGCTCATCAACAGGACTTTCCACACTTGGATGAAGGCATACGATGCAGGGCTCTACAAGCAGCTGATGGATTCAACAATAGAGTTCAACCTGGAGGTCACTGCCCCTGAATTCCATTATCTCAACCCTCAAATGATAGGGGACCAGGTGGATTGGGCAGAACTGAAGAAGCTGTACAAGACCAAGGTGTTGGCAAACTTCACTCCAACATCTTCTGCAGAACTCAAGGCCATTCAAGATAGATTCTTCGACTGGTTCCTGGTGCCTAAAGAGAACAGAAGATATGCATAGTTTAGGACTCTGAAATGCAATCTAACATGTAATCTTTTGTCCTCTATTATTAATGAAAAGTCATATCTTCTCTGTTCAAAAGACAACCTCTTGTTGTCTTATTGTTTGCCTGATAAGATCTATTCTAAGGTCTTATCATTTTATTGTTTTTATACTTAAGTGTTTATGTTTTTTGATCAGTTCTGTTTGTGTTTTAACTCCATCAAAAAGGGGGAAATTGTTAGGATAAAAGTTGTTAGTTATATGAGTTAAAAGAAACAAGAAGATGTAATAGGACCATCTGGAACTGTTAGCCAGATGATGAACTAGATTAGGACTTAGTCTAGGGGAACTGCCAGACCAGAAGAGTCACCAGAAGACCTACCAGAAGACCCTCCAGAGGACTTCACCAGATGAGACTGACCAGAGACAGAGAACCTTCCCCAGACCAGACGAGTTCGGACCATACGAGTCTGGTGAACCAAAAGATGCTCAGAATTATCTCTTAATTATAATGAGTATTCTGGTTCTTAACCAGATCAAGACCAGAAGACACTGAGGTTACCTGGTACCTGGTCCTGCCTTCTCTGGAGAGAATCAGAGTTAGGCATTGGAAGCACTTGACCGTTGGTGATTTAAATCAAGTCAACAAGATCGGATTGGAAAGTTTTGAAGTCAATCAATCCAAGGATCCCACCAACCCAATCAATCAATTAGGGAATTGATTGATTGAATGCTTCCCTAAATAGAGGATCTGATTAGATTAGCTCTCCAATGGCTAAACCCTAATCACCTCTATAAATACAAGAGTGCAGACTCAAAGAAAGGCTCTAGATCCTCATGAGCAAGAAGACATCTTCCAAGCCTTGTTCATTCACTCTTAAGCACTCTTATTGCTCTTATTTTACATATATACTCTTAAAGGAGTTGTTGGATCTCAACTTGTTCATCTCTAAGAAAAGGTTGAAGGCTGTAGACTTTAGATCTAAGCTAGATCTAAAGTGATTGTAAGAAGGAACTGGTACTTCACAATTCCAGTACGTAAGTGGTTTGTTGGCTAGTTAGTGAGACCCCTTTTGATCAAAGAGAGAGTGGATGTAGGATATTGAAATCCGAACCACTATAAATCTGGTCCACTTACTGCTCTATTCAATTCTGTCTTGTTTATTTTATTATGCTCTTATTAAAGATCTTGTTAAAAGACATAATTTTAAAGTTTCCGCAATTAATCTACTTAGTGGGACCAACACCGTCCCAAAAGTCATTGCGAAGGGTGTTTCTCCGGTGCTGGACCTGTGAGAAACCCTGTATACCCATAAGACTTCAGGGAGTTTGTCAGAGAAATTTTCTTTGCTCTCCTTCAATCTTATTTTTAAACTATATTTGACAATCTTATTGACGGCTTCAACTTGTCCATTGGACTAAGGATGATAGGGAGTAGAATAATATTTTCTAATTCCCCACTTTGTGCAGAAGTCTCTCAACTATATCCCATCAAACTGTGGACTATTGTCTGTCACAATTGTTTGTGGAACTCCAAAACGACAGACAATGTTCTTCCATATAAAGTTGATCGTCTTCTGCTATGTGATCTTTACCATAGCTTCTTCTTCTGCCCATTTTGTATAATAATCAACTGCCACAACAACAAATCGAACATTTCTGACTCCTGTTGGGAAAGGGCCAATAATATCCATCCCCCATCTTGCAAATGGCTAAGGGTTGTAAACCAAAACGAGATCTTGAGTCGGGGTGTGAATATTCGGGGCAAAAAATCTGGCATTGATGACAAATTTTCCCCACTCTTCAAATATTTGACTATTTCTATTCTCCAGTCTTCATCTCCGATTTTCTCGTCTAGCTGATTGACATTGTAATTTGTCATTGACGGGTTGTTCATCTTTGTTATAACAATATCCGCCAATTCTGCTGGACCTTCACTTGTTGCCAAACGAGCTAGTGCATCTG
Source organism: Ballota nigra (assembly GCA_947034835.1). NCBI lineage: Eukaryota > Viridiplantae > Streptophyta > Magnoliopsida > Lamiales > Lamiaceae > Ballota > Ballota nigra. Next base: position 42,404,548 of record OX344728.1, on the reverse strand, counting down.
CTTAAGTGTTGCTCGTCCTTGGAATTTGCTCAATAAAAACTTGATCTAGCAAGGATATTAGGTGAGCAACTATTCGTTGGTATTCGATCATATGATCATCCTTTGCCTCGTATTCACCTCAGACTTGGTTCATGATTAATTGTGAGTCGCCGAATATTTGGAAACGTCTGACACCTACCACAAGGGATAAGTGGAGACCAGCAATAAGAGCCTCATACTCAACTTCGTTGTTGGTTGCCATGAATCTAAATTTGATTGTCGAAGTGAAGACTTGTCTGTCGGGGCTGATGAGAACTACTCCTGCCCCCGAGGCCATGTTGGTGGATGATCCGTCAACATAGAGATGTCATGGGTGATCAAGTCCTCTCGTCTGATCCTGGGGGAAAGTTAGTTCGATGATAAAATCGGCTAATGCTTGCCCCTTGATCGCTATTCGAGGAGCATAGGTCACTCCGAATTGGCTAATCTCCAGTGACCATTTCAATAGACGACCAGTTGTGTCTGGGTGATGAAGAATTTATCTAAGTGGGAAAGTTGTTAGCACATCGACTTGATGATCAAAGAAGTATGGTCTTAACTTTCTTACACTCATGACAAGAGTGTATGCCAATTTTTCGGTTGGTGAATATTTGATCTCCGCTTCATGCAAAGTTTGGCTGACATAATAGATTGATTGATGGAATTTACCATCTGCTCTCACCAATACAGAGCTGATCGCCACTTCAGATGCTGCCAGATATTAATATAGCTTCTCTCATGAAACGGGTTTTAATAGAATCTTCACATCTCCCAGGTAGTCTTTAAGTTCCTAGAATGCTCTTTGGCAACTGCTCGTCCATGTGAACTTTCCTTTTTAGATAGCTTCTAAGAATGGACGACATTTATCTTCCGATCGGGATATGAATCTATTCAGAGCCGCTAGGCAACCAGTTAGTCTTTGAACTTATTTTACTGAACAAAGAGGTTGCATATCCACAATAGTCTTTACTTTTATCGGGTTGGCTTCAATCCCCTGCTGGCTAACAAGATGGCCCAGGAACTTCCCCGAATGCACTCCAAAGCTACTTTTCTTTGGATTTAACTTCATGTTGTAATGTCGGAAGATATCAAACACCTGAGCTAGGTGTTGAAGATGATCCTCTTTTCTAGGGCTTTTAACCACAATATCATCCACGTTGACCTCCACAGTGTCCCCAATTTTTTCGTCAAACATCTTGTTCACCAGCCTTTGATAGGTTGCTCCCGAATTGAAAAGGCCAAATGGCATCCTTTTCCAGCATAAAAGATTCTTATTTGTATAGAAGGCTGTATTTTCAAAGTCATCGGGATGCATCGGAATTTGATGGTAACCAGCAAATACGTCCATGAATGTTAGCATCTCGTGGCCTGTAGTGCTGTCTACCAATTGATTAATGTACGGAAGAGGAAAGATGTCCTTCGGGCACATTGCATTCAGATCTATAAAATCTATGCATAGTCTCCAGGTCCCATTCGGCTTCCGCACAAGAAACGGATTTGCTACCCATTGAGGGCAAAGTGCTTACTGAATTAAGTCATTGTCTAGCAACTTATTCACCTCTTCTTTGAGAGCTTGATACTTTTCTGGGCCGTACTTCCTTCTTTTCTGATGGACCGGCCTTCTTGTTTAATTGATACTGAGTCGATGACAAGCATGTTTCGGATCTATCCCCACCATGTCTGCATGAGACCATGCAAATACATCTAGATTTATCTTGAGGAACTTTTTCATTCGGGACCTGTAAGGCTCAGGGAGCTCAGATCTGATGTACAGCTCTAGATTCTCGCTTTCGGGATTAACTTTGAAGGCTTCCAGTTCTTCGACTGGAGTTGCTCATCATTTTTGTCCCTTCCAACGAGGATCAAGGTCAATATCATTTTCGATGTCCATTGGGTCTGCTTCCAGGCGGGGTTCAAGTTCATCTGCTTGTCTTGGCTCATCGTTGCTTGCCGGATCATGGCCCTTCAAGTAATTGACAACAAGCTTCTCGTCATCACTTGTATGTTGTTCGTCAGGTGAAGGTAATGAGTTACTCGTCCAAATGTTGCTCGTCACTGGGAAGTTCTTCATCCAGGTCCATGTGGTCTTCTCCAGTTTCCATCACGTCTTTCAACACTGATGGTTCATCAATCAGATAACCGGTGGTGGCTTCCATCATGGAAACTCGTCCTTCATTTGATTGCATTTGTAGGAGACACTCATGAACTTTTCTTTGGTCTCCCTTTACTGAACCAGCTCCACTCGTTGTTGGGAACTTTATGCAATAGTAATAGGTTGAACATACAACTTTAAATTCATTTAAAAAGGGATGACCAAGGAACCCATTATAAGTCAACTCTTGATCTACGACCAAGAAATCTACCATTCTCGTTATATTTTTTTTCCGATTCTTCGGTCGACACAGATTGTACAGACAACCTAATGATTCCCAAAGGGACTGTTACAACATTGCCAAAGCCTAAGATGCGATGATTTGAATCTTGTATATAACTCGAATAATCTCCCAGTTGATCTAGCGTCTTCTTGAAAAGAATATTTGTGTAAGCTCCGGTGTCCACCAACATCGATGCACCCTGGTCCCCATAATCTTGTTACAAATTAAGAGAGAATCATTATGGGGGGTCAATATTCCTTCTAAGTCTTTTTCTGTAAAGGTTAACTCCGATGTTTGTAGAATGGATGAATTAACCCCCATTTCTTGTACGTGATCAATTGCACGTAATCCAGTCTTTCTCTTACGATTTGACATTGGTGGTTGCCCATCAGAACATCCTCCGACAGGTTCTACAGATTCTATCATATATACATCCTCCACTGGGCGAGCAACAACGGCGGGGGCTGGTCATCCAGGTATGTTGTTCCTTGGAGGTTGGTCATCTATCTCATCCCCTGAGCTACTCTCTCAACCTCTCTTTCCAGGTTGCCTCTTGACATAATCAGAGAGCTTTCCCTCCTCATAAAACCGCCAAAGTTGCTTGAGCAAATCTCTACACTCACTTGTAAAGTGCCCCACACTTTGGTGGTAGGCACAATATTTGTTTGGGTTGAGTTTGCCAATTTCTTGACGAATCTTCTGAGGAGGGGAGAGCAACTTTTTCTCCTTTACGTTATTATACACAGTATCAATAGATACTGTTAGCACTTGGTTGAACTTCTCCTTCAACTCCGTCCCTTCATTGAATGCTTTCATATTTTTTGGGACTCGGTAGTCTGTTCCGCTGGGTTTTTTGTTGTTCTCCTTCTGATTAGTTTTATTGTCTCCAAATTTTTTTTGTAAAGCTTCATGCATGGAGACAAATATGCCTGCTTGGTTTCTAAACTCGGCATAACTTTTTGGGCACTTTAGACGTACCTTCTTCCATAAATCTGATTATTTCCTCAACCCGGACATAATGGCCACAATCTTGGTATCCTCACTAACTAGTTCCCTCTCCAACAATACTTTATCAAATCTTTCCATGAAAGCCCGGTCTGATTCATCATCGTTTTCTTTTAAATCAGATAATCGGTATTTTTGGGAAAGATACGATTCTAGCAGTCGAAAAGTGTGAAAGGAATTCTCAGCTTAACTGAGCAAACGAATGAATGAATGTTGGTGGCATCGCTAATAACCATTTGTGGACTCTATCCCCCAAAGTCAAGGGAAAATTCCGGTATTGAGTAGCATCGCTTGCCCCTATAGAGATCATATAATCCGAATATTTTGTTAAATGAACACGAGGATCAGCAATGCCTTCATATTGTATGCTCGTAGGAAATTGTATCTTTTTCTGGATTGGGGCCTTCAAAATGATAGAAGATAATGGAGAGGATGGCATGCTGGTCACCCCAATCCCTCTTTGAAGATCAAGTTGTCCTTGCATGCTCTCCACGGCTTTTCTCAAGCTTGACAACTCATTAAGAGATGCCCCCTAACTTGGAGGTTGTTCGGCGAGCAAGGATGCATGTCCTTCTGCCCATCGCAGTCCCTCACTTGGAGAGGGAATCTCCTGAGGCTGTCTCCTTGGGTTGCTCGCCGCGTTTGGCCCTAGGCACCCAAAGGCAGACCTAGTTAATCTTTCATGTACTGATGGGCATACTTGTTCGCAAGTTGCTCGCCCATGCCCTGCCCCTAGGCGAGCAACTTCTTGTTGAAGTTGCGGTCAGCCCAATCTGTCATGTGCACTAGAACGAGATGTCCCATGACTAGACATTGTTGTTCGCCCATGGGCAGATTCAGTCTGGACCTCCATTTGATCCACCATCTTAGATTTGCCCTTATCTCTTCGATTCTGGGTACTATTAACCTCATATTGTTTGCCCCGGGCAGATCTAGCTTTCACTACTTCAAGTAGTCGAGACCTAGACCTTATTTATGAAGGTCTAGGCTGTTCTTGTTGTTTCTGAATTGCTTGGAGAGCAGCTATCGTCTTGGCCAATTCATGGGGGTTGCTAGCCAATGCCTCTAATGTTGGAGGCATTATATGAGTTACTACTGAGGGCTGAGCCTTGTTCGCATACCGCGGATTACGATACTGATGACCAGTAGATGAGACTCGAGTTGGGTAGACCCCCATCGAGGGATGTGAAATTCAAGTTTCCTTGGATTGAGGCATCCTAATTTGAATTATCTTCTCAATCTTTGAATCTTCAAATTTAAATTTGAAGAACACCAAGAACACTTATGTTTGAATCTTCAAGGATTTCTTAAGGATTTCTTCGAATCTTCAAGTTTTGACCTCGAAGTTCTTGATAATTACTCTTAATTGGAGGTTCGAACCCTCCTTCTAGCGCCAAATTATTGGTGATCGGTTCTAATCGCGTGGATTAGTTGATGTTTTTAACCGGTTCTTCGATCACCAAATAAGAACGTGTGATTGATTACCACCGTAAATGGTAAATTCGATAGTTTGGGTTATAAGATCTTAAATACGAGTATTTAATTAGTATTTATCTCGTGTGTGTGTGCATTTAGGTGTATGAGTGTGTGTTTTTTAGTGTTTGTTGAAGGGTGTGCGTGAGTGTTTTTCCAAAGATATTGGAAAATAAGTGACAACATACACAACATAAGACTTTGAAAAATAGAATATAAAATTTGCAAAGAGGATATCAAAACTTTATAATAGATTATTATTGAATAATCTGTGATTCCTCATGGCGAAACTTCACTATAACGAGTAGTGATACAAAGACAAAGTAAAAACCAACTATAGGAATTTACATCAAGATCATATACCCTAGGTATACAATCAAAAGCCTATAATTCTAAAAGTGTAAACCAAAGAACCCACTCAAAGGTCGAAATAAAACACTTCTAAAATTACAAAGGAGAGAATCAAAATAACTACACTTGTTATATGTAATATAGATATCTCGAACTCTTCACTTGAAAAAGTTTTTTCTCATGCGTGCGGTATTTATAGAATTTGTATCTTGCATGTGAACACATAAAATCATGGTTTCCCATGATGTAGAACCGCCCATTACTAAGTCTCCATGATCTTGATAACCACCCATGTTGTAGCTTCAATTACTCACTCTAAACTGCAATCGCCAGACTTGGTAACTGCCACATCTTCATTCTGCATGTTTAGACATTAAAGACAACATTGCAAAATTCGAAGTTAGTGTTAGGAGAAAGGGCAAATTCTGATATTGCAGAAAATGTTGTAACAAACTTGACAACATTGACCTAACATCAACAATCTCCCCCAATTTGGTATTTCTACTACAACACACCTGATGTCTTAAACATGAGGTAAATTGTGTTAAGTAAGAAATACAACTAAACATCAAAACTAGGATATTTAATTGCTAAAACCAAATTAAGGTAAACAAACTGGAATTAAGATAAACACCACACTAAGTACAAACTGAATGCTTAAAACAAACTGCACAAACACCAAACAAGCTCAGCTTTACCACACTAGTCTACACAAAAACCGCAACAAAAACGAACAGAGAAATTAAAACAGTGTTTGACAAAACTACTGAGCTTTTGAAACTCATCGTATGAATATGTGAAGTAGAGAGAGGATTAGGCTGATCTTCACAAGTCAGCTGCATCTTCATAGTCTGCACGAACTCCCCCTATCTTCATTATTCTTGAATTCTAAGCTCTTTCTTGGTTTCCACCTAGATCACCATAGAGTGTCTCTAGGTCTTCATCATGATCCTTTTCAACAACAGGTTCAACAGCTGGAACAACAACATTATTATCAGGAACTTCTTCAATTCATACACCACTGGTACTTGCAACTCCACTTGCATGAACTTCAACTCCCCCTGAGTTCAACCCTTCATCAGCAGTAGCTACATCAGGTCCTACTCCCCCTGTTGGAGTAGAAAGTAGCAACTCCTAGAAAGCCTTCTGGTTCTTCATATCTTGAATAATTAACTGCATGTTTGTGATGGTTGTCTGCAAGGTCTCAATTTGTTCAGTAATGTAATTAGGAGTTAAAGAAACTGATGTAAGTGTAGCATTATGAGGAATGTTGGCAGAAGTATTGCCAACATTCTCAGCGGCATTAGCGGGTTCCTGAGTTTCCTGTTCTTGATGTTCTTCAGCTGGTTCATGATAAGGAAAATCAATCACCCTAGGTCCTGTGAGCAGCACACTGGAGATCCCAAAACTAGCAGTAAAGCCACTGATTGTCTCTTCTCTTGGATTTCTCTCAAATTCTTTGTTTTCAAGCATCTTGTATATGAGACTTGGATAAGGTAGCAACCCTTTACCAGTAATGTCTCCAGTATAAGATAAGACATTGTTAAAGATGGTCTGTCCAAGGTTGAACTTTTTCAGATGTCCAATCTTATACATTAAGATTGTCTGCTCCTTAGTCAGAACTGTAGTGTTTGAGGATGGTAACCAGTTGCATACACACAACTTATGAAGTACAGAGTATAAACTGGTCAACTTCGAACTACTTAATCTGTTTTCCCAGACCACAATTTGTCCACCAGTTATGACTTTAATTACTCCATTCATGTCATCAACAGGTTCTTCAATCATACTCCTAGTTCTAAAAAACAAATTGATTGACTTGGGTATAAACTTGAGTTTAGTACCTCTAAACCATACAGTACCATAATGCTTAGAATTTGTTTTACCCAAACTCTCTCTCAAATTAGCATAGAATTCATAAATCCATTCTAAAATATATGGAGTAGCAAACTCAAGAGCATACAGTAAAGACCTTTCCCTAAAATATTCCACCAGATTTTGTTCTCTGAAGTTAGTCATTTTAACAACCTTTTCACCCACCAGTATCCTAGTACAAATCTTTCTATACTTATCATTCTTCATATCATTATATTCATCTTCACTAGAGGAGTGATCATATAGTAACTTAGCACTGGAATCAGAATCATCTGGAGAGGGATCACTGGATTTAGAGTCAGAACTCTTCTATTCTTCTTCTTCCTTCTGTTCTGGTTCAGATTCTTCAGATGTTGACATAGGTGATGGCACATCTTCAGCAACAACAGGTTCTTTTTCAGCAACAGTTGGCATAGGAACAGTTTTCTTTTTTGCCTTACTTCTCTTTCTTACTTTTTCAATGGGCACATTCATTTCGGAATCAGAATCTAGCACTTGAGTGGGTCCAGATTGTACCTCTTCTGTTTCAGCTACATTAGGACATGTAGCTGTTTCTTCTGAGCTTTCATCAATCAGAATTAGCTTTGAAGGGTCCTCCTTCTTTCCTTTCCTTTTTTTTCAGCATAATCTACCTTTCTTCCCATAGTTCTGTAAGATCTCCCTCTTTTTCCTCCTTTCTTTAGCTGACTTGTTTTTCTCTTCTCCAGGCATTTCTAATTCTTTCTCCCAGACCTTCAGTTTCATTTGATGATTCAGGTTGGGTTTCCAATGCAAGGTCAGCTTCAGTTCCTTGATCATCATCTTCTGGAGTTATTTGCTGAGGATTACACATCCTTTTTTAGCTCAGAAAGATCTATCTCTTCATCACCAAGTAGTATTTTAGGGTGTTGAGTTTTAAGCTTTAGAACTTGATAGGTAGCAGCTATTTGTTCGAAGGGGGTTCCTAGACTAAAGTTAATGGACATGGGGTTAGGATCAAGAACATCAACCATATTTTCAGAAGGTTGAATGGATGATGAAGGAACATCGAGTGTATCCTTCACTGGAGTAGGGTTTTGAACAGAAGTGGAAGGATTGATCTCTTGTGGGATAGGTATTTTGAAAAAACCGATAATGATCGAAGGAGATATTGGCAGAGAGGCGCCAACATTAGCAGCAACATTTTGGGAATCAGTTTTCAAGGCCATTGAAGCTAGTAAGTTGAGAGGGTTTTCGGATGTGGAAGAAGATGCAGGAACCTTTGGGGAATGAGGAGAAGATGGAAGGTTTCTTCGAGATGTCATTATATCTGCAAAAAAGAATTGAGAAATTTGATTTTAAAAAAAAAGTTAATGAATAAAAATAATTAGTAATTTTACACATATACACATCTTATAGGCTGAGGAAGATGATACGAAATAACATTGTGAACAATACTTGAGTGCTCTATCATAAATACCTTTAGGGGTCTATAAAACAAGATTTGAAAATAACTTATAAGCACTTAGAATCAACACTGAATTAAACGATCTTATATAGAAGAAAATATGGAAGTTATGATATATGCTCCACCAAGTGTCGTGCGTTATGTGTTAGTTTTCGAAAATCTCCCCCATAACTAGTTCGAACGTGGTATGTGAAGTTGTGTGAAAGAAAATGAATATATATTGCCCACGATTCTTTTATATTTATGCATCATACTGATTTAAATAAATACTGTGGAATATTTTCAATATATTCCCTTAATATTTATCCTATTCAAAAGTTAATTAATTCATATAAATAAGTAATTTGAATTCTCAGAATGTTATTATTTTTATTAGAACACATATCTCAACATTTCAATAACACAATCAACGTTGGATTGTTTTATCAATTAATCACTTTTATCATAAAATTTCACATTGATCCACCTTTAGAAAAGAGAACATCGTAGTTGCGAGCTTCGTGCCCCATAGTTACTCAGTGGATTTATGAACAAATTGATACATTTTTAATCACCTTTTGAAAAGAGTACATCGTAGTAGCGAGCTCCGTGTCCCATAGTTACTCAGTGATTAAAGTATCTTATTTGTGATATTTTAAACATTTTAACACGCAATGATATGTGATCATATAAATACATTTTCGAATTCAAACTACTACAAATTATGAACAATTAAGAATCAAACATAATTAATACTTAGAAAATTTACTGAGCTTTTTCTGATGCTGTGATCTATGTCGAAACATTTTTCACAACACAATATTAATTTATTCAGAAAGTGCATAGACCAAGAGATTTCCTAAGTGAAGAAAATCTCTCAAAATCAAGAGCTTTAGTGAATATATCTACAAGGTGTTCTTCAGTGGAGATATATTCTAATTTCACTATTTCTTTTTCAACAAGATCCCTAATAAAATGATGCCTAATGCTTATATGCTTTGTCAAAGAATGTTGTACAGGATTCATTGATATATTAATAGCACTCGTATTGTCACAATATATAGTGAGTATATCACTATTCAAACCATAGTCATCAAACATTTTCTTTAGCCAAAGTAATTGAGTACAAAAACTTCCTGCTGCAATATACTCTGACTCAGAAGTGGATTGAGAAACACAGTTCTGTTTCCTACTGTGCCAAGAGATAAGATTGTTTCCCATATAGAAACAACCTCCACTTGTACTATTCTTTTCATCACTATCTTCGGCCCAATCTGCATCACTATAACCGATTAATGTACAATTAGTGTCCTTACCATACCAGATTCCTAGATCACAAGTTCCTGCAACATATTTAATGATCCTTTTTACAGCACACATATGTGATTCTTTAGGATTAGCCTAATATCTAGCACACAAACATACACTAAACATGATGTCTGGTCTACTTGAGGTTAAGTAAAGTAAACTGCCTATCATAGATCTATACAGAGTTGGATTAACACAGTGTCCAACATCATCCTTACACAGCTTTTGTGTTGAACCCATAGGGGTTCTCATTGGTTTTGCAGTTTCAAGTCCAAACCTCTTAACAAGACTCTTTACATACTTACTTTGTGAAAAGAATACACCATCTTTGTTTTGTTTAATCTGAAGACCTAAAAAAAAATTTAAATCCCCAACCATTGATATTTCGAAAGTGGCTGTCATTTCTTTTACAAATAGTTCAATCATTTTGTCACTTGTAGAGCCAAAGACAATATCATCAACATAGATTTGGGCAATCATGATGACATTCTCAGTTTCTTTGATAAATAAGGTCCTATCAGCCTCACCTCTAATGAAACCAAAATTAACAAGAAAATTTGTTAACCTACCATACCAAGCTCTAGGAGCTTGTTTGAGACCATATAAGGCTTTGTTCAATTTATACACATAGTCTGGGAAGTCAGGATTTTCAAATACTTTTGGTTGTTTTACATAGGCTTCTTCAATCAAAATTCCATTTAGAAAAGCAGCTTTAACATCCATTTGGTGCAACTTAATGTCTAGAAAACATGTAATTGCAAGTAATAATCTTATAGATTCAATTTTAGCAACTGGAGCAAAAATTTCATCAAAATCAATTCCTTCTACCTGAGTGTATCCCTGCGCCACTAATCTAGCTTTGTTTCTAATAATGTTACCAGATTCATCAGTTTTGTTTTTAAAAATCCATTTAGTGCCTATGACATTTGTATGTTCTGGTCTAAGTACTAAAGTCTACACATTATTCCTTTCAAACTGATTTAGTTCCTCATGCATAGCATTTATCCAGTTCTCATCTTTCAAAGCTTTAATAATATTTTTAGGCTTAATTAAAGAATGATAACACTCATAACCTACCATGTTGCAGATGGAAGACATACAGATAATTCTTACCAGATTGCTTACAATACCCATTCTTATTCTTGTCTGAACACCAGAATGTTTTTCTCTAATAATTTGTTCTGCAGGATGTTCTTTAATTATTCTAGTAGATGGAACCTTATTGTACTCAAATGAATTCTCAGGACATTCTGATTTTTCAGATGTTATTTTAGTTGTTGTAACATTTTGAACAACATCTTTACACTGACCGGAATCTGAATAATTCATTGGAACATCAATAAGTCCAGTCACATCATCATCAATGGTTGGACCTGTAAGACTAGCATTATCATAAAAAACCACATTAACTGACTCTTGCACAGTGTCGGTCCTTAAATTATAGATTCTATATGCTTTGCTATTTCTAGAATAACCAAGAAAGAATCCCTTATCACTTTTTGAATCAAACTTGTAAAACTGTTCTCTATCATTCAAAATGTAACAAACACAACCAAACACATGAATGTACTTAACATTTGGTTTTTTGTTATTAAGAATTTCATAAGAGGGTTTTGTAGTTCCTGATCTCAGATAGACTCTGTTAGAAATGTGACATGCAGTGTTAAGAGCTTTAGCCCAAAATCTTTTTTAAAGATACTTTTATACTAGCATGACCCTAGCCATTTCTTGTAAAGCACTATTGTTTCTTTCAGTAACACCATTTTGCTGTGGTGTTTTTGGTGAGGAAAAATCTTGTAAAATACCTTTGTCTTCACAGGAATTTTGTAAAATCACTATTTTCAAATTCTCTTCCATGATCAGATCTGATTTTCTTAATCTTTGAATTAAAATCATTTTTTAATTTCTTATACAAATTTTTAAAAACAGAGAAGGTTTCAGATTTTTCTTTAAGAAATTCAATCCAGGTATATCTTGAAAAGTCATCAACCAACACAAAAGAATATTTTTTCCCACCTATACTTTCAGTTTCCATTGGACCCATCAGATCCATATGAAGGAGTTCCAAACAATTTTGTGTAGAACAATGAGTCAACATTTTATGTGGCATTCTGACTTGCTTACCTTTTTAGCATGGACCACACACTCTTGACCTGTTCAGCTGTAATTTTGGAAGCCCATTTACAGCTCCTGTCTTAATTAATTTCAATATATTCTGATAGTGTGTATGTCCTAATTTTTTATGCCACAGAAAGCTCTCATCGAATTTCACATTGTTACACTTTTTTGGGGTATGAATTATATAGCAATTATCCACAGATCTATGGCCAATCATAAGACATTCACCTTTATCATTTTTCACATAGCATGAATCCTTATTAAAATCAACATGTAGGCCATCATCACATAATTGACTTATACTAATCAGATTTGCAATCAATCCATCAACATGCAACACATTAGTCAGTTTAGGAAATCCTGGAACATTCAAAGTACCCTTACCTATGACTGCACTACGAGTACCACCTCTAAAAATCACATGAACATCGGCATCTAGTCTATAATCCATCAAAAAATCAATATTGCCAGTCATATGTCTAGAGCTACCACTGTCAAAATACCATGTACCGGGTGCATGAGCTTTTAATGAAGTATACACAACATTACAACTTTTTTACTTACTGAACCAGTTTATTTTTTAATCATGTTCCTTTAGATGAGGTGACAAATTTGGTGACACAGATTTAGCAATGCAATCTCTTTTCAATTTCCAGCAATAAGGTTTAATATGTTCCTTTTTATAGCAGTAATGACATAAAAAAATCACTTGTTTTTTCAAATAATTTATTTGTAGAATCAGGAGTGTTTATGGAAACTGTTTCTAATTTTATAAATTTAACAGGTTCATTACTAACTTTAGACTTATCAGACAAACCAACATATCCAAGACCTTTCGTACCAGAATTACCATGTACCAAGGCATTGTCCAGACTTTCAGTGCCTTTGGTGAATTTTTTTTAAGTTCAAGGTTGAACTTTTAAGCTCTTCTTTCAGTTTCTCAAGTTCCATGTCCTTCCTTGTGAGAATTACTTCAAGCTTGATTAAGGATTCTCTCAATTCAAAATTTTCTAGAGTCATTGACTTAAGAATCTGTGATTGTGACTCAATCTCCTTAATGTTATCTTGACATAGAGTACAACTTGCTGAATCTAGTGAGGAAATACCTATCTCCACAAAAGAACTCGTGAAATAGCTCACATCTGGACTGTTATCACCAGATATTTTGACTAATGATGGAACATTTGTGTCAACATCGGAATAATAATCATCCAGATGATCATCAAGGGTATCATCATAAATAAATCTAGCAGAGAAAACACATTCTTCATTTTTCTCAGACTCATTTTTATCTTTTGATCCATCACTTAAAGTAGCATTAAAATTCAGTTTCCTTTTAAGCAAGGTGTTGGCACATTCATTTGCATAGTGACCAAAATCAGTACAAGCATCACATCTTATTGACTTTCTATACTCAGGATCATACCTAGGTTTGCAACTACTACTACCTGATCTTCTGTTCCGATGAAATATATTTCTTCTTTCAGGCATTTGTTGATTATTGTTAATTTCTACTTTTGGTTTAATATTTCCTTTTAACCTATTAGCTCTGTTCTTTAGAAAAGACTTAAACTGATTTGTTAGAAAAGCAATATCCTCAGAATTGTCATCAAATAAATTAACACATTCAGAATCAGAATCAACTTCAGTTACAAATGAAAGCTTTTCAATTTTTGAAGAAGTTTCACCTTTGAAAACAGATACCCTTTTATCAGATGAATCATTCTTTTGATCAAGATTTATTTCATAGGTTTTTAGAATACTGGTCAATTCATTTTGACTCATAGTATCCGTATCCTTAACTTCTGCTATAGCACATATTTTAGCATCAAAATGTTTTGGAACAGTCCTTAGTATTTTATGAACTAACCTGGTATTCGTAATTGGATCACCTAGAGAGTGAGATTCATTGGCAATCTCAGAAAGTCTCTCGTTGTAGGAAGAGATGGTTTCATCTTCTCTCATCTTGAGATTTTCGAACTTGGTGCCTAGCATTCGTAGCTTTATTCTACGAACACTCTCAGATCCTTCACAATGCTCTTACAAACGATCCCAGGCATCCTTTGCAGATATACAATTCAAAATTAGGTTGAACATAGATACATCAACTGGTTTAAAAATAGCGTTCAAAGCTTTCGAATTGTAACTGGCCAAGGTTACTTCATCATTGGTCCAATTCAATTCACGTTTGACTCGTGCTTCGTTATCCTCATCATCTAGAGTTCTAGGTGGAGTCCACTCTGACAGAATACTCCTCCATGCTCGTTCATCCAGGGATTTAATATACATTAGCATCTTAGGTTTCCAATATGCATAATTCGATCCATCTAGAATCAGAGGTTTTAAAGCGGGGGTTAGTGGATATTCCATTGCAAATGAAATTTACACACTTAAAGACACATGATCTAACTAAGTATATCTAGTTATGGATCTTGTGCCAATTGAAGGGTGTGCATGAGTGTTTTTCAAGAATGTTGTTAAAGATGTTGGAACATAAGTGGCAACATACACAACGGAAGACTTTGAAAAACAGAATATAAAATTTGCAAACGGAATATCAAAACTTTATAATAGATTATTATTGAATAATCTATGATGCCTCATGGCGAAACTTCACTATAACAAGTAGTGATACAAAGACAAAGTAAAAACCAACTATAGGAATTTACATCAAGATCATATACCCTAGGTATACAATCAAAAGCCTATAATTCTAAAAGTGTAAACCAAAGAAACTACTCAAAGGTCGAAATAAAACACTTCTAAAATTACAAAGGAGAGAATCGAAATAACTACACTTGATATATGTAAAATAGATATCTCAAACTCTTCACTTGAAAAAGTCTCACGCGTGCGGTATTTATAGAATTTGTTGTTGGGAAAATATAACTCCAACATTTGTATCTTGCATGTGAACACATAAAATCATGGTTTTCCATGATGTAGAACCGCCCATTACTAAGTCTCCATGATCTTGATAACCGCCCATGTTGTTGCTTCAATTACTCACTCTAAACTGCAACCGCCAGACTTGGTAACTGCCACGTCTTCATTCTACATGTTTAGACATTAAAGACAACATTGCAACACTCGAAGTTAGTGTTAGGAGAAAGGGTGAATTCTGATGTTGCGGAAAATATTGTAACAAACTTGACAACATTGACCTAACATCAACATTTGTGAATTTGAACTTATTTTTATAGCTGGAGAACAACTTATTTATACTAACCACCAAGTAGGTGGTGTACATGATTCTTGGACTACCAAGCTTGCATGCTTGACATGTGTCATTTTGATCATATTTGACCTTATCTAATCTAAAACTTAGTTACAAAGTCTTGTATTTGGTCTTATCACGGATTTGTAGTTGTTCGTCATTATTTGCTTGGTGTTTCGACACTCGTATGACTTCCGTACTTGTTGTTCGCTCCTGGACTACATGGTTCAGAAGTTGCTCGCCCGTGTATTCAATATAGGTAGGTCTCTGGATCTTTTGGTAATGTTGTTCGTTATTCATGGCTTAGTGTAGGGTCGATATCCGGCCTAGGGTCTCAGACTTGTTCGTCAGAAAGATGTTCGTCAAAGATGCTGCTCGTCATATAGTACACTTACTGTATTGATTTATGCACCCCCTTTTTTATTATTCTTGCTAATCATCTCTGGTATAAGTATTATTCCTCATAATCCTAATTTACGCCTCAGTTCTTGTTCGTCAGTCAACATTAGCTGTTCGTCTATCAACAGATACTTATATCACTTTCTAAAATACTATATTGTGTGTGTTTTTTGGTAGGGTTTCGGGTGGTAAATAGTACATCTTTCTTATTTTATAAAATAATATATATGTGAAAAGGAATATTTATATGAACAGGGTATATACATTGTAGATTTCATGGGACATTTTGAAGAATAACTCGGGTTGGAGGCCTTGATAGTGTTGATATATTTTTATGATCATATTTCTGCATTTTTAGTAATTGATGATGATTTTGTTGTGGGAAAAACTTGATATCTCAAGTTAGATATTTAGTTTTACTCGTTTATTATGTTTTGCATCACTATATTCATATATTCAAAATTTTAAAATATCCAGCATGATTCTGTATTATATACTCCAGAAGATCGATAGAGATTTACAATACTGTTAACAACATACCGTTGCTTAAAAATATAAAAGATTTCAACGCTCTATTTAAAGAATCCACATTCTATATAGGTAAATCAGAGTATAGCCTTTGGATTAAAATAAATTTCCATGCATATTGCACATATATCTCCTCACACGTTTACATGTTGTCAGAAATGATTTGAACATCACATAATAAATACATTAAATAGCAGGAGTCTAGATGATGCAGAAACCACCAGAACAACACATTATCACCAGATTAAGATGCTAATAGTCAAAGAAACTAGAACATTATAAGTCATGAAATAAAACTAAATTTTTCTTTACAATTTGCAAGGCTCATATTAAAGAAGTTGTTTCAATCACAAATAAAGAATCTGAATTAAACTCTAATTAATATTCAAGATGGATTACTAATAGAGATTTTGGGAACCATATGTAAATTGGAAACAGTGGCATGCCAGATGTTCTCATCATGTATTCCATTAATTATCATCATTGAATTAATTTTTATGCAGCGTTAATTTAAGCTATTTAGCTGGTAAAGAAAATAGTAGATTAATATTTATTTCATTGGAACAACAAGCTTCCTAGATATTTGTGAAATTTATTTTAATGGACTGGGAATGATTTTGATGAAAAACCTTAAACTTTGTCTGTACAATTGGTCAATTAACCATTTCTGGTGTCATGTTTTACATGCCTGATTCTCATCTTTTATTTCATTTTTCAATTGTCATATGTATGGACCCTGTAAATATTTTTTGAAAAAAGAATTATTGCAACTTATAATAAAAGAAAAATGGAAACAAGATAACTTTACAACCTGATCCATTAATTGATTTATGGTTATATGTTTTACAATACTACTTCTTTTGTGTGCATAATATGCATGATAATTTATGTCATTGTATTTTATTTATGGTTATATATTTCACAGTTTGTTGGAATTATGAGAGGGCCGAATCGGATCGTAATGACTTACGGTTCCATGATTGCACTTCTTATCAAAGTTAGGGTTCATGTGATGGTCTTGATGTTTGGCTATATGTGGTTCTGTTATCATAGAAACTGTGGGAATAGTCGAAGTTACAGTCTTAGGCCTAGAGTCACTCGTCAATTACAACAACTGCACTATTTGCTTGATGTAAGTGATGAAACTTGTAAAAATCATCTTCAAATGAACAAGGATTGTTTCAATAGATTGTGTTTCCTTCTAGAGAATGTAGGTGGTCTGTCCCTTACCCGTCACGTTACAGTTGCTGGAAAAGTCACAATTTTACTCACATCTTTGTTTCACCACACAAAGAATAGGATTGTCAAAGAGAGTTTTCACCGTTGGGGCTACACAATTAGTAAATATTTTAATATCGTGCTCAATACTCTTCCTAAGCTGCATAACGTTCTCCTCATCATACCTCAACCCGTCCCCACCAATTGCAATAATAGTCGATGTAATTTTTTAAGGTAAATTATAAGATATGTTTGATATTCACTTTTACTAGGTTAGGATATAATTTGAAAAATGAGTTTGTATAAAGGTTTTAGGGTTGCATTGGCGCTTTAGATGGAACATACGCCCTCATTCAAGTGCCAACTCCAGATATTTTGCGTTATAGAAACCGAAAAGAGAATATATTTGTTAATGTGCTAGTTGTTTATGATAAAAAAACATGAACTTTATATATGTACTAACTGGATGAGAAGGTTCTGCAGCTTATAGTAGAGTTTTGTGTGATGCAATCACCCGAACTCATAGACTGAAAGTTCCAAATGGTAAATAGATTTATTCATTTAAAAAAATATCGTATAAATATAGAAACTTAATTTGACTTAGAACTGTTGGTCCCACTAGTTAGATTAATTTGCGGAAGCTTAAGTTAAATATCTTTCAAAGTCCTTTTACAAGAGAACAATAATCAAAATGACAATAAGTAAAATAAAGCAATAAAGAACACAAGATATATAGTGGTTCGGATTGAATATCCTACGTCCACTCTCCCTTATATCCAAGAGGTCTCACTATCAACCAACTCACTTACTTACTTACTGGAATTTGGGAAGTACCAGTTCCTTCTTACACCTCTTTAGATTTAACTTCAATCTAAAGATCAAACAGCCAACAACCTTGTCTGATAGATGAACAGGTTGTGGTTTCAAAAAACTCCTTAAGAGTAGATAAATATTATGAACAATAAGAGTTCTTGGTATGAATATCAAAAGCTTGGATCACTTATGCGCGTGTAGTATCTCTAGAGCTTTTTCTTGAACTACACTTTTGTATATATAGAGGGGATTAGGAAATAGCCGTTTGAGGGCTAATCCAATCAGATCCTCTATTTAAGGAAGCCTCAATCAATCAATTCCCTAATTGATTGATTGGGTTGGTGGGATCCTTGGATTGATTATCTTCAAATACTTTCCAATCCTGATCATGTTGACTTGATTTGAATCACCAACGGTCAATAGCTTCCTCTGCCTAACTCTGATTCTCTCCAGAGAAGGCAAGACCAGACACCAGGCAACCTCGGTGTCTTCTGGTCCTAATCTGGTGAACAACCAGAATACTCAGTAGAATCAGGGGATCAAACTGAGCATCTTTTGTTCCACCAGACTCGTCTGGTCCGGACTCGTCTGGTCTGGGAAAGGTCCTCTGCCTCTGGTCAGATCTCATCTGGTGAAGTCTTCTGGTGGAGTCCTCTGGTGAAGTCCTCTGGTGGGGTCTTCTGGTGACTCTTCTGGTGAAGTCTTCTGGTCTGGCAGTTCCCCCTAGACTAAGTCCTAATCTAGATCATCATCTGGCTAACAGGTCCAGATGGTCCTATTACATCTTCTGGTTTGTTTTAACTCATCAAAACTAACAATTTTTATCCTAACAATTTCCCCCTTTTTGATGGAGTTAAAACACTACCAGAACTGATCACAACTTAAGCAAGAAAACAGTAAAAGTTAAGACCTTAGAATAGATCTTATCAGGCAAACAATTAAGACAACAAGAGGTTGTCTTTTGAACAGAGAAGATATGATATTTTAATTGATAATAAGGACAAGATGATTACAAATTACATTGAAGTTTAGTAGTCCTATTCTATGCATATCTCCTGTTTTCCTTGGGCACAAGGAACCAATCAAGGAACCTATCTTGGACGGCCTTTAACTCTGCAGAAGATGTTGGAGTGAAGTTCACCAACACCTTGGTCTTGTACAGTCTCTTCAGCTCAGCCCAATCAACCTGGTCTCCTGCCATGGGAGTGTTAAGATAAGTGAACTCAGGGGCAGTCACCTCCAGGTTGAACTCAATGGTTGAGTCCATCAATTGCTTGTACAGTTCTGCATCATAAGCTTGCATCCAGGTGTGGAAGGTCTTGTTGATTAGCTCATCATCCTCTGGTGCTGGCTTCTGGATATAGTGTTGGATGAACCAGAGAGTCTTTGCCTCCTTCCATTTTTCAATCAAGGGCACAGGCACAGTAGAGTCAAAAGACCCTTATGTCCTGAGAGGCAGAATGTTCATCACTTCAATGGGAGCTTTCCTCCTCTGGCTCGAGCCACTTGCACCAGAAGAAGCACCTGCTTCTCTGCTCTTCTTGTTTTGCCTTCTAACATATCTGAGCCTCTGCTCTTCTTCTATGTTCTTCCTGATCCTTGCTTGCTTCTCCTCTGGAGTCTCTTCCTTGTATCTCTTTTGAGCTTCTTCAACAACAGTCTCAAGGAAGCTTTTCTTGACTCTCCTGATCTTCCTCTTTGCAGGTCCAGAGATGGAGATTGGATCCTGCTCAGCTTCTGACTCCTCTTCTGCAGCAAGCTGCTTAGCCATGGAAAGGGATTTGAACTCCTCTTTCTTCTTCTTCTGCAACTCAGCCTGGGCCAAAGTGTTCTCCAGCAGGTCCAGACGAGCTCCATGGCTGAAGAGAGTTTCATTTGTGGTCTTCGCCAGATCAGTTCTGGCCTTCTCTTCCCCCTTTTTAACTTCATCAAGGAGGGGCTCCACAACCTGCCTTATAAGATCAGGCAAGGCAGTGTTGGAGGAAGAGTGAAGATCACGCAGCTGCTTGGCCTCCTCCAGGTAGGCTCTCGACTCTGCAACAAGCCTTTCCTGCTTCTCCAACATCTCCTGGAGGGAGTCTTTCAACTTGGCAGTCTGGATCATCTGGCTGGCCATCTCAACTTTAAGCACAGAGACTGGCCTCATCTGCTCCAGCACGTGCTCCTGGAGCTGTTTCTGGCTGTGCATGGCATCCAGTTTGACAAAGAGGCCATTGGCCTTGAAATAAGCTTTAACTTCTGCCAGAGAGGACTTGATCTGCTTCAGGAAGATCCTCCTTTCTTGCTTGATTTGATGCTCTATCATAGCAGGGGCCATATGTTGAATAGCTTTTGAAATGCGCCCTATCTGCATGATATGCTCGTTGAAGAATGCTTTCATCTTCTGGAGCACAGCAGGAGACATCTCAAAGTCCTCCTCGTCTGAATATAGCTTTGGAGGGAATGTGAAATGAGGACCAAAGTTGTAAGAGAAGCCCTCTGGAGTGAGCATAACTCCTCTCTGGATTAGGAGAGTTCTGATTAGGATCTTGGCCGCCTCTGGTGTCTCCAACTCTGCTGGGTTTTGAATATTCAATTTCTTCTTCAACTCAATCTCCCACACAGTGAAGGTAGAGGGAGACATCTCCTCCAGCAGAAGCATGAGATCTTCAACATCTTGGAGTCTGGCCATACTCCAAACCTTGGCATCCGTCAGATCTACCAGGAGGGGTGAGTGCTCCAACAGAATTGGAAATTGCTCTCTTAGCCAGAGTTGCACACTCATACTCTGCCTGATGGGACCCATCTCATCAGAAGAGAAAATAAAGGGTCTGGGCCCAGAGGCAGAGGAGGAAGGTGCTAAGTTAGCAGGCTCAAGTGAAGCTTCCTCATCTTCACTATCATCGCTAGTTAAACAGGTGGGAGAAGGGGGAGGGGCAGGGAATCCCAGAGCCATAGAAATGGTTGGGTCCTGGTCTGTATGGGTTTGGGGAGGGTTAGGATTTTGTGAGGTGGAGGGGATGGGTTGCTCTGCACCAGAAGAAGATGGGATCTCTGGTACGGAAGGTGTAGGTGGTACTTGGGATGTGGAAGTGTTTGGGAGGGAAATATCTGCACCAGAAGAGGTTGATGGCACCTCTGGTATAGAAACTGGGGGAGAGGGGTTGGTGTTTAAAGGTATATGGGAAGGTGGGGGAGAAGGTGTTTGAGGGATAGTTGAAGTAGTGAAAGTGGGGGTGTCTGGGAGAGTCTGCTCTGGTGAAGATAAAGGAACACCAGGAGCAGATGAAATGGGTTGAGTTTGGGTGTCTGGTGGGGAAGTAGGGGGGTAACAGGGTTAATAGGATCAGAGGGGGGAAAGGAAGATGGGTTGGAAGGGTTTACCTCTGCTGAGTCAACATCAGCAGGAACAACATGCTCTGGAGCATCCTCCATCATCTGGGAAGCCTCATCAATGGCCTTCTCCAAGGCCTCTCCAAGATCAGATCCAGAGTCTGAATCTTGAAATATGGCCTTCTTGGCCTTGGATTTCTTCTTAAGAGGTTCAACCTCTTCTTCCTCTTCTTCCTCTGATGGCTCATCCACCAGAAGGGTTTTCTTGGCCTTTCTGCTAGCTCTTTGCTTCTTAGCAGAAGCTTTCTTGGCCTCCTCTGGCCTCTTCCTCTTGGCTGCTCCAGCCTTCTTAGTAGCCTCATCCACTTCACTTTTCTTCTTTAAGATATTTTGAAGAGGAATCTGGTCCTCCTCTGAGGAACCAGAGAAGACAATTGTTGATGAACCAGTAGCTCCAGCAGCTTGCTTCGAACTTTGCTGCTTCTTCTGCTGCTTCTGCCCCTTAGCAGGTGAGGGAATAGCTTGAAGAGGAGGGGCAGGGATGGCATGCTCACCATCAGAATCAGGATGTCCATGAAGAGGACCATCCTTGGAGAATAGTATCTTGGACTTATGGAATCCTCTGCACCAGGATTCCTTCCATTTCTTCTCCGGAATCAATGAATCCAAAATTAATGTAAGCTTCGTTCCCAATGAAATATTTGCAGTGAAATAGAACTGCAACTCCCCTGGCTTGGAAGGACAAGCCTCCTTCTTCACCTTCAATCTGTTCTTCCTCAACACATCCCAGAAGAACTCCACCCAATTGCATTGAACGCCGTCATACAATGCCCTCATCACACACATCCTGCTATTGAAAATGTCATCTGTGCTGTGATTCTCACACATAAGCACCTTTACAACTATATCGAACAGCACCTTGTACTTCTGCCTTAAATGTTTGTCCAAAAACCCCTTCGTGATGTTCTGACAAGAGGATCGAGCAAATATCTTGAAGCAACAAAAAATATCATCCTCCTTGTACGTCAAAGGATCTACTCCCTCTGCAGAAATGTTCTCGAAAAGAGCGCAAAAATCGTGCTTAGAAAACACCAAATCATCTTCATCAATCTTTGAAGAAATGTGGTCATCGTGGATCTTCATACGAACCAAAAACTGGGCCGCATATCCGTCAAGAGTGCGAAAATCTCTAGGAACTGTGGAGATCAACTTCTCCACCCCTGCGTTCTGAAGCAACTCCAGAATTGACAGCGCCACAGGGTTCTTGGTGGTATAAAAGTCCACCACCATCTCCGTCTTTAGCTTCTTCATCATTAGAACATGGTTGAAGTTGCACGGAGGAGCCATTTATGTGTAAGAGAGAGAGATAGAGAGAGAGAAAAACTTGTAGAGAAACAGGTTAGGGTTTGAAAAGATATGAAACGTGAAAGGATCGATTGAGTAAAATTTTTATTTAAATAGGGCAGTACGCGTGGCTTGATTAATAAATGAAATGTGAACGCGTGTAATATCAAATTTAATTGAGGAAACAAAATCAATTTAAGCACTGATTGACATTTTGCACAGTGATTAAATCCAATGGCAACGATAAGAGGCGAGATACAGATTTAATCTGGTGCGTTGGCATAGTCATTGGGACTGGGCATAAAGGGATTTTGTGGCAGTCAAGAGAAAAAGCGAAATGATTGCCTAGGCCCTATACCCTAGTCTTAAATCCCCTCCAAAGTTGAAACGTTTTGAGTGTACTTACTAATTTGAAAAGTGTATCCCAATGATCAGAGGCCAGAGAAGTAAAGACATACCTGTCACCTGATATTGTAACCAGATGATACCACAGCCAATCTGGTGCTACATCTCCTCTGATGGAGCTTATCTAGTCCTGGTCAGAGAAGACTTTGGATATTTTTTAATCTGACTCAGCACCTCATCTGGGACAAGTGTCACCTGGTGTATACCTCATCTGGAGGTATACCTTCTCTGTTATGTCTAATCTGCAGGTATGTTAGTTTAAGAAAATAAATATATGAAGTAAAGTAATGAAACAAAGGATACTTCTCTGTTGTTCCCCCTAAAACAAATCTGTCTCTGGATCCAACAATCCTAACTCAAAAGCTAACTCTCTGAATCTGGTCTCAGCCAAAGGCTTAGTTAAGATATCTGCTCTCTGCTTCTCTGTTGCAATCTTTTCCATCCTTATATCTCCCTTCTCAACATGATCTCTGATAAAATGATGCCTTATATCAACATGTTTACACCTGGTATGAAGAACTGGATTCTGGGTGATTGCAATTGCACTATTACTATCACAGAAAATAGGAATATCCTTAGCTCTAATCTGGTAATCCCTAAGCTGTTGACTAATCCAGAGTAGTTGTGAACAACAACTCCCTGCAGCCATGTACTCTGCTTCTGTTGTTGATGTAGCAACTGAAGTCTGCTTCTTAGAAAACCAGGATACCAATTTATTCCCTAAAAATTGGCATGTTCCACTTGTAGACTTCCTATCTATTCTGCATCCACCATAGTCTGAATCTGAATACCCACTCAACTCTAAGTTATCATCTGCAGGATACCATAATCCTAAATTCACTATTCCTTTAAGATATTTCAATATCTTCCTAGATGGTTCCAAGTGACTTTTATTGGGATTAGCTTGAAATATGGCACAAACACCTACAGCAAAAGTAATATCTGGTCTGCTCGCAGTCAGGTATAAAAGAGAACCAATAAGTGCTCTGTACTGAGTCTGGTCCACACTCTCTCCAGACTCATCTGGATCCATGTTGAAATTTGTCATCATAGGGATCTTGGCTGCTTTGCTAGATCCTACTCCAAATTTCTCTAACACGTTTCTGGTGTACTTTGCCTGATTAATAAAAATTCCCTTCTCTGATTGCTTAACCTGCAGACCTAAAAAGTAATTCATTTCACCCATCATGGACATCTCAAACTGACTCTGCATGAGCTCACCAAACTTCTCACACATCTTCTTGTTAGGGGATCCAAATATAATGTCATCAACATATATTTGGACCAGAAGGATGTCCTTTCCTTCTTCTTTCCTAAACAAGGTCCTATCAATATTACCCTTAGAAAAACCATTGTCCAGAAGAAACTGAGATAGAGTGTCATACCATGCTCTGGGTACCTGCTTCAACCCATAAACAGCTTTCTTAAGCTTAAACACCATGTCACCTTGTTCAAAACCAGGAGGTTGTTCCACATACACTTCCTCAATGAGAATCCCATTAAGAAAGGCAAATTTCACATCCATCTGGTATACTTTGAACTTCATGTGAGCAGCATATGCTAAGAACAATCTGATGGCTTCTAGTCTGGCAACAGGAGCAAATGTCTCATCATAGTCTATTCCCTCAGACTGAGAATAGCCCTGGGCCACTAGCCTTGCCTTGTTCCTAGTAATGACATCATTCTCATCTTTCTTATTCTTGAAAACCCACTTAGTGCCTATCACCTTTTGATGTCTTGGTCTGTCTACCAGCTCCCAAACATCCTGTCTGGTGAATTGATTCAATTCCTCCTGCATAGCAACAATCCAATTTGAATCTTTCAGTGCCTCCTTGATGTTCTTGGGCTCAATCAAGGACACATAGCAACTGAATAAGGCAGATAAGTTAAGAGTTCTCCTAGTCTGGACACCCTTAGTTGGATCTCCTAAGATCAGGTCATTGGGGTGATCAACCAGGGTCCTCCTTCCCGTGGTCTTGCCTGGGTGATCATCTTCTGTAGTACCAACTTGGTGAGTATCACCGTCTGCAGAAGAGCTTCCCCCTACAGGAGTTCCAACCTCTTCTGGTTCTACTCCTTGTGAAGGCTTCTGCTTCAGAGAACCAGGAGATGGGTCATTATCTGAATCTGAATCTGAATCAAGGATAGATGGATTGACTTTGATTACTCTGGGTTTAGTCTGATTCTGGGTCTCATCAGAAGACTTAGAGTCCACCGTGCACTCAAAAGCAAATTCATCAAAAATAACATGAGGTGTTTCCTCCACACAAAGTGAATTCTTATTAAAAACTCTAAAAGCCTCACTGGTGCTGGAATATCCTAAAAATATTCCATCAGCCACTTTGGCAAAAGTTCTTAATTTAGATTTCCCATTGTCATGGATGAAACATTTACATCCAAAAAACATGAAAGTATGAAACAGATGGGGTTTTACCTTTCCATACCTCATATGGAGTCTTATTATGTCTCTGGGCAATCAGGCACCTGTTCTGAGTGTAGCAGGCTGTATTAATAGCCTCTGCCCAAAATCTCTGTGGAGTGCTGTACTCTGCCAGAAGTGTTCTTGCAGCTTCTTTGAGGGTCCTATTCCTCCTTTCTGCTACTCCATTTTGTTGGGGTGTTCTGGCAGCAGATGTCTCATGAAAAATTTCATGGTCTTTGCAGTAATCTGCAATGTGTGAATTTAAAAACTCTGTTCCTTTGTCACTTCTGATTCTGACTATGCTCAGGTTCTGCTCATTCTGAATCTGATTAAAGAATTCTGGCAGCTTGGTCATAGTTTCATTTTTCTTAAACAAGAACACTACCCAAGTGTATCTTGAAAAGTCATCTACTATCACCAAGGTGTACTTCCTTCCACTGAAACTAAGAGGAGAAACAGGTCCAAACAGGTCCATGTGAAGTAGTTGAAGTACTCTGGTTGTGGTTGTGCTCTGGACATCCTTAAAGGAGGTCTTGGGATGTTTACCCTTCTGGCATGAACCACAAACCTGATCCTTCTTAAACACTTCATTAGGAAGACCTCGAATGAGACCTTTTCTGGCAATCTTGTTCAGTGTTTTGAAGTTAAGATGACACAATCTCTTGTGCCAAATCCAGCTATTCTCTGCAGATCCCTTTGCAACCAGGCAAGCATTTCTTGGGCAACTGTTAGAATCTGCAAGATAAATGTTACCCTTACTCAAGCCTATTAGCAAGATATCATTATAACCAGAAGAGAAAACAGTGCATGAATCACTAGAAAACTTCACTGAGTATCCCTTGTCACAAAATTGGGATACTGAAAGTAGATTATGCTTGAGTCCATCAACATAGTAGACTTCATCTACAGATACTCCATTAAAGGTCAACTTTCCAACTCCTCTGGTGACTCCATAGTTGTTGTCACCAAACATCACTCTTGGTCCATTCAATGGCTTGAAATCTTGGAGATTATCCTTCTGGAAGGTCATGTGCTTGGAACATCCACTATCAATGTACCAGACATGGTTGCTTGAAAATCCTTTCTCCAATGGACTCTTATCTACCTGCAGAGAAATCAATTAGGTCCCCTACTAGTGCTGGGTCCTGATTGGTTAGTTGCAGGTTTTGTAGGAATCCAAAGATAAAGATCATCCCTTGCTGGATGAGGAGATCTTATCTTCCTTCCAAATCTATCTACCAGCACATGTCCTCTGACAATGACATATTGAGCTACTGGTCTGATAAGGACACCTTTCCTATAAACAGGTCTGGTGTACCTTTTCTCAAATCTGGCCTTTGGAATGGCCTCCCTCAAAGACATGGTCTTAAAAGTCTGGTTGTAAGGGTACATCCTAGAAGAACCATCTCTGGTGTCATAACTTCCCAGATCAGTTGCTCTGATACCACTTGTTGGTCCCACTAGTTAGATTAATTTGTGGAAGCTTAAGTTAAATGTCTTTCAAAGTCCTTTTACAAGAGAACAATAATCAAAATGACAATAAGTAAAATAAAACAATAAATAACACAAGATATATAGTGGTTCGGATTGAATATCCTATGTCCACTCTCCCTTATATCCAAGGGGTCTCACTATCAACCAACTCACTTACTTACTTACTTACTGGAATTTGGGAAGTACCAGTTCCTTCTTACACCTCTTTAGATTTAACTTCAATCTAAAGATCAAACAGCCAACAACCTTGTCTGATAGATGAACAGGTTGTGGTTTCAATAAACTCCTTAAGAGTAGATAAATATTATGAACAATAAGAGTGTTTGGTATGAATATCAAAATCATGGATCACTTATGCGCGTGTAGTATCTCTAGAGCTTTTTTCTTGAACTGCACTCTTGTATATATAGAGGGGATTAGGAAATAGCCATTTGAGGGCTAATCCAATCAGATCATCTATTTAAGGAAGCCTTAATCAATCAATTCCCTAATTGATTGATTGGGTTGGTAGGATCCTTGGATTGAGTATCTTCAAATACTTTCCAATCCTGATCATGTTGACTTGATTTGAATCACCAACGGTCAATAGCTTCCTCTGCCTAACTCTGATTCTCTCCAGAGAAGGCAAGACCAGACACCAGGCAATCTCGGTGTCTTCTGGTCCTAATCTGGTGAACAACCAGAATACTCAGTAGAATCAGAGGATCAAACTGAGCATATTTTGTTCCACCAGACTCATCTGGTTCGGGCTCGTCTGGTCTGGGGAAGGTCCTCTGCCTCTGGTCAGATCTCATCTGGTGAAGTCTTCTGGTGGAGTCCTCTGGTGAAGTCCTCTGTTGGGGTCTTCTGGTGACTCTTCTGGTGAAGTCTTCTGGTCTGGCAGTTCCCCCTAGACTAAGTCCTAATCTAGATCATCATCTGGCTAACAGGTCCAGATTGTCCTATTACATCTTCTGGTTTGTTTTAACTCATCAAAACTAACAATTTTTATCCTAACAAGAACCTTATTTGCATAAATTGAAATGTGGGTACATATTATTTGGTTGATGGTGGGTAAACAAACGGAAATGGTTTTCTATCTCCTTATAAAGGAGTTAGATATCATTTGAAAGAATAACATGTAAATGGAAATGGCCCTCAAAACTATCAAGAGTATTTCAACTTAAAGCATGCCAATGCACATAATATTATTGAAAGGTCATTCGGAATTTTAAAAGCGCGATGGGCTCTTCTTAAGAGTAATTCGTATTACCCTATCAAGACCCAAAATCATATTATTTTGGGATGTTGTTTACTCTATAATTTCATTCGTTCAGACATGAATGTCGATCCTTTCGAGAGTGAGGAGCTTGAATTTGAGAGTGAACTTGATAATAAGAACAATGTTGGTGAAGAATTTATAGATGTAGTTGAGCCCTCTCAAGCATGGACAACTTGGAGGGACAACTTGGCCATGCAAATGTATGCAGATTATGTCCCAAATTTGTAATTTGACTTGAATTTGATTTTTAAGACACTAATGTATTTTCATCTATGTATTGGGATGATTTTGAATTGTAATGAACTTATCTTTGTTATATGTTATATATTAGGTTGAATTTATATTTGTTGTATGTGTCTATATTAGTGTATATTATCTGTTAATGTTGTTGGTAGTGAAGTATTCACTATTTACTTTGAAACAACATGAATTTGCCCTTTTTTCTCATTAACTAATACTTAATGATCAAATGTTGTCTTAGATGTTTTAACATGCAGGATGAAGATCTAAAAGGATCTACAAGTCTTTGGAATACTCAATGTTGCAGTAAATGTTGCAAGCATTGGTTTCAATATGGGCAGTTACGGGTTCCAGAAGGATCTACAAGGACCTACATGATCCAGGCTATTCCAGGATATTTTAGAACGATCTAGATCAGGCGGTTGCATTAATAAACATCAGAAATAAAGATAAGATCGTGGGATAACATGAGATCATGGAGCGGTTACATGAAGAAGTTATTTTCGGATTGAAGACCTCCATCTATAAATAGAAGCCGAAGTCTTCAGTACCAAGTGTGGAGTAAATGAGTACACATACTCTAGCGTTAATCCTGAGTTCAAAGGTGATAGGGCAATTATTCCAACATTTATGTTATGCATAGAAGTTTAGTACATCTCGCATAACTTGCGATCAATCCTATATCCATAGATAGAGAGATCATAGATATAGAGTGAGATCAACTTTGACGGTGTATATGTTATACACTTAGCCAATTTAGTTTTGATAGGTGATATCGAGTCTTGTTTCCGTTGTGAACGATTTTACTCTTCACACAACTTTTGTATCACTAATCTTATTATAGTGAACGTTTTGCCGTAAGGCTAGCACAAGCTATTTTATATAGTTTGTGTTAAAAAGTATTCCATCTTACAATAGTGTTTTTAAGTCTTCCGCTTTACAAGTTTTTATTTCTGATTTTCCAGATTGTTGTAGTGTTTCCTTTAACATCTGTTACAACATCTATATTTTATAATACATGCACACCTTCAATTGGTATCAGAGCCATAAACTTGATATACTAAGTTTAGATCCTGTGTTTTTAGTGTGTTTTTTGCTATGGAATATCCTGTAAACACCCCACTTAGGCCTCCTATACTAGATGGAAACAACTATACCTATTGGAAACCTACGATGCGCATGTACATCAAGTCTATTCATGAACGTGATGATGATGGCGAGACAAGACTCAAACGGGAGATCGAATGGATAAATGAGGAGACCATGACGGCAAGCTACAATTCCAAAGCTCTTAATGCTATCTTTACCTCTGTTGATGTGTTTATGTTCAAGATTATATCAACATGTACCACGGCTAAAGATGCATGGAGAGGCTTCAAGAACATTGCGAATGAAGTGGAAGTGTTCGAAGGACCAAACTTCGAATGCTTGGGACCAAGTTCAAGAATCTAAGGATGAAGGATGATGAGACGATCACGGCTTACAATGAGAGGCTGAGTAAGATTGTCAACGAATCACATGCACTTGGTGATCCAATTTCCAATATACGAGTTGTACACAAGATTTTGCGATCAGTTCCTGAACGGTTTGATGCAAAAATTTGTGCTATTGAAGAAGCCAAGGATACTGACACTCTAAGTCAGAATGAGCTTGTAAGTATTCTCAAAACATATGAGATGAACACAACTCAATCTGAAATTACAAGTGAAGGAAATAAGGTTGTTGTTTTCAAAGGTGAAACATCTTCTAACACTGAAAATCAGTCCTTTGTGACTGAAGTTGAGTCTGATGAAGATTTTTAGACCAATGTTACAACACTCCTTAGCACATTGTCTTCCTCACAAAGAAGTTCAACTCCTACTTGAAGAAGAAGATGAATAGATCCAGAGGAAATGTCCAACCGAGGACTCATTTTAACAACACACCATCTGACCCTGAGAAAAGGAAGGACCAGAATCAATCCAGACAGTTCAAAGGTAACAAATCAAGGTATGATCCTGAATTTAGAAAATCAGTTAGATGTGATGCATGTACTGGATTTGGACACTATGTAAATGAGTGTGCAAATACCAGGTTAAGACAAAT
The DNA here is from genome assembly GCA_947034835.1 of Ballota nigra. Classification (NCBI taxonomy): domain Eukaryota; kingdom Viridiplantae; phylum Streptophyta; class Magnoliopsida; order Lamiales; family Lamiaceae; genus Ballota; species Ballota nigra. The sequence goes on along the minus strand of OX344728.1, from coordinate 42,373,882 downwards.
ACTGAACTTTAATGTTACCTTTAGTGTTGACTCAGATGATGAACCCGAAGGTTCTAAAGATGAGGAATTAACTTTTTCTGCAAAGATTAATTATGATGATTCTTTAGATGATGATCTGGATGATCTAGACATTGATGTTGTTTCTAATGTTAAAACATCAGAAACAACATTTGTCAAAAATCATTCAGATTTGAACTGCTTTAATGGGTGTGTTGATGAGATAGGTTCTAATGACAAAAAGGATGATGGTTCCAGTATAGCCAAAGAGAATGATGATCTCAGAGAGACTGTGACAAAGTTGGAAGTCATTCTAACAAGGAAGGATTTATAAATTTCTAAGCTAAAGGAAGAATTGAAAAATTCTACCTTAAGTTTTAAGAAATACTCTAAAAGCTCTTCCATTGTAAGTGGTTCTTTAACTACTGGACAGTCTAGTAAACATGGTTTATGCTATTGTGATGAGACTACTTCTAAATATGTGAATAATCCTGTTAAGTTTGTGAAAGGAAAAACTGAACTTTTTGTTGAAACAAAGGTATGTGCGATTGAAAAACATGTTAGGAAGTATGTGTGTCACTATTGTTCTGAAATTGGTCATATTCGTCCTTATTGTAAAAAGATGAAAAGGGATCTAGAAATTCAAAAAATGTTGTCTGAAATGTCTTCACATTCTAAGAAACACTGGTCAAAGTCTGTTAAGAAAAAGAATGAGCATGTTACTTGTAATGTTGTTCAAACTTCTCTGAAAGCATGTGTACCTGATCTATGGTATTTTGATAATGGTTGTTCTAGATATATGACTGGTCAAGTTAACTACTTATCTGATTATGAACCTTGTAATGGTGGAACTGTTACATATGGTGGTGGATCAAAAGGTAAAATCATTGGAAAGGGAACCTTAAATGTTGAAGGTTTTCCTAAGCTTAAGAATATTTTGCATGTTGATGGTTTACTTGCTAATCTACTTAGTATAAGTCAACTATGTGATGACAATTTGCATGTTGAATTTGATAAAGATCCATGCTATATTCTAAACAAGGATAATAAATGTCTAATGACTAGAAATAGGCCAGCTGATAATTGTTATCTAATTGGAACAAACAAAGTATGTCATTTGTCAAATTGTGATGATAATGTCCTATGGCATCAAAGACTTGGACATGCAAATTACAGATTCATGCAAAAATTGGTTAATTCTGAAGCAGTGAGAGGTTTACCTAAACTGAAGATTATTATATCTACTGTGTGCAGTTCATGCCAAAGAGGTAAGCAGGTAAGAATGTCGTATAAGATGTTATCACATTGCACGACACATCGTTGTTTTGAATTACTTCCTATGGATCTTATGGGTCCTATGAAAACTGAAAGCATTGGTGGTAAGAAATATTCACTAGTTGTGGTAGATGTTTACTCTAGTTTTACCTGGATTGAGTTTTTAAGAGAAAAATCTGAAACTTTTGATGCTTTTAAAATTCTTTACAAAAGATTTAAAACTGTTTACAACTTGAAGGTAAGCAGGATTAGGTCTGATCATGGTAGAGAATTTGAAAATAACATGTATTCAGAATTCTGTTTTAAGAAAGGTGTTGTCCAAGAGTTTTCTTCTCCTAAAACTCCATAACAAAATGGGATAGCTGAAAGGAAAAATAGAACTCTTCAAGAAATGGCAAGAGTAATGCTTACTTCAAAAAATCTTGCAAAGAAATTTTGGGTTGAAGCATTGAATACAACATTCCATAATTCTAATAGAGTCTATTTTAGATTTGGAAGCAAAAAAACCCCATATGAGATCTTGAACAATAAGAAACCGAATGTGAAATATTTTCATGTTTTTGGTTGTGTGTGTTACATTCTGGATGATAGAGATCAACTGCATAAGTTTGATTCTAAGAGTGACAAAGGTTTTTTCTTAGGTTATTCTAGAAATAGTAAAACCTATAGAGTTTATAACCTTAGAACTAACACTGTTCAAGAATCTGTGAATGTTGTTTTTTATGATGATAAGAATCTGGTAGATGCAAATGATACTGAAGATGTGACTGAAGTTACTGAAGTTCCAAAAGAATCACTGAAAACAGAGAATGTCACACCAAATGTTACAGCATCTGGTACAACATCCCCTACAGATTCAGTTGATACTTCACAGAACAATCAGTATACTCCAAAGAAGAATCCAGCTAGTTGGATTACAAAATGCCATCCTTCGAATCAGATCATTGGAGATGCTTCATTTGGTGTTCAAACAAGAAGGAGAGTAAGTGCAAACCGTGTTGATGTGGTAAGGTCTGTGTGCATGTCTTCAATATGCAATGTTGTGAATGCTCAGTGTTACTATTCTGAAATTGAACCTAAAAATGTTACAAAAGTATTAAAAGATGAAAATTGGATTAATGCAATGCATGAGGAACTTAATCAGTTTGAGTGGAATGATGTTTGGTCATTAGTTCCAAGACCTGACAATGTCAATGTCATTGGAACTAAATGGATCTTTAAAGACAAAACTGATGAGTCTGGTAACATAGTTAGGAACAAACCTAGATTGGTTGCACAAGGTTACACTCAAGTTGAAGGTATTGATTTTGATGAAACATTTGCACCTGTTGCTAGGATAGAGTCTATTAGGTTGTTACTAGCAATTGCATGTTACATTAACATCAATCTTCATCAAATGGTAAAAGCTGCATTTTTTAATGGCATATTAATTGAAGATGCATTTGTTGAACAGCCTAAAGGTTTTGAAAACCCACAGTATCCTGATTATGTGTACAAACTAAAGAAAGCTTTGTATGGTCTCAATTAAGCTCCTAGAGCTTGGTATGGTAGACTTTCTGACTTTCTTTTGCAATTTGGTTTCATAAGAGGAGTGGCTGATAGAACCTTGTTCATTAAACATACTGGAGAAGACTTACTAATAGCTCAAATATATGTTGATGACATTGTTTTTGGTTCAACTTGTAACTTTATGTTAAACAAGTTTGTTGAAGCAATGACAGCAACATTTGAGATGAGCATGGTAGGTGATTTGAATTACTTCTTAGGACTTCAAATCAAACAAACTGATAAAGGTATTTTCTTCTCTCAGAGTAAGTATGCAAAGAATTTAGTTAAAAGGTTTGGTTTAGAAAGCTCTAAAATCATGAAAACTCCTATGGGATATACACAAAAGTTGTGTAAGGACACTGTTGGTCAAGATGTTGATCCAACTTTGTATAGATCCATGATAGGTAGTCTTCTGTACTTAACCTCGAGCAGGCCTGATATTATGCATAGTGTTTGTGTTTGTGCTAGGTACCAAGCTTGTCCCAAGGAGTCACACTTGAATGCTGTCAAGAGAATCATAAGATATGTGGCTGGTACAACTGATCTTGGTATATGGTATACCAAAGACACAAGCACTGCACTTGTTGGATACAGTGATGCTGACTGGGCTTGAGACACTGATGATAGGAAGAGCACGAGTGGTGGTTGCTTCTATATGGGTAACAATTTGATTTCTTGGCATAGTAGAAAGCAAAATTGTGTATCACAATCTACTGCAGAGTCTGAGTACATTGCAGCAGGTAGTTGTTGTACACAACTTCTTTGGTTGAGTAAAATGTTTAGTGATTATGGTTTAGAGAGTGACATTTTAACTGTATATTGTGATAACACTAGTGCTATCAATATTTCGAAGAATCCAGTTCAACACTCACTTCCTAAAAATATAAGTATTAGACATCATTTCATAAGGGATCTTGCAGAAAATAATATTGTGAAGTTAGAATACATACCCACTGAAAATCAATTTGTTGATGTGTTTACTAAAGCATTAGACCATGAGAGATTCTCATTCTTGAGGAAATCTCTTGGTATGTGCACAATCTGAATAACTGTGAAGCGAATGTTGTTATGTATGCTTAAACATCTATAACAACATCAGGGTATATGCATGTTCTAATTATAGCTTATTCGTGTATTTTATTTCATAATTTCTTTGTAAAATAAATCTGGACTAAGTATGACTGTTGTGTAAAAATAAAGAGGAATCACTCTTCTCAAACACATAATAAGTTTGTTGAAAAAACACATCAAGATGTAACTAATTCATTGAGTAACTATGGAGCACGGAGTTCGCTACTACGATGTCTTCTTTTCAAAAGGTGATCAGTAAAACATCAATATGTTACTGTTGGTCCCGGTACAAGACTGAGGAATACGTGTATGGAGGGGGGGGGGAATACACGTATACCAATTTTTCAACCTTAAAACTGACTGAGTCCCCTTTGCTCAGAGTGGTAAAGAACTAGGAGCTGATAATATACCTACTGACTACACTTGGTGCGGGTCAGTTGGTTAACTATCAGTTTAAGTTCAGTGCGGAAAAGTTTGAGCCCTGAGTGTTTAAAGTCTTGTTTAGTTTGCTTTCTGAAAACCTTGTTTAACTCAATTCTGAATAGTGTTTAGTAGGGCAGTGCTCTTTTGACGATCAGCCTGATTGATTCAGACCTGATAAACTTTTAATGCAATGAATGAACAAGTAATATGGCAAATATGCACGATATCAAAGCAGTAAGAACACAAGGAGTTTAACGTGGTTCAGAGTCTCAAGCTCCTACGTCCACGGCCTGATTTAACAGGAAATCCACTCAAGGGATTCTTGTTTTTAACGTGCCAAGGTGCACCAAGACCAGCTAACCTCACTAATCTATACAAACTCCACTTACTAACACACTAACTGACTTACTCCCAACAAGCCTATCTTAGGGTTTTGGTTTCAGTTTGGATTCCAACTAAGTTGAGATTATCCTTACAAGACAAAGCTATGCTAAGGATTGGATAATCTCTCTAAGCTTAAGATAATTCTATTTAGCTCTTGGAATACAGAATAACTCTCAGTTGCTAAGAAACACTTGGGAAATTTGAATGTTTTCGAGTGTTTCTCTTAAAGGCTGAATGCTTTGATTGCTTGAGAGTTTGAGTAATTTCTGGCTTGGAAATTTCCCGTTACCTTGAATGGGTTCAAGGTCTTCTGTATTTATAGGTGATTTGAATAACTATCCGTTGGAGAGATAGCCTTCTAGTCATCTATGTAGAGTGGCTTCAAACGGACATATCTTTATGCAGCAACCGCCCTTGCATGGGTTTGGTATTTGCATTAAATGCACATTAAATGCTTGCCCGTTGAATATGCAGTCTGAATTCAGTCTTCATGTCAGGTTCCGTACGTGCGTGTCCTCCTCGGATTGGTCCACGTCATCAGGTTGGTGAGAATGTCAGAACTTATTCCTGAGCTTCAGGCTTGTCTTATTAAGTTCATTTTATCTTGAGCTCACCGGTCTTGTCCTGACGTTGAAATTCTTTTTGCATTGCTTGGCTCTACTCCAAGTCTTCCCATTAACTCAGTGACATCCTGTTCCCTTCAGGACTGAGTTAGTAGTGACCTCAGGGTCATACTCTTCATCACTGACACTTACTCAGCCAGCTTAGAGGACTGCCATAAGTTCAGGATGGTGCTCTGAGTCTTCAGGCTCTGAGTCTTGATTGTCTCCAGTGAGTTCTCCTCTCACTGAGTACCTGTAAATTGTAAAATGACTAAGTACTAACCCTAACCAAGACTAGCCTGACAAAGACAGATTAAGGCAAACATCTTTTCAGGGGCTTTGGGATCTTAATCAAAACTGACAATGTCCCAACAATTTCCCCCTTTTTGATGATGCCAAAACACTGAAAAGATCCTCAAAACACTTAGAGGAACCAAGATAAACCTATCTATAAGATAAGACAGTGTTAGAGCAATTCTTGATAAAGTACAGAATTTAAACAATAAGCCAAAAAGACAATGAGTTTTTGTCTGTGGGCAAAAGTAATAGATTTCATTGATTGATGTGGGAATGATTACAATGAATCTAATCTATTACAAAGAAGCCTGTGAACACCTAGACTAATCTCATTTCAGGCTTGAGTCCATATCCTGCATAAACTCTTGCCTTCAGCTCGTCAAGCCTTCCAGGTTGGTTCACGTACCCTTCAGCTCTGGCTATCTTCAAGACTTCTATCATTATGGCCTTTGTATCATGCTTTCGAGTTCCAGGAACCAAGGGAGGAGCTCGAATGGTGAACTTAGGAGCCTTCACTTGAACTTGAGCTGCCTCAGCCTCCTCCAAGATCTTCTGGAAAAGCTCAGGATGATTGTCCATCATGTAGTCAGTGAAGTGGGCATCGATATCGTCAGTGTCGCCCCACTTCTTCACAACAAACCATAGCCTGACAAATTCATCCCTTGCATCAGTCCAAAACTCCTTCAATGTTTCTGAGACGAACTCATCAACAAAAGCTTCCCTTGCTCCTGATTCTGGCCTACTGACTTGAAGAATTGTTGATTTCCTAACTGTTGGCTTCTTTCTGTACTTTCTTGGCTCAGGCTTCGCCTTCTTCCTCCTTAGCAAGCTGATCACTGCATCATCTAGTTCTCGTTGTTGAAGCTCATTGATGTCAGTCAGCTTCTCAACCTTCTTCTCCAAGATGCGCATCTTCTCCTTCTGAGCGATTTCAGCTCTGCGCATAGCCTCAGATTTTTCAGATTGATCTCCCCACGCCTCAGCACATAGCTCAGCAACCAACTCACCTGAATAAGTGATTGGATTCTTCCTTGAGCTCATGGGAGACGATCTCTGAATTGGCTCAGGTTGTTGCTTGGAAGGTTCATTAGTCATTGCCTTTGTTGCCTCCTCCCTCAGCTTGGCAACAATTTGTTCTCCTTCCTTCTCCCCCGCTGCTAACCTAGCTGACTTCCTCACCCTTAGAATGTTCCCTTCAGGATCAGCTAGAACGGTCTCTCCTTGGTTAACCGCCTCAGATGCCTCAGGGCGGGATCTTTTCTTCTTTTCCCCCTTTTTGGCATTATCATTGGCCTCAGATGGGAATGCGTCAGATCCGCTGTTGATTACGAAGGAGGCTAGGGAATGGACATCGTTAATTCCCTCCTTCAATAACTCAACTCCCATTGAAATTCCAGTCCCTGCAAAAGAAACGGAACTGATGGCAGCATTGACTTTCTTCTCAAAGACCTCCATAGAGAGTTGGAGACTTTGTTCAGCCTTGGTGATCCTTTCCTCCACCTTCAAGGACTCACCGCTGACTCTGCTGGCCTCAGTTAGTATCTTTGCAGACTCCTCAGTGGCCTTTGTCAAAACGTCCGCCACTGACTGAGAAGTGCGATCCAGCTTCCCTAACTCCAGCTCCAATTTGGACGCTGAGTCCTTCAAGGCCTGAGTGACAATAGCTCCAGTCTGAACTGCAAGCCTGTCCACTGCCTGATTTAACTTCTCGTCCCTGATCGCGTCCCTCTCTTCAAGCTTTTTGAGAGTATTCCTAAACAACTTCTTGGTGCGCCTCCTCTCATTCCTCACTGACTTGGCCGTGTCAGTCATTGTTTTCTTTAACAAGATCAGCTCCCTGTTAGCAAGGGTGTTGTAAGCTGACTTCGTCCACCTGATGTGCTTCGCCAGGGCATTGGAGTGTTCTTCTTTCTTAGCTCGTAGCTTCATCACTTCCTCCTGAAGTTCAGCTAGATTTTCTGTGGTCTTCTCCTGTTTGACCTCCACTATGCTGGTGAATTCAGCACGCCCGACCCCGGTTATGATCACATCCTCATCATCGACGGCCGCCTCAGTGATTGGCTGTTTTCCCTTGTCAGCCCCTGCAGCATCAGTCCCTTCTTCAAGGTGCACTGAAGGCAGTTGTGAAGTAGTCATAGCCGCCTCCCCAGGCTCAGCTAAGCTAACTTGAACCTTGGGAGCAAGTCCCTCGGAACTGAGAGTCTCCTCGAATGCCTCAACGTCTTCCTCTCGTGTCTCAGGGCAGGGAATCCCTTCATTGACAGATGTCTCATTGGCAGCTAAGATGTTCACAACATCCTCAGCCACTGGTCCACCCATGGCACCAGTGTTCTTATCACCTTCCCCCTGAGCCTGAGGCTCAGAGTTCATCTCATCAACTTCTCTCGCAGTCTCCTCCACTGCCTTCTCCATAGCTCCACCTTGAGCTTCATCATCCTCCTCGTCACCATCCTTCCCGTCCTTAGAAAGGAGGTCAGCCTTGCTCTTGGACATCATTTCACTCACTAACTGCTTCAGGTTGTCAAAGTTCAAGAGTTGAAGCCAGCTAGTCAGTCCAAAGAAGGAGCAAATCTTGTCCTCTTCCATCTCCCAATGCTCCCAGCCACGAGCATCCACCAGCATATGTTGCTCCTGCATGTTTGATTGTTTGAAGTCCAACCAAACCTTAAGCTCAATCACATATGCCAGCAACTCAGTATACTTGTATAGCCCAGGCCAGCACTTCCCTGCCCATTCCGTGGCGTTCCCTCTGAGGGTGTTTTCCAGTATACCTCCTGCCATGTGCTCATCCAACTCCTCCTCCTCTATTTCAAGGAACTCCTCCTCTTCAGTTGAAATAGATTTGGGACAGTCTTTAGGATTGGGGTATGAGGGAAAATCTGAGAGGTTTGGAAGATTTGGCTCGGCTAACTGGTCAGACTCATTTGTGTTTGAGGTTGAGGGCGCTGACTCAGTAGGCTGATCTGTCTGTGAAGGCTGAGGGGGTTGGGGAGTCTGAGGTGTGGGGTCAGGGATGAAAGGTGTTTGGGTTTTAGGATGTGGGGGTGTTTGAGTGGGTGCTGTCTCAGGCTGCAACGACTCAGCCGTCTCGACAGTCTTTCTCACTTCCTCCAAGTCAGAGGCTCCAGGAGAGCTTGACTTCTCCCTCTCACTCAGCTCTGGAAGGGACTTCTTTATTCCCTTCCTAAGTCTCTTCAGGGGTCTCTCTCCCTGAGCACCCTCCTTTCTGACGTCATCGTCAGTTCCCTCAGCCTCAGACCCGGCCTTCTTGGGATCAGACTCAGTCCCAGACCTCGTGCTCTTCCCTGACAGCACTATCTTCACCCTCTTCCTCTTCTCAGCAGCTTCTACCTCAGGCTGCTCCACCTCCTCAGCAGCAACCTCCTCAGCATCCTTACTCCTCTCAAGGAGTTCATCTACTCGTTCAATGAGACTGGTTGCCACCCTCTTGGCCTTACCAGCTGCCTTTTTGGCCTGACCCTTTGCTTTCGCATTGGGATCAGTCAGCCCTAGCACTGAATAAGTATCACTCAGTGAGGAAAACATTACCTTCTTCGAGGAGAGACTATCCTCGAAGTCGAAGGTATACCCATGGCAAGCATGAGCGATCAGGATGGACATCCTCGTGCCGAAAGGTAAGATGGCACTGACGGAAATGTGCCTCTTCTCCTCGTCCCGCGTGAGCTTGTCCAATCCTGCCTGATGGAGTTGATCGAGGAAGAATTGCTCCCAGTTCGCTTCCACTCCATCAGCAATTGCCCCCATGAGCCTCAGCTTGGGCAGACTCAACTGCTCGTGAGAGCCAGTTGCTCCCATCACCATCTTGGACACCAAGTCCACCAGCGCTCTGTACTCAGGTTTTAACGTACTCTTGTTCTGGCGAGCCCTGAACTCTGGTGACCCTGACTTGGTCCACTTCCCAAGAAACTCTCCCTCTGAGTTCTCCTTGTAGGTTCTTGGGTTGATGCCTGAGAAAGGCAACTTGAAGACTTCCCTCACCGCCTGCCTGATATTGATCGTGACCACCTCTGCATCGTAAAGTGGTTCACCGTTGCCGTCCTTTTCTCCCGTCGGCTTCAATGCAGTCACTTTCGTGAAAACCTCCCCCTTCCTCAAGAACATATTCAAATATGCTTCCACCACTGTTCTTGGGAGCACGGAAATATGCTTCCAACCCGGCATCGGAAATCCATTTAAACACGGGTTTGATTTCCTCAACTGTTAGACAGATACCTTCCATGGAGATGACTTGCTCCATGTGTACCAGCTTCTTCTCAACAACGTCGACGATCTTGTCGGTTGTCCAGTTGGAGTTAAGAAATGCCATTGTTTTTTAAGGAAAGGTTTTTTGAAATTTCTGTGTAGAGCAAGAGAAAACTCAGTGTGCAGATTGTGCATTGTGTTTGCGTAAAAACCTCAAATGACACTCTTTGATTGATAAGACTAAGTCAGTTGCTCAAACGTGGGGTTGAGATTGATCCCTGAATTCGAAAGGTTTTGAAATGAGAGGCCAGGATTAATCTCAGCATCAATTAAAGTCCCATGTCAGTCATATTCCGTATAAAACGGACACGTATATGAAAAAGTAACTGAGCATTAAATGCTCCGTGCGCGTGGGTTTAAATATGAAAAGGCGCGCTTTTAATGAAAACGGAATGCATTTAATAAAGATTTTCAGGACGAAAGACTCAGGGAGACGCTTGAGATTCACAAGAGTCAGGTTAGAACTCATACCTATCAGGGAGGCATTGTAGCACCCTGATACCTCGCTGAGTCGAGTCTGGCCTGAGTTCCCCCTAGAACCCTACACTGATTGCTCTCCCGGATCTAAGAGTCCCAACTCCACTGACAGTTCCATAAACCTTGCTTCAGCTAAAGGCTTAGTCAAGATGTCAGCTCTTTGCCTGTCAGTGTGAATCTTCTCCATCCTAATGTCTTTCTTTTCCACATGATCTCGAATGAAGTGGTGTCTAATATCCACATGCTTGCACCTTGTGTGAAGCACTGGGTTCTGAGTAATTGCTATTGCACTATTGTTGTCACAATAGATTGGAACCTGATTAGCAAATACTTGGTAGTCCCTCAACTGTTGCCTCAACCATAAGATCTGAGCACAACAACTACCTGCAGCCATATACTCAGCCTCAGTTGTGGATGTAGCCACTGAATTCTGCTTCTTACTAAACCACGAGATCAACTTACTTCCCAAAAACTGACATGTCCCTGAGGTTGATTTCCTATCAATCCTACAACCTCCATAATCTGCATCTGAATAACCTGTCAGTTCTAAGTTGTCATCTGAAGGATACCATAGTCCCATATTGATTGTCCGTTTCAAATACTTAAGTATCCTCTTAGCAGCCTCCAAATGACTTCTCTTGGGTTCAGACTGATACCTAGCACACACACCAACTGCAAACGTAATGTCAGGCCTACTTGCAGTCAGGTACAACAAAGAACCTATCAGCCCACGATACTCAGTCTGATTTACTGAAGTCCCTTCAGTGTCAGGATCCATCTTCCAATTTGTGTTCATTGGGATCCTGGCAGGATTGCTGTTCTGAACACCAAACTTATGAATCAAGTCTCTTGTATACTTGGCCTGATTAATGAATATACCTTGATTAGTCTGCTTGACCTGCAATCCTAAGAAGAAGTTCATCTCCCCCATCATAGACATCTCAAATTTACCAGTCATCAACTTAGAGAATTTCTCACAGAGCTGATGATTTGGTGATCCAAATATTATGTCACCCACATAAATCTGGACCAAGAGAATGTCATCACCTTCAGTGATCCTGAACAATGTCCTATCCACCGTTCCCTTCTTGAACCCATGATCAGTCAGGAATTGAGAGAGGGTATCATACCAAGCTCTTGGTGCTTGCTTAAGTTCATAGAGTGCTTTCTTTAAATGGTATACTCTATCTCCAACCTCAAACCCGGGAGGTTGTTCAACATATACCTCTTCATTGAGTACACCATTCAGGAAGGCACTCTTGACATCCATTTGATACACCTTGAACTTCTTATATGTTGCATATGCTAGGAACAATCTGATAGCTTCCAACCTAGCCACTGGAGCAAAAGTTTCATCATAGTCTATTCCTTCAGACTGACAATACCCTTTTGCAACCAGTCTAGCCTTGTTCCTTACCACAACACCATTCTCATCCTTCTTGTTCTTAAAGACCCACTTGGTACCAATCACACCTTGATGCCTAGGTCTATCTACCAGTTCCCAAACCTGATTCCTTGTGAACTGATTTAGCTCCTCTTGCATGGCAATGATCCAGTTCGAGTCAGTGAGAGCTTCTTCAATGTTCTGAGGCTCTTGCTCAGAGAGAAAGCAACAGAACAATGCACTCTCACCATGGAACCGTCTGGTCCTGACTCCCTCAGTTGGATCACCAATGATTTGATCAATTGGATGATCTTCTAACCATGTTCTTTTGCCAGGAGTTGTTCCTGAAGTACCTGCAATGTTAGTGTCTACAGGCTCATAAAATTCAGGAAATTGAACAGAAGGGGATGATCCTGAGTTTATACCAAAGGGATTAACCAGCTCAATGTCAGGGACATTGATTCCCCCTTGATGAGGTAACACAGGAACCGTCTCAGCTGCAACAACATCTTCATAGACGGTGCTTACCTCAGGTTGAGCCTGTTCCTCAGTCTGAGGCTCAACAACCCCTGATGTGCTAGGCTTAGGAGTGGCATCCGATTCATCATCCTGATCATCATCATCATCCCATCTAGGAATTGGCACAGTCTTGATCTTGGGATCAGGTTGATTCTTCAAGCTCAGCCTTGTCACCCTCCTTGTGACCTCCTCAGTGTCAGGATTCAACACCTTTGCCCTAGACTCATTAGCAGATTCATCAAAGACAACATGAGGTGATTCTTCCACAACAAGGGTCCTACAATTGTAAACCCTGAAAGCTTTACTAACTTCAGAATATCCTAAGAATATTCCTTCATCAGATTTGCTATCAAAGGCTTTCAACTGGGTCTTCCCATTGTTGAGGATGAAGCACTTACAACCAAATACATGAAAATAAGAAATACGAGGTTTTCTCTTATTCCATGTCTCATATGGGGTCTGAGCATGTTGTTTGTTCAGCATGGATCTGTTCTGAGTGTAGCATGCAGTGTTGATTGCCTCAGTCCAGAATTTCTTGGGCAATCCTGACTCAGCCAGCATTGTCCTTGCAGCTTCCTTCAGTGTCCTGTTCCTCCTTTCAGCGACACCATTCTGTTGAGGGGTTCTAGCTGCAGAAGTCTCATTAGCTATACCAAGTTCATTACAGAAGTCAGAAATATATGAATTTATAAATTCAGTGCCCTTGTCAGATCTGATCTTAGTAATGGACTGATTCTTCTCATTGCTGAGTCTCCTGAGCAACTCTGGGAGCTTCACCTGTGTTTCCTTCTTATTCAACAAGAAAATAACCCAAGTATATCTAGAATAATCATCAATAACCACAAGGGTATATTTTCTACCATTCATACTCACAGGTGTTATGGGACCAAATAGATCCATGTGCAAGAGTTGAAGTATCCTGTCAGTGGAGTAGGAAGCCTTCTCTTTGAATGACGCTCTGACCTGCTTCCCTTCCTGACAAGCCTTGCACACGTGATCTTTGCTAAAAACTTCATTAGGTAGACCATCAACAAGTGACTGTCTAGAAATTTTGTTAAGAATCTTGAAGTTCAGGTGGCTTAATCTTTTATGCCATAGCCAACTGAGCTCTAGAGAGCTTTTAGCAACAAGACAGGTATTAGGAATAGTGTTGCTCCAATCAGCGAGATAAACGTTACCTTTCCTTATACCTGATAGAAGCACTTGTGTTGATTTGTCCTTGACTGAACATGTATTCGATGAGAACTCAACACTGAACCCTTTGTCACAGAATTGACTTACTGACAGCAGGTTATGCTTCAGTCCTTCCACAAAGGACACATTTTCCACTCTGACTGTACCTATAATTAGAACACCAAAACCTTTAGTAACACCTTTTGAGTTATCACCAAAGGTTACCTGTGGACCATTTTTAGCTTGATATTCTTGGAGAAGACTCTTCATTCCAGTCATGTGCCTTGAGCAACCACTGTCTAGGTACCAAACAGCTTTGATTGAGTCTCCTCTCCTTTTGTTGTGATCCACAACCGCCTGCAAGTAAATCAGGCTTTAGGTACCCATTGGATGTTGGGTCCTATTGTGTCAGCTGTACCCTTCGGAATCCAGACTTGCTTCACAACCCTGATTGCCTCAGAGTGGTGAATCTGTCTCCCTGAAACATCAACATACACAACTTTCTTCTTCTTTGCCTGAGAGGAAGATGGTGTATGGGTGCTAGACTTAGGCTTCACAGGAGCCTGAGTGGGTGCCTTTTGGGCTGGCTTCCTGTTCTTCCTAGGTTTGGGTGCAGCAGGTCTTGGGCCTTGTTCTTGATAAGGACCCTGATTTCTATTCCCTCTAGGCAAGTGAGGGAATTAAAAGCAGTTAAAGGCCTCAGGATGCCAAAACCACGGGGGTGTCATCATATTTGGCCTTCCCTGTTGGTATTGCCAAGCATGATGGTACCCTTGCTGACCAGTCTGAAAGCTCTTGGCCTGAGTCTTCCTCTGCTTTCGCTGAGGTTTTCCCTGGCCTGAGCTCTCAGGGGCTTCCGTAGGCTGCTTTGCCTTTCCCTTGGGTTTTGTCTTAGCTACCTTAGGAGCAACCCTGACTGTGTCAACGGTTTCCTTGCCCTTATCAGTTTGACGGGCCTGAAGCACAACCTTAGGTGCACTCTGGCCTGTCTGAACAAATACCCTCTCAGTGTTGCTCCCTGAGGCAACATGAGACTGACCCTGTGAGGATTTCTCAGGGACATATCCAAGTCCCTTTTTCTTGTTCCCAAGTATCTGATTGCTATTTATTTCCTCTCTAGCCACTGAGGATTTATTCATTGCTGCAACCTTTTTCTTGAGAGAGTCCTCACTCTTTTTCAGGATTTCATGTCTGGTAAAGAGGTCATCAAACTTACTCTTAAGTACTTTTAGTTCTTCCTTCCTGACCAGCTCTTCCTCAGCCAATTCCTTCAGAATCTTTTCTCTTGGGAGACGCTCAGAATTGATCATATCAATCTCTTGAGTTAGTCTCACAATCTGAGCTGATTCTTTAAGATCAGACTGAGTGAGTTGTTCATTCAGGTTTTGAACTTCAGTACTCAATTTCTTGTTCTCCTCTACCAAGAAGACATTAGTTTCCTGCAGTCTGGAGAAATCAACCATCAATTGATCAAGACAGATCTGAAGGTTCATTTCTCTAACTGACTCTGAGCTAAGCTCAGGATTTTGACCAGTGTAAGAAGCACAAACAGAGTTTGATGTTACCTCAGGCTCATCCCTAGCCATTAGGCAGACATCATCGTATTCGTCATCTGAGAAGAGTTCAGGAGACCTTTCAGTGGGACCGTCAGAGTCTGTTGCATCCTCAGCAACCATTGCTCTCCGATCAGCAGATCTTAGATCCCTCGTGGCTCTCCTTTCCTCTCTCTCCCTTGCACTCAGCTCCGGGCAGTCGTACTGATAGTGACCAATCTTGTTACAGTTGTAACATGCTACCTGCTCACTTACTCTTTCTTTCCTTGGTTCAGGGTTCCTCCTTGAGTCAGGTTCCCTGATTCTTGGTGAGCTTTCAGCCTTGGTTGAATATCTATCATCGCGAGTACGTCTCTGTTCGTCTCTTCTTTCAGGCTTTGGTTCTGAATATCTCCTTTCATCACCACGTTCTCTCCTCTGGTCAGTGTTCCTTCGCTCCTCATATCTCCTTGAGCTTTGGTGGGTTCCTTCAGGTTTCCTGTCACGTGAGTCCTGATAAAACTTTTTATAACGACCAAACCTGGAATTGAGCTTGTCGAATCGTCTGGCCATCAGGTTGTACTCTTCAGCGAGTTCTTCTCTGCTCATCTCCATCAGTGACTTTGATGAAGAATTTGATGAGGGCTCAATAGGTTCAGATCTGGCCTTGAACGCCACACTTTTCTCAGGAGTTTTCTCCTTCACTTCCTCTTCTGACTGTACTTTCTTCTTTCTTTTGCTAAGGTCGAATTCAAGCGCTTTGAGCTCTGAAAAAAGTAAAGCAGAAATTATGTTACTCATATCCTGAGTGTTCTTAAGCATAATTACACTATTGTCCCATCTCTCAGGAAGGGCATTCAGGATTTTTGAAGCAACATCTCTCCTTGGGACATCCTTGTCCAACATCACCAACTCATTCATCAACTTGATGAATCTAGACTCCATTTGATCTATGCTCTCGTTGGGCAGCATCTCGAACGCTTCGAATTTCTGAATGGCAATATTTCTCTTGTTCTCCTTTATCTTTTCTGACCCCTCGCACATCCTGGTCAGCTCATCCCAAACCTCCTTTGTCGTCTTTAGGTTCATCAGCCTGGCTGACTCCTCAAAAGGCACCGTGTGCAAGATGATGTTTCTGGCGACGTTGTCAAGCCCCACCATCTTGATTTCATCGTTGGTCATGTCTTTCCTTTCTTTAGGAACCTGCACGCCAATAGCAAGGTCATCATATCCTAGTCCTCTGACGTTAGGAATGGTGATCTTGATCGGTCCTTCCCTGAGTACACGCGGCATTTGGTCATGGATGGCATCTAGATGTGCCTCTAATCTGAACTTCCAATAGACAAAGTTAGACACAGAGAATTCAGGTAGCGAAGCTTCAAGTCTCCTCGAAGTCATGATGATGCAAGTTTTTATGAAAAACAAACTCAGATCTCTTGGTATGTGCACTTGGTGCGGGTCAGTTGGTTAACTATCAGTTTAAGTTCAGTGCGGAAAAGTTTGAGCCCTGAGTGTTTAAAGTCTTGTTTAGTTTGCTTTCTGAAAACCTTGTTTAACTCAATTCTGAATAGTGTTTAGTAGGGCAGTGCTCTTTTGACGATCAGCCTGATTGATTCAGACCTGATAAACTTTGAATGCAATGAATGAACAAGTAATATGCCAAATATGCACGATATCAAAGCAGTAAGAACACAAGGAGTTTAACGTGGTTCAGAGTCTCAAGCTCCTACGTCCACGGCCTGATTTAACAGGAAATCCACTCAAGGGATTCTTGTTTTTAACGTGCCAAGGTGCACCAAGACCATCTAACCTCACTGATCTATACAAACTCCACTTACTAACACACTAACTGACTTACTCCCAACAAGCCTATCTTAGGGTTTTGGTTTCAGTTTGGATTCCAACTAAGTTGAGATTATCCTTACAAGACAAAGCTATGCTAAGGATTGGATAATCTCTCTAAGCTTAAGATAATTCTATTTAGCTCTTGGAATACAGAATAACTCTCAGTTGCTAAGAAACACTTGGGAAATTTGAATGTTTTCGAGTGTTTCTCTTAAAGGCTGAATGCTTTGATTGCTTGAGAGTTTGAGTAATTTCTGGCTTGGAAATTTCCCGTTACCTTGAATGGGTTCAAGGTCTTCTGTATTTATAGGTGATTTGAATAACTATCCGTTGGAGAGATAGCCTTCTAGTCATCTATTTAGAGTGGCTTCAAACGGACATATCTTTATGCAGCAGCCGCCCTTGCATGGGTTTGGTATTTGCATTAAATGCACATTAAATGCTTGCCCGTTGAATATGCAGTCTGAATTCAGTCTTCATGTCAGGTTCCGTACGTGCGTGTCCTCCTCGGATTGGTCCACGTCATCAGGTTGGTGAGAATGTCAGAACTTATTCCTGAGCTTCAGGCTTGTCTTATTAAGTTCATTTTGTCTTGAGCTCACCGGTCTTGTCCTGACGTTGAAATTCTTTTTGCATTGCTTGGCTCTACTCCAAGTCTTCCCATTAACTCAGTGACATCATGTTCCCTTCAGGACTGAGTTAGTAGTGACCTCAGGGTCATACTCTTCATCACTGACACTTACTCAGCCAGCTTAGAGGACTGCCATAAGTTCAGGATGGTGCTCTTCGTCTTCAGGCTCTGAGTCTTGATTGTCTCCAGTGAGTTCTCCTCTCACTGAGTACCTGTAAATTGTAAAATGACTAAGTACTAACCCTAACCAAGACTAGCCTGACAAAGACAGATTAAGGCAAACATCTTTTCAGGGGCTTTGGGATCTTAATCAAAACTGACAATGTCCCAACAGTTACAAATCCATTGAGTAATAATGGGGCACGGAGTTCGCTGTTACGATGCACTCTCTTGAAAAGATGGATCAATGTGAATAAAAGTGCTAAAATTCTTTGATGATAATTGCGACATTGGATGTTAAACCGATGTTGAAGTGTGTGTTCCAAATTTGAATGCAACATCATATGCTGTTCGTATTTATTTTCTGAGTCAAGTTATGAACCAATTTTTCAAGGATTTATTTTTAATACTCACATGCCAAAACCCACGTTTTCATTTTTATCCATGTGCTTAATTTCTTGCTTTTATTTTATTAAAATTAGGATTTCAGATTAAGGGAAAACCACAATCTCTTCATGGGGGAGTGGATGATCCTCACATCGTGATTCTAGAGTTTTCTTTTGTAGGTAACTAAAAATAACTTCCGTATCCTTTCACCTATAAATATCCTTCGTGATTTATGTTTAATTTTCTGTATTTTAGCATATGAGTAAAATTCAGTATTTTTCGTATAATTGTTGAAAGCATTGTGTTCGCATTCTAGGGGTTTAAAATGTTATTTCTTTTAAATTTTATTTCACTTGCATTTTTCTCGAGTACTTAATGGCTGGAAATCAAAAGAAAACCTATCACATTTCCAAACTCCCTCAAACTCTCCACCTTCTCAAACCTCGAATCTAAACCTTCTCGCAGAAATGGCCTCAAACCAAAACCTGAATGTTGCTCATGTTGCTCCATCATCGAGCGCAATAGCCTGCTCCAATAGCCAAAGCTGTGAAGAAGAAGGGTGGAAAGAGAAAGAGGAGCCCTGTTCAATCTAGAAGAAGATCAGGAAGAGCAAAGAAAAGAGTAAACTACTCTGAAACCTCAAGGAAGAAAAAGGAGGATGAAGGAGATGTTGTTGCATGTCCTATTCAAGTGTTCACTAAATCCGAAAAGGAATCAAGCCCAAAGGACTCAACTGGAAGTGAAGCTGGTGGCTCTCAAAGCCAGGGGAAAGAAGCTTCTGATGAAAGTGATGTACCCATCTTTGAATTGAGAGGGAGAGCCAGAGTTGAGCCGAGAACAAAAAGGAAGTTTGAATATGTTGGTGGCGGTGCGGGAACAAGTGCAGCAACACCAGAACCTGAAGATGATGATAGTAGTCCAGTGTTAGGATAAATGTTGTATAGTTTTGATGAGTTAAAACAAACCAGAAAATGTAATAGGACCATCTGGACCTGTTAGCCAGATGATGAACTAGATTAGGACTTAGTCTAGGGGGAACTGCCAGATCAGAAGACCTCACCAGAAGAGTCACAAGAAGACTCACCAAAAGATATTGACCAGAGGCAGAGAACTTTCCCCAGAACCAGACGAGTCCGGACCAGACGAGTCTGGTGAAACAAAAGATGCTCAGAATCATCTCCTGATTCTGTTGAGCTATCTGTTTCATAACCAGATTAGGACCAGAAGACATCAAGGTTGCCTGGTGTCTAGAATTGCCTTCTCTGGAGAGAATCAGAGTTTGGCATTGGAAGCTATTGACCGTTGGTAACTCAAATCAAGTCAACAAGATCAGGATTGGAAAGTCTTGAAGTCAATCAATCCAAGGATCTCACCAACCAAATCAATCAATTAAGGAATTGATTGATTGAAGCTTCCCTAAATAGAGGATCTGATTGGATTAGCTCTCCAACGGCTATTTCCTAATCACCTCTATAAATACAGAGTGCAATCTCAAGAAAAAGGGCTAGAGAGAATACATACGCGCACGAAGATACATTCCAAGCTCTTGTTTGTCAAGCACATAGCACTCTTACCTTGTTCATAATTACATATTCACTCTTAAGGAGTAGTTGGATTTCAACCTGGTCATCTACAAGATAAGGTTGAAGGCTGTTGTCTTTAGATCGAAGTTAGATCTAAAGAGTTTGTAAGAAGGAACTGGTACTTCAAAATTCCAGTAAGTAAGTTGGTTGTTGGTTGGATAGTGAGACCCCTTTGATCAAGGGAAAGTGGACGTAGGATATTCAGATCCGAACCACTATATATCCGGTCTTATTTACTGTTTCCTGCATTTAATTTCTTGGTTATTTTAGTGCGCTCTTGTAAAAAGAACTTTGCCAAAGGCATTTACTTTAAAGCTTCCGTAATTTATCAATCTAGTGGGACCAACAAGTGGTATCAGAGCAGTGTGTCCAAAGACCACTGCTTTGTAAAGCTTTTTGGTGGTCACCGGGCAGATCTATTGCTCTTTATTGTGTTTTGGTTAAATTTTTGTTAAATCTCTTTTGTAAAAATGTCTGCAAAATCTTCTTACAAGAGCCGTAAGTTACCAGAATTCTCTTTCGAGGATTACAGCCACTGGAGCTTCATGATGAGTAATCATCTTGGAGCTATTCATCACCCCATGTTGGATGTGGTAGAGAGTGGCCCAATTAAATTTTACTGGACTCCTATTGATAGTGGCAGGTCAGAGTCCAGAGAAGAAACAAGTGAAACTGCCCAGAAAGCTACTGAGGACAGAGTTCCCAGATATAGAATCCTCAAGAAGAAAGATGAGCTTGACAACGATGAAAGAAAACTCTACAATCTGGACCAGGTGGCACGAACTGAGATTATCAACACACTCACTAAGGAGGTGATAGAGAAGGTCAGAACCTGTACCACTGCTAAGGAGATGTGGGATAAACTTGCCCTGCTCTGTGAAAGAACAGAGAAGATCAAGGATAACAAACTTCAAGTTGTTCAACACTCGTTTGATACCTTTAAAATGAAACCAGTCGAGACCATTGACCAGCTGGATATGTGTCTCACAAATCTCCTCAACAAGGCTAGTGGCTTAGGTAAGACCTACTCTGAAAAGGAAATAAATAGTAAAATATTGCGCTCACTAACCAGCAGGTAGAGAATCAAAGTAACTGTGATTAAAGATAGCAAGGATCTCAACACTCTGGATCGCCATCTTCTGCTATCTGATCTTAAAGCCTATGAATATGATCTTCAAGAGGAGGATCAAACAGAAGAGGTTTCCCCTTCTGGTCAGAAGGGAGTTGCCTTCTCCTCTACCATCAAGACAGATGACAAACCAAAGGAGTCTCCTGCAGATGACCTGAGTCTCAAGGAACAGGTAGCACTTCTAACCCGTAAATTGGATAAAATGAGTTCAAAATATGGCAGGTACAAGAAGCACTGGAAGGAATCTACCAGAGACAGGAAGAGATCCTTCAAAGCTGCAGATAAAGAAAGAAAATCTGGAGACTCAAGGGAGACCAGATTCAGAACTCCAGAAAGGAAAAGAGATAGCAGCTCTGGGAGATCAAACTACCAGGGGAGGGATGGCAGTTCTGGCAGACTAGACTACCAGAGTAGTCCAGCCAGAACAGAATACAACCAGAGAAGGAGGGATCCAAGCCCCAGTCCCAGAGGAGATAACACCTGCTACACCTGCAACAAGCTTGGTCACTACAGCTATGATTGTCCTCAATTGACCCCTAGAGAAAGAGAAGAGAAAAGAATCAAGAGAGATAGGAGATATGCTGACAAGAGAGCACTACTGGTAGAAGCAGAGGAGGAAGATACTAGCTCCAGTTCTTCTTCTTCTTCTGATTTCGGATCAGATGATGATGTATGTCTTATGGCAGACATCACTGAGGTAAATGAAACTACCCTATGCTTATCTAATTCCAAATATACTGAATCATCTCATTCATCTGGTAACTCCAGAGAGTCTGATATGCAACAAATGCTATCAGATCTCCAAAATTGTGTTCAATTATGTCAAAAACTTGAAAAAGAGAATGGTAGGCTCAGAGCTGAAGTTCAATCCCTCTCTCATGAGCATAGATCCACTAGAGAACTCATGAAAGATCATTCCAAAGAAGTCTCTGAACTTCAGGATGTTAGGATAAAAATTTGTATAGTTTTGATGAGTTAAAACAAATCAGAAGATGTAATAGGACCATCTGGACCTGTTAGCCAGATGATGATCTAGATTAGGACTTAGTCTAGGGGGAACTGCCAGACCAGAAGTATTCACCAGAAGAGTCACCAGAAGACCCCACCAGAGGACTCCACCAGAAGACTTCACCAGATGAGACCTGACCAGAGGCAGAGGACCTTCCCCAGACAAGACGAGTCTGGTGGAACAAAAGATGCTCAGTTTGATCCCTAATTTCTACTGAGTATTCTGGTTGTTCACCAGATGAGGACCAGAAGACACTGAGGTTGCCTGGTGTCTGGTCTTGCCTTCTCTGTTAAGAATCAGAGTTAGGCAGAGGAAGCTAGTAACCATTGGTGATTCAAATCAAGTCAACAAGATCAGGATTGGAAAGTACTTGAAGACAATCAATCCAAGAATCCCACCAACCCAATCAATCAATTAGGGAATTGATTGATTGAGGCTTCCTTAAATAGAGGATCTGATTGGATTAGCCCTCCAACGGCTATTTCCTAATCCCCTCTATAAATACAAGAGTGCAGTTCAAGAAAAAGCTCTAGAGACACTCTATACGCGCATAAGTCCATCCAAGCTTTGTATATTCACTCTTAGCACTCTTATTGTTCATAACATATATCTACTCTTAAGGAGTTGTTGAAACCTCAACCTGTTCATCTACCAGATAAGGTTGAAGGCTGTTGATCTTTAGATTGAAGTTAAATCTAAAGAGTTTGTAAGAAGGAACTGGTACTTCCCAATTCCAGTGAGTAAGTAATTGAGTTGGTTGATAGTGAGACCCCTTGGATAAAAGCGAGAGTGGACGTAGGATATTCAAATCCGAACCACTATATATCTTGTGTTCTTTATTGCTTTCATTTACATATTCTCTTTTTGGTTTTTGTTCTCTTGTAAAAGGAATTTGTTAAGATATTTAACTTAAGCTTCCGCAATCAATCTAACTAGTGGGACCAACAAGTGGTATCAGAGCAGTGTGTCCAACGACCACTGCTTTGAAAAGCTTTTGGTGGTCACCGGGCAGATCCATTGCTCTTTAGTGCTTTTGTTCAAATTCTTGTTATTTCCCTAATTTTATCAAAAATGTCTGCAAAATCTTATTACAAGAGCCGTAAGCTTCCAGAATTCTCTTTCGAGGATTACAGCCACTGGAGCTTCATGATGAGCAATCATCTTGGAGCTATTCACCACCGCATGTTAGATGTGGTAGAAAGTGGACCCATTCAATTTTACTGGACTCCTATTGATAGTGGCAGGTTAGAGTCCAGGGAAGAAACTAGTGAAGCTGCCCAGAAAGCTGCAGAGGATAGAGTCCCCAGGAAAAGAATCCTAAAAAAGAAAGATGAGCTTGACAACGATGAAAGAAAGCTCTACAACTTGGACCAGGTGGCAAGAACAGAGATCATCAACACACTTACTAAAGAGGTGATTGAAAAGGTCAGAACGTGTGCCACAGCCAAGGAGATGTGGGACAAACTTGCACTTCTCTGTGAGGGAACAGAGAAGATTAAAGACAACAAGCTCCAAGATGTTCAACATTCGTTTGACACTTTCAAGATGAAACCAGACGAGACCATTGACCAGCTGGATATGCGTCTCACAAACCTCCTGAACAAGGCTAGTGCCTTAGGTAAGACCTATTCTGAAAAGGAAATTAATAGTAAAATCTTGCGTTCACTAACCAGCAAGTGGAGAATTAAAGTCACTGTGATCAAGGACAACAAGGATCTCAACACTCTGGATCATCATCTTCTGTTGTCTGATCTCAAAGCTTATGAGTATGATCTTCAAGAGGAGGATCAAACAGAAGAGGTTTCCCCTTCTGGTCAGAAAGGTGTTGCATTCCTTCAACTATCAAGCCTGATGTCAAGCCAAAGGAGTCTACTGCAGATGACTTGAGCCTCAAGGAGCAGGTAGCACTTCTAACCCGTAAATTAGGTAAAATGAGTTCAAAATATGGCAGGTACAAAAGGCATTGGAAGGAGTCTACCAGAGACAGAAAGAGTTCCTTCAAGCCTGCAGAGAAGGAGAAGACATCTGGAGACTCAAGGGAGACCAGACCAGAACTCCAGAAAGGAGGAGAGATGACAACCCTGGCAGCTCTGGGAGATCAGATTATCAGAGGAGGGATGGTAGCTCTGGCAGACCTGACTACCAGAGGAGAGAGAGTAGCCCAGCCAGATCAGACTACAACCAGAGGAGGAGAGAGCCAAGTCCTAGTCCCAGAGGTGACAATGCCTGCTACACATGCAACAAGACTGGTCACTACAGTTATGATTGTCCTCAACTCACTCCTAGGGAAAGAGAAGAGAAAAGGATCAAGAGAGATAGGAGATATGCAGATAAGAGAGCATTGCTGGCAGAAGCAGAGGAGGAGGATACTAGTTCCAGTTCTTCTTCTTCTGATTTCGGATCAGATGATGATGTGTGTCTTATGGCAGACATCACTGAGGAAAATGAAACTACCCTATGCTTATCTAATTCCAAATATACTGAATCCTCTAATTCATCTGGTAACTCCAGAGAGTCTGATATGCAACAAATGCTATCAGATCTCCAAAATTATGTCCAACTTTGTCAAAAACTTGAGAAAGAGAATGGTAGGCTCAGAGCTGAAGTTCAATCTCGCTCTCATGAGCATAAATCCACCAGAGAACTCATGAAAGATCATTCCAAAGGAGTCTCTGAACTTCAGGATAAGATCACAGAAAGAGATACTCAGGTAGATCAACTCATGAAAGAAAAGAATTCTCAAGAAGATGAGATCAATGAACTCAGAGCCAAATACCAGACTCTTATCAAGGGAAAACAAGTTGCTCACAACATAGAGGAGATACCCATGCCCAGAGAAGCTCCTAAGATACCATCTGTTGTATCTATCATATCAGTGTCTTCTCAGCGCATTAATGATAAGAGTGGTTTAGGATATCCTGGAATTACACTAAAACTCATAAATACCTTTATAATAAAGACAAGTCTGTAAGAGCTGGTAAATTGGTAGTAATCTGGGATGATAAAGACTTAACTGGTAATGGTTACAAGGTGGTTCACAATCCTGATTGGAAAAGGAATCACTCTGTTAATCACATAACATATGGTCCAGAAGAGTTGACTGTCCTGGAAGAGAAGATCCTAGAGAATAAGAGTCAACAAGGGGAACCATTGAAGATTGATGGTCCTGTGAACAATGAGTCCCAAGGAGTAGAACTTACTCAAATTGGAGGACCCCAGAGAAATCCTCAAAGGGAACCTAACCAGATTAGGGGACCTCAAGGGAAACACTCAAGAAAGGGGAATACCAATCAGAGTAAGAACTACCAGAGAAGGAACAATGTTCAACAGCACCAGGTACCCCAGAATAGGTATACTTAAAGGGACTATAACCACCAGAACAAGTCTACTTTTCAGAACCAGAGGTGGTCTTCCAGACCCATCTATAGAAAACCAACTGATCTGGGAAGTTATGACACCAGAGATGGTTCTTCTAGGATGTACCCTTACAACCAGACCTTTAAGACCATGTCTTTGAGGCAGGCCATTCCAAAGGCCAGATTTGAGAAAAGGTACACCAGACCTGTTTATAGGAAAGGTGTCCTTATCAGACCAGTAGCTCAATATGTCATTGTCAGAGGACTTGTGCTGATAGATAGATTTGGAAGGAAGATAAGATCTCCTCATCCAACAAGGGATGATCTTTATCTATGGATTCCTACAAAACCTGCAACTAACCAATCAGGACCCAGCACTAGTAGGGGACCTAATTGATTTCTCTGCAGGTAGATAAGAGCCCATTGGAAAAAGGACTTTCAAGCAACCATGTCTGGTACATTGATAGTGGATGTTCCAAGCACATGACCTTCCAGAAGGATAATCTCCAAGATTTCAAGCCATTAAATGGGCCAAGAGTGATGTTTGGTGACAATAACTATGGAGTCACCAGAGGAGTTGGAAAATTGACCTTCAATGGAGTATCTGTAGATGAAGTCTACTATGTAGAAGGACTCAAGCATAATCTACTTTCAGTATCCCAATTCTATGACAGGGGATACTCAGTGAAGTTCTCTAGTGATTCATGCACTGTCTTTTCTTCTGATTATAATGATATCTTGCTAATAGGCTTGAGGAAGGGTAACATTTATCTTGCAAATTTTAGCAGTTGCCCAAGAAATGCTTGCCTGGTTGCAAAGGGATCTGCAGAGAACAGCTGGATTTGGCAAAAGAGATTGTGTAATCTTAACTTCAAGACACTGAATAAGATTACCAGAAAGGGTCTCATTCGAGGTCTTCCTAATGAAGTGTTTAAGAAGGATCAGGTTTGTGGTTCCTGCCAGAAGGGTAAACAACCCAAGACTTCCTTTAAGGATGTCCAGAGCACAACCACAACCAGAGTACTTCAACTACTTCACATGGACCTGTTTGGACCTGTTTCTCCTCTTAGTTTCAGTGGAAGGAAGTATACCTTGGTGATAGTAGATGACTTTTCAAGATACACTTGGGTAGTGTTCTTGTTTAAGAAATATGAAACTATCACTAAGCTGCTAGAATTCTTCAAGCAGATTCAGAATGATAAAGGGACAGAGTTTTTGAATTCACACATTGCAGATTACTGCAAGGACCATGGGATTTTTCATGAGACATCTGCTGCCAGAACACCTCAACAAAATGGAGTAGCAGAAAGGAGGAATAGAACTCTCAAAGAAGCTGCAAGAACACTTCTGGCAGAGTACAACACTCCTCAAAGGTTTTGGGCAGAGGCCATTAATACAGCTTGCTACACTCGGAACAGATGCCTAATTGCCCAGAGACATAATAAGACTCCATATGAGGTATGGAAAGGTAAAACCACATCTGTTTTATATTTTCATGTTTTTGGATGTAAGTGTTTCATCCATGACAATGGGAAATCTAAATTAAGAACTTTTGCCAAAGTGGCTGATGGAATATTTTTAGGATATTCCAGCACCAGTGAGGCTTTTAGAGTTTTTAATAAGAATTCACTTTGTGTGGAGGAAACACCTCATGTTATTTTTGATGAATTTGCTTTTGAGTGCACGGTGGACTCTAAGTCTTCTGATGAGACCCAGAATCAGACTAAACCCAGAGTAATCAAAGTCAATCCATCTATCCTTGATTCAGATTCAGATTCAGATAATGACCCATCTCCTGGTTCTCTGAAGCAGAAGCCTTCACAAGGAGTAGAACCAGAAGAGGTTGGAACTCCTGTAGGGGGAAGCTCTTCTGCAGGTGGTGATAATCACCAAGGTACTGCAGAAGATGATCACCCAGGCAAGACCACGGAAAGGAGGACCCTGGTTGATCACCCCAATGACCTGATCCTTGGAGATCCAAATAAGGGTGTCCAGACTAGGAGAACTTTTAACTTAGCTGTTTTATTCAGTTGCTATGTGTCCTTGATTGAGCCCAAGAACATCAAGGAGGCACTGAAAGATTCAAATTGGATTATTGCTATGCAGGAGGAGTTGAATCAATTCACCACACAGGATGTTTGGGAGCTGGTAGACAGACCAAGACATCAAAAGGTGATAGGCACTAAGTGGGTTTTCAAGAATAAGAAAGATGAGAAAGATGTCATTACTAGGAACAAGGCAAGGCTAGTGGCTCAGGGCAATTCTCAGTCTGAAGGAATAGACTATGATGAGACATTTGCTCCTGTTGCCAGACTAGAAGCCATCAGATTGTTCTTAGCATATGCTGCTCACATGAACTTCAAAGTATACCAGATGGATGTGAAATCTGCCTTTCTTAATGGGATTCTCATTGAGGAAGTGTATGTGGAACAACCTCCTGGTTTTGAACAAGGTGACAAGGTGTTTAAGCTTAAGAAGGCTCTTTATGGGCTGAAGCAGGCACCCAGATCATGGTATGACACTCTTTCTCAATTTCTTCTGGACAATGGTTTTACTAAAGGTAAGATTGATAGGACCTTGTTTAGGAAAGAAGAAGGAAAGGACATCCTTCTGGTCTAAATATATGTTGATGATATTATATTTGGATCCCCTAACAAGAAGCTGTGTGAGAAGTTTGGTGAGCTCATGCAAAGTCAGTTTGAGATGTCGATGATGGGTGAAATGAACTACTTTTTAGGTTTGCAGGTAAAACAATCAGAGAAGGGAATCTTCATAAATCAGGCGAAGTACATCAGAAACATGTTAGAGAAATTTGGAGTAGGATCTAGTAAAGCAGCTATGATTCCTATGATGACAAACTTCAACATGGATCCAGATGAGTCTGGAGAGAGTGTGGATCAGACTCAGTACAGAGCACTTATTGGTTCTCTTTTGTACTTGACTGCAAGCAGACCAGATATTACTTTTGTTGTAGGAGTGTGTGCCAGATTTCAAGCTAATCCCAAGAAAATTCATTTGGAAGCAGCTAAGAAGATATTGAAATATCTTAAGGGAACAGTGAACCTAGGCTTATGGTATCCTGCAGATGACAACTTAGAATTAAGTGGTTATTCAGATTCAGACTATGGTGGATGCAGAATAGATAGAAAGTCTACAAGTGGAACATGCCAATTTTTAGGGAATAAATTGGTATCTTGGTTTTCTAAGAAGCAGACTTCAGTTGCTACATCTACAACAGAAGCAGAGTACATGGCTGCAGGGAGCTGTTGTTCACAACTACTCTGGATTAGTCAACAGCTTAGGGACTACCATATTAGAGCTAAGGATATTCCTATATTCTGTGATAGTAATAGTGCAATTGCAATCACCCAGAATCCAGTTCTTCATACCAGGTGTAAACATGTTGATATAAGGCATCATTTTATCAGAGGTCATGTTGAGAAGGGAGATATATGGATGGAAAAGATTGCAACAGAGAAGCAGAGAGCAGATATTTTAACTAAGCCTTTGGCTGAGACCAGATTCAGAGAGTTAGCTTTTGAGTTAGGATTGTTGGATCCAGAGACAGATTTGTTTTAGGGGGAACATCAGAGAAGTATCCTTTATTTATACCTTATTTCGTATTCTTCGTTATTAAAAAATAACATATCTACAGATTAGACATATCAGAGAAGTTACGTCTCCAGATGAGGTATGCACCAGGTGACACTTGTCCCAGATGAGGTGCTGAGTCAGATTCAAGGAATGTCCAAAGTCATCTCTGACCAGGACCAGATGAGTTTCATTAGAGGAGATGTAACACTAGACTAGTTGTGGTATCATCTGGTTACAATATCAGGTGACTGGTATGCCTTTACTTCTCTGGCCTCTGATCATTGGGATACATCTTTCAAATTAGTAAGTACACTCAAAATGTTTCAACTTCGGAGTGTATTTATGACTAGGGTATAGGGCCTAGGCAATCATTTAGCTTTTTCTCTTAACTGCCACAAAACCCCTTTATGCCCAGTCCCAATGACCACGCATACGCACCAGATTAAATCTGTATCTCACATTTCATCGTGGCCGTTAGATTTAATCGATGTGCAATATATCAATCAATACTTAAATTGATTTTGTTCCCTAAATTAAAATTGCTATTACACGCGTTCACACTTCATTTATTAATCAAACCACGCGTCTTGCTCTATTTAAATCAAAATTTCATTCAATATGTCCTTTCACGCTTCATATCTTTTCAAGCCCTAATCTTCTCTCTGCAAGTCTTTCGTTCTTTCTCTCTCTCTCTCATTCACAGCAATGGCACCCAAGTGCAATTTCGATCCAGACCATGTCTGCAAGAAACTCAAGACAGAAATGGTGGTGGACTTCTATTCCACTAAGAATCTGGCCGCTTTGGAGATTTTGGAGCTTCTCCGATGTTCTGGGCTGGAGGAGTTGATCTCAAAGGTTCCCAAGGATCTGTGTACCTTGGATGAATATGCTGCTCAATTCCTTATCCGGATGAAGATCCATGAAGACCATATTTCATCCAAAATTGATTCAGAGGATGTTGTTTTCTCGAAGGCAGACTTCTGTAGTCTTTTTGGTAACCTTTCTGCGTAAGGTGTGGACCCTCTGAAGTACAAAGAAGGAGAGGCGTTGGAATCCTTCAAGATGTTTGCCAGGAGTTCTTGCCAGAATATTACTAAGGGCTTCTTGGACAAGCATCTCAGGCAGAAGTATAAGGTCTTATTCGACATTGTTGTGAAGATTCTCATGTGTGAGAGCCATAGCACAGATGCCATCTTCATTGGCAGGCTCTGTGTTTTGAGGGCCATTCTGGATGGTGCCCAATGTAACTGGGCTGAGTTCTTCTGGGGAGTGCTGAAGAAGAACAAGGTGAAAGTCCAGAAGGAAGAATGCCCTCAGTTGCCAGGAGAGCAACAATTTGTGTTCAATGCTAATGTATCATTGGGCACAAAACTCACCCTAATTCTGGATTCGATCCTTCCAGAGAAGAAATGGAGACAATCCTGGTGCAAGGGCTTTCATAA
Organism: Ballota nigra; assembly: GCA_947034835.1. Lineage (NCBI taxonomy): Eukaryota > Viridiplantae > Streptophyta > Magnoliopsida > Lamiales > Lamiaceae > Ballota > Ballota nigra. Next base: position 42,343,802 of record OX344728.1, on the reverse strand, counting down.
GTCCAAGATTATGTTCTCCAAGGATGGTCCCCTTCATGGCCATCCTGATTCTGATGATGAGCAAGCCATCCTTGCCCCTCCTCTACAGGTTGTACCCTCACCTGCAAAGGGGCAGAAGCACCAGCCAAAGCAGAAGTCCTAGAAGAAGTCTGCTGAAGCAACTGGTTCCTCAACCATTGCATTTTCTGGTTCCTCAGAGGAGGACTAGATTCCCCTTCTTGACGTGCTTAAGAAGAAGGGTGATGATGATAAAGTTGTTAAGAAGGCTGGCGCAGCCAAGAGGAAGAGGCAGAGGAGGCCAAGAAGAAATCTGTCAAGAAGCCAAAGACAGGCAGAAGAGCTCCCAAGTCACTCCTGGTAGATGAGCCATCAGAGGAGGAAGAGGAAGAGGAGGTTGAACCTCTCAAGAAAAAATCCAAGGCCAAGAGAGCCATTCTTCAAGAGTCAGACTCTGGCTCTAATCTTGGAGAGGCCTTGGAGAAGGCTATTGATGAAGCTTCTCTGATGATGGAGGATGTCTCTGCTCCAGAGCATGTTGTACCTGCTGATGTTGACTCAGCAGAGGTAAACCCTTCCATTCCTTCTTCTACCCCTATTAATCTTGTTGCTCCCTCTACCTCTCCCCCAGATAACCTTTCCCAAACTCCATCTGCTTCTGGTAACCCTATTATTCCACCAGAGCAGACTTTACCAGATACCCCCATATATACTCCCTCAACCGTTCCTACCCAAACACCTTCTCCCCAAAATTCCCAAACACATCTTCCCACAAACCCCTCCCCCCCAGCTTCTGTACCAGAGGTGCCATCAACCTCTTCTGGTGCAGATATTCCCCTCCCAAACACTTCCATTTCACAAATTCCCATTCCACCTTCTGTACCAGAGATCCCATCTCCATCTGGTGCAGAGCAACCCATCCCCTCCACTTCTACCTCACAAAATCCTACCCATCTCCAAACTCATACAGACCAGGACCCAACCAATTCTATGGCTCTGGGATTTGTTGGCCCTCCCCCTTCTCCCACCTGTTTAACAAGCGATGATAGTGAAGATGGGCAAACTTCACTTGAGCCTGCTAACTTAGCACCTTCCTCCTCTGCCTCTGGGCCCAAACCCTTCACTTTCTCATCTGCAGAAATGGGTCCCATTAGGCAGAGTATGAGTGTAAGTGCTCAGCTCTGGCTAAGAGAGCATTTCCCAGTTCTTCTGGAGCACTTACCCCTCTTGGCAGAGCATACTGATGCCAAAGTCTGGAGCAAAGCCAGACTTGAAGATGTGGAGGACCTGATGCTTTTGCTTGAGGACATGGGTCCCTCCAACTTCACTGCTTAGGAGATTGAGATAAAGTAGAGGATGAACATTCAGAACCCGGCAGAGCTGAAGACCCCTGGTGCAGCTAAAGTCTTGATTCGCACCCTGCTCATCCAGAGAGGGGTTATGCTCACTCCAGAGGGCCCTACTTACAAGTTTGGGCCTCACTTTGTCTTCCCTCCAGAGTTGTACTCAGATGAGGAAGACTTTGACTTGACTCCTGCCGTGCTCCAGAAGATGAAAGCCTTCTTCAACGAGCAAATCATGCAAATTGGGCGCTTCTCCAAAGCTATTCAACACATGGCCCCTGCTATGATAGAGCATCAGATCAGGCAGGAGAGGAGGATCTTTCTTAAGCAGATCAAGTCTACTCTGGCTGAACTTAAAGCTTCTTTCAAGGCCAATGGCCTCTTTGTCAAGCTGGATGTCATGCACAGCCAGAAGCAGCTCCAGTAGCACGTGATGGAGCAGATGAGGCCAGTCTCTGTGCTGAAAGTTGAGATGGGCAGCCAGATGATTCAGACTGCCTAGCTGAAGGACTCCCTCCAGGAGATGTTAGAGAAGCAGGAAAGGCTTGTTGGAGAATCGAAAGCCTAACTGGAGGAGGCTAAGCAGCTTCGTGATCATCACTATTCCTCCAACACTGCCTTGCCAGATCTTATAAGGCAGGTAGTGGAGCCCCTCCTTGATGAAGTTAAAAAGGGGGAAGAGAAGGCCAGAACTGATCTGGCGAAGACCACAAATGAAACACTTTTTAGCCATGGAGCTCGTTTGGACCTGCTGGAGAACACCTTGGCCCAGGCAGAGCTGCAGAAGAAGAAGAAAGAGGAGCTCAAATCTCGTACTATGGCTAAGCAGCTTGCTGCAGAAGAAGAGTCAGAAGCAGAACAGGACCCTATCTCTATCTCTGGACCTGCTAAGAAGAAGATCAGAAAAGTTAAGAAAAGCTTCTTAGAGGAAGTAGTGGAAGAGGCGGAGAAGAGATTTAGAGAAGAAACGCCTGAAGAAAGGCAAGCAAGGATTAGAGGCTCCGATATGTTAGAAGGCAAAATAAGAAGAGCAGAGAAGCTGGTATCACTCCTGGTGCCAGTGGATCCAGCCAGAAGAGAAAAGGGTCTGTTGAAGTCATGAACATCCTCCCTCTCAGGACAGAAGGGTCCTTTGACTCAACTGTTCCTGTGCCTTTGATAGAAAAATGGAGAGAAGCCAAGACTCTCTGGTTCATTCAACATTACATCCAGAGACCTCCACCAGAGGATGATGCTCTCATCAACAGAACCTTTCACTCCTGGATGAAAGCTTATGATGCAGATTTGTACAAGCAGCTGATGGATTCAACTATTGAGTTCAACCTGGAAGTCACTGCTCCTGAATTCCATTTTCTCAACACTCCAATGGCAGGAGACCAGGTTGATTGGGCTGAATTGAAGAAACTGTACAAGACAAAGGTGTTGGTGAATTTCACCCCAGCATCTTCTGCAGAGTTGAAGGCCATTCAAGACAGGTTTCTTGACTGGTTTCTGGTGCCTAAAGATAACAGAAGATATGCCTAGATTAGGACCAGACTTGCCTTGTAATCTGTAATCATTCTATCTTTATCATTAATGAAATTTATATCTTCTCTGTTCAAAAGACAACCTCTTGTTGTCTTAAATTGTTTGCCTGATAAGATCTCTTCTAAGGTCTTATCCCTTTATTGTTTTCTCCTTATGTCTCTTGTTTTGATCAGTTCTGGTAGTGTTTTAACTCCATCAAAAAGGGGGAAATTGTAAGGATAAAAATTTGTATAGTTTTGATGAGTTAAAACAAACCAGAAGATGTAATAGGACCATCTGGACCTGTTAGCCAGATGATGATCTAGATTAGGACTTAGTCTAGGAGGAACTGCCAGACCAGAAGTATTCATCAGAAGAGTCACCAGAAGACCCCACCAGAGGACTCCACCAGAAGACTTCACCAGATGAGACCTGACCAGAGGCAGAGGACCTTCCCCAGACCAGACGAGTCCGGACCAGACGAGTCTGGTGGAACAAAAGATACTCAGTTTGATCCCCTGTTTCTACTGAGTATTCTGGTTGTTCACCAGATGAGGACCAGAAGACACTGAGGTTGCCTGGTGTCTGGTCTTGCCTTCTCTGTTGAGAATCAGAGTTAGGCAGAGGAAGCTAGTGACCGTTGGTGATTCAAATCAAGTCAACAAGATCAGGATTGGAAAGTACTTGAAGACAATCAATCCAAGGATCCCACCAACCCAATCAATCAATTAGGGAATTGATTGATTGAGGCTTCCTTAAATAGAGGATCTGATTGGATTAGCCCTCCAACGGCTATTTCCTAATCCCCTATATAAATACAAAAGTGTAGTTCAAGAAAAAGCTCTAGAGAGACTCTATACGCGCATAACTCCATCCAAGCTTTTGATATTCACTCTTAGCACTCTTATTGTTCATAATATATATCTACTCTTAAGGAGTTGTTGAAACCTCAACCTGTTCATCTACCAGATAAGGTTGAAGGCTGTTGATCTTTAGATTGAAGTTAAATCTAAAGAGTTTGTAAGAAGGAACTGATACTTCCCAATTCCAGTGAGTAAGTAAGTGAGTTGGTTGATAGTGAGACCCCTTGGATAAAAGAGAGAGTGGACGTAGGATATTCAAATCCGAACCACTATATATCTTTTGTTCTTTATTGCTTTCATTTACATATTCTCTTTTTGGTTTTTGTTCTCTTGTAAAAGGAATTTGTTAAGAAATATAACTTAAGCTTCCGCAATCAATCTAACTAGTGGGACCAACACAGGATAAGATCACAGAAAGAGATACTCTGGTAGATCAACTCATGAAAGAAAAGAACTCTCAGGAAGATGAGTTCAATGAAATTAGAGCCAAATACCAGACTCTTATCAAGGGGAAACAAGTTGAGCAAAACATAGAGGAGATACCCATGCCCAGAGAAGCTCCTAAGATACCATCTGTTGTATCTATCATATCAGAGTCTTCTCAGCGCATTAATGATAAGAGTGCTTTAGGATATCCTGGAATTACTACTAAAACTCATAAATACCTTTACAACAATGACAAGTCTGTAAGAGTTGGTAAATTGGTAGAAATCTGGGATGATAAAGACTCAACTGGTAATGGTTACAAAGTGGTTCACAATCCTGATTGGAAAAGGAATCACTCTGTTAATCACATATAGTATGGTCCAGAAGAGTTGACTGTTCTGGAAGAGAAGATCCTAGAGAATAAGAGTCCACAAGGGGAACCATTGAAGATTGATGGTTCTGTGAACAATGAGTCACAAAGAGTAGAACTTACTCAGACTGGAGGACCCCAGAGAAATCCTCAAAGGGAACCTAACCAGATTAGGGGACCTCAAAGGAACACTCAAGAAAGGGGAATACCAATCAGAATAAGAACTACCAGAGAAGGAACTATGTTCAACAGCACCAGGTACCCCAGACACGATTTTCTCAAAGGAATCAATTCCATAATAGTTATACTCAAAGGAACTATAACCACCAGAACAGGTCTTCCTTTCAGAACCAGAGGTGGTCTTCCAGACCCATCTATAGAAAACCAACTGATCTGGGTAGCTATGACACCAGAGATGGTTCTTCTAGGATGTACCCTTACAACCAGACCTTTAAGACCATGTCTTTAACGCAGGCTATTCCAAAAGCCAGATTAGAGAAAAGATACACCAGACCTGTTTATAGGAAAGGTGTTCTGATCAGACCAGTAGCTCAATATGTCATTGTAAGAGGACATGTGCTAGTAGATAGATTTGGAAGGAAGATAAGATCTCCTCATCCAGCAAGGGATGATCTTTATCTTTGGATTCCTACAAAACCTGCAACTAACCAATCAGGACCCAGCTCTAGTAGGGGACCTAATTGATTTCTCTGCAGGATGATAAGAGCCCATTGGAGAAAGGACTTTCAAGCAAACATGTGTGGTACATTGATAGTGGATGTTCCAAGCATATGACATTCCAGAAAGATCATCTCCAGGATTTTAAGCCAATGAATGGGCCAAGAGTGATGTTTGGTGATAACAACTATGGAGTCACCAGAGGTGTTGGAAAGTTGACCTTTAATGGAGTATCTGTAGATGAAGTCTACTACGTTGAAGGACTCAAGAATAATCTGCTTTCAGTATCCCAATTTTGTGACAGGGGATACTCAGTGAAGTTCTCTAGTGATTCATGCACTGTCTTTTCTTTTGATTATAATGATATCTTGCTAATAGGCTTGACGAAAGGTAACATTTATCTTGCAGATTTTAGCAGTTGCCCAAGAAATGCTTGCCTGGTTGCTAAAGGATCTGCAGAAGATAGCTGGTTATGGCATAAGAGATTGAGCCACCTTAACTTCAAAACACTGAATAAGATTGCCAGAAAAGGTCTTATTCGAGGTCTTCCTAATGAAGTGTTTAAGAAGGATCAGGTTTGTGGTTCATGCCAGAAGGGTAAACAACCTAAGACCTCCTTTAAGGATGTCCAGAGCACAACCACAACCAGAGTACTTCAACTACTTCACATGGATCTGTTTGGACCTGTTTCTCCTCTTAGTTTCAGTGGAAGGAAGTATACCTTGGTGATAGTAGATGACTTTTCAAGATACACTTGGGTAGTGTTCTTGTTTAAGAAAAATGAAAATATCACTAAGCTGCCAGAATTCTTCAAGCAGATTCAGAATGAGCAGAACCAGAGCATAGTCAGAATCAGAAGTGACAAGGGGACAGAGTTCTTGAATTCACACATTGCAGAGTATTGCAAAGAACATGGGATTTTTCATGAGACATCTGCTGCCAGAACACCCCAACAAAATAGAGTAGCAGAAAGGAGGAATAGAACCATTAAAGAAGCTGCAAGGACTCTTCTAGCAGAGTACAACACACCACAAAGGTTTTGGGCAGAAGCTATCAATACAGTTTGCTATACACATAACAGATGCCTAATTGCCCAGAGACATAGCAAAACTCCATATGAGGTATGGAAAGGTAAAACCCCATCTGTTTCATATTTTCATGTTTTTGGATGTAAGTGTTTCATCCATGACAATGGGAAATCTAAATTAAAAACTTTTGATGCTAAATTGGCTGATGGAATATTTTTAGGATATTCCAGCACCAGTAAAGCTTTTAGGGTATGTTTGTTTTGGGACTCACACGGATGGACTTTGGACTTTACAATCCACGCCCCATACGAGTTCGGGATTTAAAATCGGATTTTTAAATCCCAAACTCATTCCCTACCTATAAACCTATTACTATTTTTCATATAATTAAATACAATCACATTATCACTTTTTTATCATCCACTCAACCTCTCTCCTACTTTTCTCTTACACAATATAATAAAATAATACAACATCAATCACTAAAAGACATTAATTTGACATATAGCAAAATCTCACCCTACTAAAATCCCAAAACAAACACATACTCATATTATTCATCAAGATTTTCACATCCTAAGATTTCAAAGTCATGACTTCCCCCGCACACTTAAATCCCAAAACAAACATACCCTTAGAGTTTTTAATAAGAATTCACTTTGTGTGGAGGAAACACCACATGTTGTTTTTTATGAATCTGTTGTTGAGTGCAAGGTGGAATTAAAGTCTTCTGGAGAGACCCAGAATCAGACCACTCCCAGAGTAATCAAGGTCAATCCACCCATTCTTGATTCAGATTCAGATTCAGATGGTGACCCATCTTCTGGTTCTCTGAAGAAGAAGTCTTTACAAGGAGTAGAACCAGAGGAGGTTGGAACTCCTGTAGGGGGAAGCTCTTCTGCAGTTGGTGATATTCACCAAGGTACTGCAGAGGATGATCAATCAGGCAAGACCACGGGAAGGGGGACCCTGGTTGATCACCCCAATGACCTGATAATTGGAGATCCAACTAAGGGTGTTCAGACTAGGAGAACTCTTAACTTAGCTGTCTTATTCAGTTGCTATGTATCCTTGATTGAGCCCAAGAACATCAAGGAAGCACTGAAAGATTCAAATTGGATTGTTGCTATGCAAGAGGAGTTGAATCAATTCACCAGACAGGATGTTTGGGAGCTGGTAGACAGACCAAGACATCAAAAGGTGATAGGCACTAAGTGGGTTTTCAAGAATAAGAAAGATGAGAATGCTGTCATTACTAGGAACAAGGCAAGGCTAGTGGCTCAGGGCTATTCTCAGTCTGAAGGAATAGACTATGATGAGACATTTGCTCCTGTTGCCAGACTAGAAGCCATCAGATTGTTCTTAGCATATGTTGCTCACATGAAGTTCAAAGTATACCAGATGGATGTGAAATCTGCCTTTCTTAATGGGATTCTCATTGAGGAAGTATATGTGGAACAACCTCCTGGTTTTGAACAAGGTGACAAGGTGTTTAAGCTTAAGAAAGCTCTATATGGGCTGAAGCAGGCACCCAGAGCATGGTATGACACTTTATCTCAGTTTCTTCTGGACAATGGTTTTACTAAAGGTATGATTGATAGGACCTTGTTTAGGAAAGAAGAAGGAAAGGACATCCTTCTGGTCCAAATATATGTTGATGACATTATATTTGGATCCCCTAACAAGAAGTTGTGTGAGAAGTTTGGTGATCTCATGCAGAGCCAGTTTGAGATGTCAATGATGGGTGAAATGAATTACTTTTTAGGTCTGCAGGTAAAGCAAACAGAGAAGGGAATCTTCATCAATCAGGCAAAGTACATCAGAAACATGTTAGAGAAATTTGGAATAGGATCTAGCAAGGCAGCCAAGATTCCTATGATGACAAATTTCAACATGGATCCAGATGAGTCTGGAGAGAATGTGGACCAGACTCAGTACAGAGCACTTATTGGTTCTCTTCTGTACCTGACTGCAAGTAGACCAGATATTACCTTTGTTGTAGGTGTGTGTGCCAGATTTCAAGCTAATCCTAAGAGAAGTCACTTGGAAGCAGCTAGGAAGATATTGAAATATCTTAAAGGTACAGTGAATTTGGGGTTATGGTATCTTGCAGATGACAACTTAGAGTTAAGTGGTTTTTCGGATTCAGATTATGGTGGATGCAGAATAGATAGGAAGTCTACAAGTGGAACATGCCAATTTTTAGGAAATAAATTGGTATCTTGGTTTTCTAAGAAACAGACTTCGGTTGCTACATCTACAACAGAAGCAGAATACATGGCTGCAGGGAGTTGTTGTTCACAACTACTCTAGATTAGTCAACGGCTTAGAGACTACCAGATTAGAGCCAAGGATATTCCTATATTTTGTGATAGTAATAGTGCAATTGCAATCACCCAGAATCCAGTTCTTCATACCAGGTGCAAACATGTTGATATAAGGCATCACTTTATCAGGGATCATGTTGAGAAGGGAGATATAAGGATGGAAAAGATTGCAACAGAGAAGCAGAGAGCAGATATTCTGACTAAGCCATTGGCTGAGTCCAGATTCAGAGAGTTGGCATTTGAGTTAGGCTTATTGGATCCAGAGACAGATTTATTTTAGGGGGAACATCAGAGAAGTCTCCTTTGTTTCATTTCTTTAATTAAAATATTTATTTTCAAACTAACATGCCTACAGGCTAGATATACCAGGGATGTTAAATTTCCAGAGATAAGTCACACCAGATGAGGCTTGTACCAGATGAGGTGCTGTATCAGATTCTAGAAAAATATGGAGTCTTCTCTGACCAGAACCAGATGGGTTCCATCAGAAGAGATGTAACACCAGACTAGATGTGGTATCATCTGGTTATAATATCAGGTGACAGGTATGCTTTTACTTCTCTGGCCTCAAATCATTGGGGTACACCTTTCAAATTACTTAATACACTCAAAATGTTTCAACTTCAGAGTGTATTTAAGACTAGGGTATAGGGACTAGGCAATCATTTCGCTTTTTCTCTTGACTGCCACAAAACCCCCTCGAACCCAGTCCCAATGTTCACGCCTACACACCAGATTAAATTTGTATTTTGCCTTTTAATCTTGGTCTTCAGATTTAATTACTGTGCAATATGTCAATCAATTCGAAAATTGATTTTGTTCCCTAAATTATATTTGGCAATTACATGCGTTCACACTTCATTTATTGATCTTACCACGCGTCTTGCCCTATTTAAATCAAATTTCTCTTCAATCTGTCTTTTCACGTTTCCTTATTTTTCAAAGCCCTAATTTTTTCTCTGCAAGTTTCTCTCTCTCTCTCTCTCTCTCTCTCTCTCTCTCTCTCTCTCTCTCTCTCTCTCACAGCAATGGCACCCAAGTGCAACTTTGATCCAGACTACGTATGCAAGAAGTTGAAGTCTGAGATGGTGGTGGACTTCTATTCCACCAAGAACCCAGCGGCACTGGAAATTTTGGAATTGCTCAGGCGATCTGGCGTGGAGGAGTTCATTTCCAAAGTTCCCAAGGACTTGCGCACTGTGGATGGGTATGCTGCCCAGTTTTTTGTCCGAATGAAGATCCATGATGATCATATTTCCTCCAAGCTTGATAAAGAAGATGTCGTCTTCTCAAAGGCTGATTTATGTAGTCTGTTTGGCAACATTTCCGCGGAGGGTGTGGACCCATTGAAGTACAAGGAAGGAGAAGCGTTGGAATCCTTCAAGCTTTTTGCAAGAAATTCGTGCCAGAATCTGACCAAGGGTTTCTTGGACAAATATTTGAGGCAGAAGTACAAAGTGTTGTTTGACATTGTGGTGAAGGTACTAATGTGCGAGAGTTATAGCATAGATTCCATCTTTACTGGCAGGCTCTGTGTTATGAGGGCCATTTTGGATGGTTCCCAATGCAATTGGGCAGAGTTCTTCTGGGGAGTATTACGGAAGAATAAGTTGAAGGTGCTGAAGGAGGAGTGTCCCAGCAAGCCAGGGGAGCAGCAGTTTTATTTCAATGCTAACGTCTCCCTGGGGACCAAGCTTACCTTGATTCTGGACTCAGTCTTTCCAGACAAGGTGTGGAAGGACTCCTGGTGCAAGAGCTTCCATAAATTGAAGATTATGTTTTCCAAGGATGGCCCTCTTCATTGTCATCCTGATTCTGATGGTGAGCAAGCCATCCCTGCCCCTCCCCTTCAAGTAATTCCCTCACCTGCAAAGGGGCAGAAGCAGCAGCAGAAGCAGAAGGGCCAGAAGAAGGCTGCTGAAGCAACTGGTTCCTCAACCGTTGCTTTCTCTAGTTCCTCAGAGGAGGACCATATTCCCCTTCTGAATATCTTGAAGAAGAAGGGTGAAGGTGCTGAAGCTGCCAAGAAGGCAGGTACTCCAAAGAGGAAGAGGCCAAAGGAGGCCAAGAAGGTGTCTGCCAAGAAACCCAGGACTGGCAGAAGGGTTCCAAGGACACTTCTGGTGGATGAGCCATCAGAAGAGAAAGTAGAAGAAGAGGTTGAGCCTCTAAAAAAGAAGAAGTCCAAGGCCAAGAGGGCCATTCTTCAAGATTCAGACACTGGCTCTGATGTTGGAGATGCACTGGAGCAAGCCATTGATGAAGCTGCCAGAATCATGCAGGACTCCTCTGCTCCAGTCCCTTCTGAAGAGGTAATCCCCCCTATCCCTACCTCTAACCCCATAAACCTTGTTAACCCATCAACCTCTCCCCCAGATAACCTTCCCCAAAATCCCCCATCTGCTCGTAGTGCCCCCATTGCCTCACCAGAGCAGACCCTCCCAGATACCCCTATATTCACTCCCTCTACCATGCCTACCCAAACACCTTCTCCCCCATCTTCCCAAACACCCCTTACCACAAACCCTTCTCCCCCTGCCCCTGTACCAGAGGTACCCTCCACTTCTGGTGCTGAACCTCCCCTACCTCCCTCTCCCACCTCTCAAACTACCATTCCTGTTTCTGTACCAGAAGTACCATCTGCTTCTTCTGGTGCAGAACAACCCCTTCCTTCCACATCTACCTCTCAAAATCCTACCCCTCCCCAATCCCATACAGAACAGGACCCAACCATCTCTATGGCTCTGGGTTTCCCTGCCCCTCCTTCTCCCACCTGTTTAACCAGCGATGATAGTGAAGATGAGGATGCTTCACTGGAGCCGGAGGCCTTAGCCCCATCCTCCTCTGCCTCTGGGCCCAGACCTTTCACTTTCTTATCTGTAGAAATGGGTCCCATTAGGCAGAGTATGAGTGTAAGTGCTCAGCTCTGGCTAAGAGAGCATTTTCCAATTCTGTTGGAGCACTTACCACTTTTGGCAGATCTTACTGATGCCAAAGTCTGGAGCAAGGCCAGACTAGAGGATGTGGAGGACCTCATGATGTTGCTGGAAGAAATGTCACCCTCCACATTCACTGCCTGGGAGATAGAGCTCAAGAAGAAGTTGAATATTCAGAACCCAGCTGAGCTGGAGACTCCAGAGGCAGCCAAGGTGTTGATTCGCACCTTGTTGATCCAGAGGGGAGTGATGATCTCCCCTGAGGGCCCCTCATACACTTTTGGCCCTCACTTCTCTTTCCCTCCAGAGCTCTACTCTGAAGAGGACGACTTTGATATCACTCATGCCGTGCTGCAAAAGATGAAGACATTCTTCAATGAACAGATCATGCAGATTGGGCGCTTCTCTAAGGCAATCCAACACATGGCCCCTGCTATGATTGAGCACCAGATTCGGCAGGAGAGGAGGATCTTTTTGAAGCAGATCAAGTCTACCTTCGCAGCTGCCAAAGCCTCTTTTAAGGCCAATGGACTCCTTGTCAAACTGGATGTTATGCACAGCCAGAAGCAGCTCCAGGAGTATGTGCTTGAGCAGCTGAGGCCAGCCTCTGTGTTGAAGGTGGAGATGGCTTCCCGGATGCTGCAGACTGCTAAGCTAAAGGACTCCCTCCAGGAGATGTTGGAGAAGCAGGAGAAGCTGGTTGCAGAATCAAAAGCTTACCTGGAGGAGGCAAAGCAAGTGCGTGATCTTCACTCTTCCTCCAATACTGTCTTGCCTGATCTCATTAGGCAGGTAGTGGAGCCCCTTATTGATGAAATTAAAAAGGGGGAAGAGAAGGCCAGAACTGATCTGGCGAAGACCACTAATGAGACCCTCTTTAGCCATGGTGCTCGTCTGGACCTGCTAGAGAACACCTTGGCCCAGGCAGAGTTGCAGAAGAAGAAGAAAGAGGAGCTCAAATCCCTTACCATGGTTAAGCAACTTGCTGCAGAAGAGGAATCATCAGAAGCAGAGCAGGATCCTATCTCTATCTCTGGACCTGCTAAGAAAAAGATAAGGAAAGTCAAGAAGAGCTTCCTAGAAGAAGTTATGGAGGAAGCAGAGAAGAGATTTCGTGAAGAGACGCCTGATGAGAGGCAAGCCAGAATAAGGAAGAACATAGATGAAGAGCAGAGGCTCCAATATGTTAGGAGGCGGAATAAGAAGAGCAGAGAAGTTGGTATCACTCCTGGTGCCAGTGGATCCAGTCAAAAGAGGAAGGCACCTGTTGAGGTAATGAACATCTTGCCTCTCAGGACAGAAGGGTCCTTTGACTCTACTGTGCCTGTTCCTCTGATAGAGAAGTGGAGATAAGCCAAGACTTTATGGTTCATTCAACACTACATCCAGAGGCCTCCACCAGAGGATGATGCTCTCATCAACAGAACCTTCCATTCCTGGATGAAACCCTATGATGCAGAGCTTTACAAGCAGCTGATGGATTCAACTATAGAGTTCAACCTGGAAGTCACTGCCCCTGAATTCCATTATCTCAACACTCCAATGGTAGGGGACCAGGTTGATTGTGCTGAATTGAAAAAATTGTACAAGACTAAGGTGTTGGTCAATTTCACTCCAACATCTTCTGCAGAGTTGAAGGCCATTCAAGATAGATTCTTTGACTGGTTTCTGGTGCCTAAAGAGAACAGAAGATATGCTTAGAATATGACCAGACTTGCTTTGTAATCTATAATCTCTTTTATCCTTATTATTAATGAAAGTATCATATCTTCTCTGTTCAAAAGACAACCTCTTGTTGTCTTAATTGTTTGCCTGATAAGATCTATTCTAAGGTCTTATCCTTTTACTGTTTTTATGCTTAAGTTTTATTTTGATCAGTTCTGGTTGTGTTTTAACTCCAACAAAAAGGGGGAAATTGTTAGGATAAATGTTGTATAGTTTTGATGAGTTAAAACAAACCAGAAAATGTAATAGGACCATCTGGACCTGTTAGCCAGATGATGAACTAGATTAGGACTTAGTCTATGGGGAACTGCCAGACCAGAAGACCTCACCAGAAGAGTCACCAGAAGACTCACCAGAAGATATTGACCAGAGGCAGAGAACTTTCCCCAGAACCAGACGAGTCCGGACCAAACGAGTCTGGTGAAACAAAAGATGCTCAGAATCATCTCCTGATTCTGATGAGCTATCTGTTTCATAACCAGATCAGGACCAGAAGACATCAAGGTTGCATGGTGTCTGGAATTGCCTTCTCTGGAGAGAATCAGAGTTTGGCATTGGAAGTTATTGACCGTTGGTAACTCAAATCAAGTCAACAAGATCAGGATTGGAAAGTCTTGAAGTCAATCAATCCAAGGATCTCACCAACCAAATCAATCAATTAGGGAATTGATTGATTGAAGCTTCCCTAAATAGAGGATCGGATTGGATTAGCTCTCCAACGGCTATTTCCTAATCACGTCTATAAATACAGAGTGCAATCTCAAGAAAAAGGGTTAGAGAGAATACATACGCGCACGAAGATACATTCCAAGCTCTTGTTTGTCAAGCACATAGCACTCTTACCTTGTTCATAATTACATATTCACTCTTAAGGAGTAGTTGGATTTCAACCTGTTCATCTACAAGATAAGGTTGAAGGCTGTTGTCTTTAGATCGAAGTTAGATCTAAAGAGTTTGTAAGAAGGAACTGGTACTTCACAATTCCAGTAAGTAAGTTGGTTGTTGGTTGGATAGTGAGACCCCTTTAATCAAGGGAGAGTGGACGTAGGATATTCAGATCTGAACCACTATATATCCGGTCTTATTTACTGTTTTCTGCATTTAATTTCTTGGTTATTTTAGTGTGCTCTTGTAAAAAGAACTTTGCCAAAGGCATTTACTTTAAAGCTTCCGCAATTTATCAATCTAGTGGGACCAACAAGTCCAGAGAGTAGCTCAGAAAAGACCAAAACTGATTCTAACATAGGTAATTAGTCTGAACACTCTGTAGAACAAGTTAGTACTGATGATGATGATGATGATGATGATGATGATGATGATGATGATGATGATGAATCCTTGGAACAAAAGATAGCTAGGTTAAGCAAAAGAAATCTGTTAATTGAGAGAAAGATTAGCATTGATGAATTCGAATCTAAGGGTCTTGTTAAATACTTAGAGGAAAGGAGTTTGATGCATGTTGTAACCTTTGTTGATGCTTTTGTTACTGATTGGGTTTATGAATTTTATGCCTGTCGGAAGAAGATTCATGCTAGAAGAAACTCTAGATGGTATGGGTCTGTAAGATTTAGGGATAGGAATGTTCCTTTCACTCCTGAGCTAATTAATCAGTTTTTACATGTTGAGAGTGTTGAGGAAGAAGAGGTTCCTCATATGGATGAGATTATTTATGCTCTGACTGGGGGTAGAGTAAACAAGTGGAAAAAGAATATGCTTGCTGCTTCATTGACTTCACTGTATTCTGTCTTACACAAACTTGTGGTGTATAACTGGATACCTTCTACCAACTCAACAAAAGTGACCAGGGATCAAGCTATTCTGATGTATAGGATGGTGTGATGAAAAATTTCAACCTAGGATTGGTTATTTTTCATCACATGATGAAATTTACTGGGAAGATCTCTGAAAGAGGCAACTTGCCTTATCCTGTGTTGATATATGGATATTTAAGGAGTCAAAATTTTGTCCATAGGAGAAATAAATTGTTGAGGGGGAGAGTGAGTTTGATGGGCATATCTCACTACTTGTTGTCTGGGAATAGAGTGCTAGATTTACCCTTACAAGAAGATGCTGATGAAGAAACTTGTTGGTCCCAAAATGGTTATCCAGCGGAAAGCGTTTTGAGTTTAATTTTTAATGAAAAACCCTTTAAAGAAAGTGCTAAAGGAAATGCAGAAATCTAAAGTGCAGAAAATAAAGAACACAAGGATTTATAGTGGTTCGGACTAACTTGTCCTACGTCCACTCTCCCTTTCTCCAAAGGGGACTTACTCTCCAACCAACGTACTCACTAACCACTGGAATTTCGAAGTACCAGCTCCTTCGTACAACTGCTTCAATCTTACGATCTAAGCCTTACACCAATCTATCTATACAGATAAGGATTGTGTGAATGGTCCAACTATAACTCCTAAAGAGTGTATATAAACTTGAAAGGACAAAGTGAGTGAGTGGAAGAGTTCGTGTGTTCTTGGTGTGCTCTCGCGCGACTCTTATCTCTTGAACTCATCACAACACTCCTATATATAGTTGTAGGAATTAACTAGCCGTTGGAAGCTAGAAATTCAAACAACCATAATTGGAGGAATATAATCAATCAAAGATTGATTATATGATTGATTAGTTGACTTCAATCAATCAATCAAATCCTCCATCAGTTGACTTCCAGATTGCCTCTTCTCAATCATTGAAACTCCAAGATCTCTTGTCTCCAGATAACACGCAGCCTCCATGTGGGTGAACTAATCTGTCTCCCTCATCTGGTCAGGACTCGT
Organism: Ballota nigra; assembly: GCA_947034835.1. NCBI lineage: Eukaryota > Viridiplantae > Streptophyta > Magnoliopsida > Lamiales > Lamiaceae > Ballota > Ballota nigra. The sequence goes on along the minus strand of OX344728.1, from coordinate 42,327,829 downwards.
CTGGTCTGGGGTCTTCTGGTCTGTTCAAGTCTGGGGATACATCTTCACTGAACCACGTCTGGGAGAGGTCTTCTGGCAGACTCCTCTGGTCAGACTCCTCTGGTCAGGCTCCTCTGGTCAGACTTCTCTGGCAGACTCCTCTGGTCAAACTCCTTTGGTCAGACTCCTCTGGTCAGACTCCTCATCTGCTCTGGACTGGACACCTCATCTGGTCACCTCTCATCTGGTCACCTCCTCTGATCAGAATCCTCTGGTCACCTCTCATCTGGTCACCTCCTCTGATCAGAATCCTCTGGTAACCTCTCATCTGGTCACCTCCTCTGATCAGACTCCTCCGGTCACCTCTTATCTGGTCTGCACAGATTTCTTCCCCCTTAACCAAAGACCTATTCTAGACCTAGACTAATCTGTAGCTGACTAACAGGTTCAGCTAGTCCTATTACAAGTTCTTTGTTTTAACATCTTCAAAACATCTAATCTATATTCTAACAATTTCCCCATTTTTGATGATGTTAACACTGAAAGAACTTAAAAATAAGACAAGACAAGAAAAATTTGAAATAACATGATAGAGAATCTAGCAGGCTGGGTCAACTGATCTTCCCCCTCAAAATATGCTCAGCTGATATTGGGGCAAAACATCAGCTGGTCTTCTTGTGTATCTGCAGGCAATCAACTTTTTGGTACCCTACTGGGTCCAGGGGGGTTAGCACAATTTTTAGGAAGCCACAAGAATAGATCATCCCTTTTTGAATCAGGTGATCTTATCTTTCTTCCATATATATCCACAAAAACACACTGAACATAAGAAGCTTCGACATGGTTATTTCTTCTAGAGGCTCTTCTTCTCTTATGAGCTTGTCCAGTAGAGGAAGTAACTTGTCTTAATGCAACAGACTTGAAATTCTTTTGATAAGGATAAGTCTTACTAGAACCATCAAAGGTTCCAGCTGGTCTGGCAGATGACTTGAAAGTCCTCTGCAGGTGAGTAGGAGTCATCTGGTTCTGCTTCGTTTGAGAAGATCCAGACTGTCTTCTACTCTGCTGGCCTGGCTGAGGTATTTTATTCTGGGTATAACCCTTCTTAAAATTCCTCCTCTGCCTTTTGGGTTTTTGAGTTTCAGTACTCATCTGCCCATTAGGCTGAGTTGCCTGGTCAGCTGACCTCTTGCATTTATCAATAAAATTTCTAGGCTGTTCTTCTTTCTGAACATGTGAGGATTTAGGTTTGGAATAACCAAGGCCTGTCTTATCATGCTCTCTTTGAGATGAGGTAGCTATGTGTGACACATCATTGCTTGCTGTAGTCAGCTGCTCCAGTCTCATTTTGAGCTTGTCCTCACTTTCTATTACAATTTTGTTTTGATGGAAGAGTTCATCAAACTTAGCTTTTAGCAGGTTATATTCATTGTCTTTCTCAAAGTTTTCAACAACCAACCTTTCTATCAGCTTAACTTGTTCAATACACCTGGTTGTCAAATCAGAAGACTCTTCAACTAGTGTATGATGTTGTTCAGCTGGTAGATTAGCTGAGTTGCCTAAACATTGTGAAAGCTTCTTATTTTCTGCTTTCAGCTTTGAGTTCTCATCTTCCAACTTTTGACAAAGTTGTATATATTTTTGGAGATCTAATAGCAGAGTTTGCGTATAAGACTCTGTTGGGAAAATGTATAAGACTTGTTTTGATTAGATGCCAACATGTCCCTCCCTAAGTTGTTTGTAAGTAAATTATTCAGTAGAGTTAGAGTTTAAATTAAACAGTTCTAAGTGTTAAGAACTGAAGTGCAGTTAGTAAAAACTAGAGTGTATTTTAGTATGAAGTCTGCTGAAGTGAAGTCCGCTGCAGTGAAGTCCGCTGAAGACTAAGTGATCTGAGAAAGAAGTCTAAGTCTTGAATGTTTTCTAAGTACATTCTCACTAAGACTAAATCTATCAGTAGAGGACGAAGGTCCACTGATGGGAACTAACAAAGTACATTTAATGCTAAACATATTTAAAGCTGTTAGTTAATCTGGTTGGAACAAGGCAAAATGAATTTCAGTGAAGCTTACAATAAATGAAGGAATAAGAAGGTTCTCATCAGAGGAGTTCCACCTAAAGCAAGACAAGAATCTGGGCATGCAGACTTAAGGTCCAATGAGAAGATGACACGTCAGTGTACCTTACTGACAGCCGACCTGTCCCAGCCTGACAAGTACCAAAAGTCTTTCACCTAGCAATCTACAGAAAGTTGGTGAACAAGCATGGTTTTGCAGCCGTTTCTTGACAAGACTTAAAGCTTCAAATAGAGCCGTTTGAACCAATCAGATACAAGAAGACTTACTACAGAAGATTCAAATCCAACGGGAAGATTTTCAAGGAAGCCTATAAATACAGAAGGACGTGCACATTTTATAAGTACGGGAAACTCACAAGATCAAAGCTATCTCTACATTCATAACTATCTAGAAACACTCGAAATTATCATTGTTTCCCAAGTGTTTCACAATTGTAGAGAAACTAACAAACCTTCTGTAACCAAGCTTAAAGCTATATCCAAACCTTAGAAAGAGATAATCCAATCCTAAGCCTTGAGCTAAACTTGTAAGGATTATCTCAAAATAGTTGGAACCAAAACCCTACTCAAAACCCTACTCAGTGTTTAGGTTGAGAGCTAGTGTTAAGTGGTGTTAGTAAGCTGATTGTTGTATCAGTCTGAAAGCTGGTTTGTTTTGGGAACTAGGACCTGGAATTTCCTAGTGATCAATCATCCTAAGAGAGGAAAAGTTGATCAGTGCACCTTGGCACTATAACACAAAGAATTCCAAGTGAAAGGAATTCTCCTGTTTGATCAGGCCAGTGGACGTAGGAGATTTATCTCTGAACCACTTTACATCTTGTGTACTTACATTCTGCTTTTTCATAAGTGTGTGTTAATCTCAAAGTTTATCAAAGTAAAACGAGTTTTCTAAAAGGGCTCACTAATCCGCATCTGAAAGCTAATTAGATAGTAGTTCAACTGAAAGTCTTGTGCTTTCAGTGGAGGTATTATCTCAGTAAGCTTTCACAGAGTAACTCTCAGCAGACCTCAAGTCCACTGACGAGCTACTGTCTTAAGTAACCTGATAAATTTTACAAGAAGTTTTAATTTGTAACCACAGGTGTATTCCCCCCCCCCCCATACACCTGTTTACTCGTTTCGGGACCATCAGACTCCTCTGATTGTTCAGAAAAAGAAGAATAAGAAGATGAAGAGGGAGTCTGATTGCATACCTCATCTGTCACAAGACATATCTCTTCGTCTGGTCCGTAATTGGATGATGAACCAGAAGTGGATACCTCTCCTTCCTCATCTGCGAAGCTCCTTTTGGAGTAACTCCTAGTGTTTCTTTTACTGCTTCTCTTCGAGCCCATTTCTGCAAAATATGTTAGCACAAAAAATATTTGGGTTTTCAAAAAATGGATCTGCCCTAGTGACCACCAAAATAATTTCAAAACAGTGGTCTGTAGGACACACTGCTCTGATACCACATGTTGGTCCCAAAATGGTTATCCAGCGGAAAGCGTTTTGAGCTTAATTTTTAATGAAAAACCCTTTAAAGAAAGTGCTAAAGGAAATGCAGAAATCTAAAGTGCAGAAAATAAAGAACACAAGGATTTATAGTGGTTCGGACTAACTTGTCCTACGTCCACTCTCCCTTTCTCCAAAGGGGACTTACTCTCCAACCAACGTACTCACTAACCACTGGAATTTCGAAGTACCAGCTCCTTCGTACAACTGCTTCAATCTTACGATCTAAGCCTTACACCAATCTATCTATACAGATAAGGATTGTGTGAATGGTCCAACTATAACTCCTAAAGATTGTATATAAACTTGAAAGGACAAAGTGAGTGAGTGGAAGAGTTCGTGTGTTCTTGGTGTGCTCTCGCGCGACTCTTATCTCTTGAACTCATCACAACACTCCTATATATAGTTGTAGGAATTAACTAGCCGTTGGAAGCTAGAAATTCAAACAACCATAATTGGAGGAATATAATCAATCAAAGATTGATTATATGATTGATTAGTTGACTTCAATCAATCAATCAAATCCTCCATCAGTTGACTTCCAGATTGCCTCTTCTCAATCATTGAAACTCCAAGATCTCTTGTCTCCAGATAACACGCAGCCTCCATGTGGGTGAACTAATCCGTCTCCCTCATCTGGTCAGGACTCGTCTGGTCTGGGGTCTTCTGGTCTGGTCAGGTCTGGGGATACATCTTCACTGAACCACATCTGGGAGAGGTCTTCTGGCAGACTCCTCTGGTCAGACTCCTCTGGTCAGGCTCCTCTGGTCAGGCTCCTCTGGTCAGACTCCTCTGGCAGACTCCTCTGGTCAAACTCCTTTGGTCAGACTCCTCTGGTCAGACTCCTCATCTGCTCTGGACTGGACACCTCATCTTGTCACCTCTCATCTGGTCACCTCTCATCTGGTCACCTCCTCTGATCAGAATCCTCTGGTCACCTCTCATCTGGTCACCTCCTCTGATCAGAATCCTCTGGTCACCTCTCATCTGGTCACTTCCTCTGATCAGACTCCTCCGGTCACCTCTTATCTGGTCTGCACAGATTTCTTCCCCCTTAACCAAAGACCTATTCTAGACCTAGACTAATCTGTAGCTGACTAACAGGTTCAGCTAGTCCTATTACAAGTTCTTTGTTTTAACATCTTCAAAACATCTAATCTATATCCTAACAATTTCCCCATTTTTGATGATGTTAAAACTGAAAGAACTTAAAAATAAGACAAGACAAGAAAAATTTGAAATAACATGATAGAGAATCTAGCAGGTTGGGTCAACTGATCTTCCCCCTCAAAATATGCTCAGCTGATATTGGGGCAAAACATCAGCTGGTCTTCTTGTGTATCTGCAGGCAATCAACTTTTTGGTACCCTACTAGGTCTAGGGGGGTTAGCACAATTTTTAGGAAGCCACAAGAATAGATCATCCCTTTTTGAATCAGGTGATCTTATCTTTCTTCCATATATATCCACAAAAACACACTGAACATAAGAAGCTTCGACATGGTTATTTCTTCTAGAGGCTCTTCTTCTCTTATGAGCTTGTCCAGTAGAGGAAGTAACTTGTCTTAATGCAACAGACTTGAAATTCTTTTGATAAGGATAAGTCTTACTAGAACCATCAAAGGTTCCAGCTGGTCTGGCAGATGACTTGAAAGTCCTCTGCAGGTGAGTAGGAGTCATCTGGTTCTGCTTCTTTTGAGAAGATCCAGACTGTCTTCTACTCTGCTGGCCTGGCTGAGGTATTTTATTCTGGGTATAACCCTTCTTAAAATTCATCCTCTGCCTTTTGGGTTTTTGAGTTTCAGTACTCATCTGCCCATTAGGCTGAGTTGCCTGGTCAGCTGACCTCTTGCCTTTATCAATAAAATTTCTAGGCTGTTCTTCTTTCTGAACATGTGAGGATTCAGGTTTGGAATAACCAAGGCCTGTCTTATCATGCTCTCTTTGAGATGAGGTAGCTATGTGTGACACGGCATTGCTTGCTGTAGTCAGCTGCTCCAGTCTCATTTTGAGCTTGTCCTCACTTTCTATTACAATTTTGTTTTGATGGAAGAGTTCATCAAACTTAGCTTTTAGCAGGTTATATTCATTGTCTTTCTCAAAGTTTTCAACAACCAACCTTTCTATCAGCTTAACTTGTTCAATACACCTGGTTGTCAAGTCAGAAGACTCTTCAACTAGTGTATGATGTTGTTCAGCTGGTAGATTAGCTGAGTTGCCTAAACATTGTGAAAGCTTCTGATTTTCTGCTTTCAGCTTTGAGTTCTCATCTTCCAACTTTTGACAAAGTTGTATAGATTTTTGGAGATCTAATAGCAGAGTTTGCGTATAAGACTCCTCTGATTGTTCAGAAAAATAAGAATAAGAAGAAGAAGAGGGAGTCTGATTGCATACCTCATCTGTCACAAGACATATCTCTTCGTCTGGTCCATAATTGGATGATGAACCAGAAGTGGATACCTCTCCTTCCTCATCTGCGAAGCTCCTTTTGGAGTAACTCCTAGTGTTTCTTTTACTGCTTCTCTTCGAGCCCATTTCTGCAAAATATGTTAGCATAAAAAAATATTTGGGTTTTCAAAAAATGGATCTACCCTGGTGACCACCAAAATAATTTCAAAACAGTGGTCTGTAGGACACACTGCTCTAATACCACATGTTGGTCCCAAAATGGTTATCCAGCGGAAAGCGTTTTGAGTTTAATTTTTAATGAAAAACCCTTTAAAGAAAGTGCTAAAGGAAATGCAGAAATCTAAAGTGCAGAAAATAAAGAACACAAGGATTTATAGTGGTTCGGACTAACTTGTCCTACGTCCACTCTCACTTTCTCCAAAGGGGACTTACTCTCCAACCAACGTACTCACTAACCACTGGAATTTCGAAGTACCAGCTCCTTCGTACAACTGCTTCAATCTTACGATCTAAGCCTTACACCAATCTATCTATACAGATAAGGATTGTGTGAATGGTCCAACTATAACTCCTAAAGAGTGTATATAAACTTGAAAGGACAAAGTGAGTGAGTGAAAGAGTTCGTGTGTTCTTGGTGTGCTCTCGCGCGACTCTTATCTCTTGAACTCATCACAACACTCCTATATATAGTTGTAGGAATTAACTAGCCGTTGGAAGCTAGAAATTCAAACAACCATAATTGGAGGAATATAATCAATCAAAGATTGATTATATGATTGATTAGTTGACTTCAATCAATCAATCAAATCCTCCATCAGTTGACTTCCAGATTGCCTCTTCTCAATCATTGAAACTCCAAGATCTCTTGTCTCCAGATAACACGCAGCCTCCATGTGGGTGAACTAATCCGTCTCCCTCATCTGGTCAGGACTCGTCTGGTCTGGGGTATTCTGGTCTGGTCAGGTCTGGGGATACATCTTCTCTGAACCTCATCTGGGAGAGGTCTTCTGGCAGACTCCTCTGGTCAGACTCCTTTGGTCAGGCTCCTCTGGTCAGACTCCTCTGGTCAGACTCCTCTGGCAGACTCCTCTGGTCAGACTCCTCTGGTCAGACTCCTCTGGTCAGACTCCTCATCTGCTCTGGACTGGACACCTCATCTGGTCACCTCTCATCTGGTCACCTCCTCTGATCAGAATCCTCTGGTCACCTCTCATCTGGTCACCTCCTCTGATCAGAATCCTCTGGTCACCTCTCATCTGGTCACCTCCTCTGATCAGACTCCTCCTGTCACCTCTTATCTGGTCTGCACAGATTTCTTCCCCCTTAACCAAAGACCTATTCTAGACCTAGACTAATCTGTAGCTGACTAACAGGTTCAGCTAGTCCTATTACAAGTTCTTTGTTTTAACATCTTCAAAACATCTAATCTATATCCTAACAAAACTCCAGAACAGAACCAACATGTTCCTGATCCTGCTCCTGCACAAGATACTGCAAAGAATGTTGGGAACATACCTAGCAACATTCCTTCTCCTACAACACATTCCTTGAATATTCACCTGAGTTTATTCAAACACAACTAAAGCACTTGCAGGACTCTATAGATGAACTCCAATTTCTGAAGAACTACTGGGAAAACCTACTTTATGCCACAACAAGGGGAGTACCAGTTGCTGCTGCTCGAGGAGTTGAGATTCATGAGATGGATGATGTTGTTGAACCTGCTGCTAAGGGTGCTGAAGAAGGAAGGACAATTGTTGATGAAGCGGTTGCAACTGGACCTGATGATGCTGGGAGAAGTGCAGATGCTGCTGAAGATGTTGTTGCAAACCTTGCAACAATTCATATCCAGGGAGCAGAGGAAGATGAGTTGTATGGAGATCTTCCAGATATTTCTGCCAAAGTTTGAGTTGTTTTAGAGACTGGAGGAAGCACAATTTATGGGGGAGCTTAGTGCAAGATGCTTGTAGCTGCAGCTGTATATTTTATACAGTGCTCTCAAAGTTCCTTTTTGTGTTATCTCTAAGTACTCTTGTTTTTATTATGCTTTTGATTAGTTTTCTCTAATAGTAAGTTTTAATTTCTGAAAGACAATATTATATTAGTTGTTAGGTTATTATATTAGAATTGATAGGATTTATTTCAGTAATTTCTATTGAAAGTGGTGAAACCCGCCGATGAAGGAGGTCCGTCCCCAAGATCGTTGTTGGGATACCAAAACGTATACGATTATATATAAGACCTAAACATGCATCTGAAGACAAGTTTAGATTTGTTACCCTTGAAGACCAAAGCGTTGATTCCACTAGAGATCTTCTAGTCTATCTCCCAACCTCGTTTGAATACTGGGTGGACGGCGAACTAGCGAACATGGAGAAAAGTTCCTCCGAATATCGTCTCCTCAAAACCCTACTCACGAATTTCGGCTGCTGCTCATTTTTTCTTAGAGTGCTAGGGTTTCAAAGATGAAATTGAAGCCTTTATATAGACTCCTTAGGTTTCATGGGCCATACTAGGGATCTGTTAGAAGGTATAGGGTTTGGGCTCCTCACGGACCCAAATACTCTTATGTTCAGCCCAGAACATTTATTTGGCCCATGAACATTAATTCATTCCACTAGAGAATTAATGTTGCACTCTCGTCCTATCCCGAACCGAATCAGGGCTTCTATTAGACTCTATAATTTCCCGTGTTAAAGATATCGCACGTCCATTAATTATTAAAGCTTCTGACCGCTTTAATTAATTAACATCTATTAATCCTTAAGTAGTACCACTCAACCTTGTTGTCATATGGATATAATCCACCTGCAGGGTTTAATACGACAATCCTTTATGAGTTTCCTCAAGGGGACGTCATCAACCTGGATCACCAGGACACGGTGCCCTAATGCCAATAAATAGATATCATGGGAACGATGCCACTACCCAAAATACATAGTGTGATGAATCAAACAAGATTCTTACCCATGGTAAATCAAAGTAGTGAACAAGCGCTCCACACATCTAGATATCACACTTAGGGTTAAGAATTACAAGAGTCACCAAGACCTTTAGTTCTTCATGACAGTCAGAATAGAAGAACATGTCTTAACTGTGATCTATTCAATACGACATAGCGTACTAGTATAAACTAATGGCCAAGACAAGCCACCAACAAGTTCATACTACAACTGATACGAATAGTTATGTCTAGAACTATCTCAGTTGTGAATACTGTTTATATCTTATAAGGAACCGATAATGTGATCTTCTGTATGACTACAAACTCACCACATTATCTACAATATAAGATAAGCAGACATACAAGCAATTAATAAGATTGCAATAATGTGAAAAACCATTTATTTCAGATAATAAGGAAATCAAATATACTACCAAGAAAGCGCAACAAAAGTTTGTTTTACAGTATACACCAACAGAAAGTTGTAATTTGAATGGGTAAACACTATGTTACTCATTTTGTTTATTTTAATGAGCATATATGATGATGTTCATTTGGTTTGAGTGAGCAAATGTTTGTTCATTCTGATTTTGGTGAATTAACTTATTGTTATTTCATATTGATTTTGGTGATTCAACTTATAGTTGTTCATCTTATTTTTTGACTATTTTGCTACACACGTGTGAAAAGCTAAGTGTACAATATGATGTTAATCTCTATTGTACATACATCACTGACTTATATATTGAAAAATATATACATCAGGTCTGTTGTAGAAGAAAGGTCAAATTGGGGGAGATTGTTAATATTGTTGGTAGTGAAGTATTCACTATTTACTTTGAAACAACATGAATTTGCACTTTCTTGTCATTAACTAATACTTTATGATCAAATGTTGTCTTAGATGTTTTAACATGCAGGATGAAGATCTAGAAGGATCTACAAGTCTTTGGAATACTCAATGTTGCAGTAAATGTTGTAAGCATTGGTTACAACATGGGCAGTTACGGGTTCCAGAAGGATCTACAAGGATCTACAAGGACCTACACGATCCAGGCTATTCCAGGATATTTTAGAACGATCTAGATCAGGCTGTTGCATTAATAAACATCAGAAATCAAGATAAGATCGTGGGATAATATGAGATCACATGAAGAAGTTATTTTCGGATTGAAGACCTCCATCTATAAATAGAAGCCGCAGTCTTTAGTACCAAGTGTGGAGTAAACAAGTACACCTACTCTAGCGTTAATCCTGAGTTCAAAGGTGATAGGGCAGTTATTCCAACATTTATGTTATGCCTAGAAATTTAGTACATCTCGCATAACTTGCGGTTAATCCTATATCCATAGATAGAGAGATCATAGATATAGAGTGAGATCAACTTTGACGGTGTATATGTTATACACTTAGCCAATTTAGATTTGATATGAGATATCGAGTCTTGTTTCCGTTGTGAACGATTTTACTCTTCACACAACTTTTGTATCACTAATCTTATAATAGTGAATGTTTCGCCGTAAGGCTAGCACAAGCTATTTTATATAGTTTGTGTTAAAAAAGTATTCCATCTTGTAATAGTGTGTTTAAGTCTTCCATTGTACAAGTTTTTATTTCTGATTTTCCAGATTGTTGTAGTGTTTGCTTTAACATCTGTTACAACATCTATACTTTATAACACACGCACACCTTCATTGTCATTTGTATTTTTATTGTTGTCTAGTATTTGGGAATGGAAGAAATTGACACTAGTGCTCGAGGCAAAAATTTTGCTGCCAACACGAGTTCTAGGAGGACTTGGTCCCTCAAGGAAGATCAAGTCTTGTTGAATGCGTTGAAGGATCTAGTGACAAATGGATATAAAGAAGATAATAGCTTCTGGACTGGATACATGTTGGTGTTGGAGAGTAAGCTGAAGGAACAACTTCCCGTATTGATCTCAAAGGAGAACCACTTATAAATTCAAAGATCCATGTTTGGAAGAAACTCTATTCATCCTTGAGACAGATGTTACAATGGTTCTGGATTAGGAGTTCTGAATGATCAACATATGGTTGATGCCACTACAGACAAATGGGATGATCAAATTAAGGTTACTACAATAACACAATTTGCAAAACTTTTATATTTGTGCTTTGTACATCTTTGTGCTAACGAATATTATTATACATGCAGAAAGATCCATAGGCTAAGAAACTTAGAGGGAAGTCTTTTACGTTTTTTAATGATTGGAAGGAAATTTTCGGGAAGGATGGTGCTAATGGAGAAAATGTTTCGGGTTTTGCAAATGTTGTCCAACCCGAGCCCGAGCCTTCAACTAGAGGTGACAAATCACAAGAAACTCCATCCTTTGATCACTCTGAAGCTGAATTTCAATCTGCACCTAGACCAGAGGGTAGCTCAGCTACTCATAAGAACAAAAGCAAAAAACGGAAGATAATTGACCAGCCTACTGATCATTTCATTGATTCCATGAGCCTTTTCTTTAAAAAAAACTGACACTAAGATTGACGAGATTACATCCCAGATGTCTAAAGTTGCAAAAGATTCTGGCTCGAATTATGATGCGGTAAAAAAAAGGAAGGGTTGTACGACATACTTTGCAGGTAAGATAATTAGTTGTATGATTCTACAATATTTTTTTCTTGAATAGAAATGGGTGTTGTATATGTGTAAAATTTAATTGTTTTAATTATTATTTTGTCTAGGTTTGTGTTCCTCGCGCTACCAATGTGAGTGCGGGTTTCACAGTATTTTGCCAAGACTCCGAATGAGCTGGACTTGTTCTATAGTTTTCCAAATGATGTGAAGGCTGAATTTTTGCTGAACATAACAAAATCTATCTAGTTTTTGTTGGTGGAGTTGACATTGAGTTCCTTTTTGTTGATCAAATTTATTTCCATGCATGAATTTAAAACTTGACTAGATATTTTTTTATGTTATGTTGTGATTTTTCTTTGAGATGGCTATGTGGGGTAATAGACTCTATGAAAATTATAATATGAGACGATTATGTGGGGTAATAGACTATATGAAAATTATAATATGAGACGGTTATTTGGGGTAATAGACCGTATGAAAATTATAATGTAATTTACATGTTTTGTAGTAGAATCGCTTATTTTTGGACCAAAAAATCGATTTTTAAGTGTTTGCAATTATTATTTTAATAATTTATAATTTATTTCGGAGAAATTACTCAAACTTTTTTTTTATTATGGAGAATTGATTCTCATAAGACCCATAAATTTTTTGTCTCTCAAAGTAAAAATGCAATACTGATTTTTTTTTTTTTTCCGAAAATACTATGACTTTTAAAATCATTTTAATATGAGGATAAATGTGGTATTTAACACATCAATCTCACCTAATCACTCAATCCAAACATAACATTAAGTTTTAGACATAATAAAATCCTACAATCCAAACCTACATTGTCACTCAAATAATCACATCTAATTCAATCCCTTCAGCCTAATCCCATCTAATCCAATCATATCTAGTTCAATCATGTCCCCTGAACCAAACAGCCCCTATGTCAACTCATATTCATTTTCCTTTTAAAAAGTCAACTGTGCAATGTGTTTTGGGACGGAGGGAGTAAATAGTAATTACAGTTTTGTTAATAAGAAAAAGGATATATGAATATCACTACTATTTTCAATTTTAAACAAAGTAATCATTACTCCACTTGATTAATTTTCTCCATTTTTATAATTATCCTCCTTAATCATTATTTTTATCTATCTATTCCAAAATTATAGTATAACACTAGGGATGTATTCACCATAAAAACAATCATTCATTCAACACATTAAGAATAAAGAGAGAAAAATATTTTTTACTGTCATTACCATTGAAAATTTTAAAACAAACGTCCCCTTTAAGTTTTTTCAATTTTGTCATATATTCATGAATATTTCATGTGAACCACGGGTATTAAAACGAATTTTTTTAAGATTAGATAAATACATACTTCATCCCTCCCCTCTTAACTTTCATAGGTGGGGTGACATACACTTTAAGAAAAATTGCTTTATGGACTTTTTGAACAAATGAATGAAAATATTTTGAATTAAAGTGTGTATTGTAATAGTGTTTTATTTCCATATTTGGAGTGTAAAACTTATTATGGGACATTTCAAATAGAAAAGTGTGAAAGTTATTAGGGGACGGAGGGAGTAAGAAGTAATTGGATTTAAGTCTATCTTGAAATTTTTTATATATTATTCCCCCATCCAACAAAAGTGTGTTCACTTTTCTTATTTGTTTGTCCACTAAAAGAATATGATTTTTTTATTTGTCAACAATCATTTTAACTGTACGCTCACAAATAATTATTTAATTTATATTTTATTTTAATGTTATTTTTATTAAAATAGCAATGGAACACTACTTTGATGGACGAAGGGAGTAGTATATATTATTGTATGCATAACCGTCATGTGTAGATGCCCGACGTAAAAGTTATTGTCCCCAAACCTTTAAATGCTTCGATTATTCGGTGGAATTTAAAAAATGGATAAATAAGTTAAATTTCAAACACTCTCCAAAGAAAAAGTGAAATTTAAAAAAATGTGGAGCCTACATAATATTTATGTGTGTGAGCATTCCCTTTTAAGTTAAATAATAATTTTTTTATAAAACTGATGGTCCCGTTTTCGAAGGGCAAAATGGGAATTCAGGAGCAAAAACTTTTTTTTAAAAAACCTTTTCCTCAGGGAGTTCAGCAAGAGGAGTAATACTCAAGTCACTGCTCTGCTCAGAGGCTGAGTTACCAAGTCAGTGAAAAGGCTTGGAGTCTCATGCTCTGAGCAAGGACAGTGGCTTGAGATGCTGAACTCTCGAGTGCGTTAAAAAGCACAGCTTGCACTCTGACTGAGTTCAGTGACGGAATACTCAAGTCACTGCGTTGCTAAGAGTCAGAGCACTCAAGTCAGTCCAAACTGACTTGTGAGCTCAGGCTCTTAACAAGGCAGTGACTCGAGAGACTGAACTCTCGAGTGCTAGCCTAAGCTTGTCAGTGAGATTGGTTCTCCCTGACTAAAATACTTAGCTAATCTTCTTTTCAAACTTTCCAAGTACACTCAGAGAGCATACAATACAAATAATTAGCAAGTGCTTAGACAATAAACAACGCTCAGTTTAACGTGGTTCAGAGACTCAAGCTCTTACATCCACGGCCTGATTTAACAGGAAATCCACTAACTTGGATTCTTGTTTTTAACGTTCCAAGGTGCACTTACAACTGGACTCACGCCACTCCCTGGGCTGCCTCTCCTCACCTCACTACAAACCTAACAATCTTCTGAAAGGGTTTAGTTTGGTTTGGTTTTCTCCAACTAGGTGAGGTTTTCCTTTACAATGTGTTAGCCTTAAAGCTAAGATTAGGAAAACCTCTCTAAGCTAAGAGTTACAAGCTTGACACTCAATGAATATAGGTGATAACCCTAAGGGTCAGTGTCGTGGGTGTGTAACACTTCCTTATGACTCCCTAACAACTAACACACCCTCACAGCTTGTAGGTGTTTATTTTCTTCTTTCACACGCCTTTACAATGAAGCTATGAGCTTGTATTTATAATGGGGATTCAAATGTATCCATTGGAGGGAAGATACATTTGAATCCAACATTTAATGGTTTCAACCACTTTTCTCGGAATGCGGCCTTTGTCAGTGTCAGAGTTGCTGCCTCGTGCTGATTGGTCCACGTGGCCTGGATTCACGGATCTTTGACTCAGTGGGTTTGACTAAGACCCACAGACTTTAGGTAGCTTCCTCCTTCACTGAATGATGATCTTCAGTGGACTGAACTTCTTCAGTGTGGTTGTCTTTCAGAGACTGTTTGAAGATCACTCCAAGAAGTTTGTCATAAGGCTGAATGACAAACTTCCCTGACCACAGTAGCCTGACACCTTCAGGGCCTACTTGGTGCAGCACTGATCCTCCTGATCATGCTCTTCACTGAGTGGTCCACCTGACTTAGCTTAGATCAGCCTGGTTTACACTCAGTGGGACATCCTTCAGGCTTCTCTTCTGGTTCAGGTTGCAAGCATGACTTCAGTCAGTTCTTCTGGGTGTCATCTTGATATCTTCAGGCTGTGTTGCTGAGTTCCCCCTCACTGAGTTCCCCCTCAACTGAACAGCCTATTCTACTGAAAGCTAATCTAGCCTGACCTAAAACAAAGGAAACTATCCTAACTGCTTTCAAACCTATTACATATTTTGGAAAATCAGCAAAACTAAAATACATATCCCAACAAAAACTATATTAATGTATGGAATATTTGATTTGTGTTGGGTTGGGTTTACCAAATATGTGGAGAAACCCAACAACCAAAAACTACAAAAACTAAAATTTGTTTTGGCAGATTGTAATACTTGAAATTTTGTTCATAGTGAATTTTTGGGTGGACTTCGGTACCATGGTTTTTACTCCTCACATTGAGGAGGTTTTTCACGTTAAAATTGCTCGTGTTATTGTGTGGTGATTATTTTTCTTTTCTGTGCATTATATTCTTAGTATTGTTTTCTACTTGATTCACACAAGAGAGGGATAATTGATCATTCCACTACATAGATGAATAAGTTCTTTGTTGAGTATTCATGTGTTTATCCTAACAAAGTGGTATCTGAGCGGGTTTCTGCTCTGTGGCTTGTGGTGAATATGGAAATGAATACTAATAGGATGGTGAATCTCAATGGTTCAAATTATTATGTATGGAAAGGGAAGATGGAGGATCTTTTATACGTGAAATATTTCTACTTGCCTGCATTTGAGACCAACAAGCTTGATGGTAAAATAGATGGTGAATGGAACATAATGCATCGTCAAGTGTGTGGTTACATTAGGAAATTGGTGGATGATAATGTGTTGAACCATGTTAGTGGAGAAACAAATGCACCGTCATTATGGGAAAAGTTGGAGCAATTGTATGCTAGAAAAACTGGGAACAATAAGTTGTTTCTAATCAAGCAGTTGATGAGTTTGAAATTCTAAGATGGCACTCCTATGATTGATCACATAAAATCATTCTAGGGCATCATTAATCAATTGTCGGGAATGAATATCAAGTTTGAAGATGAAGTACATTGCTTATGATTTTTTGGTACATTGTCGGATTCGTGGGAGACTTTTTGGACATCTTTGTCTAATTTAGCCCCCGATGGTACCATTACCATGGATTTAGTAAAGGGCAGCGTTTTGAACGAGGAAATGAGAAGAAAATTGCAGGGCTCTTTTCAACAATCGGAGGTTTAGGTCATAGAGAAAAGGGAGAGAAGTAAAAATAGAGGTCCAAAAGGCAAACAAAAGGGCAAGAGCAAATCCAACAGATATAGCAAAGTTGAGTGTTGGAACTATCAAGCTCCAGGTCACATAGCAAAGCATTACAGAAAACCCAAGCAAGATGACAAGAATGATAAAGGAAAAGAAAAGAAGAATGAAGAAGCGAAAGAGGATGATCGAGTATACGCTGCAACAAGTGATTTTCTTATCTTTCGTGACTATAAAGTTGTTAATCTTGCATATCGTGAGAGTAGTTGGGTGGTTGATAGTGGTGCATCCATACATGCCACATCTCAGAGAGATATGTTCATATCTTACATGTGAAGTTACTATGAAAATGTTAGGATGGGTGATGATGGCTTAGCTAAAGTCATTAGTGTTAGAGATGTATGTTTGCAGACTGGTAATGGTGCTACACTAGTTTTGAAAAATGTGAAGCATGTGTTTAATCTTCGGTTGAACTTGATATCCGTTGGGAGACTTAATGATGAGTGTTTCTGCAGTTTGTTCTTTGATGGTCAGTGGAAGCTCACAAGAGGCTCTTTGGTTATTGCTAGAGGCCAAAAGCATTCCTCGTTGTACTTGTTGCAAGAAAAGCTACTTGATCGCTCTATAAATGCAGTAGAGAATGAGGGGATATTCGAGTTGTGGCATAGCAGACTCAGCCATACAGTGAGAAGGGAAATCTTATTCCAGACTTGAAGAATGCATCTTTGAAGAAGTGCTCTCACTGTTTGGCAGGAAAGCAAACCCAAGTTGCTTTCAAGAGCTCAACTCCTTTCAGAGCATCAAGTATACTTGATTTAATTTATTATGATGTTTGTGGTACTATGAAAATAAGAACTCTTGGTGGTGTATTTTGTGACTTTTATAGATGATCACTCAAGAAAGACTTGGATCTACACATTAAAGACAAAAGATCAAGTTCTCGATGTGTTCAAGCAGTTTCATGCCCTATTTGAGAGGCAAACTGGGAAGAAGCTGAAATGCATTAGATCGGATAATGGAGGGGAGTACATCGGTCCTTTTGATGAGTATTGCAATCAGTAAGGTATCCGACATCAAAAGACTCCTCCAAAGACTCCTCAGTTGAATGGGCTTGCAGAAAGGATGAACAAAACATTGGTCGAGAGAGTAAGATGTCTGCTATCAGAAGAAGGATTGTCTACATCATTCTAGGGCGAGACTCTGAATACTATTGTGCATGTCTTAAATCTTACACCATGTGTTCCTTTAGACTTTGATGTTCCAGATCGAATTTGGTCGAAAAAGGATGTTTCCTATAATCATTTGTGGGTCTTTGGATGTAAAGCATTTGTGCATATTCCCAAAGATGGAAGGTCTAAGCTGGACATGAAGACTTGAGAGTGTGTGTGTGTAATACCCTAGATTTTCATGATCTTATCTGCTTTACTAAATACTTTATAATTCTTCATGAATCTATGTGACGCATTTACATCCAAATGTATGCAAAGGCACGTTTATATGTTTTAATTACTCGATATTTATAATTAACGTATTATTTGCTCAATACATGCTTATTCTTGAGACTTTCTAATTTTTATATGTCCTTTATTTTATGTCTTAAAGTTTTTAATTTAGGAATTAATATAGTCCTTAAGTATAGTAATTTATTTCATAAGTTATAAGTTGTAAAATGAATGTTTCTTTAAGAAACAAATTACGTATCGATTACTCGATGTTTTCTGTGATTAGTATATAGACTTTGTAATTTATTTAGAGTCCTAGAAGAGTTTTAATTTTATTTCATAAGATAGTATAGGTAAATTGTATGCATAATGTACCTTAAAATTATTAAATAATTTAGAAAATCATAATTTTATTTATTTTTAATTATTAAATTCAAAGCATACATGTGTCATAACTACAAGACACAAAATTTCTCTTGAAAACTCTACAATTTTCGGCCAAGTAGAGGAAAGTAGGAAGAATGGTGAAGTTTCAAGAAATTAAGGTCAAATTAGGAGAATCAAAGTCAAAATTAACAACTAACCTAAAAAAGCCATGTGTTTAATAAACTAATCTCGAAGATTACTCCACAACCTTCCTCAAAGTCGGCCAAGGGGAGACTGAGTAGCCTCCAAGGTTGGCTTCCACTATAAATACATGTTCATCCATGCAAAAATAAATATAAGAAAAAGTTTAAAGAAAATTTCACAAATACTACTACTCTTACACTTAGAAATTGCAAAGGAAGGAGAAGGAATTTCTTTTAGCTACCAATCTCTAAGTAAGTTTCTCTTCTTGAATAAGTGATTAATTAAATTTTAGTATGAAATTTATGCATGAAATATGAATTAAATGATAGGAAAATAAGTTATGATAAGTGATTTGTATGATATATATGTTTTACTTTACATTTTGAATGTTTAATTCAATTTCTTCATATGTTATGAAAAAAATCATGTTTATTACTTGATTATCTATGCTTTAAAATAAGAAATAATGAAATTATATGATTTAAAGTGGATTTAAGATGATATGTTCTTCATGTATGCATTAAACCGAATTTATGGACCAACTTTTGTATAAATTTCGTTTTGACCAATTCCTTAGATGGAAAAGTCTGAAAAATATACTCCCTCCGTCCAATATTAGTAGGCCTACTTTTTGGGCAGTTATTTTTTGTCATAAGTTGGAGGGTATTATGAGGTATTGTGAGGTTTATTTATCAATAAATTTATTGTTTATGGAAAATATAAGTATCATATTTTCCATAAATAATAATTTTATTGATAAATGAACCTCACAATACCTCATAATACCCTCCAACTTATGACAAAAAAAAACTGTCTAAAAGTAGGCCTACTAATATTGGACGGAGGGAGTATATGTGAAAGTAGACTAGTTATGTAACATTAGGTTTCAAATTTCATAGCTATTGGAAGAGTATTCAATGTATGGTGATTTTTCAAAGTTGAACTAGGGTTTTGGACTCTTTAACAGGAACAATAGGAGTTTGCTATGATCTGGGGATAATCTGTTAGGTTTTTATAGAAAACCAAAGTATTTTGATAATTTACATGAAGTTGAGAGTTCATGGTTAAAAGTTTAGAAGTATTGGACTTATGGTTGATTTATGGTGAATTTTTAAAGTTAAGTGATCAAAATCGATAGCAGTGTGTTCATCATGAATTATGTGATTTTTGGTAAGAGGTTTGAGAAATCTAAAAGTATGGCGATAAACTTTATTGACTTGGGAATCTACTGTTCAAATTTCATAATTTCTGGACGTATAGATGATTTAATATGAATTTTCAAAGTTAAGTGTATAATCTGCCAAAAACCGAAATTTTGTATAAGAATTTCGAAATGGTCCGTTTATATTTTTATGGTCGATATCTATTTATAACTTGTTATTTGATAATTTTAGACAGTTAATTGATATTTGTGTTTTAGTATACAATATTTGAGTATGTATTGAGATTTGAATTCAAGTCATTATAATCGTACGAGTGTAATATGTGAATTTTACGATTTATATAAAAAATGAAGGGATAAGTAACAATGTTTCTATTGTAAATTTTTTTACTTGTAGGTATAAACCTGCAAGGTGGGGAATCACTTCACTCTTCACCGAGTGTTTTATTATTATTTTAATTGCACTTATTAAATGTTGAATGTTAAATATTTTGAGTCTGACCCGCTATCGACTGGCCCCTGAGATAGTCCAAATATATTTGGCAAATGAGATAGTCCGGTCGCTCCGGCACCACGAGTTGGTCGCGCCACCCAAGGAGATACCCGGTGAAATTCCGGGGGCTCACATGTTATAAACAATTGATATTTAGTTTGTGCAATTAACAAGAGGTTTCCCACTAAGTGTTTTCAAGCATTTATCCCTTTCACTTTTAAATTTTTTGGATCCGGACGTGAGCGAATGAACTCGGCGGGATGTGGAGTCTTCTGAAAAACTTTATGTTTTAAGAACAATATTTTGAATTTTGTATTGTAACTTAAGTTACAGTCAAACTTATTTACTACTTCCGCTGTTTAGATGTGTGGCGTGTGTATATTTTAATATAAAGTACTATTTTAGTAACGTTCTTACTTGTGCCACATCATATTTTCCGTACTATTTTAAGTGGGGACGTTACATTGTGTTTCTTGGTTATGGCCAAGATGAGTTCGATTATAGATTTTATGACCCCATGGAGAAGAAGCTTATCAGAAAGTCGAGATGTTGTGTTTGTTGAGGATCAAACCATAAGAGACATCGAGAAGGTGGATAAATCAGTTTCTATACCTAATGATGACTTGATTGACTTGATTGACTTGAAAATAGTTCCTCATGGTCAAGGTCAAGTAGAAGCTGAAGAGGAGAATCAGGATCAGCTTGATTTCGGTAATGATGATGGTCCTTTACTGGAGGGAGAGAATACCGATCAGCCACTACCACCTGAAGTTCCAGAACCAGAGGTTCAAGAACCACCCAGAAGAACCAGTAGAGTTTATATACCTTCTAGGTTATATCCTCCTGATCAGTATGTGCTCTTGACTAAAAAGGGAGATCCTAAATGCTATGAAGAAGCAGTTCAAGGTGCACACAAGAATGAGTGGTTGAAAGTAATACAAGATGAGATGAAGTTCTTGCATGAAAATGACACATTTGATCTGGTGAAACTACTAAAGAGGAAAAATGCTTTGAAGAACAAGTGGATGTACAGGATAAAGCAAGATGAGCACACCTCAAAGCCACGATTCAAAGCTAGATTGGTCATCAAAGGTTTCAGCCAGAAAGTGGTGGTTGATTTTGAAGAAATTTTCTCTCCAGTGGTCAAGATGTCTTCCATCCGTTGTGTGCTTGGTTTGACAGCTAGCCTTGACTTGGAGGTTGAGCAGATGGATGTCAAAACCTTTTCTCTTCATGGTGAGTTAGATAAAGAAATGTACATGGTGCAACCTGAAGGGTTCAAGGTGAAGGGAAAAGAAGGTCATGTGTGCAAACTAAAGAAAAGTGCCTACGGTTTGAAACAAGCACCCAGACTGTGGTATGAGAAATTTGAGTCAGTTATGGGGGAGCAAGGCTACCGGGAGACCATTTCTGATCATTGTGTGTTTTTTCAGAGGTTCTCGGATGATGATTTCATCCTTGTTGCTTTATGTTGATGATATATTGATTGTTGGCAAAAATGTTTCAAGAATTGACAGGTTGAAGAAACAGTTGAGAAAGTCCTTTGCCATGAAGGACTTGGGGCCAACAAAGAAAATTCTTGGTATCAACATCCCCTGAGATAGAGCAAACAAGAAGTTGCACTTATCACAAGAGAAATACATTGAGAAAGTGCTTGAGAGATTCAATATGAGCAAAGCTAAAGTAGTCAGTTCTCCTCGTCACTCACTTTAAGCTTGGTGCTCATCATAGTCCTTCATCCGATGAAGAGAAGGAAGCAATGAGGAGAGTTCTATATGCTTCAGCCGTGGGAAGTTTGATGTACACAATGGTGTGTACGAGGCCAGACATAGCTCATGAAGTTGGTGTTGTTAGCCGTTATTTGTCTAATCCGGGAAAGGGGCATTGAAATGTTGTGAAGTGGATAATGAGATATCTACGAGGTACATCTAGTTTGAGACTCACCTTTGGAAGTGGAAAGCCCGAGTTAGTTGGCTACATCGACTCAGATATGGCATCAGATGTGGACACCAGAAAGTTGATTTCAGTCTACCTGGTAACATTGGCGCAGTGTCATGGCAGTCAAGATTGCGAAAGTGTATTGCACTATCCACAACAGAATAAGATTACATCGTTGCAACGGAAGCATGCAAAGAGGTGTTATGACTCAAAAGGTTCATGGAGGAGATTGGACTGAAGCAAGAAAGGTGCGTAGTATTTTGTGATAGTGAAAGTGTTATCCATCTCAGTAAGAATGTTGCGCTTCATTAAAGATCGAAGCATATTCATGAGAGATATCGTTGGATGAGAGATGCCATCAATGGTAAGTTGCTTGAGCTTGAAAAGATTCACACTAATGACAATGATGCTAACATGATGACCAAAGCATTGCCTAGAGAGAAGCTCGAGGTGTGTCGTATGATAGCCGGAATGGCTAATCTCTCCACATAATCGGAAAGGGGGAGATTTGTTGGGTTGAGTTTTCCAAATATGTGGAGAAGCCCAATAGCCAACAAGTTAGGAAAGCCCAAGTAGGCCCATTACCTGGTGTTATCTTGCCCTAGAAGACATTGAGGAAAGATAGAAGAAAATAGTGAGTAAAAAATACTATTCACGTTTTTTAGGGAGTCCAAGGAGGAGAAATCTTATAGAAGCAATATCCGGAGTTCTAACCGTTGGATACAGTTACCTCTGCAAAGGAGATACAGTTCTTACATATTCTTATATTATGAATTTGAGATCATTGATGGTATATGCATCTTAACTTATGAGGTTAATTGGTGAAGTGTCATCTCCATTCATGTGGATCTAATGCATATGCTTCCATAGTATTCCTCTTGCATACACCTAATTACCAACTTTTTTAGCAATTTGATGAAATTTTATCAATTTATCAATCTAAACAGTCACAAAAGAAGTGATTATTTTTAAGAGTGAATATTTAAAAGTACATTGAATTCAATTTAGAGGTTATGGAAACAATTGTTATTCCTTCTCAATGTATTAGCAGAATTTCTATTGCTCATGTATATAAAAAATTGAACCTAATACCCCACTAATGTTGACTTATACATAGAGAGTGAGTAATGATATGAATTCCAACACCAGCATAAAACACTCGTATAAGTTTGGAAAATGAGAACCTACTCGGGTTCCAAATTGAGATTATTGACTCGAAATCTCAAGAGTTTTAGATTTTCGAACATGGCAAGAACCGAAAAGTATGCCAAGTAATTTAGCAAGGAGTCTTGAATCCCATGCTCTTCCCACTATTATAATCCTTCCATACATTAACAACTCCAAAACCAGTTATCAAAACAGTACTCAAAGCCATCACTGTACCAACCGAGAACACAATGAGAGACGCCCTTCCGTATTTCACTATTGCTCGTTGCACCAGCGTCAAACCAACTAACGAGGCACTGAAACAAACTGCAGCATAAGTTACTGCACCATACACGTTGTCCATCCCCAAAATGAAGTACTGAACAGCAGACATTGTTGAGGAGAACAACACCATGAAGGAACATGTTGCTGCTGTTACCTATTTATCATCATAAGAGGCATTCACTTATGTAAAGAAATTGAAGTTGTCCCACACATAGCCCAATTTTTTGGTTGAATCCCAATTTAGCTTTTCCATTTAGAAAAGACTCAATTCAAGATGAAAAAAATAATAACATTAATCGGGTCTTGAATTGGGAAAAGAAATAATTATTAAGTCGAGAAATGGGGCATCTGTAAAATTGAGACTTATACTAAAAATTGGACCCTTATGGAAGGAAAATAAACTTGGGTTAAGTGAAACATACTTCGGGTTGTATTCCTATTTCGAGAAGAAGAGGACTTATAAGCATACCGCCTCCAATTCCGAAAACTCCTCCCAGAACCCCAGCCAACAGCGTCATTACAGGGAAAAAGAGCTCACCCAACGAATAACTTGTGCCTTCATCTTCCCCCTCCTTATATCAAGACAAAAACAAAAAACACACACATATTTGATATGCTCTATGTTAAGCAGTGATCAACAAATTATTAATGTTTACAGATTCAATGGGATCAAAATAGAAGTAGCAACTTTTTAAAACCTGATGAGCTGCAGCAGTACTCTTTGGACTCTTTCTGCAATGCAGGATCCATATGGTGAAGATTATTGCAAGAGGAACTTGAATCGATGAAATTATCCAGTATCCCGTCCCACAAGCTTCTATATTGATGATTCCCTACTTACCTTAAAATTTGGTTAGTGCACTTGAAAAGTAAACATGTTTTAGAATATGATAACAGAACTATATATAACGCAATATATATCTAGTAGAAGCAGAATACTGCAACGATTCCCAATCTTCGAAAAATATCTTTGGGTATGCTAACTAAGAGTATCAAGAAATTACGGGCAGCTTCTATAACAATAATATTGTTGGTATACTTTCTTTACAGCATCTATTAGAATTATTTTCATTCTTCTCCTTTGCTTTTCACATTCATGTGCCCATATCTCTCTTTCAGAATCTACATAAGTGGATATAATATATAATGTTGCAGTCTTTATTTTTCTGGTTTTATCAGTTTTTCCATGAAAAAGAAGCATACCAAACCATACCAAATGGCCTCAATATTCGGCAGGCCTGATTGTTGAGAGCTTGCCATCACTCATTTGCCATATTTTGCAACAATCAATATGCATGCATAAAGTTGGGTATGTATCATACCAATGCATTTAAACTCTTTGTATAAGCATCAACTAACTCATCCAATTGGTCTCTTATTTTTGTTTGTTCATATAAAGATAGAGTGATTACCTTCAAAATTCTAGTTTTTCCATCACATGGATTAAGATAACATCAATGATATCATTTTTACGTAATGTCAACTCTATTATATTTAATCCAGACCCAAAAGCCAGAACTCATGAAGAAAAAGGTTATCTAAATCTATGGCTGTTAATTTATAAATAGGCAAACTAATATCCAACTCTATCCATTCACCTAATAAAAAGGGTGTTATGTAAAACAGTTTTACTGTACAATTAGTTTGCTTTCCGTGTTTATTTTATACCGTATTAGATTTTTCAATAAAATTGATTTGTCATTATTAGTTTTTCTATTAAAAAGTAATAGTTATGTTACTTGAAAGTGACAACTGCGAATTAGTCAGATGGAAAAATATTTTATATGAGACCAACTCTAATTAATATTGTCATTGTACTTTATACTATACACTTGTTAGCCATAAAATCATGTTATAAAATATAAAGCTAGGGCCTCTGCATTTCCTATTAGCATAGCACAAGTTCTTGTATACACCCAAGTGCATAACATCTACATGGATTTTGAGTTCAATTTCAAATCAATTTTGATTTTTCAAAACTCATTAAGTAAATTAAATTTTGAAAAGTCAAAATTGATTTTAAATTGAACTCAAAATTCAAGTGCACGTTATGCACTTGAGTGCACACAAAAATCACTCTAGCATGAGAGGGCTTACTGTGCGTGAGATGAATTCAAATTAATATACACTAGCCCCATTTACATTTTTTAATAACTAATGGAGAAATTAGACCTGTGCTATGAGCCTATGAGACAATGTCTCATAGTCTTCTCTGTTTCTACTCCCTCCGTCTCACGTTTTTTTTCACACTTGTCTTATTTGTACGTTTCATGATACTTTCACACTTGCCTTATTGATATGTTTCACTACTATTTTCACACTCCTAAAAAAAATAATACCCTCTCACAAAAGTTAATAAAATAACTTTATTTTATTATAATATATTCAATCTCACACTCGCCTACTCACTTTTCTTTAAAAAAAAGTTTAATTACGGAGAGTAACTCTAGTTTTCATTCAAGTGCATATCATGCATTTAGATTTTGAATGTAATTTCAAATTAATTTTAACTTTTTAAAACCCTAATTACTTAATAAGCTTTGAAAAATCAAAATTGATTTACCGTCCAAACACACAATCAAAATAGATTTGAGTAATATACAAGAATTGGTGCATTGTGAAAGTAGTTTCGGGAGAGAGATAAATGCCTAGATTGTACTGTACATGTCCTCTTTATATGTAATTGTTTTTTTCTGGCCATACTTCCAATATCTTAATCTAGATAGGATCAATGAAATATTAATTTTGATATTTTTTTTTTTTCATTATGAAATTTTGTAATCGATCAATCAAAAAAGAAAATCACATCAACCAGAAACCTATCATCAGATAAGCAAGCACTACGATAAGATTTGATATTACAACAGGGGAAAGAAAAAGCAAAATCACAGAGAAGACCAATTTACCTTTTAGTAAAATTACTTACTTGCCCATAGCGATTTCCCCGAAGAAGATACAGAATAAAGAAGGAAAACCAGATAACAACAAGCATCCCAAGCTTCAATTGGGGAATCTCCAATTTCCCCTCATCCACTTCAGCAGTACCCAACAGGGGCATTTTAGTACTTTCACCAGCCACCTCACTCAAACACCCATTTCTCCTCCCCTCTTCCGATTCCAATTTCCAGAACCAAACCCCCGATTTACACGTTTTGAAGGTGCAAAATGCGAGAAAAACAGCGAAAATCCCCGTGATTAACCACTCGGGGAACATCAAATTACAGATTACACCACAGCTTACACCCAACAACATGCATGGCTCCGATAACAGAGCTATGTCGTAATCGATTAGCGGCTTTCCGCCGCGTTTGGCGAGAAATTGGGAGCCGACGTTCGCAATTGAGCCGCCGGTGACCATGAATGCCGAATAGGCGGACGCCGTCTTCAGGTCGAATCCGGCGACGATTGTGAGAATGGGTATGAATAAGCCGCCGCCGCCTATTCCGCCGGCGCTCGAAATCGCCGCCGCGATGAAGGACAGAACTCCGGCGAGAAGAAATTGGTGGCCTATGTCCTGCAATTGTGGGGGGCTTTTCCATGGATGAGTTGAATTGAGTGTGCGATATTTTGAATTGGGAATTTCAGAGAAGTAGAGGGGTGATTTTGCATGGGAAACATCGAAGGTGGTGATGAAGATGATAAGGAAGAGAGATGTGAGGTGTTTGTGCTTCATTACTGTAGGCCAGGTGTTTGTATTTTTGCTACACACAAGTTATTTTTGAGAACATTGCAACTGATTAAAGCCTGGATCGCCAAGATTTGTGTGCTTTGGGTTCTTCTATTTTATTAAATTCATGAAAAGGTATTAAAATTTGTTTAAATGGTATTAATATATTACATTAAAGTATAATAATATCATTGTGGACAAAAAAAAAAGTAAAATAATATCATTGCATGAATATTAATGGTACTATCGAAAAGAATATAATGTTGCAAATTTTATAGTTGTGTTCATTTTACGCTGTGAAAATAATTTTTTTAAAAGTATGTATGGAGTGAAATTGGTTCATACATAATGTATTAATTGTTTTCACTAAAAATATTTTCTTCGTCCCAAATTTATTTTTCCGTTTGATTTTTCACGAAGTTTAATGCAAGAATTAAAATATAGTATTTAAATAAATAAAGTAATCTTGAAAATGGTGAATTAAGTGGTATTTAAATTAATAAAATATTTGAATTATAGGGGTGTAGTTTAAAAAGGTGAATCATGGAAAATAAAATTGAGACGGGCCTTTTAGGCAAATGAGAAAATAAAACTGGAACGGATGAAATATTAATTATTTTCAATAAAGAGTATTAGTTATCTTCACTGAAGAGTTATAATTTGTTTTATACAAACTAAGACTCTTCGCTGAAGACAATTAATACACTTCAATAAAAATAACTAATACTCTTTAGTGAAAACAATTAATATTTAATTTATATATCAACCATTTTCACTTTATACTTTATTTTTTAAAATGTTATTATAATATTTGTTACACGTATGATAATAATCATATGACATTATATATTATACTAATAGAATAAAAAATGAAACACGACAATTCAAATAGGACATTCAATTAGAAAGTGCTGCATGACAGACAAATTTCATTCGTCAAGTGGACGGTTGCTTTTTCACATTATTATTTTTATTATGTAATTCACGCGTGAGACATCTCGTGAACAAATGAATTTTAAATTTTATAACTGAACGATCATTTCATGAAATATGTTAAGTCTTTTTTTTACCTCAGAGTGAATAAATTTAACGACAATTAAAACACTTATTAAAATTAAGGTCAATTAAAATTAAGTACGCCTAAAAAGACCGCCCATGAAAATTGGGAGCTCATTTCAAGTTTCAACATTGAAATGACGAGAAACTCCAGCTGTCTTATAATTGACATTACAATTCCGGTAATCAATGGTTGGTAAGATTAGAAGAAATTAATACTTTAAATTCATTTAATTCATACATGAAAAATGTTGAACTAATTATCACATGAATAAAAGATAATTATTTATCATTCATATCCATGATAATTCTATCCATCAAAGCAAACAAGCCCCTAGTATTTATCCAACTCAAGCTAAAAGAGAGACTTTGGTTAAGTTCCCATTAGGATCGAATGTAAAATTTGAAAATCTCGAAAAAAATAAAAGAAAAAAGGGCCTTCATACTAATTTGAACAATAAATAAAACATAATAAAATAGTTAATATAAAGAAAATATCTCATTAAATGGATAAATAAAATTAAATATGTAATAATTATTTTTTCAAACTTATCAAATCATCAACGCAATGATATATATATATATATATATATATTATATATATATATATATATATATATATTTATATATTTTTGGTCTCGGACAAGTCTAAGATACATGTATCGGGGGGGTGGGAATACACATATACAAATCTTTTTCAAACTGAGTTCCTCTACTCAGAGTTTTAGGTGCTAGGCACTGAATAAATAATACACCTACTAACAATTCTGAAGCAAGTCAGTTGACTAACTACCTATTTATGCATGAGTGCGGAATGTGTGAGCCCTGAAAGATTTAGACTTGTTTTAGTGATTCCTGAAAACTGAGTTTTTCCTTGTTATGAAGCCGTGGATAGAAGGCCAGTGCACTGAGTTTCAAGGTCAGGCTGATTGATTCAACACTGACAAAGCATGCAATTAATGAATGATAAAGAGTTAAGCACAATATCAAAGCAATAAAGACTCAGAGCAGTTTAACGTGGTTCAGAGACTCAAGCTCCTACGTTGACTTGAAGTGAATATACTAACTTCTACTAGTAGATTCCTCGCAAGCGTACGAGTTCACTGTAGTATGAGTAAATATAATGACCAAGTATATCGAACCCAAGGGATGACGTGTATGCAAATAGATCCCTGAAGATCTACGCGTCGTAGTTAATATGAGTGAAATGTTTTTGGATTTTTAAGGAAAGATTAATTGAAACTACAATAAACTAACTAAACTCAAATACTAAAGAAGACGAATAAACTAAGGTTTGTGTTCAAGTAAGAGATGGTGATGCTTAGGATAGGAATCCCTACGTATACTAACAGAGCAGGTACATAATCAAAATAACTGTGACGCGCAAGAAATAACCTAAGTAAAAGAATGCAAGATAAAAGCTCAAGATTCTAAATCCTAATACTTTACCCTCACACTCGACTTCACTAATCCACTAACAAGTTAATAGATTGTGCTTAATTAATGAGACCCTAATTTAACTAAGGTGATGCGGTCGTCCTCCTTCGCTAAACTGGTAGATGAATTAACCCTTTCTAAACCCTCTAGTTAAGTCTACTCGTTGTTAAAGAGTGATACGGTCGTCCTCTCTCTAACACTTTTCGAACGAAACTCAAAAGTAAAGTTAAGACTAATTTTAAGAATTCATTAATTAAGAGAATTAAAACCTAACGTCATGAGTTACCTTAATTACATACCCACAACCTACTTCTACGAGTTCATCCTACCCCAAGCATGCAAGGGTTTTAGCCGGACATGGTTATAACGATAACAAAAGCAATTAACAAAGTAACGAACATAAACATGACGAATTGAAGTAAAAAACTAAAAAGCATGAACTAGGGTTTTGAAAGAAAATAATTCTAAAAACTGAAATTAATTAATAAACGAAGTCTTAAAGACTTAACAAACAAAGGTTTAAAGGATCGAAATTAAAAAAAAGTACAATCGAACTATGGATTCGTAAAGAAAAACCTCAAAACGTAAAATTAAAGTTTGCTCGTTCCTTCTCCTCTTTCTCTCTCTAAAAAACTAAGTCTAAAAGTGATTGGGTATCTGATAATTCGTGTCCCTCCTCCTCAAAACATGTTCGGAGAGGTATATATAAGCAACGGGTCGAGTCGGGATCTCGTGGGCCGAAATTTCGCGCCTGCTCGTGCACTAGTGCACGAGCACCTTCAACTCGAGCACTTCAATCTTCCAGAGCCAAAGAACTGCACGACCACACGAGCTCGTGCACTAGTGCACGAGCACATGCCTTGCTCGAGCACACTGCACGAGTACTCGTGCACTTGTGCCCGACCAGCTTCAACTCGTGCGCCTTGCACGACCACTCGAGCACTTGTGCTCGAGCTCTTCTAGCTTGTGCACTCCAATGATACTTTTGCTCCCCCGAACTAGTACTTTTCGTATTTCTTCGATATCTTCTCATCCGGGTGTCCGTTTGAGTCGATTCAAAGTCCTACGAACTCCTCTTTTCGGCCTCTATCCATCTATGAGCATCAAAGAGACAAATTAATTAGTTTATGAAAATGATACACAAATGACTCTAAATACTCAACAAAATCAACCAAAACTAGGGCATTTCGAGTGACGAATCATGACAATTTCACGCCTAATCAACCCCCCCCCAAACTTACCATGTTGCTTGTCCTCAAGCAACGAAATAATAAGTCAAGTGAAATTGTTAGGAATGAGTCAACGAATCAAATCATGCAAGCAAATGAACTCAAGCTTCAAAGATCAATCACAAGTAAACTCACTCATCTTCCCTCATCATACGCATGCAACAACAGCGAGAATCACCAAAATCAAACATGGATGTGCACTCTACGATGTGTTTCACTCCCTCACAAGTGTATATCAATGATAAAGGGACTCACTCAAACAATCAATCACACATATTGGCAGCTGACTTGAAGCGAACTACACTAGCTTTCTACTAGTAGTTACCCCGCAAGAGAACGGGTTCACTGTAGTATGGGCAAGTATAGGGACCAAGTATTATCGAACCCAAGGGAAAGTGTATATGCGAATAGATCCCTGAAGATCTACGCGTCGTAGTTAATATGAGTGTATTGTTTTTGGATTTTTGGAAAGATTAATTAAACTAAACTAAAATTATCCTACGAATGCAAAAGGCAAATTAAACGAAATAACAAAAAGTGTGTTTTCAAATATGAGATGGTGATGCTTAAGATAGGAATCCCTACGTATACTAATGGAGCAGGTACATAATCAAAATAACTGTGACACACAAGAATTAACCTAAGTCTAAGAATGCAAGGTGAAAGCTCAAGATTCTAAACCCTAATACTTTACCCTAACTTGTAAGGGTGAGTTAGAAATTCTTTTGTGTGAGTGTTTGAGTTTGAGCTGATTTGAGAAAGAACTTGTATGCTTGTGAATTTTTCTTTTGAGTACTTGTGTGATGAGAGTGAGAATGCACTAGACTAGCATGGATGTGAAAGCCGTGAGATTTGAGCCTTATGAGATTTTGATGCATGAATTAATCTCTTCGTTGTGAGAGGATCGTCACTTTAGAGGATGCTAGAACTTGTGTGTGCTCTTGCTTCTTGATTGTGTCTAGTTTGATATGCCGAATAGGATCTTAGGCCATCTTTGATTTAATTGAGTCACTTAGCCAAAATTTTCCTTACCAATGACATTGATCCCTTGCTAGCCCCTTTGAGCCTAAAGCCTGTGTTATTTGCTAGCACATATGAACACTATTCCAATTCCTAAGCCTTTTTGTCCCAATTTGAGTGGAGAATAGAAAAGTGTGAATATGAAGGGAGTGAATTGAGTTGAAAAAGGGAAAGGTTGTTTGTTGAGTGAATATGAGAAGAAGGTCTAATGAAGTTTTGAGTTGTGGGAAAAAGAAAAAATTTAAGAATGAGCAAAAGGAAAAAAATGAGCTCATGTGTTTGTGCGAAAAAGAAAAAAGAAGTGAAGTGATTGAAAAAAAAAATGAAAGAGTGAGAAAGAAAAAAAATTGAAGTGTTGAGAGAATTGGAATTGAAAGGGTGTTGATTGAACATGTTTGAAGTAGTCTGTTCCTTATCTCGAAGTACCGAAGTTTGATTTTCTATCTCCATCCACTTTAGTCACCTTACCCATATTGTTATCCCACCTGTCCAAAGAGCCTACATTACAACCTTGAGAAAAGTCCTTTTTGATTCGGCATTGATTTCTAGAGTACGGTCGAAGTTAAGAGCACTTACAAGTCTATGGTTGCCAATTTGTGTGATTGATTGTTTGAGTGAGTCCCTTGATCATTGTTATACACTTGTGAGGGAGCGAAACACATCGTTGAGTGCACATCCATGCTTGATCTTGGTGTTTCTTGTTATTGTTGCATGAGTACGATAAAAGAAAGTGAGTGAGTATACGGGTGATTGACTTTTGAAGCTTGAGTTCATTAGCTTGCATGATTGATTTTTTACTCATCCCTAACAATTTCACTTGACTTATTATTTCATTGCTTGGGGACAAGCAAAATGGTAAGTTTGGGGGGGTTGATTAGGCGTGAAATTGTCATGATTTGTAGCTAGAAACGCTATAGTTTTGGTCGAATTTATTGAGTTTTTAGAGCCAAATGAGTACTATTTCTATACATTGATGAATTTGTCTCTTTGATACTCATAGGTGAATCGAGGACGAAAAACGGAGTTCGTAGGACTTTGAATCGACTCAAACGGATGCCCGGATGAGAAGATGTCGAAGAAATACGATTGGTATTAGTACGTGTGAAGAAAAGTGTTAGTTGCAAAGGAAGGAAGACCCATTCGAGCATCGTCACTCGAGCGCCCCGCTCGAGTGAAGTAGATCGAGCGCCTAAAAACATACAGAACGTTTGGGCCACTCGAGGGAGATAGCTCGAGCGCCCCGCTCGAGCACCAGAACCGCTCGACCAAGAGAGCTCGAGCGCCCCGCTCGAGCACCAGATCCGCTCGACCACCATAGCTCGAGCGACCCGCTCGAGCGGGTCTGCTCGAGCGCTTCCAAGGCATTTTCTCCAACTTACGTTTTTCGGCCCACGAGTTCACGAATCGGCCCGTTGCCTATATATATCTCTTCCAAACACGTTTTGAGGATGCCCGAACTTTAGAAATAACTTTTAGACTTAGTTTTTGGAGAGGAAGGAGAGAAGCAAGTTTACGTTTACGTTTTGTTGAGGTTTTTCGTACGAATTCTTAGTTTCTTTTCGTTAGTTTGATTTCTTTAAACACTTTGAAACTTCGTTTGAGTTAATTAAATTTCAGTTCTCAGATTTATTTTCTTTTAAAAACCCTAGTTCATGTTTCTTATTTTCTTCGTTCAATTCATGATGTTTATGTTCGTTGTTTCTTCTATTGCTTTAATGTTTGTTAAAGCCATGTCCGGCTAAAACCCTTGTATGCTTAGGGTAGGATGAACTCGTAGAAGTAGGTTGTGGGTATGTACTTAGAGTAACTTGTGACGTTAGGTTTTAATTCTCTTGGTTAATGAATTCTTAAAATTAATCTAGACTTCGCTCTTGAATTTCGTTCGAAAGGTGTTAGAGAGAGGACGACCGTATCACTCTTTAACAACGAGTAGACTTAACGAGAGAGTTTAGGAAAGGTTAATTCATCTACCGGTTTAGCAATCAACAAGCATAAGATGATTGATAGGCATGAAATATGCAATAGCGAGTCAACTCAAAATCACCCCAAGGAGTATCTCAACAAACAATAATCACTCAAACTCAACTCAAAGATAAGGACGTGCATGCATGTGCAATGTAATCATAAAACAAATAAAAACTCCACCCCCCAAACTTCGACCTTGCTAGAGGTCTAAGTTTGGGGTTGTGGGTTACCTCAACCAAACAATTCAGTTTCTCTCAATAGCTTTGCACATTCCCTTGTCTCAAGTTGGTTCCTTCAATCTGAATAACTCCATGGTACCTTTACTCCTTTAGAGACAAGCCTACAAGCAACTCACTCAAATACGAGGTTAAGCATATGACTCAAAATAACTCCCTAATAACTAAAAAAAAAACGCAAAGCAAATAAATAAAAAATAATGGGTTGCCTCCCATTCAGCGCTATTTTTAAGGTCCTCATGCTGGACCAAGCTCAAAGGAGCTTATGGGACATCATACTCAAATTTACCTCCCTTACTCTCATAAGAGTGGTGGTTGCATTCTTTTCCTTGATGCCCTTCCATCATGAGTTCCTTTGCCTCCTTCCCCACCTCAAGTGGTATAGGTCTCAACTCCTTCTTTCCTTTATCTGGAGGAGTCTTACTAAACAATTTCTTGAATTTTGACTTCTTCTTCTTAACTCCTCCTTTTCCCTCTAGCTGGACCACGTCCACACTTTTCACCTCTTCATCCTTCAACTTCCTCGCTTTATCCCTATCAAAATAATCAAGATCATAATGCTCATGGGTTAAGTAATCAAGTGAAGGATTATAAAATTCATAAATATCAGAAGGATTAGGGATAGGAGGCGTGTCTTCAACACGAGGATCAATTGCATCCATGCAATACAAACTCTCCTCCTCCTTCGGGTGCTTCATGGCTTCATATAGGGAGATCTTCACTTCTTGATCATCAACCTTCAACGTAATCTTCTCATTTGCCACGTCTAGCACCATCCCCACCGTAGCCAAGAATGGTCTTCCCAAGATCAGGGGCACGTGCTCATCTTTCTCCATCTCTAGAACTACAAAATCAGCTGGAAAAATGTGATCTCCAACTCTCACTAGGACGTCTTCAACCACACCTTGAGGTCTAGTAATAGACCGATCGGCAAGTTGAAGCGTCATCATTGTGGGTTGAAGTTCAACACCTTCCAACTTCTTGAAAAGCGACAGTGGCATCAAATTAATGCTCGCTCCGAGGTCGCACAACGCTCCCTTCTTGATCCCGTTCCCAATGTCACATAAGATCGTGAAGCTCCCGGGATCCTTCAGCTTTGGTGGAAGCGCCTTGTGCACTAATGCACTCACCTCGTGGTTCAGGTGCACCAACTTCGGCTCATCCACTCGCCGTCTTTTCGCGATCAAGTCCTTCAAAAACTTTGCATAATTGGGCATCTGTTCCAAAGCATCATAAAAAGGAATATTAATATGCAATTGTTTAAAAACATCAAGGAACTTAGCGAATTTCTCATCAAGCGTTTTCTTCATAAAGCGTTGTGGATACGGGATGGGTATCACAGATTTGGGTACCCCCCATTCATCTCGCTCGGTCACTTTCACTTTCTCCCTTGCTTCCTTTGCTTTCTTCCACTTTGGAACCCTCTCTATCTCCTCACTTTCCTTGCCCTTCTGGGACTCATTCATATCTTTATGCTTATCAATCCCTTCACTTTCAATCCCCTTCTCAACTTGGGGCGTCTCAGAATCAGAAGGCATCTGAGGACCTTCATAGTTGGTTCCACTTCTAAGCTGAATCGCCTTGCAATGCTCTTTAGGGTTCCCCTCCGGCACGGAAGGATATTTTCCCGGCTCTCTATTCACCATCTTTGCAATCTGGCTCATCTGGAACTCTATAGAAGTGAACCTTCGATTGTTCTCTTGTTGAGTTCTAGTCCACTCAATGTTCATCTTTTGGAGCTCTTGATCTCGATGATCACCCTTTTTATGCAACTCCTTCACATCGTACTCCAAGGATGACAACCTCTTACTTCCTTCCTCCACCTTCTGTAGAATCGCTCTCAACATCTCCTCAGTCGATGCACCGCCTTCTCCACCGGGAGGCTTTGAACCTAGATCAACACCTGCAGTAACAGTAATACCAGCTTTTGGGTTAGCATACAAAAAGTTCTCATTCTTCCTCCATGTGTTTTGAGGAGGCTGCTGGCCTCCTTGAACTCCTTGTGTGTTCCTCCATTGATTTTGAGGCGGCTGTGGCCCTGGAGGTGCAAATGGCTGACCATAAGAAGGCCTTCCATATTGATTACCACCTTGGTAGCCATTCTGATTGTAATACGGACCTCCCATGTAATTGGCTACCTCTTGCTGTCCACTGGGCTGGTCTACTCCCTCATTCTCTACTGCATGCTCTCCACCCAAACTCTTCCCCAACTCGAGGTTGTTGATCTTTTCCATCATGGCCATCAGCAGCCTTCTCGTTCCTTCTCCCTCTTCAACCTGATGCACCCTCTGAAAATCTGCATCCACACCCCAAGCACCGGCATTCGTGACAATGTTGTCCACGATCTCCCTACACCTCTCTATGCCTTGATTCAGGAATGCTCCGCCCGCACAGGCGTCTAAATGGTCTTGCCCCGCCTTGTTGGCACCACTATAGAAGAATGCCATAATGTCTCCCTCGTTGTACTCGTGCTGCGGGCACTCAATCAGCATGTTTGAGTATCTCTCCCACGCTTGACGTAAATCCTCTCCAGACTTCTGGCGAAAGGATGAGATCTCAATTCTAGCCTTGATTGTCCTTGATGGAGGGTAGAATCGCTCGAGGAACAGACGCTCGAGCTCGGCCCAAGTGGTTATACCTCCCCGTGGGAGCGTGTTGTCATACCACTCTTTAGCTATTCCCGTCAATGAGAATGGGAACAGCCTAAGCCTCTTGGCATCTTCAGTCATGCCATTGTAATTGAATGTGGAGGCTATCATGAGAAAGCTCCTCAGATGTGTATGAGGATTCTCCTTCCCGATCACCCCCTTGAATTGATTCACGGTGAGCAGCTTTAAAATCCCCGGGGATATCGAGAAGTTGTTCGCCTCAACCGGAGGTAAAGCCACTCCATCATAGTACCGCTGTGGCTGCGCTGCAAACCTCCCTCGAATAGCCATATTGTGATCTACGTTCTGAGGAACGTGTTGAGGATTAGCAGCAGGTACGGGTACTTGTTGGGGTGGTGGTTGGTACACAGGTGGTTGGTTGTAGACTGGGGGTGGAGGATACGGGTATGGTGGGTAAGGATAAGGTGGGTATGGGTAATGTTGGTATACTGGGTTGTTGAAAGGGTTATTTGGGTTTTGTAGGTAAGCAGGATTTTGGTTCTGGCTTTGGGGTTGTGTTTGTGCAGAGTTGATTGTGTCTTGTGGGTTCGGGTGTGGGCTCTCAGTTCCCCCTATGGGTATCTGCTGATTGCTGCTGTTTCCATTGGCACCCTCTGCCCGTTCCACAAGAGCAGTATACTCTGCAGCTATTTTGTCTAACTCCCCAAGTTCATCAGAAATCTTGTCTTTGTTTCCCGCGGCAGTAGTCATTCTTCTCAGGAAGGCTCGGTTCCTTCTAGCTATTGTCTCCGGATCTGCAGGTAACCTCTCTTCGCTCGTATTGCCTTGTGAGCGTGTTTTCATAAACCTGAAACACTAGCAGAAGGATCAAAACGCAACTGCCTAATGAATAAAAATAAAAAATAAAAACAGAAAATAAATCACCCACTACTAACTACTAAGCTATCTACAAGTCCTATTCAAAAAACATATAACGCCATCCCCGACAACGGCGCCATTGACTTGAAGCGAACTACACTAGCTTTCTACTAGTAGTTACCCCGCAAGAGAACGGGTTCACTGTAGTATGGGCAAGTATAGGGACCAAGTATTATCGAACCCAAGGGAAAGTGTATATGCGAATAGATCCCTGAAGATCTACGCGTCGTAGTTAATATGAGTGTATTGTTTTTGGATTTTTGGAAAGATTAATTAAACTAAACTAAAATTATCCTACGAATGCAAAAGGCAAATTAAACGAAATAACAAAAAGTGTGTTTTCAAATATGAGATGGTGATGCTTAAGATAGGAATCCCTACGTATACTAACGGAGCAGGTACATAATCAAAATAACTGTGACACACAAGAATTAACCTAAGTCTAAGAATGCAAGGTGAAAGCTCAAGATTCTAAACCCTAATACTTTACCCTAACACTCGACTTCACGAATCTACTAACGAGTTACTAGATTGTGCTTAATTAATGAGACCCTAATTTAACTAAGGTGACGCGGTCGTCCTCCTTCGCTAAACCGGTAGATGAATTAACCTTTCCTAAACTCTCTCGTTAAGTCTACTCGTTGTTAAAGAGTGATACGGTCGTCCTCTCTCTAACACCTTTCGAACGAAATTCAAGAGCGAAGTCTAGATTAATTTTAAGAATTTATTAACCAAGAGAATTAAAACCTAACGTCACAAGTTACTCTAATTACATACCCACAACCTACTTCTACGAGTTCATCCTACCCTAAGCATACAAGGGTTTTAGCCGGACATGACTTTAACAAACATAAAAGCAATAGAAGAAACAACGAACATAAACATCATGAATTGAACGAAGAAAATAAAAAACATGAACTAGGGTTTTTAAAAGAAAATAAATCTGAGAACTGAAATTTAATTAACTCAAACGAAGTTTCAAAGTGTTTAAAGAAATCAAACTAACGAAAAGAAACTAATAAACGAAAAGAAACTAAGAATTCGTACGAAAAACCTCAACAAAACGTAAACGTAAACTTGCTTCTCTCCTTCCTCTCCAAAAACTAAGTCTAAAAGTTATTTCTAAAGTTCGGGCATCCTCAAAACGTGTTTGAAAGAGATATATATAGGCAACGGGCCGATTCGTGAACTCGTGGGCCGAAAAACATAAGTTGGAGAAAATGCCTTGGAAGCGCTCGAGCAGACCCGCTCGAGCGGGGCGCTCGAGCTCTCTTGGTCGAGTGGTTTTGGTGCTCGAGCGGGGCGCTCGAGCTATCTCCCTCGAGTGGCCCAAACGTTCTGTATGTTTTTAGGCGCTCGATCTACTTCACTCGAGCGGGGCGCTCGAGTGACGATGCTCGAATGGGTCTTCCTTCCTTTGCAACTAACACTTTTCTTCACACGTACTAATACCAATCGTATTTCTTCGATATCTTCTCATCCGGGCATCCGTTTGAGTCGATTCAAAGTCCTACGAACTCCATTTTTCGTCCTCGATTCACCTATGAGTATCAAAGAGACAAATTCATCAATGTATAGAAATAGTACTCATTTGGCTCTAAAAACTCAATAAATTCGACCAAAACTAGGACGTTTCTAGCTACGAATCATGACAATTTCACGCCTAATCAGCAGCCATAGGCTTGTAAGCACTCTTAACTCCGACCATACTCTAGAAATCAATGCTGAATCAAAAAGGGATTTTCTCAAGGTTGTAATGTAGGCTCTTTGGACAGGTGTGAATCAATATGGTAAAGTGACTCAAGTGAATGGAGAATAGAAAATCAAACTTTCGCACTTCGAGATTAGGAATAGAATACTTCAAATATTTTCAATCAACACATTTTCAATTCCACTACTCTCAACACTCCAAAAACTATTTCTTTCTCACTCCTTTCACTTTTTTTTTTCAATCACTTTTTTTTTTCTTTCCCACAACTCAAAACTTCATCAAACCCTTCTTTTATCACCTCTCAACCATCATAATTCCTTTTCTCAACTCAAATCAATCCCTTCACATTCACACTTTTCCTATTCTCCACTCAAATTGGGACAAAAAGGCTTAGGAACTGGAATAGTGTTCATATGTGCTAGCAAATAAAATAGGCTTAAAGCTCAAAGGGGCTAACAAGGGGTCAATGTCATTGGTAAGGAAAATTTTGGCTAAGTGACTCAATCAAATCAAAGATGGCCTAAGATCACATTCGGCATGTCAAACTAGACACAATCAAGAAGCAAGAGCACACACAAGTTTTAGAATCCTCTAAGGTAACGATCCTCTCACAATCGAAGAGATCAAATCATGCATCAAAATCTCATAAGGCTCAAATCTCACAG
This sequence comes from Ballota nigra, assembly GCA_947034835.1. Lineage (NCBI taxonomy): Eukaryota > Viridiplantae > Streptophyta > Magnoliopsida > Lamiales > Lamiaceae > Ballota > Ballota nigra. Next base: position 42,288,103 of record OX344728.1, on the reverse strand, counting down.
TTTTCACATCCATGCTAGTCCTAGTGAATTCTCACTCTCATCACACAAGTACTCAAAAAGAAAACTCACAAGCATACTAGTTCTCTCTCAAATCCACTCTAACTCAAACACTCACACAAAAGAATTCCTAACTCAACCTCACAACTCAACAATTCTCATTAAATCATACTCAAAGATAGCAATAAGTAAGCATAAGCTGATTGATAGGCATGAAATAAGCAACAACGAATCAGATCAAAATCACCTCAAGGAGCATCTCAAGACACCAAAAAACCAAACACACTAAAAGATAAGGGGTGCTCCGGTGCAATGTAACAAGAAACATAAAAAAACTCCACCCCCCAAACTTCGACCTTGCGAAGAGGTCTAAGTTTAGGGTTATGGTTACCTCAACCAAATAATTCAGTTTCACTCAACAACGTTGCACACTGCTTTGCTTGAGTTCCTTCAATCTCCACTTATTTGACCCTCCTTCGAGACAAGCCTACAAAATGAACTCTCAAGTACGAGGTTAAAACTTACAATTCAACAACACCCTAATATCATAAAACTCAAATAACTAAAAACACTCAAAAGCAAGTAAAAATGGGTTGCCTCCCATTCAACGCTATTTTTAAGGTCCTCATGCCGGACTGAGCTCAAAGGAGCTTATGGGACATCATACTCAAAAATACCTCACTTACTCTCATAAGAGTGGTGCTTGCATGTCTTTCCTTGGTGCCCCTCCATCATGAGCTCTTTTGCTTCCTTCTCATCCCCAAGTGTTATGGGTCTCAACTCCTTCTCACCTTTATCTGGAGGAGTCTTACCAAACAGGTTCTGGAATTTGGACCTTTTCTTCTTAACTCCTCCTTTCCCTTCCAACTGGATCACGTCCACACTTTTCACTTCTTCATCCTTCAAATTCTTCCCTTTATCCCTATCAAAATAAGTCAGATGATAATGCTCATGGGTTAACTCATCAAGTGAAGGATTAACGAAATCATGAACATGAGAAAGATTAGAGATAGGAGGTGTGTCTTCAACACGAGGATCAATTGCATCCATGCAATACAAACTCTCATCCTCCTTCGGGTGCTTCATGGCTTCATATAGGGAAATCTTCACTTCTTGATCATCAACCTTCAACGTAATCTTCCCATTTGCCATGTCTAGTACCATCCCCACCGTTGCTAAGAACAGCCTTCCCAAGATCAGGGGCACGTGCTCATCTTCTTCCATTTCGAGCACTACAAAGTCGGCTGGAAAAATATGATCTCCAACTCTCACGAGGACGTCTTCAACCACACCTTGAGGTCTAGTAATAGACCGTTCGGCTAGTTGAAGCGTCATCATTGTAGGCTGAAGTTCTCCACCTTCCAACTTCTTGAACAACGAAAGAGGCATCAAATATATGCTTGCTCCTAAATCACATAGCGCTCCTTTCTTGATCTCGTTCCCAATGTCACATAAGATGGTAAAGCTCCCGGGATCCTTCAGCTTTGGAGGAAGCGCCTTGTGCACTAATGCACTCACCTCATGGTTCAACTGCACCAACTTCGGCTCATCCACTCGCCGTCTTTTCGCGATCAAGTCCTTCAGAAACTTTGCATAGTTGGGCATATGTTCCAAACCATCATAAAAAGGAATGTTAATATGCAATTGTTTAAACACATCATGGAATTTAACGAATTTCTCATCAAGCTTCTTTTTCATGAAGCGTTGTGGATATGGGACGGGTATCACAGATTTGGGTACCCCCAATTCATCTCTCTCGGTCTCTTTCACTTTCTCCCTTGCTTCCCTTGCCTTCTTCCACTTAGGAACTCTCTCAACCTTCTCAATGCCTTCCTCTTCAAGCTCTTTGCTTGCTTGAGTGCTTTCACCCTCAACCTTCTTCTCAACTCTCATCTCTTCAATCTCATCTCTATCTTGGGGCGTCTCAGAATCAACAGACATCTGAGGACCTTCATAGTTGGTTTCACTTCTTAACTGGATAGCCTTGCAATTCTCTTTCGGGTTCCCCTCCGGCATGGAAGGATACTTTTCCGGCTCCCTATTCAATGATTTTGCAATTTGGCTTATCTGGAACTCTATTGAGGTGAACCGCCTATTGTTCTCTTGCTGAATTCGATTCAGCTCTACATCTCTCTTTTGGAGTTCTTGATCACGCTGATCACCTTTCTTATGCAACTCCTTCACATCGTACTCCAAAGAGGACAATCTCTTTCTACCTTCCTCCATCTTCTGAAGGATAGCTCTCAACATCTCCTCAGTTGAGACACCGCCTTCTCCACCAGGAGGTTTAGAACCCGGATCAACACCTGGGGGAACTGTAATACCAGCCTTTGGATTAGCATATGAGAAATTCTCATTCTTCCTCCATGTGTTTTGTGGAGGCTACTGGCCTCCTTGATACCCTTGTGTGTTCCTCCATTGATTTTGAGGCGGCTGTGGACCTGGAGGTACAAATGGTTGGCCATAAGAAGGCCTTCCTTCAAAATTTCCACCTTGTGGATACCCATTCTGATTGTAATAAGGACCTCCCATATAGTTAGCTACTTCTTGCTGAATTGTGGGTTTGTCCTCTTGCTCATTCTCTGCTGTATTCCCTCCAACCATATTCTTCCCCAAGTCAAGGTTGTTAATTTTTTCCATCATTGCCATCAACAGCCTTCTCGTTCCTTCACCTTTCTCAACCTGATGAACTCTTTGTAAATCTGTGTCCACATTCCAAGCCTCGGCATTCGTGACAATGTTGTCCACGATCTCTCTACACCTCACTATTCCTTGATTCAGGAATGATCCACTAGCACAGGCGTCTAGATGGTCTTGCCCAGCCTTGTTGGCACCACTATAGAAAAATGCCATCACATCTCCCTCATTGTACCCGTGCTGCGGGCACTCTATCAACATATTTTAGTATCTCCCCCACGCTTGACGTAGGTCCTCTCCTTGCTTCTGGCGGAAGGAAGAGATCTCAATCCTTGCTTTGATAGTTCTGGATGGAGGATAGAATCGCTCGAGGAACAGACACTCGAGCTCGGCCCAAGTGGTAATACCTCCCCGTGGAAGCGTATTATCGTACCACTCTTTAGCTCTTCCCGTCAATGAGAATGGGAACAACCTAAGCCTCTTGGCATCTTCAGACATGCCATTGTAATTGAAAGTGGAGGCTATCATTAGAAAACTCCTCAGATGTGTATGAGGATTCTCCTTCCCGATCACCCCTTTGAACTGGTTCTCTGTAAGCAGCTTTAAAATTCCCGGGGAAATTGAGAAGTTATTTACCTCAACAGGAGGCAATGCCACTCCATCATAGTACTGTTGTGGCTGCGCTACAAATCTTCCTCGAATAGCCATATTATGATCTGCGTTCTGAGGAACGTGTTGAGGATTAACAGCTGGTACGGGTACTTGTTGGGGTGGTGGTGGTTGATAACCAGGTGGTGGATTGTAAACAGGAGGCGGAGGGTACGGGTAAGGGTGATAAGGGTATGGTGGGTATGGGTAAGGTGAATAAGGTAAGTTGTTTTGTTGTAAGTTAGGATGTGGGTAAGCAGGGTTGTTATGAGGGTTTTGAACAAGGTTGTGAGCTGGATTGTCTACGTTTTGTGTATCCGGGTTTAAGCTCTGGCTATCCCCTAAAGGAACTTGATTCTGGCTACCACTAACTCCAGTGCCTTCAACTCGGCCCAATTCCCGATTGAACTCATTCGCAGCATCATCCAACTCATTAGAGATGTCCATTGGTTCTTTCCCTCCTCCGGCAGTATTCATTCTCCTCAAGAAAGCTCGGTTCCTTCTTGCTATCGTCTCAGGGTCCTTGTGAGCGTGTTTTCATATACCTGACACACTAGCAGAAGGATCAAAACGCAACTGCCGAATGAATAAAAATAAAAATAAAACAGAAAATAAAGCACTCACTACTAACTACTAAGCTATCTACAAGTCCTATTCAAAAGACATACAACGCCATCCCCGGCAACAACGCCATTGACTTGAAGCAAATATACTAACTTCTACTAGTAGATTCCTCGCAAGCGTACGAGTTCACTGTAGTATGAGTAAGTATAATGACCAAGTATATCGAACCCAAGTGATGAAGTGTATGCAAATAGATCCCTAAAGATCTACGTGTCGTAGTTAATATGAGTGAAATGTTTTTGGATTTTTAAGGAAAGATTAATTGAAACTACAATAAACTAACTAAACTCAAATACTAAAGAAGACGAATAAACTAAGGTTTGTGTTCAAGTAATAGATGGTGATGCTTAGGATAGGAATCCCTATGTATACTAACAGAGCAGGTACATAATCAAAATAACCGTGACGCGCAAGAAATAACCTAAGTAAAAGAATGCAAGATAAAAGCTCAAGATTCTAAATCCTAATACTTTACCCTAACACTCGACTTCACTAATCCACTAACAAGTTAATAGATTGTGCTTAATTAATGAGACCCTAATTTAACTAAGGTGATGCGGTCGTCCTCCTTAGCTAAACTGGTAGATGAATTAACCCTTTCTAAACCCTCTAGTTAAATCTACTCGTTGTTAAAGAGTGATACGGTCGTCCTCCCTCTAACACTTTTCGAACAAAACTCAAAATTAAAGTTAAGACTAATTTTAAGAATTCATTAATTAAGAGAATTAAAACCTAACGTCACGAGTTACCTTAATTGCATACCCACAACCTACTTCTACGAGTTCATCCTACCCCAAGCATGCAAGGGTATTAGCCGGACATGGTTATAACATTAACAAAAGCAATTAACAAAGTAATGAAAATAAACATGACGAATTGAAGTAAAAAACTAAAAAGCATGAACTCGGGTTTTGAAAGAAAACAATTCTAAAAACTAAAATTAATTAATAAACGAAGTCTAAAAGACTTAACAAACAAAGGTTTAAAGAAACGAAATTAAAAAAAGTACAATCGAACTATGGATTCGTAAAGAAAAACCTCAAAACGTAAAATTAAAGCTTGCTCGTTCCTTCTCCTCTTTCTCTCTCTAAAAAACTAAGTCTAAAAGTGATTGGGTATCTGATAATTCGTGTCCCTCCTCCTCAAAACATGTCCGGAGAGGTATATATAAGCAACGGGTCGAGTCGGGATCTCGTGGGCCGAAATTTCACGCCTGCTCATGCACTGCTCGTGCACTAGTGCACGAGCACCTTCAACTCGAGCACTTCAATCTTCCAGAGCCAAAGAACTGCACGACCACACGAGCTCGTGCACTAGTGCACGAGCACATGCCTTGCTCGAGCACACTGCACGAGTACTCGTGCCCTTGTGCACGACCAGCTTCAACTCGTGCGCCTTGCACGACCACTCGAGCACTTGTGCTCGAGCTCTTCTAGCTTGTGCACTCCAATGATACTTTTGCTCCCCCGAACTAGTACTTTTCGTATTTCTTTGATATCTTCTCATCCGGGTGTCCGTTTGAGTCGATTCAAAGTCCTACAAACTCCTCTTTTCGCCCTCTATCCATCTATGAGCATCAAAGAGACAAATTCATTAGTTTATGAAAATGATACACAAATGACTCTAAATACTCAACAAAATTAACCAAAACTAGGGCATTTCAAGTGACGAATCATGGCAATTTCACGCCTAATTATACGTCCACGGTCCTGATTGGACAGAAGAATCTCTTAATGGATTTGATTGTTTTTAATGTGCCAAGGTGCATAATGATCAATCACTCTGATCCCTAGAATTCGTAAGTTCTATTCCTCCTTCCTTAACCACTAACTACCTCAACCAACAAACGTAACACTGACCCAGCTTAGGGTTTTGGTTTTGGCTTGGATTTCAACTAAGGTGTGATAATCCTTACATGGCAAAGCTATGCTAAGGATTGAATTATCACTCTAAGCTTAGAATATGAAAGTTAAGCTCTTTGGAATACATATGACTCTAGACTATAAGAAACACTTGGGAAATTTGTGAGGGTTTCGAGTGCTTCTTTGAATACTTGAATGCTTGTGAGTCTTGAGTAATTTCTTGGCTTCGAAATTTCCTGTAACCTTGTCTGGGCCAAGGTCTTTTGTATTTATAGGTGCTTTGAAAAACTATCAGTTGGAGAGATAGCCTTCTAATCACCTTTCTTGTAGGATAATTTAAACGGACATAAGTCTTCATGTATCCACCTACTTGCATAGATTTGGTAAATTCATTAAATGTATGCCCGTTGAACTCTACAGGGATGTCAGGCTTAAGTCAGGGTACGTACATGACTTGTCCTCCTCTGATTGGTCCACGTCATCAGGTAGATGAGAATGTCAGTATTCATTCTTCAGCCCAGTCTTGTCTTATCTGAGTTCAGGTTTGTCCTCATCTATGAAGTAAATGGTCCAACAGTGACATTCATTTTGCTTGCTTGGATCCTACTCCAAGTCTTTCCCAAATACTCAGCGCACCCTGACTCCTTCAGGACTGATGAGTTTGTATGATCTCAAGATCATGCTCTTCACCCTAACACTCAGTTAGCTAGGTAATGAGAAAGGCTAACTAAGTTCAGTGATGGTGCTCTTTGTGTCTTCAGGCTTCAGTCATGAATGTCTTTAGTGAGTTCTTCTCTCACTGAGTACCTGTGATTGTAAAACATTCTAAGTCCTATTCAGCCCTATCAAGACTAATCATGACTATTACACACTTAGGCAAATTTATCTTTTTAGGTTCTTTGGGATCAACTCAAAACTGACATTGTCCCAATAATCTACCCCTTTTTAATGATGCCAAAACTCTAAAAAGATCCACAAAATACTTAGTGGAAATAATCCTATCTATAAGATAAAAGTTCAGTGTTAGAGCAGTTCTTGATAAAGTACAAAATTTAAAATGAACAACTTAAAAGACAATGAGTTGTTGTCTGAGGTAAAAAAGTAATAGATTTCATTGACATATTTTTCAGTGTTACAATTAACCTATCTATTACAATTTTTCTTAAGGGTACATCAGATCCTACGCTTCTCAGGTTTGATATCGTAGCTAGAATAAACTCTATCTTTCAAATCTTTAACTCTCTGCAGTTGATTCAGACACCCTTTTGCCTTGACTATCCTGAGAACCTCCTTAATGATTTCCTTGAAGTCATACATTGTTGAGTTTGGCACATAGGGAGGGGTGCGAATGACCTGCTCAGGGGCCTTAATTTGGACTTTGGCTTTCTCAGCTTCATCCATAATCAGCTTGAATAATTCAGGATGGTTGTCAACCATGAAATCAGTGAAGTGCGCATCGATATCGTCAGTGTCACCCCACTTCTTGACTACGTACCATAGCCTGATGAACTCATTCCTAGCATCCTCCCAAAATTCTTTCAGTGACTCGGGGATAAAAGAATCAATGAGAACTGTCTTCATTGTTTGCTCCTTTGGGACTTGAACTTTCTTGACTCTGGGTGCTGCAGGATTTCTGTACTTCCTTGGTTTAGGCTTCTTCTTCTTCCTCCTCAGCAGACTGAACACAACATCATTCAGCTCTTGTGGCTGCATCTCCTGTGATCTGTGTCAGCTTTTTGATCTTCCTTTCCTGAATGCGTTATTTTTCATTCTGTATAATTTCTGCGCGTCGCTGAGCCTTAGTTCTTTCAGAAGCCACTCCCCATGCCTCAAAGCATAAGTTTGCAACTTGATCACCATCATAAGTAATGAGATTCTTCCTCGTATCAATTGGGGAATGTTCAGAAACTTCAGGAATAGGTGGAAGTCTTGGTTGTTGGGAAGGTTCACTAGCCTGAGCCGCGATCCTGGCTGACTTCCTTGGAGTGGATTATGTGTTGGGATAATGTCAGTTTTGAGTTGATCCCAAATACCCTGAAAAGATGAATTTGCCTAAGTGTTGTAATAGTCAGACTAGTCTTGATAGGCTTTATTAAGTTAGAATATTTTATATTCACAGGTACATAATGAGAGTAGTACTCATTGTTGACACTCAAGACGGAAGCCTGAGGAACACAAGAGCACCATCCTGAGCTTATGGCAGTCTATCTAAGCTGGCTGAGTAAGTGTCAGGATGAAGAGTATGATCCTGAGATCATTGCTAACTCAGCCTGAAGGGAACACGACTGTACTGAGTTATTGGGAAAAGACTTGGAGTAGGATCCAAGCAAGCAAAAGGAATGTTAGCGCTGTGAAACGTACGTAGATAAGAACAGAACTAAACTCGGATAAGACAAGACTGAACTGAAAAATGAGTTCTGACGTTCTCACCTACCTGATGATGTGGACCAATCAGAACAAGACAAGTCATGTACAGACACTGACTTGAACCTGACATCCCTGCAAGTTTTCAACGAGCAAGCATTAAATGCAAGTTACCTAATCCATGCAAGGACGACTGCTACATGGGAAATATGGCTGTTGAAGTATCCTACAAGGAAGGTGACTAGAAGCTATCTCTCCAACGGATAGATTTCAAAGTTGCCTAAAAATACAGAAGACCTTGGACCCAAACAAGCTTACGGGAAAATTTCAAATCCAGAAATTACTCAAAGCTCTCAGCGTTCAAAGCATTCATAGCATTCAAGAAGCACTCGAAAAACCTAGAATTTCCCAATTATTTCTTAAGTAGAGAGTTTATTTTGTATTCCACTGAGTGTAGTATATACATCTTATGCTTAGAGTGAGTATCCAATCCTTAGCATAGGGTTACCTTGTAAGGATAATCACAAATAGTTGGAATCCAAACTGAAACAAAAACCCTCTTAGTTAGGTTTGTTGGTTGATGTTAGTAAGTGTCTTAGAAGGAAGAAGGATCAATGAGACTGATCTGGGTGCACCTTGGCACGTTAAAAACAAGCTAATCCTTAGTGGATTCTCATGTTAAATCAGGACCGTGGACGTAGAAGCTTGAGTCTTTGAACCACGTTATCTCGCTGTGTTTTTTACTTGCTTTGATATTGCTCTTAACTGTTTATCATTGTTTAAGTTATTCATTGCATACTTTGTCAGTGCTGAACCAATTAGCCTGACTCATTGAACTTAGCGCACTGCCCTTCTTTTCCGATGACGAGTATGATGATTTGTGCCTGATGGCTAGTGAGGAGCCTGAGGTAACTTCCAACTCTGGTTGTGGTTCACGCAATGGTCAAAATCCTGAGCTTAGTTCAGAGTCAGTTAGAGAAATAAACCTTCAGATATGTTTAGATCAATTGATGATTGATTTCTCCAGATTGTAGGAAACTAACGTCTTCTTGGCGAAGGAGAACAAGAAATTGAGTACCGAGGTTCAAAGCCTGACTGATCAGCTAACTCAATCAGATATGAAAGAGTCAGCTCAAATTGTAAGGCTAACTCAGGAAATTGACATGATCAATGTCGAGCGCCTTCCAAGAGAGAAGATTCTGAAAGAACTGGCTGATGAGGAACTAGTCAGGAAGGAAGAGCTAAAGACACTCAAGAATAAGTTTGATGACCTTTTTGCTAGACATGAAATCCTAAAAAAGAGTGAGGACTCCCTCAAGCAAAAAGTTGCAACAATGAATAAATCCCCAGTGGTTGTAGAGGAAATAAATAGCAACGAAAAGCTTGGGAAGGAGAAAGCTGGGATTGGATATGCTCCCAAGAAATCCTCACGGGGTCAGTCTCATGTTGCAACCAAAAGAGACCCCTGAGAGCTCAGGCCAAAAAACTTCTCAGCGTAAGCCGAGGAGAGCTCAGGCCCAGAGCACTCAGACTGCTCAACGAGGGTATCATCATGCTTGGCAATACCAACAGGGAAGGCCAAATTGTTAGTGTTAGTGTCCTAGAGCAATCCATCGAAAGGACATAATACTAAGATAATATTTAGATTTGGTTTAATATTATTATTGGTTTAATATTAAATGTATGGCGTTACACTTATCTGAATATGATGTTTGATTGTTTGCATATATTCTTATTTGTGTTCCCATGAATCACTACTGTCATTGAGTGAGTGAGAACTCAAATGACTTAACTATGATTCTCAAATGGCCCCGATCAAGGATCATCAAGAATGGGATATTTATGATGTAATTAAGATTGGTGTGCGATCTGCATCATACTCTTAGAGAGTGTAGTAAGATCTCACTTACTACGAGAAACTGGGTATCTCATGATGGATGCACAGATACCTTAGAGGGTATTGATATACCCATCCGAGAAACCGTTTGATGTAATTCCACATAATGTGTCTACGGGTGTCTCGGTTAGTGGGAGCGATGTGATACTCCTCTTACTTGAGGTCAATACGCACGATATCTACGGAGTGATGGACTTTGACCATGACCCACGCTTGCACCCTCCAAGGGTAGATATTGTTGGGAAAATAGGGGTGCCCGGAATCTATTCGGGATGAAATTTAAATACGAATTTAAATACAATTATTACTAGCATGAATTAATCCTAATTAATTCAAATAATAATTCCAACAACTAATTTTCATCATGCATGTTGAATTAATTTCACATATTAACTAGGCGGAATAAACAAGTAAATATGCGATTAACGTACCTCTTGTAGAATTGGCCTTTGGATATACGGGACAATTACGATCTCGCTCTATCAACCCAAAGCCTTCTCAAGTATTTCCCTTTTCACCTCACTTGATCACCGGTGGGAGATGCTTTCAAGTAATTTAATAAACTAAGGAAAAAGAAAAATATCTATGCTTCTTGATTTTTCCAACACATGGAATTACGTACTTGGGGATGAAATAATCATCCCCTATTTATAGATGAAGTGGCCGAAATTTTTAATATTTTATGGGCCTGGAGAAAATCTTTTCTTAGTCTCTAAGAAATCTTGAATATATCTCATATATTCTTTTCTCCATAATAAAATATTCCACAAAAATCTCACTCACCTAATTAAGGGGTATTTTTCGAAAAACATAGAAAAAAATCAAAAGATTTGGATCTTCTTGAATATATGAGATAATCTTGTATTCCTAGAATACTTATCCTCCATAATATCTTTCCAAGAAAATCAACAAAATCTTTTCTCTCCTAACAAACACTATTTTCGAAAAATATAAGAAAAAATCAGCAAGATATTATCTTTTTATTTTAATCACCTTATCATTATTGGGCTACTTAATGGGCTACTTGAGGGGCCTTAAGGAGAATTAAGATTGGACCTCCTAATGGACTTCTGAATTTCAATATTGAGCCCCAATATAATTCAGCCCATTAATATTAATTATTACCACTAATAAATTAATATTGCACTATCCATCTTAATCCATATTATGATAATATGGGCTCCCGGTTATTATTTCCCGCGTTTAAGATTATCAAGTCCATTAATTAATCAAGCTTCTGAATAGCTCTAAATTAATTAATATATTTCACCTTGGAGTAAAGACAGCTCAACATTATCATTCGTACCGAAGAAACTAATTCTTCACTTGCAAGATTTGGTACAATAAAACTTCTGAGCCCACCAAGGGGACTAATCACACGAGCCGTACTCGCACGCGTTTCTCCGTATTAAATCTTAGCAACCGTCATATGATTAATATTACTGCCCAAGACACAAAGTTCGAAGTCGCAATGATTCTCACCCAACATGAATCAAAGCAGTAACCATTAAGCACACACGGTCCTATTTAAGTGACAGAGATTAAGAAATCAACAACCACTGAGGTCTAATTCTTCACCTTTCAGAACAGAAGAATTTATCCTCGCTGTAGGACCTCTTCAACACATACTAAATGTGCTAGTGCAATCTCTTAGTCAAGACAGACCAATCTGAGCCTTACACATCGACCTTTCACGGCGGATTGTTCAATTCCACCTAGGTCGTGAAAATGTACGTTTAGTTACAAGTAAACTGTTAATGTTGTCTTCCGTGATCGGGTATCACCACATTAACTACAATGTAACATGTACTATATATTGAACGGTTTGCAATAGAAATTCAACATTCAATCATAACTAAAGCAAATGCGATAATAGAATTATTCTCATAAAACGAGTGTTTGATACACGAGTTATACAAAGTAAAAGCATACTTTCACATATAACTCCAACAATCTCCCACTTATACTTAAAGTCTGCTTTTAGTATACATCACACATGTCTTAGTGTAGTAGTTCTCCGTGACATCTCATGTCAACCTACACTAACCTAATAATTCATCCCACTTATACTTAAAGTAGATTGACAATAGTCTTGACTTCCATTCCATCCACATGCCTCTCGAATGTATTCAGAGGCAGACCCTTTGTGAATGGATTTACTAGGTTGTCCCCGACGCATATCTTTGCCACCTCTTTATCTCCTCTCTTAACGATTTCTCGTATAAGATGGTGTTTTCTTTCAATGTGTTTGTTGGCCTTGTGGGCTCTCGGTTCCCTTGAATTTGCAACTGCTCCGACATTATCACAATGGACAATGATTATGATGGGTAAATTCGGAACAACGTCCAAGTCCACTAAGAAGTACTTGAGCCAAACCGCTTCTTTCGCTGCTTCACAAGCAGTTACTTATTCGGCTTTCATGGTCGAATCGGCGATGCATTTCTGCAAATCGCTTCTCCATGTCATGGCTCCTTCTCCCATGCAAAACACACTACCCGAGGTAGTTATTTTGGAGTCTATGTCTAATTGGAAATTTGAGTCCGTGTATCCCATGGGAATTAGATTGTCTGATTGTTAAATCAGCATTCCATACCAAGTTCTTTTCAGAAACTAAAGAACGCATTTAATTGCAATCTAATGTGCTTTCCCGGGGTTACTTCGATATCTTGCCATCATACCCACGACAAAGCAGATATCCGGTCTCGTACACAACATTGCATACATAAGACTTCCTACGTCCGAAACGTACGGAACGTCTTTCATGTCATCTATCTCCACTTGGTCTTAGGGCATATTTCTTTAGATAGATGGATTCCGTACCTAAAAGGTACAAAACCTTTCTTGGAATCTTGCATGCTGAAATACTTCAAAACAGTGGCTTTGTATGAAACTTGTGATAAACCCAACATCCTCCTCTTGTGATCTCGAGTGAACTTGATCCCAAGGATGTGACCGGCTTTCCCTAAGTCCTTCATATCAAACTGATTTGACAGCCATACCCTTACGTCTGACAATACCTTTACATTGTTTCCAATGAGCAGAATATCGTCTACGTATAATACTAAGAATACCACCGCAGTTCCGTCACACCTTTTACACCCACAACTTTCGAACTTGTTTTGATCAAAAACCCATAAGACTTAATAACTGGATCAAAACACTGGTTCCAAGTACGCGACGCTTGCTTATGTCCATAAATGGATCTCTTAAGCTTGCATACGAGGTGTTCTTGGCCTTTTCCAACGAAACCTTTGGGTTGTTGCATATAGATCCCATCAAGACTTCCGTTAAGGAAAGCTGTCTTGACATCCATTTGCCAGATCTCGTAATCTAAGTGCGCAGCGATCGACAAGAGAATACGGATGGACTTAAGCATAGCTACAGGCCACAAGCTTTGCTTTGAAGGTCTCTACCCTTCCGCCCGGTCCTCTTTTCCTCTTGTACATCCACTTGCATCCAATGGGCTCTACCCCACTAGGTGGATCAACCAACTCCCACACTTGACTATAATCCATCGAACCCACCTCGGTTTCCATTGCGGTTTACCACGCCTCCGCGTCTTTGTCTTGGATTGCCTCGTCGTACGTTCATGGGTCTGATTCATCGCCGGGAATCAAATCCGAAGATTCTCCAATTCCCATGAATCTCTCGGGTTGCCTTGCAATCCTTCCACTACGACAGGGTTCCGGTTGTGAAGGTGTGACGTGTGGTATATCATCTTGTATACTTGGTATAGGAGTTTGCCATTTTAACTCGTCTAAGGTAATCTCACTTCTGGGCTTTCTTTTGTTCATATAGTCTTCCTCCAAGAATTTAAAGTGCGAACTAATCACGGTCTTTTAATCCTTGAGACTATAGAACATACACCCTTTTGTTCCCATGGGATATCCTATAAACAACCTCAATTCCGAACGTGGATCCAATTTACCGGCTTCCTTGTCTAGCACGTATGCCGGACAACCCCAAATCTGCAAGTGTCTTAGACTGGGCTTGCGCCCGGTCCACAATTCCATTGGTGTTTTAGGAACCGATTTGGATGGCACCAAGTTTAGAATCTAAGTCGTTGTTTCCAAGGCGTTACCCCAAAACGACTTGGGTAAATCTGAATAACTCATCATAGATCTGACTATTTCTAAAAGAGTCTGGCTCTTTCGTTCCGCCACACCGTTCTATTGGGGGGTTCCCGGTGCGGTCAACAGGGATACAATCCCTTCGTCTGATAGCTAGTTCAAGAATTCATCGCTAAGGTATTCGCCTCTACGATCAAATCGTAGAAACTTGATACTTCTTTCCCTATGCATCATAAGGTAGATGTATCCATATCTCGAGTAATCATTGAAAAAGACAATTTACTCATACCCCTTCTTGCTATGATCGTCATTGAACCACACATATCGGTATGAACGAGTTCTAACACTTCCGTGGTTCTATTCCCCTTGGCTCCAAATGCCCTCTTGGTCATTTTACCCTCTAAACAGGATTCACAAGTTGGAAACAGTTCGACTTGGAATGATTCCAAGGATCCGTCTTTCACCAATCTCTCTATCCGTTTTAGATTAATATGACCTAGTCTAAGATGCCATAGAAGTGTTTCGTTCATCTGCGAAGAATGCTTTCTTTTATTACTCGAAATAATCGATGTGTTATTAGATTCATTTTTGTAAGTGGTATGCCCAAAAAATAGTATAAAGATCATCCATTGAAGTTCCGGAATAGATAAACTCATCGTTTTAAGAAATAATAACATCCTTATTAAAAGAAACTGAGTATCTATTCAAACAGTTTAGAAACTGAAGGTTGAGTTCTTTCTAAACTAGGAACATGAGGAACGTCTCTCAAGACCATAACTCTATCTTCACAAGATAGGCGCACTTCTCCCACTGCTTCAGCTGCCACTCTCGTAGCATTGCCCGATGTGATGGGGATCTCACTTCCGTTAAGTCGTCGGGTTAGCTTAAACCCATGAAACAAATGTGATCAGTAGCTCTCGTATCCACTATCCACGAATAGACAGCATACGCCACTTCACAAGTTTCGACGACTAAGGTGTGTGATTTACCTAACTTTCCTAGCCTCTTAGGCTTGGAACAGGCAGACCTCCATTGTCCTCTCTCACCGCAACTAAAACACTTCCCCTTCGATGCTAGCCTTTGCATTTGCCTTTCGCAACAATTAGATTTGCTTGGATCCGGCCTTTGGTTCTCTTCCTCTTTTTCCCTCCCTTGGGACCAAAAGAGGTAGACGGACCATTAGCCACCATAGCACTAGACTGGTGCTCCATTTTCACCTCCACCGAAACTAAAGTTTGCAAGAGCTCGGGCAAACGATTTGTCCGTTCATTCATCTGACAGTTCAGACGAAACTGCTCAAAGCTTCTCGGTAGAGAATGGTATATGAAATCAATCAAAATCCGCACCAAGTACTTCCAACTTGTTAATGTATGCCATTATCTTGAGAATGTGCTCCCTCACGGGCGTTCCCTTCACCATTTCCAACTTGACCGAGTCATGTCTGGTGAACTGATTAGTCATGGGTTTGATGTGAGGACATCTCTTCAAGGTGTTCCATGATTTCAACAGCGGATACAATGTCTCCATGAACACGCCTCAAATCCTCAGACAGAGATGTCAAGATGATGCACTTCATGTGTTCATTATCACGCTTCCAATCATAAACTGCTTCTACCCATTGCTTGACTTATCATTAGGCTTGCCGGGTATATTAACATAAATAACCCAATTGTGTTTTCGTGCAGTAAGGACAAATTAAAAAAAACATTTCCAATCGATATAAATCACTCCAAAAAGTTTATTAACTTTAAGTATATTAAACAGTGGATTAAAAGGTTGCGACATGATGAAATGAGAATAAAACATACATTCATATCAATATCTAGAAAAATATGAAATTATCACATAATTCGATCACATCAATTATATTGAAACCTTAAAACAATATAATCATGCATCAGCCAACATCTCGAAACAATTTAAATGCGCCACGAGGGGTGGTCTATACATTTAAACACATTCAAGCGGATTACAAACTTAAAAGTTACAAATCCTTAATTCAAAATTAATAGTTGGCTCCCACTTTGACCACATAGAAGCTGACAGGGACTCCGAGGGGAGTAAGTTAATATCAATTTCTTATGCCTAAGTAATAACCATAATTAAATACAGGATTATTATCTCGCTTTGAGCAAACAACTCGGGGTGAGGGTCAATACCGCCACTAGTAATAATCCACAATCATCCTTTCGGAATTTATTCATGTGAAATCCGTTCTTTTGGCCGATCCGAGGGGGAAATGTATTCCAAAAGAACTTCACAAATAAATAAATTATGGAGGCCAAAATAATCCAATTTTAATATCCGGAATAAAATTGTGATTATAAAAACATACTTAGTAATTTTCGAAAGTAAGGTTTTTCTTGGACAGTTAAATTCATGCAAACACATATTAACAAATAATAATAGGTGCACGAAGTAAAACATCCATCAAAAACAAAATTAAACACATTGGAGCACTCAAATCCAATTGTCACGGTTTAATTTCTTCACGTCTTGATGCGAAAAATCGTCCTTGTTGCTTTCCGACATTCGTCTCGATGTGCTCCCACTCGAACATCAACACTTCATCAAAAACAACATTGTTTGGGTTCGGGACGACGTTTAAAATCACACGGAAAAAAAAACACGAACCGAAAAATTCCACGGCCCGAGATACGGCGCGCGTCGGCCCACGAAGTGGGCCCGCGCGCCTCCCGGCCCAAAAAGCGCCGAAGCACTGCAGGAAGCGCGCCGAAGCGCAGCCCCGAGGCGCACCCGAGGCGCTGCACGGAGGCCTCCCGTCGCGCACGGGGTGCGCCGTGCACCCCCCGTGCGCCGTTTTTTGCCGTTCATCCTCGTTTTCTTCACCCCTTGTATGATTTTATGTCCATACACGCGCCACGCTTGTATGCGTCGTCCGGGTACGCCGTTTTTAATTCTTCGTTCTTCGTCACAATCCGGTTACAATTTAATTTTACAAAAAAAATAAATACTAGATCTAGACTAGTCTATTACAATGATCGAATCAAAATAAAAACAACTAATCTACTCGTGGATTTTCTCACGAGAAAAACGAATTCGAACGAATCGAATTAAAAAACAATTAATTCACACGCATGAAATTAACAACATTAAAACCATGACAATTGGATACCTGCAAAAAAGATCTAACAATTCTACTATCTAATTTCAATTTAATGTTTAACAATTTAAATTCCAATTTAAAATTCAGAGCCCGAAACCGTGGCTTAGATACCAGTTGTTGGGAAAATAGGGGTGCCCGGAATCTATTCGGGATGAAATTTAAATACAATTATAACTAGCATGAATTAATCCTAATTAATTCAAATAATAATTCCAACAACTAATTTTCATCATGCATGTTGAATTAATTTCACATATTAACTAGGCGGAATAAACAAGTAAATATGCGATTAACGTACCTCTTGTAGAATTGGCCTTTGGATATACGGGACAATTACGATCTCGCTCTATCAACCCAAAGTCTTCTCAAGTATTTCCCTTTTCACCTCACTTGATCACCGGTGGGAGATGCTTTCAAGTAATTTAATAAACTAAGGAAAAAGAAAAATATCTATGCTTCTTGATTTTTCCAACACATGGAATTACGTACTTGGGGATGAAATAATCATCCCCTATTTATAGATGAAGTGGCCGAAATTTTTAATATTTTATGGTCCTGGCGAAAATCTTTTCTTAGTCTCTAAGAAATCTTGAATATATCTCATATATTCTTTTCTCCATAATAAAATATTCCACAAAAATCTCACTCACCTAATTAAGGGGTATTTTTCGAAAAACATAGAAGAAAATCACAAGATTTGGATCTTCTTGAATATATGAGATAATCTTGTATTCTTAGAATAGTTATCCTCCATAATATCTTTCCAAGAAAATCAACAAAATCTTTTCTCTCCTAACAAACACTATTTTCGAAAAATATAAGAAAAAATCAGCAAGATATTATCTTTTTATTTTAATCACCTTATCATTATTGGACTACTTAATGGGCTACTTGAGGGGCCTTAAGGAGAATTAAGATTGGACCTCCTAATGGACTTCTGAATTTCAATATTGAGCCCCAATATAATTCAGCCCATTAATATTAATTATTACCACTAATAAATTAATATTGCACTATCCATCTTAATCCATATTACGATAATATGGGCTCCCGGTTATTATTTCCCGCGTTTAAGATTATCAAGTCCATTAATTAATCAAGCTTCTGAATAGCTCTAAATTAATTAATATATTTCACCTTGGAGTAAAGACAGCTCAACATTATCATTCGTACCGAAGAAACTAATTTTTCACTTGCAAGATTTGGTACAATAAAACTTCTGAGCCCACAAAGGGGACTAATCACACGAGCCGTACTCGCACGCGTTTCTCCGTATTAAATCTTAGCAACCGTCGTATGATTAATATTACTGCCCAAGACATAAAGTTCGAAGTCGCAATGATTCTCACCCAACATGAATCAAAGCAGTAACCATTAAGCACACACGGTCCTATTTAAGTGACAGAGATTAAGAAATCAACAACCACTGAGGTCTAATTCTTCACCTTTCAGAACAGAAGAATTTATCCTCGCTGTAGGACCTCTTCAACACATACTAAATGTGCTAGTTCAATCTCTTAGTCAAGACAGACCAATCTGAGCCTTACACATCGACCTTTCACGACGGATTGTTCAATTCCACCTAGGTCGTGAAAATGTACATTTAGTTACAAGTAAACTGTTAATGTTGTCTTCCGTGATCGGGTTTCACCACATTAACTACAATGTAACATGTACTATTTATTGAACGGTTTGCAATAGAAATTCAACATTCAATCATAACTAAAGCAAATGCGATAAAAGAATTATTCTCATAAAACGAGTGTTTGATACACGAGTTATACAAAGTAAAAGCATACTTTCACGTATAACTCCAACAGATATGGCATGTATTAGGTTCATCACGAAGTTCATGTGCGTGATAGTTGAGCCAAGAATATGATTCATTCCTCATTGTGGATTTAAGAGAGAATACTCGTCTTCTCATCATAATTGGTTCTAAGACATCGGCCGATGCAAGTCGACTTGGACTTTGTGGCCAAGTGCGACACGAGCGATCAATTAGTGATTTGAGATAACATGAATAATTATTTTTTTATAGACACTTATCATGTTCAAGACTTAATCGAGTATTCGCGAATGAAAGGAAGATATCGCAATAGCCTACAGGATTACAGGTAGTTGCAGATTTCCTCGCAACGTACCTCCTATATTGAGAATGTCTGATTTATTATCTAGGGTTCAATTAAGACCGTTAGTTTGACTAATCGCTCGATATACGAGGGCCTATGGGTCACACAACAAGCAATTGCAGTTCACCGATTATAGTTGGTTGATTAAGTATTATATTGGATATAATATTTAATTTATCGAGAATATAATAATAGTAATTATATTTGGATTTAATTATTATTATTATTTAATTAAATTAGATTTAATTAAATATGAAATCCCAATAATAATATTTGGAATATTATTATACAAGAATAATAGATATGGTAAAGATATTATTCGTAGGAACGTATCTAAGGAAATATAATCCGTAGAGTTTATATTACGGGCTAGGCCCGATATCTTACTTAAGAATTAAGCCAAGTTAATCCCTATAAATACGTGTCATGGGAATTCACAAAACAAATACAAGAAATATAATTTCTCCATAAAATCTCTTGTTCGAGTTTTCCTAGCAAGTTCGTCTAGAGATTCAAAGCTGGCACCTCGGTGAAAATCGGTGAATAGTTGTTGCGTGGATACCGTAGTTGAGGATTTCACGTACGAAGTACTGTAAGATTTCTTGTTTAAAGATATCTTGTATTTAATTATGCAATTAAGTTGTTCGTTGTTGGAGAACGTTAATTTCCGCTGCACATGTTTACGTGTTTACGTGTTTATAAATTCCAACACAAATATGATGACTCCCCCATGGTTTTGGCATCTTGAGGCCTTTAACTGTTTCCCAGTCCCTCACTTGCCAAGGGGGAACAAGAAATAGGGCCCTTATCAAGAACAAGCCCCAAGACCAACTGCACCAAGGCCTAGGAAGAACAGGAAGGCTACCACTCAGGCTCCTGCGACTCTGAAGCCTGACACTCATACACCATCTTCCTCTAAGGTTAAGAAGAAGAGAGTTATGTAAGTGGATGTTACTGGGAGACAGATTTACGACTCTGAGGCAATCAGGGTAGTTAAGCAAGTATGGATCTTGAAAGGTACAACTGACACCATAGGACCCAACACCCAATGGGTACCTAAAGCCTGATTCTGTTGCAGGCGGCTGTGGCCCATAGGAGGACGAAGGATGACTCAATCAAATTTGTTTGGTACCTAGACAGTGGTTGCTCAAGGCACATGACTGGAATAAAGAGTCTCCTTCAAGATTTTAACTAAAGGTTTTGGTGTTTTGGTAATAGGTACAGTCAGAGTGGAGAATGTGTCCTTTGTTGAGGGACTGAAGCATAACCTATTTACAATGAGTCAGTTCTGTGACAAAGGTTTCAGTGTTGAGTTCTCATCGAATATTAGTTCAGTCAAGAACCAGATAACATTGCAAGTGCTTCTCTCAGGTATTAGGAAAGGTAATGTTTATTTAGCTGATTGGAGCAGCACTATTCCTAATACTTGTTTTGTTGCTAAACGCTCTTCAGAGCTCAGTTGGTTATGGCATAAAAGATTAAACCATCTGAACTTCATGATTCTTAACAAGATTTCTAGACTTTCACTTGTTGAAGGTTTACCCAATGAAGTTTTTAGCAAGGATCATGTGTGCAAGACCTGTCAGGGAGGGAAGCAAGTCAGAGCTACATTCAAGAAGAAAGCCACCTTCTCAACTGACAGGGTTGTTCAGCCCTTGCACATGGATTTGTTTGGCCCTGTAACGCCTGTGAGTATGAATGGTAGGAAATATACCCTTGTAGTCATTGATGATTATTCTAGGTATACTTGGGTTATTTTCTTGTTAAATAAGAAGGAAACACAGGTGAAGCTTCCAGAGTTGCTCAAGAGACTCAGCAATGAGCAAAATCAATCCATAGTCAAAATCAAATCTGACAAGGGCACTGAATTTATAAATTCATATATTTCTGATTTCTGTAATGAACTTGGTATTGCTCATGAGACTTCTGCTGCTAGAACCCCACAACAAAATGGTGTCCCTGAGAGAAGGAACAGGACACTGAAGGAAGCTACCAGGACCATGCTGGCTGAGTCAGGATTGCCCAAGAAGTTCTGGGCTGAGACGATCAACATTTTATGCTATACTCAGAATAGATCCATGCTGAACAAACAACATGCATAGACCCCCTATGAGACATGGAACAAGAGGAAGCCTCGCATCTTTTATTTCCATATATTTGGGTGCAAGTGTTTCATCCTCAACAATAGGAAGATCCAATTAAAGGCTTTTGATAGCAAGTCTGGTGAAGGAATATTCTTAGGATATTCTGAAGTCAGTAAGGCATTCAGAGTCTATAATTGTAGGACCCTTGTTGTGGAGGAATCACCATATGTTGTTTTTTATGAATCTGCTACCGAGTCTAGGGTAAAAGTGTTGGATCCTGACTCTGAGGAGGTCACAAGGAGAGTGACATGACTGAGCTTGAAGAATCAACCTGATCCTAAGGTCAAGGCAGTGCCTATTCCATGCTGGGATGATGACGAAGCTCAGGATGACAATCCAAGTGCTACTCCTAAACCCAGCGTATCAGGAACAGTTGAGCCTCAGATTGAGGAGCAGGCTCAACCTGAGGTAAGTATCGTCAATGAAGATTCGGCCGCAGCTGAGATGGCTAATGAGTCATTATATCAAGGGGCAATCAATGTCCCTGACAATGAGTTGGTAAATCCCTTTGGTATAGACTCAGGTTCATCCCCTTCTGTTCATTTCCCTGAATTTAGAGAACCTGTAGACATTAACATTGCAGATACATCAGGGACAACTCCAAGCAAGAGTTCATGGCTAGAAGATCATCCCATTGACCAGGTCATTGGTGATCCAACTGAGGGAGTCAGGACCAGGTAGTTCCATGGTGAGAGTGCTCTATTTTATTATTTTCTCTCTGAGCAAGAGCCTCAGAACATAGAAGAAGCTCTCACTGACTCGTACTGGATCATAGCCATGCAAGAGGAGTTGAATCAGTTCACAAGGAATCAAGTTTGGGAACTGGTAGATAGACCTAGGCATCAAGGTGTGATTGGTACCAAATGGGTCTTCAAGAACAAGAAGGATGAGAATGGTGTTGTAGTAAGGAACAAGGTAAGACTGGTTATAAAGGGGTATTGTCAGCCTGAAGGAATAGACTATGATGAGACATTTGCTCCAGTGGATAGGCTAGAAGCAATCAGGCAGTTCCTTGCATATGCAACATACAAGAAGTTCAAGGTGTATCAAATGGATGTGAAGAGTGTTTTTCTCAATGGTATCCTGAATGAAGAGGTATATGTGGAACAACCCCCAGAGTTTGAGGTTGGAGACAAAGTATACCACTTGAAGAAAGCACTGTATGGACTTAAGCAAGCTTCAATAGCTTGGTATGATACCCTCTCTCAATTCCTGACTGACCATGGGTTCAGGAAGGGAACCGTGGATAGGACATTGTTCAGGATCACTGAAGGTGATGACATTCTCTTGGTCCAAATATATGTGGATGACATCATATTTGGATCGCCAAATCATCAGCTCTGTGAGAAATTCTATAAGTTGATGACTGGTAATTTGAGATGTCTATGATGGGAGAGATGAACTTCTTTTTAGGATTACAAGTCAAGCAAAATGATCAATGGATTTTCATTAATCAGGCCAAGTACACAGGAGACTTGATTCAGAAGTTTGGATTTCAACATTGCAATCCAGCTAGAATCCCAATGAATACAAATTGGAAGATAGATCTTGACACTGATGGGGTTTCAGTGAATCAGACTGAGTACAGAGGGCAGATAGTTTCATTGTTATACCTGAATGCAAGCAGGTCTGACATTACTTTTGCAGTTGGTGTATGTGCTAGGTATTAGTCTGACCCTAAGAAAAGTCATTTGGAGGCTGCAAAGAGGATACTTAAGTATTTGAAAAGGACAGTCAATTTAGGACTATGGTATCCGTCAGATGACAACCTAGAACTGACTGGTTATTCAGATACAAATTTTAGAGGTTGTAGGATTGATAGGAAATCAACCTCAGGGACATGTCAGTTTTTAGGAAGTAAGTTGATCTCTTGGTTCTCAAAGAAGCATAACTCAGTGCCTACATCCACAACAGAGGCTGAGTATATGGCGGCAGGTAGTTGTTGTGATCAGATCCTATGGTTGAGGCAATAATGGAGAGACTACCAAGTGTTTGCAAATGAAGTCCCAATTTATTGTGACAACAATGGTGCCATAACAATCACTCAGAACCCATTGCTTCACACAAGGTGTAAGCATGTGGATATTAGGCATCACTTCATAAGAGATCATGTGGAGAAGAAGGACATCAGGATGGAGAAGATTCACACTGACATACAAAGAGCTGACATCTTGACTAAGCCCTTGGCCGAATTAAGGTTTATGGAACTGTCAGTGGAGTTGGGTCCCTTAGATCCGGGAGAGCAGTTAGCGTAGGATCTAGGGGGAACTCAGGTTCAGAGTCGTAGGGGGAACTCAATTTTAGACTCGACTCAGCGAGGTATCAGGGTGCTACAATGTCACCCTGACAAGTATGAACCTTAAAACCTAACTCTTTAGAATTTGAACCATCTCTCTGAATTCTCTTCCCTAAAAATCGCATTAAACTCTGTTCGTTATCATTTAAAGCGCGCCTTTTAATATTTAACCCATGCACGTCATAGCAATTAACGCGCACAGTTACTTTTTCGCATACGTGTCCATAATCTACGGAATGTGACTGACGTGAGGAAAATAGTTGAACTTGAGTTAATCGTGGCCCCTCATTTCAAAACCCTTTCAAATTCAGGATTAATCTCAACCACACGTATGAGTAATTGTTTGATTCATATCAATTTGGACAGCCATTTGAGAAATTTACGCTTACACTTATACACTCTTGCTCACTGAGTAATCTCTCGCACTCAAAGCTTTTCACAAATTTCTCAAGTTTTTTCTCAAAACTCAATGGCTTCCAACACCAACATTGACGAATGGACTTACGATGATCTTGAGACCATCGTCAATAGCAAGTTAGTACATACTGAACATATCATCTCCATGGACGGACCTTACTTGAGGGTGAAGGAGATCAAGTCGATTCTGGACTGGATATCTAAAGCTGGACTGAAGATGTACTTTTCCAAGAAGCCACATGTGGTGCTTCTGAAGGCGGTGGTGGAGGCGTACATCAATATGTTCAAGAGAGGAGGTGATTTGTTCATGCGGGTAACGGTGCACCTACCTAGGGGGAAGGACGAAGAAGAAGAAGAGCTGTACGAGACGGAAGAGAGAAAGATTGACCTTTGAAAGGCAGCGAAAGTAGTTTTTGGGTTACCGTGCACAGACATAAACCTTAAAACCCAAGGAGAATAAAGAGGGTGAACTGCTGAAGGTGTTCACGAAGTCAGTGTCGCTGGAATTCAGGGCGCGAATGCACAATGACCTTTTGAAACCTAAGTATCGTGTATTCATTGACATTGTGAGCAAGATGGTCATGAGTATAGTTGGGTCCCATGAACAAATCAGCAGGGATAAGATCAAAATTATGGCGGCAATGATTGATAATGTCAAAGCCAACTGGGAGCAGTTATTCCTGGATCAGATTGCTCATGCTGCAGTGGAGAAGGTGACGAGAGACGAGCAGGAGAAACACATCTCAGTCGCTGCAGCACTGCCTTTTGGGATAAGGCTTTTGATGATGATCTCTCAGGCTTGTCCAGGTTGCTCATTCGATTGGGAAGACGACCTGTCAGGGAAGAAGGTCATGTTCTCCAATGAGAGTGACACTTATGCCATCTTTGACCTTTCTGACCCCAATGCACCTCAAAAGGGTTAGAGGAAGAGGGCAGCGTCCAAGGGCAAGAAGGTGGTCTCAAATCTCCTTGAGTGAGTTGATGCTCTCTATGAGAAGGCTCAGGAGACTACAACAGAGGTGGAAGCTGAGAGGCAAGCTGCTGAGAAGGAGAAGGAAGAAAGGATTGTGGGCCTGCAGGTGGTGCTGAAGAAGAAGGCCACGACAACAGGCAAGAGGGGGACTGAGAGAGTATCCAAGACGGATGTCTCTGAGGCTGAGGACACTGACGAGGAAGTCAGGGAAGGTTCTGAAGTGGAGAAGCCTAAGAGCTTCAAGAGGCTGAAGAAGGGACTGAAGGGATCTCCCATGAAGAAGGTGAGGGTGCTCAGCCCCGTGGTGGAAGCTGTTTGGTCAGGCACAGAGGAGGACTCTGACCTTGCTCAGGTACGAGAGGTATTTGAAACTGCTAAACTTCTCCAACCTGAACAACCCAACCCCACACTCATTGAAACCAAACCTACTGAACCCACCATAACCCATCCCGAACCTACCTCAAATCCCATTGAGCCAAACACAGAACAATCCCAACCCCAACCACAGTCAGAGCCAAATATTTCCAACCTCATCGAGCCTGACACTGATGCTAGCCTACCCAACCCTGAAGATTTTCCCATTACATCCAAAAATCCTAAGGAACCATCTTCATCCCAACCAAACCCAAAGGAGACCGACCCTGAACCTGAATTGTTTATGGATGAGGAAGATGACGATGAAAATGATGATCTCACGTCACTTCTATGTTGGAGTTATACGTGAAAGTATGTTTTTACTTTATATAACTCATGTATTAAACACTTTGTTTATGAGAATAATTCTTTTATCACATTTGCTTTGAATATGAATGAATGTTATATATTTATTGCAATCAGTTCATTATAAGTAGTATGTGTTACATTATAGTTAATGTGGTGATACCTGATCACTGAATATCACGTTAACGATTTCCTTGTAACTAAACATACAAATTCACGACCTAGGTGTAATTGAACAATCTGCCACGAAAGGTCGATGTGTACATCTCAGATTGGCTTGTCTTGACCAAGAGATTTCACTAGGACATTTAGTATGTGTTGAAGAGGACCTACAGCGAGGATAAATTCTTCTGTTCTGAGATGTGAAGAATTAGGCCTCAGTGGTTATTGATTTCTTAATCTCCGTCACTTAAATAGGACTGCGTGTGGTTAATAGTTATTGCTTTGATTCATGTTGGGTGAGAATCATCGTGACTTTGAACCTTGTGTTTTGGGCAATAATATTAATCATACAACGGTTGCTAAGATTTAATATGGAGAAACGTGTGCGAGTACGGCTCGTGTGATTTGTCCCCTTGGTGGGCTCAGAAGTTTTATCGTACAAAATCTTGCAAGTAAAAAATTATTTTCTTCGGTAAAGATAATAATGTTGAGTTGTCTTTACTCCAAGGTAAAAGATATTAATTAATTTAGAGCTATTAAGAAGCTCAATTAATTAGTGGACTAAATAATCTTAAACACGGGAAATAATAACCGGGAGCCCATATTATCGTAATATGGATTAAGATGGATAGTGCAATATTAATTTATTAGTGGTACTAATTAATATTAATTGACTGAATAATATTGGGGCTCAATATTGTAATTCAGTAGCCCATTGGAGGTCTAATCTTAATTCTCCTAAAGGCCCTTCAAGTAGCCCATTAAGTAGCCCGATAATAATAAGGTGATTAAAATAAAAGAAAATATTATTGCTGATTTTCCTATGATATTTTTGAAAATTGGTATTTTAGGAGAGAAAAGATTTTGTTGATTTTCTTGGAAAGATATTATGGAAGATATGTATTCTTGGAATACAAGATTATCTCATAAATTCAAGAAGATCCAAATCTTGGATATTCTTCCTAATATTTTCGAAAATAAGCCTTAGATAAGGAGTTGAGATTTTGTGGAATATTTTATTATGGAGAAAAGAATATATGGGATATATTCAAGATTTCTTAGAGACTAAGTAAAGATTTCTCCAAATCTCATGGGCCTCTAATTTTCAGCCACCCCTCTCTATAAATAGGGGATGATTATTTCATCCCCAAGAACATAATTCCATGTGTTGGAAAAATCAAGAGCAATAAATATTTCTTTCTTCCTTGTTATTCCTAATTGTTTGTGAGCGCTTCCCACCGGCGAACGAATAAGGCGAAAGGGATATACTTGAGAAGGCTTTTACGGTTGATAGCATCGTCATGCTTGTCCTGTAGATCACTATTGGATGTTACTTCAAGAGGTACGTAATCGCGTAAATTCTTAGTTTTTCCGCCATAGAATTTTACGTGCAATAAATTAATATGCATGATTAATTGTTGTTGGTGTAATTATTATTTGAATTAAATTAGGATTAATTCATGCTAGTAATAATTGAATTTAAATTCGTATTTAATTGTCATTCCGAATAGATTCGAGCACCCGATTTTTCCCAATATTCTATTCATCAACTCCATCAAAGAACGGGTGGAGAGTTGGGTGGTATGAAGTTTCCCATCGCTGAACAACTACCAAAAGCTCAGGGAACACGTTGTGGATTTGAAGGTCTGGCTGGAATACAAGCAGGCCAACATGGTTGAGCAGAAGATGATGGTGGAAGTCAAAGGATGGGACTTCTGGTGCTCAGAGGAGGCCAAGATGACCAACTATTTTGGAATATCCAGTTACCTGGAGTTGTTGGAGATGGAGGAAATCAGGCAGCTGGTAACCAAGATGATCGCCATGCGCACTGAGAAATCTAAGTTCTTAGATACGCCGGAGAAAGATGGTAAGGATGATGATGATGATGATGATGAAGGGGACAATGGCCCTGATGGCGATGGTGGTCAGGCTGGTGAGAAGCTGGTGGAGGAGACAACAAAGGAGTTGGATGAGATGTCCACTGAGCAGGATACTTAGGGGGAAGATGGTGAGAAGGGAACTAGCTCCAAGGGAGGAGTAGTTGATGAGACTGTTGTGAATTGTTCATCTGCCAATGATGCATTAGTCAATGAAGGGATTCCCTGCCCTGAGATAAAGGAGGATAATGTAGAGGTACACAAGATGACTCCTAGTTCTGAGGGTTCAATTCCTGAAGTTCGAGCTGACTTAGCTGAGCCTGACCGGGTGACTATGATCACTCCTGAACATGCTTTCAATGCATCCTGAAGAGGAGACTGGAGATGCAGGGGCAGTCAAGGGAAAACAACCACTCACTGAGGGTGATAATGAAGATGGTGACCAAATCACTGAAGTCCGTAAGGCTAACTTCACTGACATTATTACTGTGAAGCAAGAGAAGACCACGGAGAACCTGGCTGAGTTGGAGAACAAGATAATCATGCTCGAAGAGAGGCAATCCAATAAAGATAAGGGAATCTACAAGCAAATATGGTACTTGAAGTCAGCCCTGAGAACTGTTGCAAACCGTAAGCTCAAACATCTTCACAAGGCAATGAAGGAGACTATCACCTCAATGAAGAAGGACAGGAAAAGGATGAAGTTCTTGCTTACTGGTGCTCTGACTCAGATGAGGGAGCAAAATGAACAACTGATGATGGCGGTGGAGCAGTTGGCTACTCAGTCCTCTAGACTGCTCACCAAGGCCCTGAATGACTCAGTGGAGAAGATGGCCCTGGAGTCAGCCAAGATCACATCGGAGTCAGAGAGGTTTATGCTCGAGTCAACAAAGATGGCGGAGAGGCTGGCGAAATCTGAACAAAGCTTGCATACTTCCATGGAGGTCTTTGAGAAGAAGCTTCAGGGAAGTCTAGTTCAGGTTTCATATGGGGGAGCAGGTATTATTAAGTCTGGCGTTGAGTTGATGAAGGACCATCTGAAGGAGGTCTAGTCCTTGACCACATTCGCCATCAACACTGGGGAGGAGGCCTTCAAAGAAGATGTGCCAAAGGCTCTCCCTCTTGCCAAGGATGATGCCAAAAAGGGAGAAAAGGAAAAGACAAAGAAAATATCACTCCCTGAGGCATCTGAGGCAGAAAACATGCAGACTTCCCAAAAGTCAGCAAGGTTGGTGGTGAATCAGGCTAATGACCCTTCGAAGCAGGTTCCTCAACTTCCAATCATTCCAGAAACTTCAGAACGTTCGCCTTTAAGCACAAGGAAGAACCCAATTACTTATGACGCTGATAAAGTGGTTGAGTTATGCGAAGAGACATGGGGATCTGCCCCTGAGAAGACTGAAGCTCAGCGCCATGCTGAAATTGCTCAGAAGGAGAAGTAGCGGATTCTGGAGAAGAAGGTTGAGAAGCTTACTGATTTGACTGAGATGCAACAGAGAGAGCTGGATGATGCATTAGTCAGTATGCTGAGGAGAAAGAAGGAGAAGCTTGAGCCAAGAAAGTACATGAAGAAGCCAACGACAAGAAAGACAAGAATACTTCAAATGCAGAAGCCTGAGGAGATAACTCAGAGAACAGTACTCATTGATGATTTCATCTCTGAGAAGCTGAAGGAGTTTTGGTTGGACTCGAGGGATGAGTTTATCAGGCTCTGGTACATAGTGAAGAAGTGGGGCGACACTAACGACATTGATGCCCACTTTACTGATTTCATGGCAGACAACCATCCTGAGCTACTCAAAAGGATCTTGGAGGAGGCTGATGATGCAAAGGCTCAGATCAAAGCCCCTGAGTTCTTGACTCGCCCACCACCACTCCTGACTGGATCTAATGGATATGACTCGAAGGCTATTATGAAGGAAGTGTTCAATATTGCCAAGGCTGAAGGGTACCTGAACCAACTAGAGCGCATTGACGAGTTGAAGGATAGAGTCTACAATGGATATGGGCTCAAACCTGAAATGAGGAAATTATATTTGTACCCATTTTGTGTAATAGATAGGATTCATTATACTCACTATAACATTTATCAATGAAATTTATTACTTTGCCCACAAACAAAAACTCATTGTCTTTTTTGTTGTTATTTAAATTTTGTACTTTATCAAGAATTGCTCTAACACTGACTTTGTCTTATAGAATATGACTTATTTCAACTAAGTGTTTTGTGGATCTTTTCAGTGTTTTGAAATCATCAAAAAGGGGGAAATTGTTGGGATAATGTCAATTTTGAGTTGATCCCAAATACCCTGAAAAGATGAATTTGCCTAAGTGTTGTAATAGTCAGACTAGTCTTGATAGGCTTCCTAAGTTAGAATATTTTATATTCACAAGTACACAATGAGAGGAGTACTCATTGTTGACACTCAAGACTGAAGCCTGAGGAACACAAGAGCACCATCCTGAGCTTATGGCAGTCTATCTAAGGTGGCTGAGTAAGTGTCAGGATGAAGAGCATGATCCTGATATCATTGCTAACTCAGCTTGAAGGGAACAGGACTGCACTGAGTTATTGGGAAAAGACTTAGAGTAGGATCCAAGCAAGCAAAAGAAATGTCAGCATTGAGAAACGTATGTAGATGAGAATAAACCTGAACTCAGATAAGACAAGACTGAACTGAAGAATGAGTTCTGACATTCTCACCTACCTGATGACGTGGACCAATCAGAATAAGACAAGTCATGTATGGACACTGACTTGAACCTGACATCCCTGCAAGTTTTCAACGGGCAAGCATTAAATGCAAGTTACCTAATCCATGCAAGGACATCTGCTGCATGGGAAATATCGCCATTGAAGTATCCTACAAGGAATGTTACTAGAAGCTATCTCTACAACGGATAGATTTCAAAGTTGCCTATAAATACAAAAGACCTTGGACCCAAACAAGGTTACAGGAAATTTCAAATCCAGAAATTACTCAAAGCTCTCAGCGTTCAAAGCATTCATAGCATTGAAGAAGCACTCGAAAAACCTAGAATTTCCCAAGTGTTTCTTACGTAGAGAGTTTATTTTGTATTCCACTGAGCGTAGTATATACATCTTAAGCTTAGAGTGATTATCCAATCCTTAGCATAGGTTTGCCTTGTAAGGATAATCACAAATAGTTGGAATCCAAACTGAAACCAAAACCCTCTTAGTTAGGCTTGTTGGTTGAGGTTAGTAAGTGTGTTAGAAGGAAGAAGGATTAGTGAGACTGATCTGGGTGCACCTTGGCACGTTTAAAAAAAAGCCAATCCTTAGTTGATTCTCTTGTTAAATCAGGACTGTGGACGAAGAAGCTTGAGTCTCTGAACCACATTATCTCGCTGTGTTCTTTACTTGCTTTGATATTGCTCTTAATTGTTTATCATTGTTTAAGTCATTCATTGCATACTTTGTCAGTGCTGAACCAAGTAGCCTGACTCATTGAACTCAGCGCACTGCCCTTCTAACCATGGCTTCGTAAAGGAAAAATAAGTTTTCAAAAAGTAAACATAAACAAGTCTTTAAACTTTCAGAGCTCACACATTTCCGCACTAGAACATAAGTAGATAGTTAGCCAACTGACTTGCACACAATGCTGTTAGTAGATGTATTATCTACTCAGTGTTCAACACTTAACTCTGAGTAAAGGGACTCAGTGAAGTTTTAAGAAATAAAAATGGGTATACATGTATTCCCCCCTCATACACGTATCACTCAGACTTGTACGGGACCAACGTTGTGCAACAGCTTTGGATGCCTCAGATACCTCAGGGGTGAATCTTTTCCTCTTCACACTTTTCCCCTTTTTGGCACCATCCTTGGCCTTAGGCTTTGACGCTACATCTTGTAAAAGTTCATCTTGGTTGGAAACAACGAAGGCAGTCAGAGATTGGACTTCGTTTAACTGCTCCTTCATAAGTTCCACACCAATCTGAATCTCAGCTCCTGAGTGCTTCAATTGAGAAAGGCATACCCATATCTTCTTTTGAAATTCCTCCTTTGACTCCCTTAGGGTGCTCTCAGTTTCAGTCAGCCTCTTCATGATTCCCTCCGACTCTAACATTAACTTCACTGACTGCTTGGAGATGGCCCTAGTGAATAGCTCAGATGACTTTTCAGTTAGCTGTTCCACTGCCTTAGTGAGAAAGGATTGATTGTTCATCTCAGATTGCTTTAGGGCCTGCTTGTCTGTCTTCTTCATCAGCTTCAATGCGTCCTTCCTTTCCTTATCCAAGGTCTCCAACGTAGCCTTCAGAGTCTGCTCCATCCTCATGACTTTGGTGTTGTTGATCCCAACAAGTCTGGCCTGATACTTGTTCCAGACGAGATCAACACCAAGTGCCTTCTTCATCCATCTGTATTGCTTCCTGAGGGTCTTGATCTTCTTGCCTTGTTCATCTTCAAATACATCAACTTTTTTAGCAAGATTGGCAAGTTGCCCATTAGTTTTCTCTTGTTTTACTGTGATGATGTCAGTGAAGTTCCCCTTGGCTACACCAGTGATTTAGACATCTTCGTCTTCATCGTCCTCCTCACCTTCAGTTATTGGCTGTTTTCCCTTGTCAGCCACTGCCTTCTCAGTCTCCTCTTCAGGATGCACTGGGGCAATTGTGGAGTGGTCTCATTTGCCTGCCTTTTAGGCTCAACTGAGCCAGCTCGAATCTTAGGGCGACCCTCCTCAGAGGATGACCCATCGAAACTAGGTGTCTCCTTGGATGCCTAAGTAACTTCCACCTTTGCCTCAGGGCAGGGAATCCCTTCATCAGAAGTTGCCTCATCGGTGGATGATCTAACCTTGTTGGACTCATCAACTGATACACCCTTGGATCCAGTTTCCTTCTCACTTTCTCCTCCCTGAGCTCCGACCTCCTTGCCATCCTCCCTCCTTCCTTCAAGTTCAACAGTGAACTCTTCTACAATCTTCTCATTGACTTTCCCATTTTCGTCAGCTCCATCATCCTCATCATCATCCCCATCCTTCTTCTCAGGGGTATCTCCACACTTACCCTTCTCCTTTCTCATTGCCTTCATTTTGGTAACAAGTTCCCTGACCGCATCCATTTCAAGAAGGACCAAGTAGCTTGTAATCCCAAAATAGGAATAGAGTCTGGCCTCTTCATTGCACCAAAAATCCCATCCACGTGCTTCCACCATCATGCACTTCTCTTGTATATTTTCTTGCTTATACTCCAGCCAAGCCTTTAAATCCGCGACATGACTTCTCAAAGATGGATAATTATTTAATCCTGGAAAACACCTCACTACCCATTCTTCAGCCTTACTCCTGATCAGATTTTCAAAAAGATACATCGAGTTATCGTCATCTTCCTCCTCCTCCTCCTGGAGGATTGAGGCTTCAGGGTTAGGTGTGGGTTCCTTGGGATTTGAGGGTGTGGGAAGTATGGGATTTTTATCAGTGACTGGAAAATCTGCTGGTGTTGGGATGTATGTTTGAGGTTCAGTAGGATTGGGGTTAGGGTCAGAGGTGGTGGTGGTTCAGTTGGCTCTGTGGGTGTGGGTTCAGGGTTGGCGGGTTCAATGGGTGTTGGTTCAGGATTATTTAGGTTGGGGTCAGATTGCAGCATGTGGGCAGAATTGATGACTCTCTAACTTGGTGTAAGTCAGAGTCTTCATTCCCGCTTCCGTTAGCCTCTTTCTCCTTCACCGGGCTCAGAGTTCCCATCGTACTGACTGGCGAACTCTGATACTTCTTTCACAGCCTCAGATGGGTCCTAGGTTTGTGAACTAGAACACCATCATCTCATCGTCAAAGACCTCAGACTCAGGGGCAGCCTTCTTAGTCTCTTTCTCAACAATTGGTTCCCTGATAGTAACTCCCTTCAGCCTAATCCCCTTCATCTTCTCCTTTGCCACCTCTTTGCCCTTCCCCTTCACCTTCTTAGCCTCTGTTGCTTTCTCAGCTTCCTTCATCTTCTCAGACTCCTCTGCGGCAGCCTCAACGCCCTCATTGGCTTTCTCCATGAGGTCATCCACCTTCTCGGTCAGGCTCCGCTTGGTGGGCTTCTTAGCCTTGGGCCCATCCTTCCTCTTCTGGCCCTTGGGAGGAGCATTTGGGTTAGCCAGCCCCAAGATTGTATATGTGTCCTTCTCAGAGGAGAACATGATCTTCTTGATTGGAAGATCTATCTCCATGACAAAGGAGCAGTCAGGAAAGGCATCGGTGATGAGCATTGACAGTCTTTCCCCAAAGTGAAGCACTCCTTTGATTGATATATCCTTCTTCTTGTCATCACGCTTGACCTTGTCCTGCGCTTCAGTGGCCAATGCATTCAAGAAGTAGTCCTCCCAATTGACTTTAGCATGGTCAATTATAGCAGCCATAATCCTGGTCTTATCACGACTCACTTGCTCATGGGAACCCACATTTCCTATGATTATCTTGCTGATGATGTCCACAAGGGCCCTGTATTCAGGCTTAAAGTTGTCCTTGTGCATCCTAGCGTGGAAATCGGGTGAGCCTGACTTCGTGAACTTCTCCAAGTATGGTCTTTTATTATGTTCTTGGTAAGTACTTGGATTTACCCCAGTGTGAGGCAAAACAAATACTTCCCTGAACATCGTCTTGAGGTCGAATTCCCTCTCCTCTTGCTCAAAGATGGGGTTTCCCTTCGCATCCTTCCCCTTGAGCATGTCAATGGTCACCCAAGTGAGTAAATCACTATCGTCTGTGGTGTACATTTTCACGTATGCCTTCACCACCGCCTTTGGAACCACAAACTAGGGCCTCCGAGTGAAGTAAGTACTCAATCCCGCCTTCAAAATCCATTCGAACACAGGTTTGATCTCCTCTACCTTCAAGCATGGTCCTTCGATGGCGATAATATGCTCAATGTGGACTTTCCTGTTCTGGACTAAGGAAGCATAGTCAACAACAGTCCAGGCACTGTCTGAAGAAGTTATTTGTATTTTGAGAAAGAGAGATTTCGAGTTTGCAAAGAATTGAGTGTGAGAGAACTAAGGGAACTCAGTGTGTAGTGTAAGCTTGAAAACGTAAGACATTTCAAATGGCTATTCTCTTGATGTTTATCAAACAGTTACTCTGATGTGCGGCTGAGATTAATCCTGAATTCAAAGGGTTTTGAAATAAGAGGGCCAGGATTAATTCAAAGAAATGTTCTATGATCACGTCAGTCATTTTCCGCATAATACAGACACGTATATGAAAAAGTTACTGCACGCACTAAATGCTCTGACACGCATGGGTTTATATATCAAAAATTGTGCTTTTAATGATAACAGAATGTGTTTAATGCGATTCTCAGGATTTAAGTAGTTCAGGACGACGATTCATATTCAGTGTCAGGGTTAGAAATATATACCAGTCAGGGCAACATTTTAGAACTCTGATTCCTTATTAGTGTTGACTCTGAACCTGAATTCCTCCTTAATCCTACACTGACTGCTCTCCCGGATCTAAGAGGCCTGACTCCACTGATAGTTCCATAAACCTTGCTTCAGCCAAGGTCTTAGTTAAGATGTCAGCTCTCTGTCTATCAGTGTGAATCTTCTCCATCATGTTGTCCTTCTTCTCCACATGATCTCTTACAAAGTGATGCCTAATATCCACATACTTACACCATGTGTGAAGTACTGGATTCTGAGGGATAGCTATAACACTAATTTTGTCACAATAAATTAGGACTTCATTTGCAAATACTTGGTAGTCTCTCAATTGAAGTCTCAACAATAGAATCTGAGCGCAACGACTCCCAGCAGCCATATACTCAGCCTCAGTTGTGGATGTTGCTACTGAATTATGCTTCTTTGAAAACCAAGAGATCAACTTGATCCCTAAAAACTGACATATCCCTGAGGTTGACTTCCTATAAATCCTGTAATCTCTATAATCAGCATCCGAATACCCTGTCAGCTCTAGGTTGTCATTTGAAGGATACCAAGTCCTAAATTGACTATTCTCTTCAAATAATTCAGTATCCTCTTTACAGCCTCAAGATGACTTATCTCGGGGTCAGACTGATACCTGATATATACACCAACTGCAAAAGCTATGTTAGACCTACTTGCAGTCAGGTACAATAATGATCCTATCAGCCCTCTATACTCAGCCTGATTTACTGATACTCCATCAGTGACAGGATCCATCTTCCAATTTGTGTTCATTGGGATCCTAGCTGGATTGCAATTCTGAACTCCAGACTTCTAAATCAAGTCTCTTGCATACTTAGCCTGATTAATGAAAATCCCTTGATCAGTTTGCTTGACTTGCAATCCTAAAAAGAAGTCCATCTCTCCCATCATAGACATCTTAAATATACCAGTCATCAACTTAGAGAATTTTTTACAGTGTTGATAATTTGGTGATCCAAATATGATGTAATCCATATATATTTGGACCAAGAGAATGTCATCACCTTCAGTGATCCTGAACAATGTTCTATCCACAGTTCCCTTCTTGAACCCATGGTCAGTCAGGAATTGGGAGAGAGTATCATACCAAACTCTAGGAGATTGCTTAAGTCCATACAATGCTTTCTTCAAGTGGTATACCTTGTCTCCAACCTCAAACCCTGGGGGTTGTTCCACATATACCTCTTTATTGAGTTTACTATTAAGAAAAACATTATTCACATCAATTTGATACACCTTGAACTTCTTGAATATTGCATATGCAAGGAACAACCTGATTACCTCTAGCCTAGCCACTGGGGTAAAGGTCTCATCATAGTCTATTCCTTCAGACTGGCAATATCCTTTAGCCACCAGCCTTGCCTTGTTCCTTACTACAACTCCATTCTCATCCTTCTTGTTCTTGAAGACCCACTTTGGTACCAATTACACCTTGAAGCCTAGGTCAATCTACCAGTTCCAAAACCTGATTCCTTGTGAACAGATTCAACTCCTCTTGCATGACTATGATCCAGTTTGAGTTAGTGAGAGCTTCTTCTTTATTCAGAGGCTATTGCTCAGAGAGAAAGCAACAGAATAGAGCCCTCTCACCATGAAACCTTCTGGTCTTGACTCCCTCGGTTGGATCACCAATGACTTGGTCAATGGGATGATCTTCTAGCCATGTTCTCTTAGCTGGAGTTATCCCTGATGTACCTACAATGTTAGTATCTACAGGTTCTATAAACTCAGAAAAATGAATAGAAGAGAATAGAACTGAGTCTACACCAAATGGATTTACAAGCTCAATGTTAGGGATATTGTTTCCCCCTTGATATGGTGACTCATTAGCCGTCTCAGATGCAACCACATCTTCATTGACGGTAATTACCTCAGGTTGAGCATGTTCCTCGTTCCGAGGCTCAACAATCCCTGAAGTGTTGGCTTTAGGAGCGGCCTGAGTGTTATCATTCTGATCACCGTCATCATCCCAATATGGAATATGCACAACTTTAACCTTTGGATCAGGTTGATTCTTCAAACTCAGCCTTGTCACTCTCCTTGTGACCTCCTCAAAGTCAGGATCCACAAACTTTGACCTATGCTCAGTAACAGATTCATCAAACACAATAGTGTTGATTCTTCCACAACAAGGGTCCTACAATTATAGATTCTGAATGCCTTACTGACTTCAGAATATCCTAAGAATATTCCTTCATCAGCCTTGCTATCAAAAGTCTTTAGTTGGGTATTCCCATTGTTGCGAATGAAGCACTTGCACCCAAATATATAGAAATAAGATATACGAGGCTTCCTCTTGTTACATGTCTCATATGGGGTCTGAGCATGTTGTTTGTTCAGCATGGATCAATTTGAGTATAGCATGCAGTGTTGATTGCCTCAGCCCATAACTTCTTGGGCAATCCTGACTCAGCCAACATTGTCCTGGCAGCTTCCTTCAGTGTCTTGTTCCTCCTCTCAGTGACACTGTTTTGTTGTGGGGTTCTAGCTGCAGAAGTCTCATGAGCAATACCAAGTTTATCATAGAAATCAGAAATATATGAATTTAAAAATTCAGTGCCCTTATCAGATCTGATCCTGACTATAGACTGATTTTGCTCATTGTTAAGTCTCTTGAGCAACTCTGGAAGCTTCACATGTGTTTCCTTTTTATTTAACAAGAAAATCACTCAAGTATACCTAGAATAATCATCAATGACCACAAGGGTGTATTTCATACCATTCATACTCACAAGTGTTACAGGACCAAACAAATCCATGTGCAATAGCTGAAGAATTCTGTCAATGGAGAAGGTAGCTTTCTCTTTGAATGTAGCTCTGACCTGCTTCCCTTCCAGACAAGTCTTGCACACATGATCCTTGTTAAAAACTTCATTAGGTAAACCTTCAAAAAGTAAAAGTCTAGAAATTTTGTTAAGAATCTTGAAGTTCAGATGGTTTAATCTTTTATGCCATAACCAACTGAGCTCTGAAGAGCTTTTAGCAATAAAACAAGTATCAGGAATAGTGCTACTCCAATCAGCTAAATAAACATTACCTTTTCTAATACTTGTAAGAAGCACCTGGAGTGTTGATTTGTTCTTGACCAAACAAATATTCGATGAAAATTCAACACTGAAACCTTTATCACAGAACTGGCTCACTGACAAATCCTTGCATGTGCCTTGAGCATCCACTATCTAAGTACCAAATAGCTCTGAGTAAGTCACCCTTCCTCTTCTTGTAGCCCACAACTGCCTGCAATGAAATCATGCTTCAGGTACCCATTGGGTGTTGGGTCCTATGGTGTCAGTTGTGCCTTTAGGGACCTAAATCTGCTTAACAACCCTGATTGCCTCAGAGGAGTAGATTTATCTCCCATTCACACCCACATACACTACTTTCTTCTTATTTGCCTTAGAGGAAGATGGTATATGAGTGTCAGGCTTAGGAGGCACATGAGCCTCAGTGGTTGACCTTGGGACAGGCATCCTGTTTCTCCTAGGCCTAGGTGCAGCAGGCCTTGGGGCTTGTTCCTGATTGGGGCCTTGTTTTCAATTCCTCCTAGGCAATTGAGGGATTGGAAAACAGTTATATGCATCAGGTTGCTAAAACCATGGAGGTGCTATCATATTTGGCCTTCCCTGAGGGTATTGCCAAGCATGATAATACCTTTGTTGGATAGTCTGAGGTCTCTTGACCTAAGTCCTCCTCTGCTTATGCTGAGAAGTTCCCTTACCTGAGCTCTCAAGGGCCTGTTTGGGTTGCTTAGCCTTTCCCTTAGGTTTTGGCTTCACAACCTTGGGGGCAACCCTGACTGTCTCAACAGTTTCTTTGCCCTTGTC
Source organism: Ballota nigra (assembly GCA_947034835.1). NCBI lineage: Eukaryota > Viridiplantae > Streptophyta > Magnoliopsida > Lamiales > Lamiaceae > Ballota > Ballota nigra. The sequence goes on along the minus strand of OX344728.1, from coordinate 42,248,915 downwards.
AGTTTGGCGGGCTTTGTACACAACTATCTTAGTATTTAGCCCAGCCTGAACAAACACCCTCTCAGTGTTGCTACCTGAAGCAACATGAGATTGACCTTATGAGAACTTCCTGGAATCAAAGTCAATTCTAGATCTTTCATTCCCAAGTTTCTGGCAGCTATTTATTTCCTCCACAGCCACTGAGGATTTATTCATTGCTGCTACCTTCTTCTTGAGATTGTCCTCACTCCTTTTCAGGATTTTATGTTTGGCAAAAAGGTTATCAAACTTAATCTCGAGTTCCTTTAGTTCATTCATCTTGACTAACTGATCTTCAGCCAGTTCCTTAAGAAGCTTCTCTCTTGGAAGGCGCTCAACATTGACCATGTCAAGCTCTTGAGTAAGCCTTACCATTTCAGAGGCTTCCTTCAGATCTGACTGAGTCAACTGGTCAGTCAGTGTTTGAACTTCAGTACTCAATTTCTCGTTTTTCTTAGCCAAGAAGACATTAGTTTCCTGCAACCTGGAGAAATTACCATCAATTACTCAAGACAGAGCTGAAGGTTCATTTCTCTAGCTGACTCTGAGCTAGGCTCATGATTTTAACCAGTGTAAGAAGCAGACTCAAAGTTGGAATTTACCTCAGGTTCCTCCCCAGCCATGAGGCAGAGATCATCGTACTCATCGTCAGAAAAGTGATCAGGCGAACTTTCCTCAGGACCATCTGAGTCTGATGCGTCTTCAGCGAGCATAGCTCTCCTATCCGTATATCTCTGGTCCCTCTTAGTCCTTCTGTCTTCCCTTTCCCTAGCACTGAGTTCTGGACAGTCATATTGATAATACCCAGCCTTGTTGCAGTTGTAGCACTTGGTTGGTTCATTTGCATTCTCTCTTCTTGTCTCAGGGTTCCTTCTTGAGTTAGGTTCCCTTCGCCTTGATGAACCCTCAGGTCTACTAGGGTACTTGTCACGAGCGCGTCTCTGGTCCAACTCCTCATGATCAGGTTTGGGTCAGAGTACCTTCTTTCTTCACCTCGATCGCATTTCTGGTTGAGTTCCTCTGGTCCTCATACCTTCTGGAATTGTTGTGATTTCCCTCAGATTTCCTATCTCTTGTGTCCTGATAGTACTTTTTATAATGACCAAATCTTGAATTCAACTTTTCAAATCTTCTGGCCACCATACTATACTCCTCAGCGAGCTCTTCTTTACTCATCTCCATCAGTGACTTTGATGGTGATTCAACAGGTTCTGACTTGGCTTTGAAAGCCACTTTTTTCAGGGGCTTTCTCCTTCTCTTCATCCACTACTTTCTTCTTCCTCTTATTCAGGTCGAATTCAAGAGCTTTAAGTTAAGAGGAAAGTAGGGCTGAAGTAATGTTGCTCATATCCTGAGTGTTCTTGAGCATGATAACACTATTTTCCCATCTCTCAGGGAGAGAGTTTAGGATCTTTGAAGCAACTTCTCTCTTGCGAACTTCCTTTTCTAAGAGCACTAACTCATTCATCATCTTGATGAATCTTGACTCCATCTGATCCATAGTTTCCTCAGGCAGCATCTCAAAGCTTTCAAACTTATGAATGACAATATTTCTCTTATTCTCCTTGATCTTCTCAGATCCCTCGCACATCTGGTTCAGCTCATCCCATACCTCCTTGGCAGTCATCAGATGCATCAGCCTCGCTGACTCCTCAAATGACACTGTGTGGAGAATGATGTTCCTAGCCACATTGTTCAGTCCAATCATATTTATGTGGTCAGTATTGAGCTCATGTCTGAGCTTTGGAACCGTCTCTCCAATGGGCAAATCATCATATCCTAGTCCACGAACGTTGGGTATGGTGATCTTGATAGGGCCGTTCTTGATGACCAAGTGCATCTGGTCATAGATAGCCTCCAAATGTACAAGCAATCTGAATCTCCAATAGACAAAGTTAGAGACATATAATTCAGGCAAAGAAGCTTTGAGCCTCCTTGAAGTCATGATGCAAGTTTTCAGAAATAATGCAACTTAGATCTGTTCAGTGTCCACCAACAGTTTATCCTCTGAAACTATTAGTATGCAAAACCAGTGGTCTTTTGAACCACTGTTCTGATACCACTTGTTGGTCCCGGGCAAGTCTAAGATACTTGTATGAGGGAAAATACAAGTATACAATTTTTTTTCAAACTGAGTTCCTCTACTCAGAGTTTTAGGTGCTAGGCACTGAATAGATAATACACCTACTAATAGCTCTGAAGCAAGTCAGTTGGATAACTATCTATTTATGCTTGACCGCGGAATGTGTAAGCCCTAAAAGATTTAGACTTGTTTTAGTGATTTATGAAAACTGAGTTTTTCCTGGTTATGAAGTCGTGGTTAGAAGGGCAGTACATTGAGTTTCAAGGTCAGGCTGATTGATTCAACACTGACAAACCATGCAATGAATGAATGATAAAGAGTTAAGCACAATATCAAAGAAATAAAGACTCAGAGCAGTTTAACGTGGTTCAAAGACTCAAGCTCCTACGTCCACGGTCCTGATTGAACAGGTGAATCCCTTAGGGCCTATTTATTTTGAGATTCACCCGGACAGGACTGGGACTTTCCGGCCCCCGCCCCATTCGAGTTAGAGACGTAACATCCCGTTTTTACATCTCATTCTACACCTACACCTATAAATACCTATTATTACCTATTATTACTTATCCCAATAAAATTCACTTTATACAATTTAAAAATATTATTAGTCATCCCAATACAATTCACTTTATACAATTTAAAAATATTAATACTCTTCCCAATACAATTCACTTTATACAATATTTTTTTTATTAAAATTATTACTATTCTTTCAAATAAAAATAACTGTTTTTAAATTATTAGTAGTAGTATTAGTGTTACTACTACGTGCAAAAATGAACATGATTCATTTGGTTGTTAAGTTGTGTAATGAATTATATTGTTATTTAAGTATTGTTCTAATTATTTATTTAATTTGTAGTGTATTTATTTGAAGTGTAATATATAGATTAATATAAATGATTAGATACCACAATCAACTAATCATTTTTCTCTCACTCAATCATTACTCATATATCACTTTTCTCTTACTCAATAATTACTCATATATCACTTTTCTCTCACTCAATCATTACCCACATATCACTATTCTCTCACTTACACTCTCTTTCCTACTTTTCTCTTACACATGATTTGACATAAAGTAAAATCCCACCCTACTAAAATTCCAAGACAAACACACTCTTTTATTATCATCCAAGACTTTACATCTTGTGGTCGTAAAGTCATGACTTCACACGCCCACCTAAATCCCGAAATAAACAAGCCCTTAGTGGATTAACTTGTTTTTAACGTGCCAAGGTGCACAATGATCAATCACTTGGATCCTTAGAATTCGTGAGTTCTAGTCCTCCTTCCTTAACCACTAACTACCTCAACCAACAAACCTAACACTGACTCAACATAGTATTTTGATTTTTGTTTGGATTCCAACTAAGGTGTGATAATCCTTACAAGGCAAAGCTATGCTAAGGATTAAAAAATATGCCAGAAAAGGGTTATGACAACAGGGATTCCCCATTGTCTAAGATGTTTTTCCACCGTTGTTGATGGGCTCGCTGTCGTAGCTCCAGACTTTTGATAACAGGGTTTCCACAGTTTTCATATATATATATATATATATATATATATTTAAGACAACGGTGGATAACCATTATCATAACTATTGTTAACCGTTGTTGTAGAGATTTGACTTGAATCGAAAATACCAGGTTTCTACTAGTAGCTTCCCCGCAAGAGTACGGGTTCACTGTAGTATGGGCAAGTATAGGGACCAAGTATTATTGAACCCAAGGGAAAGTGTGTATGCGAATAGATCCCTGAAGATCTAAGCGTCGTAGCTAATATGAATGTATGTTTTTGGATTTTTTTGAAGAATTAATTCTAAACTAAAATAAACTAATTAAACTAAAGAACGAAAGACGAATTAACGAAGGTTTGTTTTCAAATAAGTAATGGTGATGCTCAGGATAGGAATCTCTATGTATACTAACGGAGCAGGTACATAATCAAGATAATTGTGACGCGCAAGAAATAACCTAAGTAAAAGATTGCAAGACGAAAGCTCAAGATTTAAAACCCTAATACTTTATCCTAACAATCGACTTCACTAATCTACGAACAAGTTAATAAATAGTGCTTAATTAACGAGACCCTAATTTAAACTAAGGTGATGCGGTCATCCTCCTTAGATAAACCGGTAGATTAATTAACCCTTTCTAAACCCTTTCATTAAGTCTACTCGTTGTTAAAAAGTGATAAGGTCTCTCTCTAACACTTTTCGAACAAAATTCAAGAATAAAGTTAGGATTGATTTTAAGAATTCATTAATTAAGAGAATTAAAACCTAATGTCACGAATTACCCTAATTACATACCCACAACATACTTCTACGAGTTCATCCTACCCTAAGCATGCAAGGGTTTTAGCTAGACATGGGTTTTACGTAAATAAAAAAAACAATAAAAGAAGTGATGAACATAAACATAATGATTTGAACAAATAAAAGATCAAACATAAACTAGGGTTTAAAGAAATACTTGCAAAGAACTGAAATTTAATTAATAAAAATGAAGTTTAAAGTGCTTAACGGAATCGAACTAATGAAAAGAAACTAAGAAACGAAAATAAACTAAAAATTCGTACTAAAACCTCGATTAAACGTAAAGTAAATTTTGCTCGTCTCCTATTCTCCAAAAACTAACTCTAAAGTAATCTGGTATCAAGTGGTGTCAAGGTCTGGTATAAATGAGCTCGGGATGAGTATATATAAGCATTGGGCCAAATCGGGAACTCGTGGGCCGAAAAATGCATCCGGAAGCACAAAATTTGGAAGTGCTCGAGCTAGCACGCTCGAGCAGTGGCGCTCGAGCTGTGTAGCTCGAATGGTGCAATCGCTCGAGCGGTGGCGCTCGAGCTGGTCGAATGCTGGAATTTTGGGGCGCTCGAGCAATACGCTCGAGCGGTGGCGCTCGTGCTACTCGAGCGCAAGAAATCTTCTGTATGTTTTTGGCACTCGAGCAACGTGCTCGAGCGCTAGTGCTCGACCTGAGCCACTCGAGTGACTCCAGAATATCCCAAAGTAATACTTTTCTTCTTCTGCACTAATACCAATCGTATTTCTTCGATATCTTCTCATCCGGGCATCCGTTTGAGTCGATTCAAAGTCCTACGAACTCCATTTTTTGTCCTCGATTCACCTATGAGTATCAAAGAGACAAATTCATCAATGTATAGAAATAATTCTCAATTGACTCTAAATACTCGACAAAACCGACCAAAACTAGGTTATTTCAAATGACGAATGATGACAATTTCACGCCTAATCAACCCCCCCAAACTTACCATATTGCTTGTCCTCAAGCAATGAAATAATAAGTCAAGTGAAATTATTAGGAATGAGTCAAAGAATCAAATCATGTAAGCAAATGAACTCGAGCTTCAAAGATCAATCACAAGCATACTCACTCACCTTCCCTCATCATACTCATGCAACAACAATGAGAATCACTAAAATCAAACATGGATGTGCACTCAACGATGTGGTTCACTCCCTCACAAGTGTATATCAATGATAAAGGGACTCACTCAAACAATCAATCACACATATCGGTAGCCATAGGCTTGTAAGCACTCTCAACTCCGACCATACTCTAGAAATCAATGCCGAATAAAAAAGGACTTTTCTTAAGGTTGTAATGTAGGCTCTTTGGACAGGTGGGATATCAATATGGGTAAGTGAATTAAGTGAATGGAGAATAGAAAATCAAACTTCGGTACTTCGAGATTAGGAACAGAATACTTCAAACAATTTCAATCAACACACTTTCAATTCCAATTCTCAACACTTCAATTTTTTTTCGTTCTCAAAATTTTTTTTCAATCACTTTTTTTTTTCTTTTTCGCAAACACATGAGCTCATTTTTTCTTTTGCTCATTCTCAATTTTTTTTCTTTTTCCCACAACTCAAAACTTCATCACTCCTTCTTCTCATACTCACTCAAACAATCTCATTTTCCTTTTTCAACTCAATTCAATCCCTTCACATTCACACTTTTCCTATTCTCCACTCAAATTGGGACAAAAAGGCTTAGGAACTTGGAATAGTGTTTAAATGTGCTAGCAAATAAATTAGGCTTAAGGCTCAAAGGGGCTAACAAGGGACAAATTCAATGGTAAGGAAAATTTAGGCTGAGTGACTCAATCAAATCAAAGATGGCCTAAGATCACATTCGGCATATCAAACTAGACACAATCTAGAAGCGAGAGCACACACAAGTTCTAGCATCCTCTAAGGTGATGACTCACTCACAAACGAAGAGATTATTTTATGCATCAAAATCTCATAAGGCTCAAATCTCACGGCTTTCACATCCATGCTAGTCCTAGTGAATTCTCACTCTCATCACACAAGCACTCAAAAGGAAAACTCGCAAGCATTCTAGTTCTTTCTCAAATCCACTCCAACTCAAACACTCACACAAAAGAATTCCTAACTCACCCTCACAATTCACCCTACTCATCAAATCATACTCAAAGATAGCAATCAACAAGCATAAGATGATTGATAGGCATGAAATATGTAGTAGCAAATTAAATCAATATAAGCTCAAGGAGCATCTCAAGATACCAAATAACCAAACTCAACTCAAGAGAGGGTGTGCAACTGTGCAATATTACCATAAAACAAATAAAAAAACTCCACCCCCCAAACTTTGACCTTGTGAAGAGGTCTAAGTTTGGGGTTGTGGGTTACCTCATCCCAATAGTTCAATTTCTCTTAACAACGCAGCACACTCCCTTGCTTGAGTTCCTCCCTTTTGGATTGTTGGAGTTATACATGAAAGTATGTTTTTACTTTGTATAACTCGTGTATCAAACACTCGTTTTATGAGAATAATTCTTTTATCGCATATGCTTTAGATATGATTGAATATTGAATATTTATTGCAAACAGTTCATAGTAGTACTAGTTACATTGTAGTTAATGTGGTGATACCCGATCATGGAAGATCACATTAACAGTTTCCTTGTAACTAAACGTACATTTTCACAGCCTAGGTGGAATTGAGCAATCCGCTGTGAAAGGTCGATGTGTAAGTCTCAGATTGGTCTGTCTTGACTAAGAGATTGCACTAGCAAATTTAGTATGAGTTGAAGAGGACATACAACGAGGATAAATTCTTCTGTTCTGAAATGTGAAGAATTAGACCTCAGTGGTTGTTGATTTCTTAATCTCCGTCACTTAAATAGGACCGTGTGTGCTTAATGGTTACTGCTTTAATTCATGTTGGGTGAGAATCACTGTGACTTCGAACTTTGTGTCTTGGGCCGTAATATTAATCATACGACGGTTGCTAAGATTTAATATGGAGAAACGCGTGCGAGTACGGCTCGTGTGATTAGTCCCCTTGGTGGGCTCAGAAGTTTTATTGTACCAAATCTTGCAAGTGAAAAATTAGTTTCTTCGGTACGGATAATAATGTTGAGTTGTCTTTACTCCAAGGTAAAATATATTAATTAATTTAGAGCTATTCATAAGCTTAATTAATTAATGAACTTGATAATCTTAAACGCGGGAAATAATAAACCGGGAGCCCATATTATCGTAATATGGATTAAGATGGATAGTGCAATATTAATTTATTAGTGGTAATAATTAATATTAATGGATTGAATTATATTGGGGCTCAATATTGAAATTCGGAAGTCCATTAGGAGGTCCAATCTTAATTCTCCTTAAAGACCCCTCAAGTAGCCCATTAAGTAGCCCAATAATTATAAGGTGATTAAAATAAAAAGATAATATAATGCTGATTTTTCAAGGGTAATTTTCGAAAATTGCTTATGTGGAGTAAGAAAAGATCTTGTTGATTTTCTTGAAAAGATATTATGGAAGATAAGTATTCTTGGAATACAAGATTATCTCATATATTCAAGAAGATCCAAATCTTGGATTCTTATTCATAATTTTCAAAAATCACAAGTCTATTTAGGAGAGTGAGATTTTTGTGGAATATTTTAATATGGAGAAAAGAATATATGAGATATATTCAAGATTTCTTAGAGACTAAGAAAAGATTTTCTCCAGGCCCATAAAATATCTATAATTTTTGGCCACTTCTCTATAAATAGGGGATGATTATTTCAACCCCAAGTACATAATTCCATGTGTTGGAAAAATCAAGAGCATATATTTTTTTCCTTAGTTATTTAAATTACTTGAAAGCATCTCCCACCGGTGATCAAGTAAGGCGAAAGGGAAATACTTGAGAAGGTTTTTGGGTTGATAAAGCGTGATCGTGATTGTCCCGTTTATTCAAAGGTCAATTCTACAAGAGGTACGTAAGTCACATAAATTCTTGTTTATTCTGCCTAGATTTTATGTGAATTAATTCAACATGCATGATGTTAAATTTGTTGTTGGAATTATTATTTGAATTAATTAGGATTAATTCATGCTAGTAATAATTGAATTTAAATTCGTATTTAAATTTCATCCCGAATAGATTCCGGGCACCCCTATTTTCCCAACATGGATAACTCCATGATTCCTCAACTCTCTTGAGACAAGCCTACAAAATAAAACTCTCAAGTACGATTAAATAACACCCTAATAACATAAAAACAATGAAAAACAAATAAAAATGGGTTGCCTCCCATTCAGCGCTATTTTTAAAGTCCTAATGTCGGACCGAGCTCAAGGGAGCTTATGGGACATGATACTCAAAATTACCTCCCTTACTCTCATAAGAGTGGTGCTTGCCTTTATTTCTTTGATGCCCCTCCATCATGAGCTCCTTTGCTTCCTTCTCCACCTCAAGTGGTGGGGGTCTCAACTTCTTCTCACCTTTATCTGGAGGAGTCTTACTAAGCAATTTCTTGCGCTTGGACTTTTTCTTCTTAACTCCTCCTCTCCCCTCCAACTGGACCTCGTCCACCTTTTTCACTTCTTCATCCTTCAACTTCTTCCCTTTATCCCTATCAAAATAATCAAGATCATAATGCTCATGGGTTAAATTATCAAGTGAAGGATTAACGAAATCTTGAATATGAGAAAGATTAGGGATAAGAGGTGTGTCTTCAACACGAGGATCAATTGCATCCATGCAATAACAACTCTCATCCTCCTTCGGGTATTTCATGACCTCATATAGGTGCTCATCTTCCTCCATGTCAAGCACTACAAAGTCGGCTGGAAAGATGTGATCTCCAACCTTCACGAGGACGTCTTCAACTACACCTTGAGGTCGAGTAATAGACCGATCGGCGAGTTGAAGCGTCATCATTGTCGGCTGAAGTTCTCCACCCTCCAACTTCTTGAATAGTGACAAGGGCATAAGACTGATGCTCGCTCCAAGATCGCACAATGCTCCCTTCTTGACTCCATTCCCAATATTACATAAGATCGTGAAACTATTGGGATCCTTCAACTTCGGTGGAAGCACTTTGTGCACTAATGCAGTCACCTCATGGTTCAGCTGCACCAACTTGGGCTCATCAACTCTCCTTCTCTTTGCAATTAAATCCTTCAGAAACTTGGCATAATTCGGCATCTGTTCCAAAGCATCATAAAAACGAATGTTAGTATGAAATTTCTTAAAAACATCAAGGAATTTAGCGAATTTCTCATCAAGCTTCTTTTTCATGAAGCGCTGTGGATACGGGATGGGTATCACCAATTTGGGTACCCCCCCCATTCATCACGCTCGGTCTCTTTCACTTTCTCTCTTGCTTCCTTTGCCTTCTTCCACTTAGGAACTCTCTCAATCTTCTCAATGCCTTCCTCTTCAGACGCTTTGCTCTCATTGGTCTCTTCCATATCTTTACTCTTCTGAATGCCTTCACCCTCAACTCATTTCTCAACTTCCATCTCCTCAATCTCAATCTCTCCTTTGGCCGTCTTAAAATCAGCAGGCATCTGAGGACCCTCATAGTTGGTCCCACTTCTAAGCTGGATCGCCTTGCAATGCTCTTTCGGGTTTCACTCCGGCATAGAAGGATACTTGCCCGGCTCTCTACCCAATGATTTTACGATTTGGCTCATCTGAAACTCCATCGAAGTGAACCGTCTATTGTTCTCTTGCTGAATTCGATTCAGCTCTATGTCTCTCTTCTGGAATTCTTGATCACGCTGATCACCTTTCTTATGCAACTCTTTAACGTCATACTCCAAAGAGGACAATCTCTTGCTTCCTTCCTCCACCTTCTGAAGGATAGCTCTCAACATCTCCTCAGTTGAGGAACCGCCTTCTCCAACCGAAAGTTAAGAACCTGGATCCACGCCTGGAGGAACTGTAATTCCAGTATTCGGATTAGCATATGAGAAATTCTCATTCTTCCTCCATGTGTTTTGAGGAGGTTGTTGTCCTCCTTGATATCCTTGTGTGTTCCTCCATTGATTTTGAGGCGGCTGAGGACCTGGAGGTACAAATGGTTGGCCATAAGAAGGCCTTCCAAACTGATTGCCACCTTGTGGATACCTGCCTTGTGGATAATTAGGCCTTCCCATATAGTTGGCTTCTTCTTGCTGACTCGTGGGTGGGTCCACTTTCTCGCTCACTGCTACATTCCCTCCAACCAGATTCTGCCCCATCTCGAGGTTACTGATTTTCTCCATCATAGCCATCAACAGCTTCCTGGTACCCTCATTCTCCTCCAACTTGCAAGTTCTTTGTAATTCCGGATCCTCGTTCCATGCCCCGGTATTCGTGACAATGTTGTCGACGATTTCTTTACATCTCGCTATCCCTTGGTTCAGAAAAGCTCCACTGGCACATGCATCTAGATGGGCTTGGCCATCCTTGCTAGCTCCACTATAGAAGAATGCCATGATATCTCCCTCATTGTATCCGTGCTGCGGGCACTCAATCAACATATTGGAGTATCTCTCCCACGCTTGACGTAAGTCTTCTCCTTGCTTCTGGCGGAATGAAGAGATCTCTATCCTTGCTCTTATGGTTCTAGATGGAGGGTAGAATCGCTCGAGGAACAGACGCTCGAGCTCGGCCCATGTGGTTATATCTCTCCGTGAGAGCGTGTTATCGTACCACTCCTTTGCTATTCCCGTTAAAAAGAATGGGAACAGTCTGAGCCTCTTGGCATCTTCAGACATGCCGTTATAATTGAAAGTGGATGCGATCATAAGAAAACTCCTCAGATGAGTATGATGATTCTCCTTCCCAACCTCCCCCTTGAATTGATTCTCGGTAAGTAGCTTTAGAATTCTAGGGGAAATTGAGAAGTTGTTTGCCTCTACAGGGGGCAATGCCACTTCATCATAGTACCGTTGCGGTTGTGCTGCAAACCTTCCTCTAATGGCCATGTTCTAATTGACGTTCTGAGGAACGGGTTGAGGAATAACAGGTGGTACGGGTACTTGTTAGACTGGTGGTGGTTGATAGACTGGTGGTTGGTTGTAAACTGGAGGTGGAGGGTACGGGTATGGTGGATAAGGATATGGTAGGTATGGGTATGAGTGGTATGGGTTATTGTGTTGGTAGACAGAGTTGTTAAATGGGTTTTGTGGGTTTTGGTGGATGACTTGATTCTGGTTTTCAGCGAGATTGCTCTGGTTATGTGGGTTTGGGTTTTGGTTGTATCTTTCCCCTTGGAGTGCTAGCTTTGGATTATTGACTCCCTCAGTTCCCTCAACCCTCTTCACATTCTGATTAAGCCCTTCTGTCTCAAGACCCAAATCTCCGCCTAAATTCAAATTCATGTCATAACCTTCTGTGGTACTCATCCTTTTCTGGAAGGCTCGATTTTTCTGGTTATAGTCTCAGGGTTTAACTTTGTTCGATCTTCGCTCGTTTTTCCCTTTGAGCGTGTATTCATATACCTGAGTACTCAACAAGAAAGATTAAACGCAACCAGACAAACAATAGAGAAATACTAAACTCAAAATAAAAATAAAAACACTCACTACTAACTACTAAACTATCTCCAAGTCCTACTCAATGGACATACATCGCCATCCCCGGCAACGGCGCCATTAACTTGAATAAAAATACCAGTTTTCTAATAGTAGCTTCCCCGCAAGAGTACGGGTTCACTGTAGTATGGGCAAGTATAGGGACCAAGTATTATCGAACCCAAGGGAAAGTGTGTATGCGAATAGATCCCTGAAGATCTAAGCGTCGTAGCTAATATGAATGTATGTTTTTGGATTTTTTTGAAGAATTAATTCTAAACTAAAATAAACTAATTAAACTAAAGAACGAAAGACGAATTAACGAAGGTTTGTTTTCAAATAAGTAATGGTGATGCTCAGGATAGGAATCCCTACGTATACTAACGGAGCAGGTACATAATCAAGATAATCGTGACGCGCAAGAAATAACCTAAGTAAAAGATTGCAAGACGAAAGCTCAAGATTTAAAACCCTAATACTTTATCCTAACAATCGACTTCACTAATCTACGAACAAGTTAATAGATAGTGCTTAATTAACGAGACCCTAATTTAAACTAAGGTGATGCGGTCATCCTCCTTAGATAAACCGGTAGATTAATTAACCATTTCTAAACCCTTTCATTAAGTCTACTCGTTGTTAAAGAGTGATAAGGTCGTCCTCTCTCTAACACTTTTCGAACTAAATTCAAGAATAAAGTTAAGATTGATTTTAAGAATTCATTAATTAAGAGAATTAAAACCTAACGTCACGAATTTCCCTAATTACATACCCACAACCTACTTCTACGAGTTCATCCCACCCTAAGCATGCAAGGGTATTAGCTAGACATGGGTTTTACGTAAATAAAAATAAATAAAAGAAGTGACGAACATAAACATAATGATTTGAACGAATAAAAGATCAAACATAAACTAGGGTTTAAAGAAATACTTGCAAAGAACTGAAATTTAATTAATAAAAATGAAGTTTAAAGTGTTTAACGGAATCGAACTAATGAAAAGAAACTAAGAAACAGAAATAAACTAAGAATTCGTACTAAAACCTCGATTAAACGTAAAGTAAAGCTTGCTCGTCTCATCTTCTCCAAAAACTAACTCTAAAGTAAAATAGGTATCAAGTGGTGTCAAGGTCTGGTATAAACGAGCTCGGGACGAGTATATATAAGCATTGGGCCGAATCGGGAACTCGTGGGCCAAAAAACGCATCCGGAAGCACAAAATTTGGAAGTGCTCGTGCTAGCACGCTCGAGCGGTGGCGCTCGAGCTGTGTAGCTCGAATGGTGCAATCGCTCGAGCGGTGGCGCTCGAGCTGGTCGAATGCGTGAATTTTGGGGCGGTCGAGCAACATTGTCACGGCCCAATTTTCGTTATAGTAAATTTTCTACAGACACGTGATTATTTTAAAAATAAAAGGCGTGAACCAAAATTTGACATAAAAATTACTTGACAAACAGCGGAAGACTTGAATATTAATTAAAAATTTAAAAAATCAATTTAATTTAAAACACCAAATGTACCTATACAATACCATCTCAAGAAAAGTTTAACAAATAACTTTGGATATAATAAAATAATTTGTAAGGTATTTAATTAATAAATGAAAAAATTTAAATTTCATCCACCGCATCTCCCTGCCGTCAGCTCTTTGATCTGAAAAATATTAAAGAGATTGGAGTGAGCAAACAACTAGTTCAGTGGGGCTCCCTTTGTCACAGTTAAATATCACATACAAGTAAAATCATCAACTCACATAACATGCATACTCAATACTTGTCCAAGGCTAAACCAAGGATGCGCTGGCTATACAAACGATGTGTGGTTTCCCACGAATAAACATGCGTTAACGAATGACTTGAAAAGCCACAACTTGCGTCAACGAAATTTCAGTAAAATCATAAGCATACAATGTAGCAAGTAATAAGATCACTCACATGAACATTTAAAAGTAACAAAGCAAGTAAAAAAAAACCCCACCTGAAAATAATGTCGTGGATGAAATGGATGCAATAACCTCAGGCCTATTCCTTGTGGTTACCGTCGCCTAAAATATAATTGAATCTATTTATAAGATGTCCTTAAAAAAAAATCCATACTTAAAATTCCCAATTTACTTACTAATCATCAATTAATCAAAATTCTCTTAATTAAAGAACCAAAAATTCCTAATCCACTACCTTTAAATTTACGCACTGTAGCAATTTCCACAATGTGCTATGCAACATATTTCTTCTTCAAAAATCTAAAATTACACTACTTATAATTAACCCCAACATAACTTGAGTTTATGTGTATATTCCTTTATTAAAAGAATAACCTTACTATACCAATTAACCTAATAATCTGACCTTGAAACTTAATCTACAAAACAATGAACATATTCTAAATATTCTAAACCCACGTACCAATATATATTATCAAAGTAAAATTTCCATTCTAGTCTCACGTATAACTAAATCAATTGAAAAATAGTTGAGAAAAAGGAATATTACCGTTTCGTAGAGGACAATCAAAGCCAAAGTAGAAATAGGCTGCTTGGAACTTTTACCATGTTTTCATTGAAACTATTGAGAGATATATTTTTTTTTAATATGGTTTACTTATGAAAAGGGCCTAGTATTTCTAAGGATGGAGAAAGAGTATTTTAGTTGAGAAATATGTGGGATCATGGGCTATCATGTTTGAAGTGGATTTTGAACATTTAGAATTTGAGAACTCGTTCAAAGCAGATTTTGTGAAATATTTACTTAGGAATTAAAATATAAGGAATAATATTTTCTAGTGATAAATAGATAATTTATATTTAAATTAAAAAAAAAATTGTGGATAAGGATGAAATTTGAAAGATATCTTTGCTAAAAAAATTTAAATATAAATAATCCCCCATTTTAATAAAACTAGATATTTTGAAATAATGTAAAATAACGCAAAATGAAATAAATAATTAACTAGAAATTTTGGGATGTTAAATTTTTCACCACTAATAATAATTTTGTCCTCGAAATTCATGTAATAAACTTTTAAAACTATTTGAATACTTCGCTTGAGTCTTAATCAACTAGTCTATACCCATCAAAGTTTCTAGTATCTTCAAATGCAAATCCTCAAAGTTATTCCCACAAATATTTCCATAAATATCCAAAACAACACTTCTTTTCAACTTATCGACTATAATTCTCCTTATGGTATACTATCCTCGAGAGCTTCAGTTGTACTAATTTTCTCATAATGCGAGGTTCTATAGAATGTAAAATGCATGTCGTGTATATGTTCATGAAAAAAAAGTAGTGCTTTCATGTAGAAAATTTATAAAAATATCCATGTAATGAATTTGTAATTGACCATGTAACTAATGTCCTTGAAACTTGAAATATCATGTTAAATGTACTTGGTAAAATGGTAGTAACATAGCCTGATCTTATCTTGTAACATGAAATAAATTTAATAATGCATATACTTCGAAATAGTTGATTAGAAAATTAGGGGCGCTATAAACACGCTCGAGCTGCTCGAGCGCAAGAAATTTTCTGTACGTTTTTTGCGCCCGAGCAACGTGCTCGAGTGCTAGTGCTCGACCTGAGCCACTCGAGTGACTCCAGAATATCCCAAAGTAATACTTTTCTTCTTCCGCACTAATACCAATCGTATTTCTTCGATATCTTCTCATCCCGGACATCCGTTTGAGTCGATTCAAAGTCCTACGAACTCCCTTTTTTGTCCTCGATTCACCTATGAGCATCAAAGAGACTAATTCATCAGTGTATAGAAATAATGCTCAATTGACTCTAAATACTCGACAAAACTGACCAAAACTAGGGTATTTCAAACGAAACGACGAATCATGACAATTTCACGCCTAATCAAGATTTACAACAACGGGTTTAACCATTGTTAAAAGGTTGGAGCTATGACAACGAGCCGATAAACAAGGCAAAAAAATACTTACTACAACGGGGAATCCCCGTTGTCGTAAATCCCTACGACAACGGTGTAAACTTCTACGACAACGGGTAATACTTGTTGTTATTGATGTTCAATTTTTTTTTTTGCATTATTTAATTTACATAATTTTAACTACTAACAAGATAATAAATAATATATTATAGAATTCTAATTAAAATAATATCCAATACATTATTAAACTTCATAATACATCATTACATCAAGAACCAAAATCTTGATAATATAACAATTTATAATTCGACAATGTAATTTATGAACATATTATAAAAACACTAGTTCTAATATCGTCTACTTCCACGTTTCTTTTATCCCAAGTTACGTCAATACTACAAAAAAATTCAAAAAATGATTGACCACATCAAAATTAGCAATATAAAACTGAAAGTGTCTGCAAAAGTGAAAATTAGAAACAAAATACATCTATCTAATAAGATAATAATTTATACTTCTTTATACAACCACCTGATATAATAAAAATTGCAACTTCCTTTCCTGGAACATTATTCAATCTTGGAATGCCCATAGATGATATTGGGATCCAATTGTTCAAATCTACAATAATCAAAGCAACATAGTTATGATTCTTAACTGTTACTGTCATTACCAGAAATATATCAGCATATATATGAGATTAAGTCACACAAAAAAAGAACCATTTAAGTGTGTCCATAACAATTAGCTTAAAATATTATAAATTATAAGTGCCCTGAGTTTAAATGAACAAAACATCAAACATGTGTTTAATTCATTGGGTTTATTCTAGCATCCATGTCATATTTTAAATTAAAATTAATACTTCAAATATCGAGTGTATTTACTCATGATTTGAAGGGATGGTTTCACAGAGTAGGACATTTTTGCTAGATGAATTTTTTATCTTATCATAATACATTTTTTTTATGTTTTATCAAGTGGAAACTAAAAACGATAAAAAAGTATTCATTGTCTAAAGATTCATATCCAAAGAGATCAGTACCATAAATCTAAAATACTATTTACCTACATAGTATTTAATAACTCTTTTCATAATAATTGCATCTAACAAGTTTTGCAACTATTCACATGATTGCAACATCATACAAGTTTCGCAACTATCCAAGCACACAGTGAATTATATTACAGCAACCAAGGAAAATGATAGGGGTGTGGACAACAATATTTTGATTTTGACAAATACAAACTTAAATGTGAAGGCACTGAACAAAATTCAATTAGGAATTTTTTTTAACTTAGTTGCGGCAAATGGTCTTGTCCTTGTTGTATTTCCTTGCCAATGCCATAAGAGATGGCTCAATGATTCCACCCCTAAGCCTCAAATGCTGGGTAGACTCTGTAATATCATTCCACATATCAATTTATTTATTCACTTTCTAGAATTTCACTAAAAGTATAAAAAAACGAACGCTTCTGCTCAAACAATTTCTTACACACAATCTAAAGCTTCTCAAAGCTCTTTACAGAAACAGAACAATATCATGATTGGATTAAAATGCACCTAATCAGTTATCATAAAAAAAGGGAAATAACAATACCCAAACAATTATCATTAAAAAAAGGAAAATAACAGGAACTGATTATGCCACAGCTCATAAAATATATACTCTAATGTTCATAATTTATAGAAATAGATGCTTCTAACATTAAATCGAGAAATCACAGTGTTAATTAGTCACCAGTGAATGCCATTATCTCATGTCAAACACAAAGAATGTATTGAGGCTCAGTACCAATATGTTGCAGACACTGATCACGGAGTATATAGAGACAAATTCTG
Organism: Ballota nigra; assembly: GCA_947034835.1. Taxonomy (NCBI): domain Eukaryota; kingdom Viridiplantae; phylum Streptophyta; class Magnoliopsida; order Lamiales; family Lamiaceae; genus Ballota; species Ballota nigra. The sequence goes on along the minus strand of OX344728.1, from coordinate 42,231,225 downwards.
AAGTTCATCCAGAATAATTTTAGCTCTTTCACTAATAAGTTGAGTGCCAACGGATCCCTTAACCTTGTCGTACTTATCATTGTAGCAGCATGTTAAACTCACATAGATTTCATGATCGGTCTAGTTAATATCAGCTTACCTTGACCATTGTTATTTTCTTTACACATGAACACATGTTTAAGGAGAGAAATCAGCGTGAGTGAGTAAATAATCAATGAAAGGGCACCAATAACATCCTCCGGGTCTTGAATTCCGTGAGAAAATGTATTATAAAATACATACAGGGGAGATGTTCCCAAGTCTCCATATACCACTCCCAGACTTATAGTAAAGTTTAACTGTCACAGCAGACTGGTCTTCACAACACATCTGAATATTCACCTAAAAAATTATACTTGCAATGCAAAATTGATACAATGGGAATTTAGTTCGCCACATGCAAATATATATTAAAAGCAGATCTTTTTGAAACATTAGATCCAGTTTCATGAAAAGTTAAATAAGTTTCAGATATAATTGCACTTATATTGACATCTTACAAATAGGAATGAAGCAAGAAAAATAAGATGACAGAGTTTGGACTACAAGCGAAACAAATGAAATGTGAAACATCAAGCGCATAAATAAATCAATGGAGGTTTTATGCAACTGCCAGCTAGGCATCAGACTGTATATGTGCCCATGCCCCCTAGGCTCTAACTTCAATATTGAAAACTCTCTTTCATGTATTTGTTCCCTACCCAGCTAATCTTTCCTACAGGCAATCGTCGCCTTAATTACTATTCCAACGACCTCACATCAGTATTACAACTACAACAGAAAGTTGAAAGGCAAAAGTATTCCTTGAACACCAGGGGGAGATTGGGGGGAGTGGTCTGTTATGCTGACTAATAGCTACAAAAATATTATCCAAATGCCCAAATAAGAAATAGAACATGTTTTGACACCAGAATGATAACTACATGGACAAGGGAGCATAATCAGAGTAAGGTTAGATTTTGGATAGGCATAGATAGAACAAGCAGTGAATAAAGTAAATACTAGAAACTAAAAATAAATAAAATACCAATTAATCACAATCTGGATATTTATTTTCAAAATCCAATCCTTAAGATAATGCATAATTATGACTCATTTAAGAGAAGACCTATCTTATGACTCCATGACCATGAGCACTTCACAATAGAATAGAATAATGATATTCACTTCAAATTATCTAAGCCACATCCTAAAAATAATCACAATACAAACACACAAAATAAATCCAATACAAATACAATAAAATAAACTTCGGCTTAAATTTCTTCAGTATTAAGGTTGGAAAAAGACCTACAAATGCTTATCATGGGAAAGGGGAAACCGACACCTAAGGCTTGAGGTCGATGTACGTATAAGAAATTAGGGCTAGGGCTTAGGTGTAGAAATTAGGCCTTTACCTAGGGAGAATCTGACTCCGACAATTTGTGGTGGTAGACGAGCAACCGATTTGCAACGATGGACGAGCAGGCGATTCACGATAGTGAACAAAGCCAGTGGTTCACAATAGTGCGATCCATGGAAGAGAAGAAAGTAGGCGTCTAACAAATCAATGTGGAGGTGATGCTGAGCGACGAACGGTGGTGGTGGTGGTGGTGCAGAGCGATGAATTGTTGTGTGTGAGAGAGAGATGAAGAGAGAGAGTGAGCACAAGAGCGTGTGTGTCGATCGTGCATTTTCACGAAAAAAATTCTAAGTACCCATTTATATACCTTTATTAATTAAACAAATACAAAAATTAAAAATAAAAATAAAAATTTAAGACCACTAGATTTAAACTCGTTGTCTTTTGTTTAGAACCTGAACTTAAGACCACATGGAAAGACAACGGGGGGTCAAACCCGTTGTCTTTTGTTGCGGACCCTAAATTTAAGACCACGGGGATACTTAAGACAACGGTCAGAACAGATACCCATTGTCTTTTCCCCGTTGTCGAAAGTCATTTCTGGCATAGTGTGGATTATCACTCTAAGTTTAGGATATGAAAGTTAAGCTCTTTAGAATATAGATGACTCTAGACTATAAGAAACACTTGAGAAATTTGTGAGGGTTTCGAGTGCTTCTTTGAATTCTTGAATGCTTGTGAGTTTTGAGTAATTTCTTGGCTTCAAAATTTCCTATAATCTTGTTAGGGCCAAGGTCTTCTCTATTTATAGGTGCTTTGAAAAACTATCCGTTGGAGAGTGAAAGATCCCAATGTATGATATCAGATTGCTCTGATACTAATTGAAGGGTGTGCGGGGGTGTTTTTCCAGAATGTTGTCGAAGGTGTTGAAATATAAAAGACAATGTACACAGCGGAAGACTTTGAAAAATAGAAAATAAAATTTGCAAACGGGATATCAAAACTTTTTCATAGATTATAAAATAATCTATGATGTCTCATGGCGAAACTTCACTATAACGAGTAGTGATACAAAGTAAGAACCAACTATAGGAATTTACATCAAGATCTTATATTCTAAGTATACTATAAAAAGCCTAGAATTCTAACCGTATAAAAAAAATAACCTATTCAAAGGTCGAACTAAAATACAATTAGAATTACAAAGGAGAGAAGTGAAATAACTACACTTTCTATAGGTAAATAGAAATCTCGATTTCTTCACCTGATAGTGTCTCATGCGTATGGTATTTATAGACTTCAATCTTTTCATGTGAACACAAAAATTATGGTTTCCCATGATATAAAACCATCCCACACTTGAGCTCCATTATCTTGATAACCACCCATCTTGTATCTTTAAATAACTCACTCTAAACTGCAACCGCATGACTTGGTAACTTCCATGTCATCATGCTGCATGTTTAGACATTAAAGATGTTTGGACATTGTCAGTTTTGATTAAGATCCCAAAGCCCCTGAAAAGATGATTTGCCTTTTGTTTGTCTTTGTCAGGCTAGTCTTGGTTAGGTTTTGTACTTAGTCATTTTAGACTTCACAGGTACTCCATAAGAAAAGCACTTACTCATGACAATTAAGACTTAGAGCCTGAAGACGCAGTTTACCATCCTGAACTTATGACAGTCTTTTAAGCTGGCTGAGTAAGTCTCAGCGATGAAGAGTATGACCCTGAGGTCATTTTCTACTCAATCCTGAAGGGAACATGAGGATACTGAGTTAATGGGAAGACTTGGAGTAGAGCTAAGCAATGCAAAAGGAATGTCAGCGTTAGGACAAAACCGGTGAGCTCAAGATAAAAAGAACTTAATAAGAAAAGCCTGAAGCCCAGGAACAAGTTCTGAAATTCTCACCAACCTGATGACGTGGACCAATCCTGGAAGGACACACATGTACAGAACCTGACAGAAGACTGAGTTCAGACTGCATATTCAACGGGCAAGCATTTAATGTGAATTTAATGCAACTACCTAATTCCATGCAAGGACGGCTGCTGCATGAAGATATGTCCGTTTGAATCACTCTACATAGATGACAAGAAAGGCTATCTCTCCAACGGATAGTTTTTCAAATCACCTATAAATACAGAAGGCCTTGAACCTATTCAAGGTTACGGGAATTTTTCAAGCCAGAAATTACTCAAACTCTCAAGCATTCAAAAGCATTCAGCCTTAGAAGAAGCACTCAAAACCATCTAAATTTCCCAAGTGTTTCTTAGCTACTGAGAGTTATTCTGTATTCCAAAGAGCGAACTAGCATTATCTTAAGCTTAGAGAGATTATCCAATCCTTAGCATAGCTTTGCCTTGTAAGGATAATCTCAACTTAGTTGGAATCCAAACTGAAACCAAAACCCTAAGTTAGGTTTGTTGGGAGTAAGAGGAGTTGTATAGATCAGTGAGGTTAGCTGGTCTTGGTGCACCTTGGCACGTTAAATACAAGAATCACTTGAGTAGATTTCCTGTTAAATCAGGCCGTGGACGTAGGAGCTTGAGTCTTTGAACCACGTTAAACTCCTTGTGTTCTTATTGCTTTGATATTGCGCATACCTGCCATATTACTTGTTCATTCATAAGCATTTGGTTTATCAGGCCTGAATCAATCAGCCTGATCCTTAAAAAGAGCACTGCCCTACTAATCACTATTCAGAATTGAGTAAACAAGTTTTTTAGAAAGCAAACTAAACAAGACTTTAAACTATCAGGGCTCACGCATTTCCGCACTGAACTTGAATTGATAGTTAGCCAACTGACCCGTACCAAGTGTAGTCAGTAGGTGTGTTATCAGCTTCTAGTTCTTTACCACTCTGAATAAAAGGGACTCAGTTAGGTTTTAAGTTTGAAAATTGGTATACATGTATTCCCCCCCCATACACATATTCCTCAGTCTTGTACCGGGACCAACAAGTGGTATCAGAGCAGTGGTTCAAAAGACCACTGACTTTGAATACTAATAATTTCAGAGGAGAAACTGTTGGTGGTCACTGAACAGATCTGAGTTTGCTTTTCATAAAACTTGCATCATCATGACTTCGAGAAGACTTGAAGCTTCGTTACCTGAATTCTCTGTATCTAACTTTGTCTATTGGAAGTTCAGATTAGAAGCGCATCTTGATGCCATCCATGACCAGATGCCGCGTGTTCTCAGGGAAGGACCGATCAAGATCACTATTCCTAATGTCAGAGGACTGGGATATGAGCATCTTGAGATTGGCGTGCAGGTTTCGAATGAAAGAAAAGACATGACCAACGATGAAATCAAAATGGTGGGACTGGACAACGTTGCCAGAAACATTATTTTGCATACGGTGCCTTTCGAGGAGTCAACAAGGCTGATGAACTTAAAGACGGCAAATGAGGTATGGGATGAGCTAACCAGGATGTGCAAGGGGTCAGAAAAGATAAAGGAGAACAAGAGAAACATTGCCATCCAGAAGTTCGAAGCGTTCGAGATGCTGCCTGATGAGACAATCGATCAGATGGAGTCAAGGTTCATCAAGTTGATGAATGAGTTGGTGATGCTGGACAAGGATGTTCCTAAGAGAGATGTTGCTTCTAAGATCCTGAATGCCCTTCCTGAGAGATGGGATAACAGTGTAATTATGCTTAAGAACACTCAGGATATGAGTAACATAACTTCTGCTTTACTTTTTTCAGAGCTAAAGGCACTGGAATTTGATCTTAATAAAAGAAAGAAGAAAGTTCAGCCAGAAGAGGAAGAGAAGGAGAAAACTCCTTAGAAAAGTGTGGCGTTCAAGGCCAGGTCTGAACTTGTTGAGTCTTCATCAAAGTCACTGATGGAGATGGGCAAGGAAGAACTTGCTAAGGAGTACAGACTGATGTTCAGACGCTTTGATAAGCTTAATTCCAGGTTAGTTCATTATAAGAAATTTTATTAGGACTCACGTGACAGGAAACCTGAAGGAACCCACCAAAGCTCAAGGAGATATGAGGAAAGGAGAAACACTGACCAGAGGAGAGATCGTAGCGAAGAAAGAAGATATTCAGATCCAAAGCCCGATCACAGAGATGAACAGCGACGTACTTATGATGACAAGCACTCAGGGAAGACTGAAAGCTCATTAAGATAGAGGGAACCTGACTCAAGGAGGAACCCTGAACCAAGGAGAGAAGAGGAGATGAGCAACCAACATGTTACAATTGTAACAAGAGCGGGCACTATCAGTATGATTGTCCGAAGCTGAGTGCAAGGGAAAGAGAGGACAGGAGGGCCAAGAGAGACCAGAGACTTGCTGACCGGAGAGCCAAGCTCGCTGAGGATGCAACTGACTCTGATGGTCCTGAGGAAAGGTCACCTGAACTATTTTCTGATGATGAGTACGATAATGTTTGCCTGATGGCAAGGGAGGAACCTGAGGTAACATCTAACTCTGTATGTGGTTCCTACACTGGTCAAAATCCTGAGCTAAGCTCAGAGTCAGTCAGAGAAATGAACCTTCAGATCTGCCTGGATCAATTGATGGTTGATTTCTCCAGATTGCAGGAAACTAATGTCTTCTTGGTAGAGGAGAACTTAAAGAATCAGCTCAGATTGTGAGATAAACTCAGGAGATTGATTTAATCAATGCTGAGCGTCTCCCAAGAGAGAAAATTCTGAAGGAACTGGCAGATGAAGAGTTGGTCAGGAAGGAAGAACTAAAAGCATTTAAGAGTAAGTTTGATGACCTCTTTACCAGACATGAAATCCTGAAAAAGAGTGAGGACTCTCTCAAGAAAAAGGTTGCAGCAATGAATAAATCCTCAGTGGCTAGAGAGAAAATAAATAGCAGCCAAATGCTTGGGAATGAGAAAAAGGGACTTGGATATGTTCCTAATAAATCCTCACAAGGTCAATCTCAGGTTGCTTCAGGGAGCAACACTTAGAGGGTATTTATTTAGGCAGGCCAGATTGCACCCAAGGTTGTACTCCAGGCCCGACAAACTGATAAGGGCAAGGAAACTGTTGACACAGTCAGGGTTGCCCCTAAGGTAGCTAAGACAAAACCCAAGGGAAAGGCAAAGCAACCGAAGGAGGCCCCTGAGAGCTCAGGCCAGCGAAAGCAGAGGAAGACTCAGGCCAAAAGCCCTCAGACTGGTCAGCGAGGGTACCATCATGCTTGGCAATACCAACAGGGAAGGCCAAACATGATGACACCCCCATGGTTTTGGCATCCTGAGGCCTTTAACTGTTTTTTATTCCCTCACTTGCCTAGGGGGAATAGAACACAGGGCCCTTATCAAGAACAAGGCCCAAGACCTGCTGCACCCAGACCTAGGAAGAACAGGAAGCCAGCCCAAAAGGCACCCACTCAGGCTCCTGTGAAGCCTAAGTCTAGCACTCATACACCATCTTCCTCTCAGGCAAAGAAGAAGAAAGTTGTGTATGTTGATGTTTCAGGGAGACGGATTTACCACTCTGAGGCAATCAGGGTTGTTAAGCAAGTCTGGATCCCGAAGGGTACAACTGACACAATAGGACCCAACACCCAATAGGTACCTAAAGCCTGATTTGATTGCAGGCGGCTGTGGATCACAACAAAAGGAGAGAAGACTCAATCAAAGTTGTTTGGTACCTAAACAGTGGTTGCTCAAGGCATATGACTGGAATGAAGAGTCTTCTCCAAGAATATCAAGCTAAAGATGGTCCACAGGTAACCTTTGGTGATAACTCAAAAGGTGTTACTAAAGGTTTTGGTGTCTTAATAATAGGTACAGTCAGAGTGGAAAATGTGTCCTTTGTGGAAGGACTGAAGCATAACCTGTTGTCAGTAAGTCAATTATGTGACAAAGGGTTCAGTGTTGAGTTCCCATCAAATATATGTTCAGTCAAGGATAAATCAACACAAGTGCTTCTATCAGGTATCAGGAAAGGTAACGTTTATCTCGCTGACTGGAGCAGCACTATTCCTAATACCTGTTTTGTTGCTAAAAGCTCTCTAGAGCTCAGTTGGTTATGGCATAAATGATTAAGCCACCTGAACTTCAAGATTCTTAACAAAATTTCTAGACAGTCACTTGTTGAAGGTCTACCTAATGAAGTTTTTAGCAAATATCATATGTGTAAAGCTTGTCAGGAAGGGAAGCAGGTCAGAGCATTATTCAAAGAGAAAGCTTCTCATTCCACTGACAGGATTCTTCAGCTCTTGCACATGGATTTATTTGGTCCCATAACACCTGTGAGTATGAATGATAGAAAATATACCCTTGTGGTTATTGATGATTATTCTAGATATACTTGGGTTATTTTCTTGTTGAATAAGAAGGAGACACAGGTGAAGCTTCCAGAGTTGCTCAGGAGACTCAGCAATGAGAAGAATCAGTCCATTACTAAGATCAGATCTGACAAGGGCACTGAATTTATAAATTCATATATTTCTGACTTTTGTAATGAACTTGGTATAGCTCATGAGACTTCTGCAGCTAGAACCCCACAGCAGAATGGTGTCGCTGAGAGGAGGAACAGGACACTGAAGGAAGCTGCTAGGACCATACTGGCTGAGTCAGGATTGCCCAAGAAATTCTGGGCTGAGGCAATCAACACTGCATGCTACACTCAGAACAGATCCATGCTGAACAAACAACATGCACAGACCCCATATGAGACATGGAATAAAAGGAAACCTCGTATTTCTTATTTTCATGTATTTGGTTGTAAGTGCTTCATCCTCAACAATGGGAAGACCCAATTGAAAGCGTTTGATAGCAAATCTGATGAAGGAATATTCTTAGGATATTCTGAAGTTAGTAAAGCCTTCAGAGTTTACAATTGTAGGACCCTTGTTGTGGAAGAAACACCACATGTTTTTTTTTATGAATCTGCTAATGACTCTAGGATAAAAGTATTAAATCCTGACACTGAGGAGGTTACAAGGAGAATGACAAGGCTGAGCTTAAAAAATCAACCTGATCCAAAGGTCAAAACTGTGCCAATTCCAAGATGGGATGATGACGATGATCAGGATGATGAATCAAGTGTCACTCCTAAGCCCAACATATCAGGGATTGTTGAGCCTCAGACTGAGGAACAGGTTCAACCTAAGGTAAGTACCGTCTATGAAGATGTGGCTGCAGCTGAGACGGTTCCTGAGTCACCTCATCAAGGGGGAATCAATGTCCCTGACATTGAGCTTGTTAATCCCTTTGGTATAGACTCAGGATCATCCCCTTCTGTTCAATTTCCTGAATTTTATGAGCCTGTAGACACTAACATTGCAGGTACTTCAGGAACAACTCCTGGCAAGAGAACATGACTAGAGGATCATCCCATTGATCAAATCATTGGTGATCCAACTGAGGGAGCCAGGACCAGACGGTTCCATGGTGAAAGTGCATTGTTCTGTTGCTTTCTCTCTGAGCAAGAGCCTCAGAACATTGAAGAAGCTCTCACTGACTCGAACTAGATCATTGCCATGCAAGAGGAGTTGAATGAGTTCACAAGGAATCAGGTTTGGGAACTGGTAGATAGACCTAGGCATCAAGGAGTAATTGGTACCAAGTGGGTCTTCAAGAACAAGAAGGATGAGAATGGGGTTCTGGTAAGGAACAAGGCTAGACTGGTTGCAAAAGGGTATTGTCAATCTGAGGGAATAGACTATGATGAGACTTTTGCTCCAGTGGCTAGGTTGGAAGCTATCAGATTGTTCCTTGCATATGCAACATATAAGAAATTCAAGATGTATCAAATGGATGTCAAGAGTGCCTTCCTGAATGGTGTACTCAATGAAGAGGTATATGTTGAACAACCTCCCGGGTTTGAGGTTGGAGATAGAGTATACCATTTGAAGAAATCACTATATGGACTTAAGCAAGCACCAAGAGCTTAGTATGATACCCTCTCTCAATTCCTGACAGACCATGGGTTCAAGAAAGGAACTGTGGATAGGATATTGTTCATGATCACTGAAGGTGATGACATTCTCTTGGTCTGGATTTATGTGGATAACATAATATTTGGATCACCAAATCATCAGCTCTGTGAGAAATTCTCTAAGCTGATGACTGGTAAATTTGAGATGTCAATGATGGGAGAGATGAACTTCTTCTTAGGATTGCAGGTCAAGCAGACTGATCAAGGTATCTTCATTAATCAGGCCAAGTATACAAGAGACTTGATTCATAAGTTTGGTGTTCATAACAGCAATCCAGCTGGGATCCCTATGAACACAAATTGGAAGATGGATCCTGACACTGAAGGGACTTCAGTGAATCAGACTGGGTACCGAGGGCTGATAGGTTTTTTGTTGTACCTGACTGCAAGTAGGCCTGACATTACGTTTGCAGTTGGTGTGTGTGCTAGGTATCAGTCTAATCCCAAGAAAAGCCATTTGGAGGCTGCTAAGAGGATACTTAAGTATTTGAAAAGGACAGTCAATATGGGACTATGGTATCCTTCAGATGACAACTTAGAACTGACAGGGTATTCAGATGCAGATTATGGAGGTTGTAGGATTGATAGGAAATCAACCTCATGGACATGTCAGTTTTTTGGGATCTAAGTTGATCTCGTGGTTTAGTAAGAAGCAGAATTCAGTGGCTACATCCACAACTGAGGCTGAGTATATGGCTGCAGGTAGTTGTTGTGCTCAGATTTTATGGTTGAGGCAACAGTTGAGGGACTACCAAGTATTTGCTAATGAGGTTCCAATATATTGTGACAACAATAGTGCTATAGCAATTACTCAGAACCCAGTGCTTCACACAAGGTGCAAGCATGTGGACATTAGGTATCGCTTGATTCGAGATCACGTGGAAAAGAAGGACATTAGGATGGAGAAGATTCACACTGACAGGCAAAAAGCTGACATCTTGACTAAACCTTTGTCTGAAGCAAGGTTTATGGAACTGTTAGTGGAGTTAGGACTCTTAGATCTGGGAGAACAGTCAGTGTAGGGTTCTAGGGGGAACTCAGGCCAAACTCGACTCAGCGAGGTATCAGGGTGCTACAATGTCTCCCTGACAGGTATGAGTTCTATCCTGACTCTTGTGAATACCAAGAATCTCCCTGAGTCCTTCGTCCTGAAAATCTTTATTAAATGCATTCCGTTTTCATTAAAAGAGCGTTTTTTCACATTTAAACCCACGCGCAGCGGAGCATTTAATGCTTCAGTTACTTTTTCATATACGTGTCCGTTTTATAGGGAATATGACTGACATGGGGTAATTGATTGAAACTAAGATTAATCCTGGCCCTTCATTTCAAAACCTTTCAAATTCAGGGATTAATCTCAACCCCACGTCTGAGTAATTGACTTCGTCTTATCAATCAATAGTGCCATTGGAGGTCTTTACGCAAACACAAAGCACATCTGCACACTGAGTATTTTCCTACTCAAAATATTAACAGATTTCCTAAAAACCTATCTTTCAAAATCAATGGCACTTCTTGATTCCAACTGGACAACATACAAGCTTGGGGATGTTGTCGATAACAAGCTGGTACACATGGAGCAAGTCATCTCCATGGAAGGTGCCTGTCTTACAGTGGAGGAAATCAAACCACTTTTTAATTGGATTTCCAAAACTGGGTTGGAAACATACTCCACCATGCGCCCTATCTCCATACTTCCAAGAACGGTCATAGAAGCCTACTTCAACATGTTCCTGCGTAAGGGGAACTTTTCACGAAGGTGAAAACGCTCAAACCAACGGGAGAGAAGGACTACGACGGCAAACCTCTCTATAACTCAAAGGTGGTTGACATTGACATTCGGAAGGTTGTCAAAGAGGTCTTTGCATTGCCGTCCTCAGGAACCAATCCCAGGTTCTATAAGAAAAATTCGGAGGGAGAGTTCCTTAGGAAGTGGACCAAGACTGGCTCCCCTGAGTTCAGAGCCCATTAGAACAAGAGTACTCTGAAGCCTGAGTACAGAGCTCTTGTGGACTTAGTGTCCAAGGTGGTGATGGGATCCACAGGCTCTCATGAGCAACTGAGCTTGCCCAGGCTGAGGATAATGAGGGTTATTGTTGATGGAGTGGAAGCGAACTGGGAGCAGTTCTTCCTTGATCAACTCCATCAGGCAGGACTGGACAAGCTGAAGCGGGATGAGGAGAAGAAGCATGTTTCTGTCAGTGCCATCCTGCCCTTTGGAACGAGGATGTCCATCCTGATTGCTCATGCCTGCCATGAGTACACCTTCGACTTCGAGGATAATCTTTCCTCCAAGAAGGTGATGTTTACTTCAGTGAGTGACACTTACTCGATGCTAGGGCTGACTGATCCCAATGCTAAGGTAAAGGGTCAGGCTAAAAAGCCAGCTGGGAAGGCCAAGAAAGTGGCAACCAGTCTCATTGAGAGAGTGGATGACCTCTTTGAAAGGAGAGAGGAGGTTGAGGAGTCTGCCGCTGAGAAAGAGAAGGCTCAGCCTGCAGTAGAGGGAGTGGAGAAGAAGAAGAAGGTGAAGTTAGTGCTGTCGGGGAAGAGCACTAAATCTGGGACTGAGTTTGATCACAAGAGAGCCGAATCTGAGGCTGAGGGAACTGACGATGACGTCAGGAAGGAGAGTGATCAGGGGGAGAGGCCTTTGAAGAGACTTAGGAAGGGAGTCAAAAAGTCCCCTGCTAAGAGATTGCATGTAGTGAGTGAGAGGGAGAAGTCAAGCTCTCCTAGAGCCTCTGACTTGGAGGAGGTGAGAAAATCTATCGAGACGGCTGAGTTGTTGCAGCCTGAGATAGTACCCACTCATTCACCCGTTCACCCTGAAACCCAAACACCAACCAACCCTGACCCCACAATTCAACCAACCAACTCACCCAAACAGCAGAGCCCAATTTCCCAGAGTCAGTGCCATCACCTCAGAGGCCTGACCAACCTTCAGATCCCACCATTCCAAACCCTGAAGATTTCTCCGCTTACCCCAACCCAAAAGATTTCCCTAAAGCCACTTCAAATGAAGAGGATGACTTCCTGGAAGTGGAGGAGGAAGAATTGGATGAGCATATGGCTGGAGGCATTCTGGAGAATACCCTAAGGGAGAACGCTACTGAATGGGCCTCCAAGTGCTGGCCAAGGCTAACAAAGTATGGAGAGCTTGCTGCTAACGTCATTGAGCTTAAAGTCTGGTTGGAGTTTAAGCAATCCAACATGCAGGAGCAGCACATGTTAGTCGATGCTCGTGGATGGGAGCACTGGGAGAATGGGGAGGCAAGATTATGCTCTTATTTTGGACTGACTAGCTGGCTTCAACTGCTTAATTTCGAAAACCTGAGGAAGCTAGTCAATGACTTAATGTCCAAGAGTAAGGCTAATCTTCTTTCAGATGGTGAGGAAGATAAGGATGGGGAGGATTACGAAGGTGCTCAGGGTGGAGCTCTGGAGAAAGTTGTGGAGGAAACAACTGAGGAGGTTGATGCGATGGTCCCTGAGTCTCAAACTCAGAGGGAAGGTGTGAAAGACACTGGTGCCAAGGGTGGCCCAGTGGCTGAGGATGTTTTGAACATCTCAGCCGCCGATGAGACATCTGTCGATGAAGGGATTGAGATAAGGGAGAAAGATGTTGAGGCGTCTAAGGAGACTCCCAGTTCCGAAGGACTAGTTCCTAAGGTTCGAGATCGCTTGGTTGAGCCTAAGCAGGTGACCATGACCACTCAACAACTGCCTTCAGTGCACCCTGGAGAGGGGACTGAGGATGCAGGGGCTGATAAGGGAAAACAGCCAATCACTGATGAGGCCGTGGATGGTGATGAGGATGTGATCATAACTGGGGTCGGCCGAGCTAAATTCACAAGCATTGTGGAGGTCAAAAAGGAGAAAACCACTGAAAATCTAGCTGAGCTTCAAGAGGAAGTGATGAGGCTACGTGCTGAGAAAGAAGAGGACTCCAAGGCCCTAGCAAAACACATCTGATGGACTAAATCAGCTTACAACACCCTTGCCAATAGGGACTTGATTTTGCTCAAGAGAATGATGACTGACACGGCAAAGTCAGTGAGGGCCGAAAGAAAGAGCACAAAGAAAATGCTGAGACAAACCTTGAAGCAGTTGGCTGAGAAGGATGAGCAAAGGAAGGAAGATCTCAATCAGGCCGTGGAGAAGCTTGCAGCTCAGGCTGGAGCCCTATTCACTCAGGTCATTCAGGACTCAGCGTCCAAGTTGGAGCTGGAGTCAGAACTCAAGCATATGATCGATCCGTGACTTGAAGCGAACTACACTAGCTTCTACTAGTAGCTACCCCGCAAGAGTACGGGTTCACTGTAGTATGGGCAAGTATAGGGACCAAGTATTATCGAACCCACGGGATAGTGTATATGCGAATAGATCCCTGAAGATCTACGCGTCGTAGTTAATATGAGTGTGATGTTTTTGGATTTTTTAAGAAAGATTAATTAAGCTAAGCTAAATTATCCTACGAATGCAAAAGGAAAATTAAACTAAGTATCTAAGGTGTATATGCAAGTATGAGATGGTGATGCTTAGGATAGGAATCCCTACGTATACTAACGGAGCAGGTACATAATCAAAGTAATCGTGACAAACAAGAATTAACCTAAGTAAAAGATCGTAGAATGAAAGCTCAAGATTTCTCACCCTAATACTTTATCCTAGCAATCAACTTCACTATTCCACTAACAAGTTAATAGATAGCGCTTAATTAATGAGACCCTAATTTAACTAAGGTGATGCGGTCGTCCTCCTTCGCTAAACCGGTAGATGAATTAACCTTTACTAAACCTTCTCGTTAAGACTACTAATTGTTATTGAGTGATACGGTCGTCCTCTCTCTAACACTTTCGTACGAAATTCAAAGGTAGAGTTAAGATTAATTATATGAATTCATTAATTAAGAGAATTAAAACTAACGTCACCAATTACCTTAATTACGTACCCACATCCTACTTCTACGAGTTCATCCTAACCCAAGCATGCAAGGGTTTTAGCCTGACATGGTTATAACAAAAATAAAAGCAATAGAAGAAACAACGAACAAAAACATAATGAATTGAACGAAGAAAATAAGAAACATGAACTAGGGTTTTAAAATAAAATAATTCTAAGAACTGAAATTTAATTAACTAAAACGAAGTTTAAAACGTTTAAAGTAATCAAGCTAATGAAAAGAAACTAAGAAACGAAAAGAAAACTAAGAATTCGTATGAAAAACCTCAACAACGTAAAAGTAAAGCTTGCTCGTTCTTCTCCTCTTCCTCTCTCTAAAAATTAAGTCTAAAGTGATTTCTAAAAGTTGGGGATCCTTCAAAACGTGTTTGGAAGAGGTATATATAGGCACCGGGTCGAAACGGGAGTTAATGGGCCGAAAATACGCATCCGGAGGCGAAAATACGTGGTTGCTCGAGCAAAATGCTCGAGCTGTTCCGCTCGAGTGATTCGCTCGAGCGCTGAAACTGTTCTGTAAGTTTTTGGTCGCTCGAGCAAAACGCTCGAGCGCTGGCTGCTGTGCACTCGTTCGTAAAATCTTCATATCTCCTCAACCGGGAGTCCGTTTTGGCCGATTCAAAGTCCTACGAACTCCTCTTTTCGCCCTCTATCCATCTATGAAAACCAAAGAGACAAATTAATAATTTTATAAAAATGATACTCATTTGACTCCAAGCACTCATCGAAAACACTCAAAACATGGGTAAATCGGGCACCAAAACATAACAATTTCATGCCTAATCAACCCCCCCAAACTTACCATGTTGCTTGTCCTCAAGCAACGAAATAATAAGTCAAGTGAAATTGTTAGGAATGAATCAAGAATCAAATCATGCAAGTAATTGAACTCGAGCTTCAAAGATCGATCACACGTATACTAACTCACCTTCCTTCATCATACTCATGCAACAACAACAAGAAACACCAAGATCAAACATGGATGTGCACTCAACGATGTGTTTCACTCCCTTACAAGTGTATAACAGTGTTTAAGGGACTCACTCAATCAATCAATCACACATATTGGCAGCCATAGGCTTGTAAGCACTCTCAACTCCGACCATACTCTAGAAATCAATGCCGAATCAAAAAGGACTTTTCTCAAGGTTGTAATGTAGGCTCTTTGGACAGGTGGGATAACAATATAAGGTAAAGTGACTAAAGTGAATGGAGAATAGAAAATCAAACTTTGGCACTTCGAGATTAGGAACAGACTACTTCAAACATTTTCAATCAACACCCTTTCAACTCCATACTCTCAACACTTCAAAAAAATTTCTTTCTCACTCTTTCACCTTTTTTTTTTTTCAATCACTTTTTTTTTCGCACAAACACATGAGCTCATTTTTTCTTTTTGCTCATTCTCAATTTTCTTTCTCTTTTTCCCACATCTCAAAACTTCATCACACCTTCTTCTCATATTCACTCAACAAACAACATTTTCCTTTTTCAACTCAATTCACTCCCTTCATATTCACACTTTCCTATTCTCCACTCAAGTTGGGACAAAAAGGCTTAGGAATTGGAATAGTGTTCATATGTGCTAGCAAATAAAATAGGCTTTAGGCTCAAAGGGGCTAACAAGGGATTCAATGTCATTGGTAAGGAAATTTTTTGGCTAAGTGACTCAATAAAAACAAAGATGGCCTAAGATCACATTCGGCATATCAAACTAGACACAATCAAGAAGCAAGAGCACACACAAGTTCTAGCATCCTCTAAGGTGATGATTCACTCACAAACGAAGAGATTAATTAATGCATCAAAATCTCATAAGGCTCAAAAGCTCACTGCTTTCACATCCATGCTAGTCCTAGTGCATTCTCACTCTCATCACACAAGTAGTCAAAAGAAAATTTCACAAGCATACAAGTTCTTTCTCAAATCAGCTCGAACTCAAACACTCACACAAAAGAATTTCTAACTCAACCTTACAACTCACCCTACTCATCAAATCATACTCAAAGATAGCAATCAACAAGCATAAGATGATTGATAGGCATAAAATATTGAGTAACAAAACAAATTAATAATAGCCCAAGGAGCATCTCAAGGCACCAAATAACTAACTCAACTCAAAGATAAGGGGTGCTCCGGTGCAATGTAACAAGAAAACATATAAAAAAAAACTCCACCCCCCCAAACTTCGACCTTGCTAGAGGTCTAAGTTTGGGGTTGTGGGTTACCTCAACCGAACAATTCAGTTTCTCTCAATAGCTTTGCACACTCCCTTGCTTGAATTGGTTCCTCCAATCTGAATAACTCCATGATACCTTTACTCCTTTAGAGACAAGCCTACAAAATAAAACTCTCAAGTACGAGGTTAAACATACGACTCAACAACATCCTAGTAACATAAAAGGAAAATAACTAAAAACACTCAAAAGTAAATAAAAATGGGTTGCCTCCCATTCAGCGCTATTTTTAAGGTCCTCATGCCGGACCAAGCTCAAAGGAGCTTATGGGACATCATACTCAAATTTACCTCCCTTACTCTCATAAGAGTGGTGTTTGCATTCCTTTCCTTGATGCCCCTCCATCATGAGCCCCTTTGCTCTCTTCTCATCCCCAAGTGTTATGGGTCTCAACTCCTTCTTCCCTCTATCTGGAGGAGTCTTACCAAACAAGTTCTTGAATTTTGACTTCTTCTTCTTAACTCCTCCTTTTCCCTCTAGCTGGACCACGTCCACTTTCTTCACCTCTTCATCCTTCAACTTCTTCACTTTATCCCTATCAAAATAATCAAGATCATAACGCTCATGGGTTAAACTATCAATTGGAGGACTAACAAAATCATGAATATGAGAAGGATTAGGGATAGAAGGCGTGTCTTCAACACGAGGATCAATTGCATCCATGCAATACAAGCTCTCATCCTCCCTCGGGTGTTTCATGGCTTCATATAGGGAGATCTTCACTTCTTGATCATCAACCTTCAACGTGATCTTCCCATTCGCCACGTCTAGCACCATCCCCGCCGTAGCTAAGAACGGTCTTCCCAAGATCAGGGGTACGTGCTCATCTTCCTCCATCTCTAGCACTACAAAGTCAGCTGGAAAAATGTGATCTCCAACTCTCACTAGAACGTCTTCAACCACACCTTGAGATCGGGTAATAGACCGATCGGCAAGTTGAAGCGTCATCATTGTGGGTTGAAGTTCAACACCTTCCAACTTCTTGAAAAGCGATAATGGCATCAAATTAATGCTCGCCCCGAGGTCGCACAACGCTCCCTTCTTGATCCCGTTCCCAATATCACATAGGATCGTGAAACTCCCGGGATCCTTCAGCTTTGGTGGAAGCGCCTTGTGCACTAATGCACTCACCTCGTGGTTCAGCTGCACCAACTTCGGCTCATCCACTCGCCGTCTTTTTGCAATCAAGTCCTTCAGAAACTTTGCATAATGCGGCATCTGTTCCAAAGCATCATAAAAAGGAATGTTAATGTGAAGTTGTTTAAAAACATCAAGAAATTTTGCAAATTTTTCATCAAGCTTCTTTTTCATGAAGCGCTGTGGATATGGGACGGGTATCACAGATTTGGGTACCCCCCACTCATCTCTTTCTGTTTCTTTCACTTTATCCCTTGCTTCCTTTGCCTTTTTCCACTTAGGAACTCTCTCAACCTCCTTAATGCCTTCTTCTTCAAGCTCCTTGCTTGCTTGAGTGCTCTCATCCTCAAAGTTTTTCCCCTTCTGGGACTCATCCATATCTCTATGCTTCTCAATCCCTTCACTTTCAATCCCCTTCTCAACTTCATCTCCTTTAGGCTCAACCTCTTCTTGGGGCGTCTCAGAATCAGCAGGCATCTGAGGACCTTCGTAGTTGGTTCCACTTCTTAGCTGGATCGCCTTGCACTGCTCTTTCGGGTTCCCCTCCGGCATTCTATTCACTGATTTTGCAATCTGGCTCATCTGGAACTCTAAAGAGGTGAACCTTCGATTGTTCTCTTGTTGAGTTCTAGTCCACTCAACGTTCATCTTCTGGAGCTCTTGATCTCGATGATCACCCTTTTTATGCAACTCCTTCACATCGTACTCCAAGGATGACAACCGCTTGCTTCCCTCCTCCACCTTCTGAAGAATGGCTCTCAACATCTCCTCGGTTGATGCACCGCCTTCTCCACCTGGAGGCTTTGAACCCGGATCAACACCTGCAGGAACAGTAACACCAGCTTTTGGGTTAGCATAAGAAAAATTATCATTTTTCCTCCATGTGTTTTGAGGAGGCTGCTGGCCTCCTTGAACTCCTTGTGTGTTCCTCCATTGATTTTGAGGTGGCTGAGGGCCTGGAGGCACAAATGGTTGGCCATAAGAAGGCCTTCCATACTGATTTCCACCTTGGTAGCCATGCTGATTGTAATACGGACCTCCCATGTAATTGGCTACCTCTTGTTGTCCACTGGGCTGGTCTACTCTCTCATTCTCTACTGCATGCTCTCCACCTAAACTCTTCCCCAACTCGAGGTTGTTGATCTTCTCCATCATGGCCATCAGCAGCCTTCTCGTTCCTTCTCCCTCTTCAACCTGATGCACTCTCTGAAAATCTGCATCCATACCCCAAGCACCGGCATTCGTGACAATGTTGTCAACGATCTCTCTACACCTCTCTATGCCTTGGTTCAGGAATGCTCCGCCCGCACAAGCATCTAAATGGTCTTGCCCCGCCTTGTTGGCACCACTGTAGAAGAATGCCATAATATCCCCCTCATTGTACCCGTGCTGCGGGCACTCTATCAGCATGTTTGAGTATCTCTCCCACGCTTGGCGTAGATCCTCTCCACACTTCTGGCGAAAGGACGAGATCTCAATTCTAGCCTTGATCGTCCTAGATGGAGGGTAGAATCGCTCGAGGAACAGACGCTCGAGCTCGGCCCAAGTGGTAATACCTCCCCGCGGAAGCGTATTATCGTACCACTCCTTGGCTATTCCCGTCAATGAGAATGGGAACAGCCTAAGCCTCTTGGCATCTTCAGACATGCCATTGTAATTAAATGTGGAGGCTATCATGAGAAAGCTCCTCAGATGTGTATGAGGATTCTCTTTCCCGATCACCCCTTTGAACTGATTCTCGGTAAGCAACTTTAAAATCCCCGGGGATATCGAAAAGTTGTTCGCCTCAACAGGAGGCAAAGCCACTCCATCATAGTACCGCTGTGGCTGCGCTGCAAACCTCCCTCGAATAGCAATATTGTGATCTACATTCATAGGAACGTGTTGAGGATTAGCAGCAGGTACTGGTACTTGTTGGGGTGGTGGTGGGTAAACAGGTGGTTGATTATAGACTGGGGGTGGAGGATACGGGTATGGTGGGTAAGGATAAGGTGGGTATGGGTAATGTTGGTATACTGGGTTGTTGAAAGGGTTATTTGGGTTTTGTGGGTAAGCAGGGTTTTGGTTCTGGCTTTGGGGTTGTGTTTGTGCAGAGTTGATTGAGTTTTGCGGGTTTGGGAGTTGGTTCTGCGGTTCCCCTATGGGTATTTGCTGGTTACTGCTCTCAACTCCAACCGCCTGCTCCACTAAAACAGTATACTCTGCAGCTATTTTGTCTAAGTCCCCATCTCCATCCAGATTCATGTTGTCTTTGTCTCCAGCAGTAGTCATTCTTCTCAAGAAGGCTCGGTTCCTTCTAGCTATTGTCTCAGGATCTGCAGGTAATCTCTCTTCGCTCGTATTGCCTTGTGAGCGTGTTTTCATAAACCTGAAACACTAGCAAAAGGATCAAAACGCAACTGCTGAACAAATAAAAATAAACAGAAAATAAGTCACTCACTACTAACTACTAAGCTATCGACAAGTCCTATTCAAAAAGCATAAAACGCCATCCCCGGCAACGGCGCCATTGACTTGAAGCGAACTACACTAGCTTCTACTAGTAGCTACCCCGCAAGAGTACGGGTTCACTGTAGTATGGGCAAGTATAGGGACCAAGTATTATCGAACCCACGGGATAGTGTATATGCGAATAGATCCCTGAAGATCTACGCGTCGTAGTTAATATGAGTGTGATGTTTTTGGATTTTTTAAGAAAGATTAATTAAGCTAAGCTAAATTATCCTACGAATGCAAAAGGAAAATTAAACTAAGTATCTAAGGTGTATATGCAAGTATGAGATGGTGATGCTTAGGATAGGAATCCCTACGTATACTAACGGAGCAGGTACATAATCAAAGTAATCGTGACAAACAAGAATTAACCTAAGTAAAAGATCGTAGAATGAAAGCTCAAGATTTCTCACCCTAATACTTTATCCTAGCAATCAACTTCACTAATCCACTAACAAGTTAATAGATAACGCTTAATTAATGAGACCCTAATTTAACTAAGGTGATGCGGTTGTCCTCCTTCGCTAAACCGGTAGATGAATTAACCTTTACTAAACCTTCTCGTTAAGACTACTAATTGTTATTGAGTGATACGGTCGTCCTCTCTCTAACACTTTCGTACGAAATTCAAAGGTAGAGTTAAGATTAATTATATGAATTCATTAATTAAGAGAATTAAAACTAACGTCACCAATTACCTTAATTACGTACCCACATCCTACTTCTACGAGTTCATCCTAACCCAAGCATGCAAGGGTTTTAGCCTGACATGGTTATAACAAAAATAAAAGCAATAGAAGAAACAACGAACAAAAACATAATGAATTGAACGAAGAAAATAAGAAACATGAACTAGGGTTTTAAAATAAAATAATTCTAAGAACTGAAATTTAATTAACTAAAACGAAGTTTAAAACGTTTAAAGTAATCAAGCTAATGAAAAGAAACTAAGAAACGAAAAGAAAACTAAGAATTCGTATGAAAAACCTCAACAACGTAAAAGTAAAGCTTGCTCGTTCTTCTCCTCTTCCTCTCTCTAAAAATTAAGTCTAAAGTGATTTCTAAAAGTTGGGGATCCTTCAAAACGTGTTTGGAAGAGGTATATATAGGCACCGGGTCGAAACGGGAGTTAATGGGCCGAAAATACGCATCCGGAGGCAAAAATACGTGGTTGCTCGAGCAAAATGCTCGAGCGGTTCCGCTCGAGTGATTCGCTCGAGCGCTGAAACTGTTCTGTAAGTTTTTGGTCGCTCGAGCAAAACGCTCGAGCGCTGGCTGCTGTGCACTCGTTCGTAAAATCTTCATATCTCCTCAACCGGGAGTCCGTTTTGGCCGATTCAAAGTCCTACGAACTCCTCTTTTCGCCCTCTATCCATCTATGAAAACCAAAGAGACAAATTAATAATTTTATAAAAATGATACTCATTTGACTCCAAGCACTCATCGAAAACACTCAAAACATGGGTAAATCGGGCACCAAAACATAACAATTTCACGCCTAATTAATCCGCCAGGGTGGAGGAAAGGATCGAGAAAGCTGAAAAAAGACTCCAACTCTCCATGGAGGTCTTTGAGAAGAAGGTGAATGCTGCAATCAGTTCTGTTTCTTTTGCAGGAACTGGTATCTCGATGGGAGTTAATTTACTGAAGGAGGGAATCAATGATGTTCATTCCCTAACCTCCTTCGTAATCAACAGCGGATCTGACGCATCCCATCCGAGGCCAATGATGATGCTAAAAAGGGGGAAAAAAAGTAGAAAAGATCCCACCCTGAGGCATCTGAGGCAGTCAACCAAGGCGAAACATTTCAAGCTGATCCTGATGCCAATCCTGAAGGGAATGTGTTGAGGGTAAGGAAGTCAGCAAGGTTGGCAGCAGTAGAGAATGAAGGTGAGGAAATTGTTGCCAGGCTGAAGGCAGAGGCAGCAAAAAAGGCGAGGGCTAATGAACCTTCTAAAGAACTCCAAGTATCCAAGCAACCTGAGTCAGTTCAGAAATCTCCCCCCATGAACACAAGGAAGAACCCCATCACTTACTCTGGGGAGATAGTGGCGGAGTTATGCGCTGAGGCATGGGGGACACCTTCTGAAAAGACTGAGGCTGTACGCAGGGCTGAGATTGCACATAAAGAAAAGATGCGTATCTTGGAGAAGAAAGTGGAGAAGCTGACTGATATGACTGAGCTTCAATAAAGGGAACTCGATGATGCAGTGATCAGTCTGCTTAGGAGAAAGAAGGCGAAGCCTGAGCCTAGGAAGTACAGAAAGAGGCCAACAATAAGAAAAGAAACAATTCTTCAAGTCAGAAGGCTGGAGTCAGGATTAAGGGAAGCCTATGTCGACGAGTTCATCTCCGAGACACTGAAGGAGTTCTGGGCTGACGCGAAGGATGAGTTTGTGAAGTTGTGGTATGTTGTGAAGAAATGGCGCGACACTGATGATATCAATGCCCACTTCACTGACTACATTATGGACAATCATCCTGAGTTGATCCAAAAGATATTGGAGGACGCTGAAGCAGCTCAAGTCCAGGTGAAGGCTCCTGAGTTCACGATTCGAGCTCCTCCCTTAGTTCCTGGAACTCAGAAGCACAATACGAAGGCCATTATGATGGAAGTTTTGAAGATTGCCAAGGCTGAAGGGTACGTGAATCAACCTAGCAGACTTGACGAGTTAAAGGCAAGAGTCTATGCAGGATATGGACTTGAACCTGAAATGAGATTAGTCTAGGTGTTCACAGCCTCTTGTAATAGATTAGATTCATTGTAATCAACTTCACATCAATCAATGAAATCTATTGCTTTTGCCCACAGACAAAAACTCATTGTCTTCTTTGCTGTTATTTAAATTCTGTACTTTATCAAGAATTGCTTTAACACTGCCTTATCTTATAGACAGGTTCTTATATTTCCTCTAAGTGTTTTGATGATATTTTCAGTGTTTTGGCATCATCAAAAAGGGGGAAATTGTTGGGACATTGTCAGTTTTGATTAAGATCCCAAAGCCTCTGAAAAGATGATTTCCTTTTGTTTGTCTTTGTCAGGCTAGTCTTGGTTAGGTTTTGTACTTAGTCATTTTACACTTCACAGGTACTCAGTAAGAGGAGCACTTACTGATGACAATTAAGACTTAGAGCCTGAAGATGCAGTTTACCATCCTGAACTTATGGCAGTCTTCTAAGCTGGCTGAGTAAGTCTCAGCGATGAAGAGTATGACCCTGAGGTCATTTTCTACTCAATCCTGAAGGGAACAGGAGAATACTGAGTTAATGGGAAGACTTGAAGTAGAGTCAAGCAATGCAAAAGGAATGTCAGCGTCGGGACAAAACCGGTGAGCTCAAGATAAAAAGAACTTAATAAGACAAGCCTGAAGCCCAGGAATAAGTTCGGACATTCTCACCAACCTGATGACGTGGACCAATCCTGGAAGGACACACACGTACGGAACCTGACAGAAGACTGACTTCAGACTGCATATTCAACGGGCAAGCATTTAATGTGCATTTAATGCAACTACCTAATTCCATGCAAGGACGGCTGATGCATGAAGATATGTCCGTTTGAATCACTCTACATAGATGACAAGAAAGACTATCTCTCCAACGGATAGTTTTTCAAATCACCTATAAATACAGAAGGTCTTGAACCCATTCAAGGTTACGGGAAATTTCCAAGCCAGAAATTACTCAAACTCTCAAGCATTCAAAAGCATTCAGTCTTAGAAGAAGCACTTGAAACCATCTAAATTTCCCAAGTGTTTCTTAGCTACTGAGAGTTATTTTGTATTCCAAAGAGCGAACTAGCATTATCTTAAGCTTAGAAAGATTATCCAATCCTTAGCATAGCTTTGCCTTGTAAGGATAATCTCAACTTAGTTGGAATCCAAACTGAAACCAAAACCCTAAGTTAGGTTTGTTGGGAGTAAGTCAGTTAGTGAGTTAGTAAGAGGAGTTGTATAGATCAGTGAGGTTAGCTGGTCTTGGTGCACCTTGGCACGTTAAAAACAAGAATTTCCTTGAGTGGATTTCCTGTTAAATCAGGCCGTGGACGTAGGAGCTTGAGTCTCTGAACCACGTTAAAATCCTTGTGTTCTTATTGCTTTGATATTGCGCATACCTGCCATATTACTTGTTCATTCATAAGCATTTGGTTTATCAGGCCTGAATCAATCAGCCTGGTCCTTAAAAAGAGCACTGCCCTACTAATCACTATTCATAATTGAGTAAATAAGTTTTTCAGAAAGCAAACTAAACAAGACTTTAAACTATCAGGGCTCACGCATTTCTGCACTGAACTTGAATTGAGCCAACTGACCCGCACCAAGTGTAGTCAGTAGGTGTGTTATCAGCTTCTAGTTCTTTACCACTCTGAGTAAAGGGGACTTAGTTAGGTTTTAAGTTTGAAAATTGGTATACGTGTATTCCCCCCCCCATACACGTATTCATCAGTCTTGTACCGGGACCAACAAAAGACAACATTGAAACAACTGGAGTTAGTGTTAGGAGAAAGGGCAAATTCTGATGTTATGGAAAATATTGTGATATTCTGGACAACATTGACCTAACATCAACAGAGAGATAACACTCTAATCATCTTTCTTGTAGGATAATTCAAACGGACATAAGTCTTCATGTAGCCGCCTACTTGCATGGATTTGGTAAATGCATTAAATGCATGCCCGTTGAACTCTACAGGGATGTCAAGCTTAAGTCAGGGTCCGTACATGACTTGTCCTCCTCTGATTGGTCCACGTCATCAGGTAGGTGAGAATGTCAGAACTCATTCTTCAGTTCAGTCTTGTCTTATCTGAGTTCAGGTTTGTCCTCATTTATGAAGTACATGGTCCAAGACTGACATTCATTTTGCTTGCTTGGATCCTACTCCAAGTCTTTCCCAAATACTTAGTGCAGCCTGACTCCTTCACGAATGATGAGTTAGCAATGATCTCAGGATCATGCTCTTCACCCTGACACTCAGTTAGCCAGCTTAGAAAGACTAACTTAAGTTTAATGATGATGCTCTTTGTGTCTTCAGACTTCAATCTTGAATGTCTTCAGTGAGTTCTCCTCTTACTAAGTACCTGTGAATGTAAAACATTCTAAGACCTATTCAGCTCTATCAAGACTAATCCTGACTATTACACACTTAGGCAAATTCATCATTTTAGGGTCTTTGTGATCAACTCAAAACTGACATTTTCCAACATATATATATATATATATATATATATATATATATTTCAATATCTAAGAAGAAAAAAGAATAAACTATCTACACCATAAATTTTTCTAATTCATTCTTACATTTTTTCATGTTCAAATAGATATTTCTGATGAGAATACATCTCAAATTTTTAATTAGCTGTTAAAAATAATATAAAAATATAATAAGTTCAAGAAAATAATAAAAATAAATTTACAAAAAAATCAAATAGTTTGCGATTGAAGTGATCCAATGAAATTTATGAGTATATACATAATCTAATATTAAAAGGACCCTATTAGAAAAAGAAATATTTTTTTTTAAATTTTTTGTCAAATATTCTCATACTAGACATAAACCCCATGAAATTCGCGAACTGAAAAAAGAATTACATGTATAATAAACAATTAGATGTAAATAGTTTTTTGTAAGTATTTTTTATGAATATGATAATAAATGCACATCAATGTAATGTATAAAAAAAATTAATGAATGCATTAAAGAAAAGTTGAGTGATAAAAACGTAATTTTAATATCTTATTAGAGAGGCAAAAAATATCTTTGAAATATAAAATCTAGATCTAGAAAAATTGTAATGTTTAATTGCTGAAAATACGTATTTTGTAGGAACTATTACTTATTACTGAATGATGTAATTTTATTACAAATGTGGTTGATTAGGATATCATACATAATTCATTCTATGATTGTAAGCTAAATTAAGTATTTTGAAAGGTGTATATTGAGACGTTATATAGTTGACTATATATTAATTAGCATAATAAAATAGTGTCATTCAATATACACAAGTGTAGATTTTATATGAAATCGCTTCATAATAAGCTTAACATGAAATAGTTTTAGAGTATCATTAATCTCATCAGGAGTATCAGTAAATCTGTCAGGGGTATCATTAGTCTGAGTTCAAGAAAATTATTTTAAGTTTTCTTTAACTCAGACTAATGATACCCCTGATGGGATTAATGATACTCCCGATGAGATTAATGATACTTTAAAATTATTTCATGATAAGCTTATCATGAACTATTTTCATATAATACTTTGCCTGTACACAAAATAGTATAGGCAAGAAATGTAAAATTTATTATGGATTGACTATTATTTGGTAATCAATTGATCTGTATTTGGTAAAGTTTGATTGTTGTGAAAGGAATGTAAATTGAAAATATAATATGACGATTCAAGCATGTAATTAATTAAATTATTGACTATTGATTAATTACCATTAGATATAATCAAAATAATTGGAGAATATTATGGTGATTAAAGTACCTAACATGTACAACTTACCAGATAGAGGGATTGAATATTAACAACATAATGATAATAAATATAAATATTTTGATGTTAGAATGAAAATTATATATTAAAGTTTCATTGATCTAAAAGGAAAGGAAAACTTGAGGTATACTTTAATGTTTTGAACAATTACATTGATTAATAGTTACAGTCAATCAATGTTTATATTAGTATGAATCATAGAAAAATTTACTTAGCAATTAGAAGATATAATTACTATCTTTTAGTGTGGAAATTGTGAATTAAATTAAATTGTTGACTATGGAGTAGTTTCTATAATAATATATTTTCAATAAATTGAACTATAGACATTTTAATTATATATAAATATTATTAAAAGGAAAATTTAGATACCAATTAAAAAAAAAATTCTATAGAGACTGAATTGTAAGATCTATGTTGTTGAGTATGAATTATTATATCAATATTTCTGTGAGGTATATTCTTTCAAATAAAATGGAATATTTAAACTTGAAATATTTTTTTGAAAAGATTCATTCAAATTATGTTAATATGTGTAAGATATATTATTCCTAAGTTTTAGGAAAAAATAATACACGTACAATAATACAAAAAATACCATGTCAATATTATTGTCTTAAATATAATGATTAGTATATTTTAACTCTCAAAATATAATAGTTAATAGTACAATTTATTATATGTCTGATATATAAATAATTGTACTTCACAAAGATGTCATAAATTAAAGTTACATGTGTAGCATAATTGAACATAAATTTGATAATTTAAATTAAATTAGTATATTTCAAATTTAGGGCATGTTCATAAATATAATATTTAAGTTGAATTAATAGATGAAATTGAATCAGTAAATTGATTCGAAGTTATATGTCTTAAGTCATCCAATAAAATGAGTCAACTTTTTTAATTTAATTAGTCTGTATTTAATTATTCAAAAAATAGAATGTATTTAGACAAAATATAAGTTAAAGTTAATTAAAACACATGTTTTAGAAAGAGTCAAATTATCATAATATAAGTAATATATATTCAATCACATATATAGAAATAATTTCATCTAATTTGAAAGAATATAAATTAAGTCATAACATAAATATTAGTTAACTTTTACTAATATAATTAGTTTATATCTAATTATTCAAAACATATGATATATTTAGACAAATTTAATTACAGAGTTGTTTAACCTAAAACTGCGGACGGTAGAGAAGTTGGAGTTAATTATTTTTCTCAAGTCAAGCTTGGAGCTGCACTTGTAGGTTGGTAATAGACAATTTGCTATCCTTGATTAACTGATATTGTCATTTACATAATTTTGATTTAATCACGTTGATTGCTCCAGTGATTTGAGGTTACAAGGTTAGTGACGTTATTGTGGTTGCTGTTGATGATCGATTCTAATCTCGTGGATTAGTGGCTGTTTTTAACCGAAATTAACATCACCAAATAATTTCGTGTGATTGGTTACTATTGTTTGTAGTAAATACGATAGATTGGGAAAGAAACACAAAAATACGTATATTGATTACGTATTTATTTCGTATGTGTGCGTTTTGTGGTGTAAGAGTGTGTGTAGGGAGTAATTTGTGTATTTGAATTTAATTTTCTTTAATGGAGAGCAGCTTATTTATACAAACCATCAAGTAGGTGGTGGATTAATCCTTTGGACTTCCAAGCTTGCATGCTTTACATGTGTCCTTTTGATCAAGTTTGACCTTATCTAAGTTTAGACATAATTACAAAGTCTTATTTTTGGTCTAATCTCGACTTCTAGGTTGTTCGTCACTGATTGTGTTGCTGTTCTTCAATTATTTTATTCTCTTCGTTATAAGTTATTCGCTTGGTGGCATGGTGGCTTATAAGTTGTTCGCTCATCATTTCCTTATGGTTGACCAATCTGGATCTTCATTTCTGTCAAATGTTGTTCGTTTAATAGTTGTTCGTCGAGGATGAATGGTGGATATCAAACACTCTTTAGATTGATTAGTACACCATTTCTCCATTAAACCTGTTCATCGTTCATGCCTTGATTAGCTTAAGCCATGATCTAGGTTTAGGGTTCAAGACATGTTCGCTTGGAAGTTGGTCGTCAGGTATTAGGGTAGTCAAAATATACATCTCTCCGGTTGGTTAGTGCACCCCTTCCTACGTCATCCTTATTTAATTAAGTATGGCTTGTTCAACTGATGCTAAAATCCATGCTTAAGCTTTAGAACCTGTTCGCCTAAGGTGGAATATTGTTCTCCTATCAACAATTAGTCCCTAGCCTGGTCTCATGTTGATTTGTTGGGGAGCCGTGACGAACAGCTCTTCCTAGGACGAGCAACTTGGGTGCGTCGTTCCGTATCCCAAGATTTGTGGCTTGTCCGTGGATAATGTGGGCTGCATGATTAAGCACCGCCCACGCGCGTGTTGGATCGAAGCCACGCGCCTCTTCAAATTGCATATAAGCCCCTCAATTTCCAAATTTGCTCGAGATTTACCCCGCTTTTTATACTTTGGCCCCAGAATTTCTAGGAAAATATGGGTTTTACCCCGTGTTTTCTAAGGGTATAAATATGGGAATTACTCAATTTTTTCCCACTTTTTCATTCTCAATTTCCAAATTTCCAGTTAATCTTTCGTCTTCTCCGGTGTCTCCTCAGTTTTTCCGGCGACTCTCTGCATTTCAATCCAGTATTTAAACTTCGCAAGGTAGTTATTTTGTCATTTACTTTTCATATTCTTCTTTTCTTATTTTCAAATTGTTTTTCTTTGGGATGAAATCACGAACCACCACCACTTTCACCTGTCGCCGCCGCTACCCTCGTTCTATCGCCGGAATCCGCCTATTAATCTCCCAAATTGCCTAAAAAATTACTCATTCTTTCCAATTTTTTGAGAAATCTTCATGTCACCCCACATTAGCAATGAAAATCCCCTCTCGAACCTTGAGAATCATCCTTTCGAGGTTGTTCCTTTTGAAGGGCAACCTCTCTTTAAAATTTCTTCAGAAACGGATCACCACGCTGAGTCTGTTGTTAGATCAGTGGTGGACATGAGTGCTCGCCCATCTGGCAAGGAGGTTGCGGAAGTTGCCAATCGTGAAACGAGTGGGAAGAAGTCATCGATTTCAGAATCTGAAGAAGAGTCGGATCCCGAGTTTGATGAGCTAACCTGAGAATTTTTTGAAGGGATTGGGTTTCCAAACCCAAATTTGATGGAAAAAGAAATCCCAACTGGAGTTACTCGCCCATTTGAATGGCGATCTGTTGGTCCCGAAATGAGTAAACAGGTGTATGGGGGGGGGGGGGAATACACCTGAGGTTACAAATTTAAACTTCTTAAAACTTATCAGGTTACTTAAGACAGTAACTCGCCAGTGGACTTGAAGTCTGCTGAGAATTACTTGTGAAAGCTTACTGAGATAATACCTCCACTGAAAGTGTTAGGAAATTGTATAGACTTAAGTTTTGATTAAGATGCCAACAAATTCCTCCTAAGTTATTTGTAAGTAAAAATTATTTAGTAGAGTTGTAGTTTAGAAAGTCAGTTCAAATGATAAGGAACTGAAGTGCAGTTAGAAATTTCTGGAGTGTATTACAGATTGAAGTCCGCTGAAGAATGAAGTCCACTGAAGACAAACTAATCTGTGATATAGTCTAAGTCTTGAATGTTTTCTAAGTGCATTTACACTAAGACTAAAACAATCAGGAGAGGACCAAGGTCCACTGATGTAAACTAACAAAGCACATTCAATGCTAAACACATTAAAAGCTGTTAGTTAATCTGGTTGGAACAAGGCAAAACGAATATCAGTGAAGTTTACAATAAATGAAAGAATAAGAAGGTTCTCTCAGAGGAGTTCCACCTTAAAGAAAGATAGGATTCTGAGCAAGCAGACTGAACGGCCCAATGAGAAGGTGACACGTAGGTGTACTCTACTGACAGCCGACCTGTCCCAGACTGACAAGTACTAGAAGTCTTTCCCTAGCATTCTACAGAAAGTTGGTGAGCAGGCATGGTCTTTCAGCCGGTGCTTGACAAGACTTAAAGCTTCAAATAGAGTTGTTTGAGCCAATCGGATACAAGAAGACTTAATTGAGAAGATTCAACTCCAACGGGAAGATTTTCAAGAAGGTCTATAAATATAGAAGGACGTGCCCACTTCTATGCACGGGAAACTCACAAGATCAAAGATATCTCTACATTCATAACTTACTAAGAAGCACTCGAAATTACCTCTGTTTCCCAAGTGTTTCATATCTGTAGAGAGCATACCAAGCCTTCTGTAATCGAGCTTAAAGCTATATCCAAACCTTAGAAAGAGATAATCCATCCTAAGCCTTGAGCTAAATTGTAAGGATTATCTCATAACAGTTGGAACCAAACCCTACTCAAAACCCTACTCAGTTGTTAGGTTGAGAGTTAGTGTTAAGTGGTGTTAGTAAGCTGATTGTTTGTATCAGTTTGAAAGCTGGTTTGTTTTGGGAACTAGGACCTGGAATTATCCTAGTGATCAATCATCCTAAGAGAGGATTTATTGATCACTGCACCTTGGCACTATAACACAAGGAATTCCAAGTGAAAGGAATTCTCCTGTTTAATCAGGAAAGTGGACGTAGGAGATTCATCTCTGAACCACTTTATATCTTGTGTACTTACATTCTGCTATTTTCTTAAGTGTGAGTTATTCATTCAAAGTTTATCAAGGTAAAACGAGATTTCTTAAGGGCTCACTAATCTGTATCTGAAAGCTAATTAGATAGTAGTTCAACTGAAAGTCTTGAGCTTTCAGTGGAGGTATTATCTCAGTAAGCTTTCACAAGTAATTCTCAGCAGACTTCAAGTCTACTAACGAGTTACTGTCTTGAGTAACCTGATAAGTTTTTAGAAGTTTAAATTTGTAACCTCAGGTGTATCCCCCCCATACACATGTGTACTCGTTTCGGGACCAACATTTGGTATCAGAGTAGTGGTTCAAAAGACCATTGTTCTAAGTATACCTTGAGCTAAAAGGTATTTTATATTTGGTCAACTGAATTGATCTTTTGATAAACTAGTTTAGATACTATGGCTGACAATGCAGCTAGGGTGGCACCACCAGCAGAGAACAACATGGGAGTCAATCCCTTGAACCATATGTCCCATCACAAGCTTCCACAATTCTCAGTGGAAAATTATGATTTCTGGAAGATCAGAATAAGAGCTCATCTTGCCTGTGTGCATGATGAAATGTTAAGGGTGATTACTAAAGGTCCATTTATTTTCATGACCCCTAACCCTAGAACCACATCTGAAACTATTGCAGATCCAAGAGAAGAATGACCCAAGGATGAAGATAACTTCACAGCAAATGAAAGGAGGAGACACAATCTCAACTTCATAGCCATGAATATTGTCTACACTACTATTCCAGATTGTGTAATGGGAAGAGTGATCCATTGCAAGACTGCAAAGGAACTTTGGGACACTCTTGCTCTCATGTGTGAAGGAACTGACAAGATAAAGGAGAACAAGCTTTCAGTAGTTGTTCAAAAGTATGAGCAGTTCACCTTGGAGCCAACTGAGACCATTAACCAGCTTGATGGGAGGTTCACTGACATCATGAATGAAATAAATTCTCTGGGAAAAGTCTACACCAAAAGAGAAGTTGCCTTAAAGATCCTGAGAGGTTTAACCTCAAGATGGGATGTACTCTCTGTGATGATGCAGAATACCAAGGATTTATCCAGCATCTCTATGCAACAGGTATTCTCTGAACTCAAAGCTTATGAGTTTGATCTTAACAGGAAAGTGGCTCCTGATGAGACCTCAGCTGAGAAGGGAGTTGCCTTCAAAGCTAAGGAGACTGAGCCAAAATCCCCAAAGCCACAGAAGAGTACAAAGGTAAGCAAATCTCAAAGCAAGACTGAGATGCAAGAAGAACTAAGCCTAATGTCTAGAAGGTTTGAAAAACTTAATAGCCATTTTTGTAAGTATAAGAGATTTACAGGGATGGGAGAAGTTATCCACAAAAAGACACCAGAGAAGGAGAGAAAAGCTCAACTGAGCTGGAAAAGAAGAAAGAATACAGGAATTATACCAGAGCTGAAGGTTCATCATCAAAGACTAGAGAGTCTACTGAGGAAAAGAATGATGATGCCAACAGATGCTTTCAATGCAAGAAGGTTGGGCACTTTCAATATGATTGTCCTCAACTGAGCACCAAGGAAAGAAATGAAAGGCAAGCCAAAAAAGACAGGAGATATGGAGAAAGGAAAGCCATGGTGGCTGAGGATGTTGATGAAGATCTGGAATCATCTGATGGATTGTTCTCTGACAGCAGTGATGATGACATGTGCCTCATGGTAAGAGAAGAACCAGAGGTACAATCTAAACTATCCATTTCTCTAGAACACACACCTGAGCTAAGCTCAGAGTCAACTGAGGAACTCAATCTTCAGTCCGCTTTGGAACAATTGATGATTGATTTCTCAAGGTTGCAAGAAGCAAGCTTTTGTCTCCAAGATGAAAATAAAAATCTCCTGAGTGAAAACTCCAAGTTAATTGAATCTGGGAATCAGGCAGATCTTAGCTCAGCTCAATCGACCATTGAATTGACAAAAGAGGTGGAAACCCTCAAAAGTCAAGAAAATGACAAAGATCAACTGATAAAGGATCTTACTGAATCTAAGATAAAGTTAACTGAAGAAAATTTAAAATTGGTAAGCCAAGTAAAGGATTCTCACCTGAAAAATTGATGTATTACAAAAATCTGAAGAGACTTTGTTAAAAAGGGTTGATGCTCTTAACAAACCCTCTCTTGCCATAGAGGAGATTCAGAACTTTCTAAACAATCCTAATAACAAGTGTGGGATAGGTTATATTCCAAAACCTTCAGAAGGTCCTCTGAGTGTTGCTTCTTTAAGTGGCACAAATAGAGTTTTTGTTAAGCCTGTGACCTTTCAACCACAGACTTTAGATAAAGGAAAAAGACCAGCTGAGGTCCAACAAAAGAGAAGTCAAACTCAGCCAAAACCAAATGGAAAAGCTCAGTTGACTAATCAGACTAGATCTCAGCAGAGGTACTATCAGCCGAGGTCTTCCCAGATGAAGCAATCTCAGCTGAGAGCACCCAGGTATGAGCATTCCTCAAGGAGTGACTCATATAGAAAACCTATTCCTTTTGTTCCTAAAGGAAAGGTTCTTCATACCTTTATCAAGTAAAACTGAGGCCAGGTGCACCCAAGCCTAAAAGGAAGAATGTTAAGAAGGTTCCTGTTCCTTCAAAGGCTGACACCCATAGACAGTTTACTCCTAAGGCACCCAAGGAGATAACTATCTATGTAGATGATTATGGAAGACAAATTAGCCATTCTAAAGTAATTAAAACAGTGAGGCAAATTTGGATTCCAAAAGGTACAGCTAACCTGGTAGGACCCAACACAAAATGGGTACCTAAAGCTTGATTTTGACTGCAGGGCTCAGTGGACTTCAACAAAGAAGAAGCTCAAAAATCTTCAGTCTGGTACTTGGACAGTGGATGTTCCAGGCGCATGACTAGTAACAAAGATCTCCTGACAGAATTTGTTGCGAAAAAAGGTCCACAAGTCACCTTTGGTGACAATTCACAAGGAGCCACTAAAGGTTACAATACTTTAATAATTGGCTCAGTAAGAGTAAGCAATGTATCCTATGTTAGTTGACTTAAGCATAATCTGTTGTCCATAAGTCAGTTTTGTGATAAAGGATACAGTGTTGAATTTTCATGTAACCTGTGTTTTGTAATAATATATCTTCACAACAGGTACTACTGACTAGGTCAATGAAGGGAAATGTCTATCTTGCAGATTGGAAGTCTTGCACACCAAATGCATGTCTTATTGGAAAGAGCTCAACCGATACTAATTGGCTATGGCACAAAAGACTAAGTCATCTGAACTTCAAGATGATGAACAAAATAGCAAGAGATGGACTGGTAGAAGGAATGCCCAATGAAGTATACAACAAAGAACATATTTGCAAAGCATGTCAGGAGGGAAAGCAAGTGAAAGCAACTTTCAAAAGCAAAGTAGCAACCTCCTCTGACAGAGTACTTCAATTGTTGCACATGGATCTTTTTGGTCCAGTAACCCCTGTAAGTATCAATGGGAGAAAATATACTCTTGTTGTTGTTGATGATTTCTCCAGGTACACTTGGGTGGTATTTCAAGCAAGCAAGAAGAAGACTCAACTCAGGCTACCAGAGCTTCTGAAGAAAGTTAGCAATGAAAAGAGCCTGAACATTGTAAAGATAAGATCAGATAAGGGCATTGAATTCATTAATTCAATTATATCTGATTTCTGCAAAGAGTTAGGTATTGCTCATGAAACCTCAGCTGCAAGAACTCCACAACAAAATGGAGTAGCTGAAAGAAGAAATATAACTCTCAAGGAGGCAGCAAGGACAATGCTTGTAGAAGCTCAAGTTCCTAAAAGATTTTGGGTTGAAGC
Organism: Ballota nigra; assembly: GCA_947034835.1. Taxonomy (NCBI): domain Eukaryota; kingdom Viridiplantae; phylum Streptophyta; class Magnoliopsida; order Lamiales; family Lamiaceae; genus Ballota; species Ballota nigra. The sequence continues at coordinate 42,196,134 of OX344728.1, read as the reverse complement.
TATTAATACTGCCTGCCAAACTCAGAATAGATCCATGGTAACCAAACTTCAAGGAAAAACTCCATATGAGTTATGGAATGGCAGAAAGCCTCAGGTATCCTACTTTCATATCTTTGGTTGCAAGTGTTTCATTCACAACAATGGGAAAACTCAACTGAAAGCCTTTGATAGCAAAGCTGATGAAGGAATATTCTTAGGATATTCCCAAATCAGTAGAGCTTTCAGAGTTTACAACTGTAGAACCCTTGTTGTGGAAGAAACACCTCATGTGGTCTTTGATGAATCTACTTTTAAGTCCAGGAGTAAGGAGACTGAGGAAGTGATAAGCAAAAGGCTAACTAGACTGAGTATCAAGTCAAGGCTATCCAGAGAATTGTGTTGATTCATACATCCCAACCTGGGATAACCTAAATGATCAACAATTCAAAGAGGACACTCAAAGTCAAACCACTCCTCACAGCTCACCTGAGAGCTCTCCTGAACATGCAACTGAACTGATGAACACTATCCCAGTTCAAGGGGTAAGTAATGTCGATGAAGATGTGGTCACAACTGAGACATTTAATGAGTCCATCATTCGAGGGGGAACCAATGATACTACCATTGAGAATGAAAATACCTTGAATGATGACTCAGGACTTCAACCTTCTGTTTTATTTCCTGAATTTGATTTTATTCCTATATCTAGTGACTCAACTTCAGAAGTGTTAAACTCTACTAAAGAGCATTAGCCTAGAAGGACATGGCTCTCAGATCATCATGTTGAGCTAATCCTAGGTGATCCTACCTCGGGGGTCAAAACTAGAAGTTTTCATGGAGAAAGTGCCTTGTTTTGTTGTTTCTTATCTAACCAGGAACCAGGTTCCATTGGAGAAACACTTCAAGATTCAAACTGGATTATTGCTATGCAAGAAGAGCTTAACCAATTCACAAGAAATCAAGTATGAGAGCTGGTTGACAGACCATATCACTGCAATATAATTGGAACCAAGTGGGTATTCAAGAACAAGAAGGATGAGAATGATGTTATAGTCAGAAACAAGGCCAGGCTAGTAGCAAATGGCTATTCTCAAGTGGAAGATTTTGACTATGATGAAACATTTGCCCCGGTGGCCAGATTGGGAGCAATAAGGTTATTTCTTGCATATGCTGCTCACAAGAAATTCTAGGTGTATCATGTAATACCTAGATTTTCATGACCTTATTTGCTTTATTAAATGCTTTATAATTCTTCATGAATTTATGTGATGCATTTACATTCGAATTTATGCAAAGGTACGTTTATGTGTTTTAATTACTCGATATTTATAATTAACGTATTATTTTCTCAATGCATGCTTATTCTTGAGACTTTCTAATTTTTATATGATCTTTATTTTATGTCTTAAAGTATTTGATATAGAAATTAATATAGTCCCTAAGTATAGTAATTTTATTTCATAAGTTATAAGTTATAAGTTATAAAATGAACGTTTCTTTAAGAAACGACTTACGTACCGATTACTCGATATATTTTTATGATTAGTATATAGAATTTGTAATTTATTTAGAGTCTTAGAAGAGTTTTAATTTTATTTTATAAGGTAGTATAAGTAAATTTTATGCATAATGTACTTTAGAATTATCCAATATTCATAACTTTTACTTATTAAATTCATAGTATATATGTGTTATTTCTACAAAATACAAGACTACTCTTGTACTTATAATTTTCGAAAATTTGAGAAGAATTAGGAGAATTAAAGAAGCTTCAAGACTAAGATTAAGATAAAATAATTAGAAAGAAAAGTCAAAATTAACTACTAACCTAAAAGTTCCATGTGTTTAACTTACTTAACCTCCAAGATTATCCAAAACCCTCCACAAGCTTCCTAAATGTCGGTCAAAGTGGGGTGTTGAGTAGCCTCCAAGCACTTCTTCTTCTATAAATATGAACCTTGCATGAAAATTAAAACATAAGTTAAAGAAAATTTCACAAATACTACTACTCTTATACTTAGAAGTTGAGAAAGGAGAAGAAGAGATTTCTTGTAGCTACCAATCTCTAAGTAAGCTTCTCTTCTTGTTTGAGTAATTATTTAAGTGGTAGTATGAAGTTTATGCATGAGTTGTGAATTAAATGATAGGAAAATGGGTTTTGATGAGTAATTTGCATGTTATACATGTTTAAATGTTTAATTCAAATTCTTCATATGATTATCAACAAAATAATGTTTATTATTTGATTATCTATTCTTTAGAAGTAGAAATCATGAAATTATATGGTTTAAAGTGAGTTTAAGATGATATGTTCTTCATGTATGCATAAAACCGAAAATCTGGACCAACTTTGGGATAAATTTCGTTTTGACCAATTCATTCGGTGGAAAATTCTGAAAATTTTATATGTGAAAATAGACTTGTGAAGGAACTTAGGTTTCAAATTTAATAGCTTTTGGAGTAGTATTCGATGCATGGTGATTTTTCAAAGTTGAACTAGAGTTTTGGACTCTATAGCAGGAACAGTAGGAGTTTGCTTTGATCTGAGAATAATCGGTTAGGTTTTTACAGAAAACCAAAGTATGTTCATAAATTACATGAAGTTGGGAATCTACTGTTAAAATTTCATAATTTTTGGACGTATAGATAATTTAATATGAATTTTCAAAGTTAGGTGTGTAATCTGCCAAAATCGAATTTTTGGTTCGAAATGGTCCGGTTACATTTTTACAGTCGATATTTATTTATAACTTGCTATTTGATGATTTTACACACTTAATTGATATTTGTGCTTTAATATACGATATTTGAGTATATATTGAAATTGAATTCAAGTCTTACAATTTACAAAAGTGAAAGGATAAGTAACAATGTTTTTATTTTAAAAATTTTACTTGTAGGTACAAACCTGCAAGGTGGGGAATCACTTCGCTCTTCACCGAGTGTTCTATTACTATTTAATTGCACTTATTAAACGTTGAATGTTAAATTTTGAGTCTGGCCCGCTATCGACTGGCCCCACATATAAGTCCAACTTTATGTTGGCAAGCATATAGTCCGGTCGTTCCGGCACTACGGGTTGGTCACGCCACCCAAGCATATACCCGGTGAAATTCCGGGGGCTCACATATTATAAATAATTGATGTTTAGTTTGTGCAATTAACAAGAGGTTTCCCACTAAGTGTTTTCAAGCACTTATCCCTTCCACTTTTAAATTTTTACAGATGCTGTGGATCCGGACGTGGGCGAATGAACTCGGCGGGCTGTGGAGTTTTCTTATAAACTTTATGTTTCAAGAATTATGTTTTTAAATTTTGGGTTTGTAACTTAAGCTACGAGCATACTTATTTACTACTTCCGCTGTGTAGATATGCGGCGTGTATATATTTTAATACAAAGTACTATTTTAGTGTCGTTCCTACTTGTGCCACATCATATTTTCCGTACTATATTAAGTAGGGACGTCACATATCAACTGGATGTAAAGAGTGCTTTCTTGAATGGAGTACTCAATGAGGAAGTCTATGTGGAGCAACCCCTAGGCTTTGAAGAAAGTCACAATGTATATAGACTGAGAAAAGCTCTATATGGACTGAAACAGGCTCCAAGAGCTTGGTATGATACTTTGTCACAGTTCCTTTTGGATCATGGATTTATCAAAGGAAGAGTTGATAGAACACTCTTCAGGATCACAAAAGGAGAGGACACTTTGCTAGTTCAAATCTATGTGGATGATATCATCTTTGGTTGTCCAAACCAAGTCCTCTGTGAGATATTTTCTCAACTGATGAAAAAGAAATTTGAGATGTCAATGATAGGAGAAATGAACTTCTTCCTAGGACTTCAATTCAAGCAGTCTCCTGAAGGAATCTTCATCAACCAAGCCAAATATACAAGGGAGTTGATCAACAAGTTTGGATGCCAAACCAGCAAAGTTGCAAGAGTTCCACTCAACACCAACACCAAGATGGAACCTGATGAAGATGGTGAATCAGTAGACCAGACTCACTAGAGAGCAATCATTGGGTCTCTAATGTATCTCACAGCAAGCAAGCCTGATATCACATTTGCAGTTGGCATATGTGCTAGATATCAAGCAAATCCCAAGAAAAGTCATCTGGAAGCTGCTAAGAGGATTCTCAAATATTTAAAGGGTACTGTGAATATGGGATTATGGTATCCCTCAGATGACAATTTGGAACTCATAGGATACTCAGGTGCAGACTATGGAGGATGTAGAATTGATAGAAAATCAACCTCAGACACTTGTCAATTCTTGGGAATTAAGCTGATCTCTTGGGTTTCCAAGAAATAAAATTCAGTAGCCACAAGCACTACTGAAGCTGAATATATGACAGCTGGAAGTTGTTGTGCTCAAATTCTATGGCTAAGACAACAATTGAGAGATTACAACATCTTTGCTAATGAAGCTCCTATTTTCTGTGACAACAATAGTACAATTGCTATTTCAGAAAATCCTGTTCTCCACACAAGATGCAAGCACGTGGATATAAGACATCATTTCATTAGAGATCATGTGGAAAAGAAGGATATCAAAATGCTCAAGATTCACACTGACAAACAAAAGGCAGATATATCTACTAAACCTTTGGCTGAAGCAAGGTTTCAAGAAACGTCAGTAGAGCTTGGACTTCTAGATCCAGGAGAGTAAAGATGAAGTCTTTTCAAAACTCAGAAGAGTTGAGTTCGAATCAGTAGAGGTTCCACCTCAGAAGAGGATCAACCTCAGTGGAGTCACTAATCTCAGAAGAGCTTCAATTCAAAGAAGAGGTTCAACCTCAGTAAAGGTCAATATTTTGTACTTATGTTATCTTTCAAATCTGAAAGCCTCTTATTTTTTAAATATAAATTTGATTTCATTTTTTTTTATTAATGAGTGCTTTCTGAAAATTAAATCTTTTTACACTGTTTCAAAGAGATTTTGATAAGGCGGGCCTTTAATGCGCGTTGTACAAGTCAGAGTTGCTTTTTTAGTTACCTATCTCACGCACCTTAAAAGTCGGATGATGTGACCTTCCGGCTACCAACTCCTTCAATCTCCACCTTTTATTTAAGGCGGTTCCTTCCTAACCGTCAAGATCTCTCAAAAACTCCCCACTAACCCCTTCGACTATCCACGATCTAAGTCCAAAATTAATCTCAGACGTTGATTGCGGGATTCAATCTCACCATTTATTACTCATATAAAAGACCCCAAAATCAGTCTAAGAACCTTTTCGAACACTCTTCAAGCAAATACTTACTCTCTTTCGCAAAATACTCTCTGCAAAATTTCTCAATCCCTTCGAATTTCAAAAATGGCCAGAGTTAACCTAGGTTTTCTTACCAACAAAGACAACTTCTGGTATGAGCCCATAGTCGTTTTTGACAACCCTGAGATTCAAACCAGACCAGAGTTCAGGCATATCAAGGAGGCCCTGGACATGGTGAAGGATGATGGTCTAGAAAAATTTATGTCTATCCACCCTAAAAAACTGCTTCGATAGACAGGTATTGGAGTTCTTTTTCAGTGTTGCTAACACTGATTCAAAAATCAAGTCCTGTTTGTTCTTAAAGAGGAAGAAGAAGGTGATGAGGGATGATATTGAAATCATCGAGCACCAGAAGGTTAGAAAGGAGATTCGTCTGGAAGGTGATTATCTCAAGGATCTTTTTGGACTTCCATCTGAAGGCCCAAATCCGGATACTTATATCGCGGATAAGGAAGAGGAATGGGTCTACACAATAATGTAGAAGAAGATGAAGTACAGTCCCATGATGAATAGAAGTGTACTTCTTCCCGTATACAATGTCCTTTGTGAGATTGTTGGGAAATGCATTTTGGGAAACCAGGGAAGCACGGAATAAGTAAGGAAGCCCAAACTGAGGCTGATGAAAGCTATAGTGGAAAACAAGGAAAAGAGTTTCAACTGGCTGCAATTCTTCTTGAGGGCATTGAATAAGGAGCAATCGAAATTCCAGCCTGAAAAGACTCCCCAACTATCAAGTAAGCTGAACTTCGCCATAAAGATCTCTTACTTAATCGAGAACGTAGATGTGGGAGTAGACGGGAAAGAAGATAGGAAGTGGAGCAATCTGAAGGCTTTGTTCAAATCTGGAAAAGCCTTGGAAATAAGAAAGCTGAGCACGGAGGTGGACAACCCTGAAGCAGTAGAGGAGGAGGAAGCAAACCCTACTGAAGGGAAGAAAACCAAGCTGAAGAGGAGGCTGGTGAAACTGAGTGACAAGATGGCCCTGCATAAAGAGGAGGAGGCAGAGAAGGCCTCAAAGAAGGAAAAGAAAAGGTCTTCTGAGGCGGTGAAGGAGAGTGCCTCAAAGAAGGCCAGAACCACAAACTCCACTGATGAGTCATCATCAGGTAACCCTGACTCATCTCCTAACATCATGTCTACTGAGTCTGACTCAGATGCCCCTTCCCCTACCCCCATCAAGATAAAAACTAAACCCCGTACTCCTGTAAATACCAAGAAAATATCCAAGATATCAAAAACCCCCACTGAAGGCTCTCAAAAGCCTGAAAGAGGATCCCAAAATACCTCCCTCTCTGAGTCTAACCCACCTGAAATCCATTCAACTCACCTGGAGTCTATCCCAGAAGAGCCTACAGATATCAGATCCCCTATCTTTTCCCTACCATCAGGTGATGAAGAAGAGTACTCCTTTTTGGATACTCTTAAGGATGAGATGGCTTACTCACTGGACACCAAATATCCAGAGCTTGTTGGGTACCCCACCCTGAAAGCTATATTTTTAAGAGTAAGGCTACTTGTCCAATTGAAGGACAGGAGGCTGGGAGAGATCCTCATGGCTGTTGGAGGCAGCAGTGCAGAGGAGTGGAAGAAGGGAGAAAGTGAGGTGTTGGATTTTGCAGGAATGACCAAAACCAGACTTCTTTGTGATAAAAAGATCTTTCAAAGTCTAGTGATGGACAAACTTGGTGAAGAAAAAATGGGAGCTGATGAAGAAAAGATTGTTGAAGAAGAGAAGGAGAGGTCAGGAGAAGGGGAGAAAGTGGAAGAGAAAGAGAGAGAGGAAGAGAAAGAGAGAGAGGAAGAGAAAGAGAAGGAGGAGGAGGAGTCCCAAAAGGAGGCAGGTACTTCACCACAACAAGGTGATGGTGAAGTAGCCAAGGATATATCTTTGGCAAGAGATACTGAGGCACAAAACTTGCCATAGGAGGGCTCAGTAGAGGTGTCTACTGAAGCTCTCCCACAACAGCCCTCAGTGGTGACTACAGAGTCAGCTGAGGTGTCTGGTAAAGAAGGAGTTGAAAATAATGAGGGAAAAGAAAAGGAAGTTGAAATCATTGGAGTTGTGAGGGGAGAGATTAAAGCAATCATTCCTGTAAAGGATGAAGTTCCCCCAGTCCAGGTCAACCTAACTCCACTGAGAGAAGCTGTTCAACTCATTCAAAATGAAAAGCTTCCTTCTCTACAAGCTCAGTTGAGAGATGTCCAAGAAATTGTTCAAGAAGAAGTAGATGAAATGGTCATCCTCTCAGACCATGTTGATGAGCTGATGGAGTCTACCACCAAATCACTCCAAAATCTAACACTGAGGATAGAAGATTCACAACAGATGGTGTTAGATGTGTTTGAAGGCCAGAGTGTGCTGGTGATAGAGGCCCTGTAAAAGTTGGAGCAAAAGGAAGAAGAGGTCAGAACTCAATTCTTGAAGGACTCAGTTGAGAACGTTTCCATTAACCTAAAGTCCTCTGTAGAGGCTTTCTCAGCTGACCTTTTAGGGAAGGTTGAAGGGTTATGGAACCAAAAGATAACTAAGTTTGAGGCCAAGCACGAGGAGCTGGGAGCTAAGCTAGGAGAAGTCCTGAAGAAGGCTGCAGAGGACTTCCTTACTCAAGAAAAGACAAGTGTGCTGATAGATGAAAAGCTGGCTCAGTTTGTACAATTTGGACAAACAGCTGGGGCAACTCTGGAAAGGCTTGAAGACGAAGTTGATCACTGCTCTACCCAGGTGAAGGCACTTAGTCATGATCAGATGAAGCTAAACATATCTATTGCTGAATACATGATTAATGCCGAAAAGGGGGAAAAGAGAGTGAGAGCAAAGGATATGAAGCTGGACCCAAAGAACAAGATGCAGATCATTCTTGAGACTCCAGAGTTTGAAAGAGGCCAACAGCTCAAAAAGACCATTGAGAAGGTACATATTGAAGCACAGAAAATTGCTGATGCCAAGAAGGGAAAGGAGGTTCCTTCAGAAGACTTGTCGAAATTCAAGGAAGACCATGAGAAGGAGAAGAAGAAGAGAGCTGCTAAGAAGGGATAATCAACTAAGAGGAAAGCTACTGATATTCTCTCAGTGGAGGTGGCAAAGAGAACAAGATCCTCAGGAAGGTTGGCTGCAAAGTCAACTGACTCAATTGATTCAGTAGAGGTACTTCCTGTCTTAAACCCTGAACCTATCTCCTCTGAAATCCCCAAATCTGCCCGCACTAGATTTACAGAGCTCACTGAGCTTATCAAAGAAGCTGGAGGAATGAATGAAAGAGCTAAGAGGCTATGTGCCCAACAGCAGGAAAGGAGGGATAAGGAGCTTGGGAAGATTGAGTCAGTAGCTGAGTTAGCTGAGAGGAAGCGGAAGGAAAGGCTAGCTACTTTTGATAAGACTACTTCAAAGAAATTCAGGAATAGTTATCAAAGGTGGACGGTAAAGCTGAAGAAAGACAAGGTGGCTCCTTCAAAGGCCCAATTTACTCATCATGATACTTGGGTTCCCAAGAAGCTAAATGGTGCTTGGGAAACTGCCAAGAGGGAGTTTGTATACTCTTTCTATGTCACTGGAGAATTGGGGAAGGAGAATGCGCAGGATCTGTTCAATGATTGGTTGTTTGAAACCTACCCAAAACTCTACCCTGAGATAAGTGAAGCCTGGAATGACAAGTTTCCAGATCATGCTTTGAAGGCTCCTGAGCCAATCACCTACTGGCCTCTACAAGACGCAACTGGAGCAGTTGATAGAGATCGGATCACAGAAGAATGGGTGTCCTTGTTCTATATGGACTTGAACCTTTGTTTGATTCCATCTGAGGAAGTTAAGTGTTCCACTGGGCATTTGTTTATAAGTCCCATATGTTTTTGTTTTTGAACTTCTCTTAACAGTAGACTTTATGTATTTGTAATTCTATTCTTCAATATAATGAAACTCTACTGTCTTTTGCCCAAGATAATATCTCATTATCTTTTAGGCTATTGTACTTGAATGCTTTTACTTACAAAAATCCTTTGAATTATATGTCATCTGAAGAACTTACTCTGAAAGAATATATGTAATAAGATAGGTTTCGGCATAATCAAAAAGGGGAAAATTATAGGGAAATTGTATAGACTTAAGTTTTGATTAAGATGCCAACAAATTCCTCCTAAGTTATTTGTAAGTAAAAATTGTTCAGTAGAGTTGTAGTTTAGAAAGTCAGTTTAAATGATAAGGAACTGAAGTGCAGTTAGAAATTTCTGGAGTGTATTACAGATTGAAGTCCGCTGAAGAATGAAGTCCACTGAAGACAAACTAATCTGTGATATAGTCTAAGTCTTGAATGTTTTCTAAGTGCATTCACACTAAGACTAAAGCCATCAGGAGAGGACCAAGGTCCACTGATGTAAACTAACAAAGCACATTAATGCTAAACACATTAAAAGTTGTTAGTTAATCTGGTTGGAACAAGGCAAAACGAATATCAGTGAAGCTTACAATAAATGGAGGAATAAGAAGGTTCTCTTAGAGGAGTTCCACCTTAAAGAAAGACATGATTCTGAGCAAGCAGACTGAACGGCCCAATGAGAAGATGACTCGTAGGTGTACTCTACTGACAGCCGACCTGTCCCAGACTGACAAGTACCAAAAGTCTTTCCCTAGCATTCTATAGAAAGTTGGTGAGCAGGTATGGTCTTTCAGCCGGTTCTTGACAAGACTTAAAGTTTCAAATAGAGTCGTTTGAACCAATCAAATACAAGAAGACTTACTTGAGAAGATTCAACTCCAACGGGAAGATTTTTAAGAAGGTCTATAAATACAGAAGGACGTACCCACTTCTATGCACATGAAACTCAAAAAATCAAAGCTATCTCTACATTCATAACTTACTAAGAAGCACTCGAAATTACCTCTGTTTCCCAAGTGTTTCATATCTGTAGAGAGCATACCAAGCCTTCTGTAATCGAGCTTAAAGCTATATCCAAACCTTAGAAAGAGATAATCCATCCTAATCCTTGAGCTAAATTGTAAGGATTATCTCACAACAGTTGGAACCAAACCCTACTTAAAACCCTACTCAGTTGTTAGGTTGAGAGTTAGTGTTAAGTGGTGTTAGTAAGCTGATTGTTTGTATCAGTCTGAAAGTTGGTTTGTTTTGGAAACTAGGACCTGGAATTATCCTAGTGATCAATCATCCTAAGAGAGGATTTATTGATCAGTGCACCTTGGCACTATAACACAAGGAATTCCAAGTGAAAGAAATTCTCCTGTTTAATCAGGACAGTGGACGTAGGAGATTCATCTCTGAACCACTTTATATCTTGTGTACTTACATTTTGCTATTTTCTTAAGTGTGAGGTATTCATTCAGAGTTTATCAAAGTAAAACGAGATTTCTTAAGGGCTCACTAATCCGCAACTGAAAGTCTTGAGCTTTCAGTGGAGGTATTATCTCAGTAAGCTTTCACAAGTAATTCTCAGCAGACTTCAAGTCCACTGACGAGTTACTGTCTTAAGTAACCTGATAAGTTTATAGAAGTTTAAATTTGTAACCTCAGGTGTATTTCCCCCCCCCCCCCCCATACACCTGTGTACTCGTTTCGGGACCAACAGAAAGCTCAAGACTTTAAGTTGAACTACTATATAATTAGTTTTCAGATGCGGATTAGTGAGCCCTTAAGAAATCTCGTTTTACTTTGATAAACTTTTAACGAATAACTCACACTTAGGAGATAGCAGAATGTAAGTATACAAGATATAAAGTGGTTCAGAGATGAATCTCCTACGTCCACTGTCCTGATTAAACAGGAGAATTCATTTCACTTGGAATTCCTTGTGTTATAGTGCCAAGGTGCACTGATCAAATAATCCTCTCTTAGGATGATTGATCACTAGGATAATTCCAGGTCCTAGTTCCCAAAATAAACCAGCTTTCAGACTGATACAAACAATCAGCTTACTAACACCACTTAACACTAACTCTCAACCTAACAACTGAGTAGGGTTTTAAGTAGGGTTTGGTTCCAACTGTTGTGAGATAATCCTTTCAGTTTAACTCAAGGCTTAGGATGGATTATCTCTTTCTAAGGTTTGGATATAGCTTTAAGCTCGATTACAGAAGGCTTGGTATGCTCTCTACAAATGTGAAACACTTGGGAAACAAAGGTAAATTCGAGTGTTTCTTAGATAGTTATGAATGTAGAGATAGTTTTTATCTTATGAGTTTCCCGTGCATAGAAATGGGCACGTCCTTCTGTATTTATAGGTCTTTTTGAAAATCATCCCGTTGGAGTTGAATCTTCTCAAGTAAGTCTTCTTGTACCTGATTGGTTCAAATGGCTCTATTTGAAGCTTTATGTCTTGTCAAGAAATGGCTGAAAGACCATGCCTATTCACCAACTTTCTGTAGAATGCTAGGGAAAGACTTTTGGTACTTGGCAGTCTGTGACAGGTCGGCTGTCAGTAGAGTACACCTACATGTCATCTTCTCATTGGGCCGTTCAGTCTGCTTGCTCAGAATCCTGTCTTTCTTTAAGGTGGAACTCTTCTGAGATAACCTTATTTTTCCTTCATTTATTGTAAGCTTCACTGAAATTCATTTTGCCTTGTTCCAACCAGATTAACTAATAGTTTTTAATGTGTTTAGCATTTAATGTGCTTTGTTAGTTCTCATCAGTGGACCTTGGTCCTCTCCTGATGGATTTAGTCTTAGTGTGAATGCACTTATATAACATTCAAGATTTAGACTATTGCTCAGATCAGTTTGTCTTCAGCGGATTTCATTCTTCAGCTGACTTCATTTTTCAATACACTCCTGAATTTACTAACTGCATTTCAGTTCTTTAACATTTGAACTGATTTTCTAAACTTTAACTCTACTGAACAATTTTACTTACTAATAACTTAAGAGGAACTTTTTAGCATCTTAATCAAAACTTAAGTCTATACAATTTCCCAACAATTTCTCCCTTTTTGATTATACCGAAACATATCTTATAACAAATCTTCTTTCAGATGAGGTTCTTCAGTTGACATAAATTTTACAAGGATTGTTTTTGTAAGTAAAAGCATTCAAGTACAGATGCCTAAATGATAATGAGATATTATCTTGGACATTAAAAACAGTAGAGTTTCATTTCATGAAAAATAAGATGAGTACAATTACATGAAGTCTACTGTCAAAAGTTCAAAATGCTAAAACAACTGGGACTTATAAACAAATGCCTAGTACAAACACTTAACTTCCTCAGATGGAATCAAACAAAGGTTCAAGTCCATATTGCTTGAAGACTCGGATCTTCATTTCATTATTTCTTTCCATTACTTCTTTTGAGTGTCCCCTGAGACCTAAATGCTCACACAAGGACACCCATTCACCTGTAATATGTTCTCTATCAACAGCTCCAGTTGCATCTTGTGGAGGCCAGTAGATAATTTGCTCAGGAGCCTTCAAGGCATGATCTGGAAACTTGTCATTACAGGCCTCATTGATCTCAGGGTAGAGTTTTGGATAAGACTCAAAGAGCCAGTTGTTGAATAAGTCTTGAGCATTCTCTTTACCCAACTCTCCACTGACATAGTAGGAATACACAAATTTCCTCTTGGCAGTTTCCCATGTTGGGAAAATAGGGGTGCCCGGAATCTATTCGGGATGAAATTTAAATACGAATTTAAATACAATTATTACTAGCATGAATTAATCCTAATTAATTCAAATAGTAATTCCAACAACTAACTTTCATCATGCATGTTGAATTAATTCACATATCAACTATGGCGGAATAAACAAGTAAATATGCGATAAACGTACCTCTTGTAGAATTGGTCTTTGGATATACGGGACAATTACGATCTCGCTCTATCAACCCAAAGCCTTCTCAAGTATTTCCCTTTTCACCTCACTTGATCACCGGTGGGAGATGCTTTCAAGTAATTTAATAAACTAAGGAAAAAGAAAAATATCTATGCTTCTTGATTTTTCCAACACATGGAATTACGTACTTGGGGATGAAATAATCATCCCCTATTTATAACATGTAGGGGCCGAATTTTTGGGCTTATTTTAGGCTTGAAGAAAATCTTTTCTTAGACTCTAAGAAATCTTGAATATATCTCATATATTCTTTTCTCCACAATAAAATATTCCACAAAAATCTCACCCTTCATATTAAGGGGTTAATTTTCGAAAATTTCAATAAGAAATCCAAAGATTTGGATCTTCTTGAATATATGAGATATTCTTGTATTCCTAGAATACATATCTTCCATAATATCTTTCCAAGAAAATCAACAAAATCTTATTTCTTTTTTATTCTCTTATTTTCGAAATTTACTTGAAAAATCAGCATTAATATATTCTTTATTTTAATCACCTTATCATTATTGAGCTACTTAATGGGCTACTTGAGGGGCCTTAAGGAGAATTAAGATTGGACCTCCTAATGGACTTCTGAATTTCAATATTGAGCCCCAATATAATTCAGCCCATTAATATTAATTATTACCACTAATAAATTAATATTGCAATATCCATCTTAATCCATATTACGATAATATGGGCTCCCGGTTATTATTTCCCGCGTTTAAGATTATCAAGTCCATTAATTAATTGAGCTTCTGAATAACTCTAAATTAATTAATATATTTCACCTTGGAGTAAAGACAGCTCAACATTATTATTCGTACCGAAGAAACTAATTCTTCACTTGCAAGATTTGGTACAAAAAAACTTCTGAGCCCACCAAGGGGACTAATCACACGAGCCGTACTCGCACGCGTTTCTCCGTATTAAATCTTAGCAACCGTCATATGATTAATATTACTGCCCAAGACACAAAGTTCGAAGTCGCAATGATTCTCACCCAACATGAATCAAAGCAGTAACCATTAAGCACACACGGTCCTATTTAAGTGACGGAGATTAAGAAATCAACAACCACTGAGGTCTAATTCTTCACCTTTCAGAACAGAAGAATTTATCCTCGCTGTAGGACCTCTTCAACACATACTAAATGTGCTAGTGCAATCTCTTAGTCAAGACAGACCAATCTGAGCCTTACACATCGACCTTTCACGGCGGATTGTTCAATTCCACCTAGGTCGTGAAAATGTATGTTTAGTTACAAGTAAACTGTTAATGTTGTCTTCCGTGATCGGGTATCACCACATTAACTACAATGTAACATGTACTATATATTGAACGGTTTGCAATAGAAATTCAACATTCAATCATAACTAAAGCAAATGTGATAAAAGATTTATTCTCATAAAACGAGTGTTTGATACACGAGTTATACAAAGTAAAAGCATACTTTCACGTATAACTCCAACATCCCAAGCATCATTCAGCTTCTTGGGAACCCAAGTATCATGATGAGGGAACTGGGCCTTTAAAGGAGCCATCTTGTCTTTCTTCAGCTTTGCAGCCCACCTTTGATAACTATTCCTCTATTTCTTTGAAGTAGTCTTATAAAAAATGGCTAGTATTTCCTTCTTCTTCCTTTCTGCCAACTCAGTAATAGTCTCAATCTTTCCAACTTCCTTATCCCTCCTTTCTTGCTGTTGAGCAGATATTTTCCGAGCTCTCTCATTCATACCCCCAGCTTCCTTGATTAGCTCAGTGAGCTCAGTAACTCTTGTGGGGGCAGATTTGGGGATTTCAGAAGAGATAGGTTCAGGATTTAAGATCAGAAGTACCTCTACTGAGTCGTCAGTTGACTTTGCAGCCAACCTTCCTGAGGATCTTGTTCTTTTTGCCACCTCTGCTGATAGAACATCAGTAGTTTTTCTCTTTGTTGTTTCCCCCTTCTGAGCAGCTCTCTCTTTCTTCTCCTTCTCAGCAGCCTCTCTGAATTTGGTTAAGTCCCTCTGTTCCTGGACTTCTTTGCCTTTAACTCCCTTACTCTTCTCATCAGCAGTCTTCTGGGCTTCCTTTGTTACTTTCTTCATAGTATTCTTGATCTGCTGACTTTTTGCAAAGTCATCAGTTTCAAGAATTATTTCCATCTCATTGTTGGGATTCAGCTTCATCTGCTTTCCACTCACTAATTTTCCCCCTTTTCGGCATTAATCATGCACTCAGCAATAGTAATGTTAAGCCTCATCTGATCATGTTCAAGGGCTTTGAGTTGAGTAGAGCAGTGATCAACCTCCTCTTCAATCCTTTCCAAGGTTGCACCAGCATTCTGACCAAAGTTTACAAACTGAGCCAGCTTCTCATCAATGAGGACATTAGTCTTCTCCTGAGTTGGGAAGTCCTCAGCAGCCTTCTTGATCACATCTTTCAGCTTAGCTTCTAGTTCTTCATGCTTGGCCTCGAATTCTGTCAGTTTCTTATCCCATAACCCTTCAACTTTCCCTAACATGTCAGTTGAGAAAGCCTCTACAGAAGACTTTAGGTTTATGGAGACATTCTCCACTGAATCCTTCAGAAATTTAGTTCTGGCCTCTTCTTCCTTTTGCTCCAACTTCTTCAGGGCTTCTATCACCAGCACACTGTGGCCTTCAACTACGTCTATCACCATCTGTTGTGAATCTTCTACCTTCAGAGTCAAATTTTGGAGTGAGGTGGTGGTAGACTCCATAAGCTCATCAACATGGTCTGAGAGGATGACCATTTCATCAACTTCCTCCTGAACTATCTCCTGGACATCTCTCAGCTGAGCTTGTAGGGATGGAAGCTTTTCATCTTGAAGATTGTGAACAGCATCCCTCAGTGAAGTTAGGTTGATTTAGACTTGGGGGTACTTCTTCAATTTGGATACCTGCATAACATAGAGTTTTAGTTCCTTCCCCCTCTTTCTCACCACCTAAAACTCTAGTCTCATCTACCTCCATATGTACTCCCTCCTCCTCTCTCTTCTCACTCTCACTCTCTTTCTCAGTTTCTTTTTCAACTATCATTTTTCCAGTCAATTCATCCTTTACAGGAATGATTGCTCTTATTTCTCCACTGACTACCTTGGTAATTTCTACCTCCTTTTCTAGTCCTTCTTTTCCAGACACCTCAGCTGACTCCGCAGTCACCGTTGAGGGCTGTTGTGGGGGAGCTTCAGTAGACTCCTCTACTGAGCTTCCCTTTGACAAATTTTGTGCCTCAATATCCCTTGCCGAGGATACATCCTTGGCTACTTCACCACCACCTGGCTGTGGTGAAGTACCTTTCTCCATTCGGGACTCCTCTCCCTCCTTCTCTCCTTCTTCCACTTTCTCCACCTCCTCTGTTGCCTTGGCCTCTTCTGGCTTTTCCTTCTCTCATTCACCTTTTTCTTCCTCAGATGCTTTCTCACCTTCAGCTCCCTTCCTTGTTTTAGCAAGTTTGTCCATCACCAGACTTTGAAAAATCTTCTCATCACAGAGAAGTCTGGTTTTGGTCATTCCTGCAAACTCCAAGACCTCCCTCTCATCCTTCTTCCAATCCTCAACATTGTTTCCTCCAACAACCATGAGGATTTCTCATAATCTCCTGTCCTTCAGTTGGACAAGCAGCCTTACTCTAAAAAACATTGCCTTCAGGGTGGGGTGCCCATCAAGCTCTGGATATTTGGTCTCTAGTGAGTAAGCCACTTCATCTTTAAGAGTGTCCAGAAAGGAGTACTCTTCTTCATCATCAGATGGAATGGAAGGGGTAGGGGATCTGATATTTGTTGGCTCCTCTTGGATAGTTTCTAAGCGAGTAGCAAGGGTTTCAGGAGGGTTGGGATGAGATGAGGTTTGGGTTTCAGATGAGATTAGGTTTTGATCACTGGGGGTTGAGGGATGAGTTCAGAAGGGTTTGAGGATGCCTCAGCAGATGCCTGAGATGGGGTATCATTTGGGGAACCACTTTCAGGCTGTTGAGAGCCTTCAGTGGGGGGTTTTTGAGATTTTGGATATGCGTTTGGTTTTTACTGGGGTTCTGGGCTTGGTTTTTATTTTGATGGGGGTAGGGGTAGGGGCATCTGAGTCAGACTCAATGGATATGATGTTAGGAGATGAGTCAGGGTTACCTGAAGATGACTCATCAGTGGAGTTTGTAGTTCTGACTTTCTTTGGGGAACCTTCCTTCATGGCCTCAGATGACCTCTTCTTCTCCTTCTTTGAGGCCTTCTCTGCCTCCTCCTCTTTGTGTAAAGCCATTTTGTCACTCAGCTTTACCAGCCTCCTCTTCAGCTTGGTCTTTTTCCCTTCAGCAGGGTTTGCTTCTTCAGCCTCCTCTGCTGCTTTCGGGCTTTCCTCCTCCGTGCTCAACTTCCTTGTCTCCAAAGCTTTACCAGATTTGAAGAGAGTCTTCAAATTACTACATTTTTTATCCTCTTTCCAGTCCACTCCCACATCAATATTTTTAATTAGGTAGGAGATCTTGGTGGCAAAGTTCAGCTTACTTGCCAACTGGGGAGTCTTTTCCGGCTGGAATTTCAATTTCTCCTTATTCAGCGCTCTCAAGAAAAACTGTTGCCAGTTAAAACTCTTCTCCTTGTTGTCCACTATGGCCTTCATCAGTCTCAGTTTGGGCTTGCTCACTTGCTATGTGCTTCCTTGATTACCCAAAATGCATTTCCTAACAATCTCACAGAGAACATTGTATACGGGAAAGAGTACATTTCTGTTCATTGTGGGACTATACTTCATCTTCTTCTGCATAATGGAGTAGACCCAATCCTCTTTCTTATCCACGATACAAGTATCCGGATTTGGGCCTTCAGAAGGAAGTCCAAAAAGATCCTTGAGATCATCACCTTCCAGACAGATCTCCTTCCTTACTTTCTGGTGCTCGATGATTTCAGTATCATCCCTCATCACTTTCTTCTTTCTCTTCAAAAACAAACAGGACTTAATCTTGGTATCAGTGTTAGCAACACTGAAGAAGAATTCCAATACTTATCTATCAAAGCAGTTTTGGGGGTGGATATACAAGAATTTTTCCAAACCAGCAACCTTCACCATGTCCAGGGCCTCCTTGATATGCCTGAACTCTGGTCTGGTTTGAATCTCAGGGTTGTCAAAAACAATTATAGGCTCATACCAAAAGTTATCTTTATTGGTAAGAAAACCTAGATTAACTCTGGTCATTTTCGACTTAGAAGGGATTGTAAGAATTTTGCAGAGAGTATTTTGGGGGAGATAAGTAAGTATTTTCTTGAAGAGTGTTCAAAAAAGTTCTAATACTGATTTTGGGGTCTTTTATATGAGCAATGAATGGTGAGATTGAAACGTACAATCAACGTATGAGATTAATTTGGAAAAAGATCGTGGATAGTCGAAAGGGTTAGTGGGGAGTTTTTGATAGATCTCGACAGTTAGGAAAGAACCGCCTAAAATGAGAGGTGGGGATTGAAAAAGTTGGTTGCTGGAAGGTCACATCATCCGGCTTTTAGGGCGCGTGAGATAGGAAACTGAAAAAGTGTGTCTGACTTGTACAACGCGCATTAAATGCCTGCCTTATCAAAATCTCTTTGAAATAGTGTAAAAAGATTTAATTTTCAGAAAGCACTCATTAATAAAATTTTGAAATCAAATTTATATTTAAAGAACTGAGAGGCTTTCAGATTTGAAAGATATCATAAGTATAAAACATTGACCTCCTCTGAGGTTGAACCTCTTCTGAGAAAAGAAGCTCTTCTGGGATTAGTGACTCCTCTGAGGTTGATCTTCTTCTGAGGTTGAACCTCCACTGATTTGAATTCAACTCTTATGAGTTTTTAGATGTCCTCATCTTTACTCTCCTGGATCTAGAAGACCAAGCTCCACTGATAGTTCTTGGAACCTTGCTTCAGCCAAAGATTTAGTGAAAATATCTGTCTTTTGTTTGTCAGTGTGAATCTTGAGCATTTTGATATTCTTCTTTTCCACATGATCTCTGATGAAATGATGCCTTATATCCACATGTTTGCATCTTGTGTGGAGAACTGGATTTTCTGAAATAGCAATTGCATTATTATTGTCACAGAAAATAGGAACTTCATTAGCAAAGATGTTGTAATCTCTCAGTTGTTGTCTTAGACAAAGAATTTGAGCACAACAACTTCCAGCTGCCATATATTCAGCTTCGGTAGTGCTTGTGGCTACTGAATTTTGTTTCTTGGAAAACCATGATATCAGCTTCCTTCCCAAGAATTGACAAGTGCCTGAAGTTGATTTTCTATCAATTCTACATCCTCCATAGTCTGCATCTGAGTATCCTGTGAGTTCCAAGTTGTCATCTGAGGGATACCATAATCCCATATTCACAGTACCCTTAAGATATTTGAGAATTCTTTTAGCAGCTTCCAGATGACTTTTCTTTGGGTTGGCTTGATATCTAGCACATATACCCACTGCAAATGTGATATCAGGCCTGCTTGCTGTGAGATACAGTAGAGACCCAATAATTGCTCTGTAGTGAGTCTGATCTACTGATTCACCATCTTCATCAGGTTCCATCTTGGTGTTGGTGTTGAGTGGAACTCTTGCAACTTTGTTGGTCTGGCATCCAAACTTGTTGATCAGCTCCCTTGTATATTTGGCTTGGTTGATGAAGATTCCTTCAGTGGACTGCTTGACCTGAAGTCCTAGGAAGAAGTTCATTTCTCCCATCATTGACATCTCAAAATTTCCTTTCATCAGTTGAGAGAACTTTTTACAGAGGACTTGGTTTGGAGAACCAAATATGATATCATCCACATAGATTTGAACTAGCAGAGTGTCCTCTCCTTTTGTGATCCTGAAGAGTGTTCTATCAACTCTTCCTTTGATGAAACCATGATCCAAAAGGAATTTTGACAAAGTATCATACCAAGCTCTTGGAGCCTGTTTCAGTCCATATAGAGCTTTCCTCAGTTTATATACTTTGTGGCTTTCCTCAAAACCTGGGGGTTGCTCCACATAGACTTCCTCATTGAGTATTCCATTCAAGAAAGCATTCTTGACATCCATTTGATACACCTTGAATCTCTTGTGTACAGCATATGCAAGAAATAGCCTTATTGTTTCCAATCTGGCCACCGGGGCAAAGGTTTCATCATAGTTAAAACCTTCAACTTGAGAGTAGCCCTTTGCTACTAGCCTGGCCTTGTTTCTGACTATGACATCATTCTCATCCTTGTTCTTTAATACCCACTTGGTTCCAATCACATTAAAATGATATGGTCTGTAAACCAGCTCCCATACTTGATTTCTTGTGAATTGGTTGAGCTCTTCTTGCATAGCAATGATCCAATTGGAATCTTGAAATGCTTCTTCAATGGAACTTGGTTCCTGGTTTAATAAGAAACAACAAAACAAAGCACTTTCTCCATGAACACTTCTAGTTTTGACTCCCGAGGTAGGATCACCTAGGATTAGCTCAACAGGGTGATCTGAGAGCCATGTCCTCCTAGGCTGATGCCCTTCAGTAGAGTTTTACTTTTCTGAAGTTGAGTCACTAGATACAGGAATTAATTCAAATTCAGGAAATAAGACAGAGGGTTGAAGTCCTGAGTCATCATTCAAGGTATTTTCATTCTCAATGGTAGTATCAGCTGTGACCACATCTTCATCGACATTACTTACCTCTTGAACTGGGATGGTGTTCATCAGTTCAGTTGCATGTTTAGAAGAGCTCTCAGGTGAGCTGTGAGAAGTGGTTTGACTTTGAGTGTCCTCTTCGAATTGTTGATCATTTAGGTTATCCCAGGTTGGGATGTACGCATCAACACAATTCTCAGGATAGCCTTTCGACTTGATACTCAGTCTAGTTAGTCTTTTTCTTATCACATCCTCATTCTCCTTGCTCCTGGACTCAAAAATAGATTCATCAAAGACCACATGAGGTGTTTCTTCCACAACAAGAGTTCTACAGTTGTACACTCTGAAGGCTCTACTGATTTGGGAATATCCTAAGAAAATTCCTTAATCAGCTTTGCTATCAAAAGCTTTCAGTTGAGTTTTCCCATTGTTGTGAATGAAACACTTGCAACCAAAGATATGAAAGTAGGATACCTGTGGCTTTCTGCCATTCCATAACTCATATGGAGTTTTTCCTTGATGTTTGGTTACCATGGATTTGTTCTGAGTGTGGCAGGAAGTATTAATAGCTTCAGCCCAAAATCTTTTAAGAACTTGAGCTTCTGTCAGCATTGTCCTTGCTGCCTCCTTGAGAGTCCTATTTCTTCTTTCAGCTACTCCATTTTGTTGTGGAGTTCTTGCAGCTGAGGTCTCATGAGCAATACCTAACTCTTTGCAGAAATCAGATATTATTGAATTAATGAATTCAATGCCCTTATCTGATCTTATCTTTATAATGTTCAGGCTCTTTTCATTGCTAACTTTCTTCAGAAGTTCTGGTAGCCTGAGTTGAGTCTCCTTTTTACTTGCAAGAAATAACACCCAAGTGTACCTGGAAAAATCATCAACAACAACAAGAGTATATTTTCTCCCATTGATACTTACAGGGGTTAATGGACCAAAGAAATCCATGTGTAGCAATTGAAGTACTCTGTCAGTAGAGGTTGCTACTTTGCTTTTGAAAGTTACTTTTACTTGCTTTCCCGCCTGACAGGCTTTGCAAATATGTTCTTTGTTGTATACTTCATTTGGCATTCCTTCCACCAGTCCATGTCTTGCTATCATGTTCATCATGTTGAAGTTCAGATGACTTAATCTATTGTGCCATAGCCAATTAGTATCAATTGAGCTCTTTGCAATAAGACATGCATTTGGTGTACAAGACTCCTAATCTGCATGATAGACATTTCCCTTCCTTGACCCAGTCAGTAGTACCTGTTGTGAAGATATATTCTTGACAAAACATAGGTTACATGAGAATTCAACATTGTATCCTTTATAAAAAAAACTGACTTATGGATAAAAGATTGTGCTTAAGTCCACTGATATAGGATACATTGCTTACTCTTACTGAGCCAATAATTAAAGTACCATAACCTTTAGTGGCTCCTTGTGAATTGTCACCAAAGGTGACTTGTGGACCTTCTTTCTCAACAAATTCTTCCAGGAGATCTTTGTTACCAGTCATGTGCCCGGAACATCCACTGTCCAAGTACCAGACTGAAGTTTTGAGAGCTTCTCCTTTGTTGAGGTCCACTGAGCCCTGAAGTCAAAATCAAGCTTTAGGTACCCATTTTATGTTGGGTCCTACCAGGTTAGTTATACCTTTTGGAATCAAAATTTGCCTCACTGTTCTAATCACTTTAGAATGGCTAATTTGTCTTCCATAAACATCTACATAGATAGTTACCTCCTTGGGTGCCTTAGGAGTAAACTGTTTATGGGTGTCAGCCTTTGAAGGAACATGAACCTTCTTAACATTCTTCCTTTTAGTCTTGGGTGCACCTGGCCTTAGTTTTTGTTGATAAAGGTATGAAGGACCTTTTCCTTTAGGTACAAAAGGAATAGGTTTTCTATATGAGTCATTTCTTGAGGAATGCTTATGCCTGGGTGCTCTCAGTTGAGATTGCTTCATTTGTGAAGACCTCGGCTGATAGTACCTCTGCTGAGATCTAGTCTGATTAGTCAACTGAGCCTTTCCATTTGGTTTTGGCTGAGTTTGACTTCTCTTTTGTTGGACCTCAGCTGGTCTTTTTCCTTTATCTAAAATCTGTGGTTGAAAGGTCACAGACTTAACAAAAACTCTCTTTGTGCCACTTGAAGAAGCAACACTCAGAGGACCTTCTGAAGGTTTTGGAATAAAGCATATCCCACACTTGTTATTAGGATTGATTTGAAAGTTTTGAATCTCCTTTATGGCAAGAGAGGGTTTGTTAAGAGCGTCAATCCTTTTTAACAAGGTCTCTTCAGATTTTTGTAAGACATCAATTTTCAGGAGAGAATCCTTTACTTGGCTTACCAATTTTAAGTTCTCTTCAGTTAACTTTATCTTAGATTCAGTAAGATCCTTTATCAGTTGATCTTTGCCATTTTCTTGACTCTTGAGGGTTTCCACCTCTTTTGTCAATTCAATGGTAGATTGAGTTGTGTTAAGATCTGCCTGATTCCCAGATTCAATTAACTTGCAGTTTTCACTCAGGAGATTTTTGTTTTCATCTTGGAGACAAAAACTTGCTTCTTGCAACCTTGAGAAATCAATCATCAACTGTTCCAAAGTGGACTGAGATTGAGTTCCTCTGTTGACTCTGAGCTAAGCTCAGGTGAGTATCCTAGAGAAATGGATGGTTTAGATTGTATCTCTGGTTCTTCTCTTGCCATGAGGCACATGTCATCATCACTGCTGTTAGAGAACAGTCCATAAGATGACTCCAGATCTTCATCAACATCCTCAGCCACCATAGCTTTTCTTTCTCCATATCTCATGTCTCTTTTGGCTTGCCTTTCCTTTCTTTCCTTGGTGCTCAATTGAGGACAATCATATTGAAAGTGCCCAACCTTCTTGCATTGGAAGCATCTGTTTGCATCATCATTCTTTTCCTCAGTAGACTCTCTAGCCTTTGATGATGATCCTTCAGCTCTTGTATAGTTCTTGTATTCTTTCTTCTTCTCCAGCTCAGTGGAGCTTTTCTCTCCTTCACTTGTGTCTTTTTGTGGGTAACTTCTCCTTTCCCTGTTATCCCTGTAAAAAATCTCTTATATTTGCCAAAACGGCTATTAAGTTTTTCAAACCTTCTAGCTATTAGGCTGAGTTCCTCTTGCATCTCAGCCTTGCTTTGAGATTTGCTTGCCTTTGTACTCTTCTGTGGCTTTGGGGATTTTGGCTCAGTCTCCTTAGCCTTGAAGGCCACTCCCTTCTTAGCTGAGGTCTCATCAGGAGCCCTTTTTCTGTTAAGATCTAACTCATAAGACTTGAGTTCAGAGAATACCTGTTGCATAGACATGCTAGATAAATCCTTAGTATTCTGCATCATTACAGAGTACACATCTCATCTTGAGGTTAAACCTCTCAGGATCTTTAAGGCAACTTCTCTTTTGGTGTAGATTTTTCCCAGAGAGTTTATCTCATTCATGATGTCAGTGAACCTCCCATCAAGCTAATCGATGGTCTCAGTGGGCTCCATAGTGAACTGCTCATACTTTTGAACAGCTACAGAAAGCATGTTCTACTTTATCTTGTCAGTTCCTTCACACATGAGAGCAAGAGTGTCCCAAAGTTCCTTTGCAGTTTTGCAATGGATCACTCTTCCCATTACAGAATCTGGAATGGTAGTATAGAGAATATTCATTGCTATGAAGTTGAGGTTGTGTCTCTTTCTTTCATCTGCAGTGAATTTATCTTCATCCTTGGGCCATTCTTCTCTTGGATATGCAATAGTGTCAGCTTTGGTTCTAGGGTTAGGGGTCATAAAAATAAATGGACCTTTAGTAATCACCCTTAAAATTTCATCATGCACACAGGCAAGATGAGCTCTCATTCTGATCTTCCAGAAGTCATAATTTTCCAATGACAATTGTGGAAGCTTGTGATGAGACATATGGGTCAAGGGATTGACTCCCATGTTGTTCTCTGCTGGTGGTGCCACCCTAGCTGTATTGTCAGCCAGGTTACATATTTAAACTTATTAAAACTTATCAGGTTACTTAAGACAGTAACTCGCCAGTGGACTTGAAGTCTGCTGAGAATTACTTGTGAAAGCTTACTAAGATAATACCTCCACTGAAAGCTCAAGACTTTCAGTTGAACTACTATCTAATTAGCTTGCAGATGCGGATGAGCCCTTAAGAAATCTCGTTTTACTTTGATAAACTTTGAATGAATAACTCACACTTAGGAGATAGCAGAATATAAGTACACAAGATATGAAGTGGTTCAGAGATGAATCTCCTACGTCCAGTGTCCTGATTAAACAGAAGAATTCCTTTCACTTGGAATTCCTTGTGTTATAATGCCAAGGTGCACTGATCAAATAATCCTCTCTTAGGATGATTGATCACTAGGATAATTCCAGGTCCTAGTTCCCAAAATAAACCAGCTTTCAGACTGATACAAACAATCAGCTTACTAACACCACTTAACACTAACTCTCAACCTAACAACTGAGTAGGGTTTTGAGTAGGGTTTGGTTCCAACTGTTGTGAGATAATCCTTTCAGTTTAGCTCAAGGTTTAGGATGGATTATCTCTTTCTAAGGTTTGGATATAGCTTTAAGCTCGATTACAGAAGGCTTGGTATGCTCTCTACAAATGTGAAATACTTGGGTAACAAAGGTAAATTCGAGTGCTTCTTAGATAGTTATGAATGTAGAGATAGCTTTTATCTTGTGAGTTTCCCGTGCATAGAAATGGGCACGTCCTTCTGTATTTATAGGCTTCCTTGAAAATCTTCCCGTTGGAGTTAAATCTTCTCAACTAAGTCTTCTTGTATCTGATTGGTTCAAACGACTCTATTTGAAGCTTTATGTCTTGTCAAGAAACGGCTGAAAGACCATGCCTGTTCACCAACTTTCTGTAGAATGCTAGGGAAAGACTTTTGGTACTTGTCAGTCTGTGGCAGGTCGGCTGTCAGTAGAGTACACCTACG
Source organism: Ballota nigra (assembly GCA_947034835.1). NCBI lineage: Eukaryota > Viridiplantae > Streptophyta > Magnoliopsida > Lamiales > Lamiaceae > Ballota > Ballota nigra. The sequence goes on along the minus strand of OX344728.1, from coordinate 42,170,498 downwards.
TGTCATCTTCTCATTGGGCCGTTCAGTCTGCTTGCTCAGAATCCTTTCTTTTGCATTAAGGTGGAACTCTTCTGAGAGAACCTTCTTTTTCCTTCATTTATTGTAAGCTTCACTGAAATTCGTTTTGCCTTGTTCCAACCAGATTAACTGACATCTTTTAATGTGTTTAGCATTTAATGTGCTTTGTTAGTTCACATCTGTGGACCCTGGTCCTCTCCTGATTTCTTTAGTCTTAGTGTGAATGCACTTAGAAAACATTCAAGACTTAGACTATTGCTCAGATCAGTTTGTCTTCAGCGGACTTCATTCTTCAGCTGACTTCATTATTCAATACACTCCAGAATTTACTAAGTGCACTTCAGTTCTTTAACATTTGAACTGACTTTCTAAACTTTAACTCTACTGAACAATTTTACTTACAAATAACTTAAGAGGAACTTTTTGGCATCTTAATCAAAACTTAAGTCTATATAATTTCCCATCACGATCATATGGAGCAATATGCGAACAACTTTCCACCTCATGAAAGGCAAAAATGGAAATCTCCAAGGACCAACTTCCAGGCGAGCAGGATTAAGAGCGTTGTTCGTCCAGACGAGCTTGACTTAATCCGTGATACGTACAAGTTTCCATATGACATCCATATGTAGGCTCCCAAGAAAAAAGAGAGATGATCACCCCCCCTCCTGGATGTACGGCGATCAGTATTAATACCTTGGTCGCGGGGCTTATGTTACCATTGCCCCCGATTGTTGGTCGATTCTTTTAGGGGACTAACTTAGCAATTACCTAGATTACTCCTATCGACTTAGTCATATCAATCAAGAATGTCATTCGAGGTTTTTACGCAAACACAAAGCACATCTGCACACTGAGTTTTCTCTTGCTCAAGCAATCTCAGAATTTTAAAAAATCTCTCTTCTTCAAAATCAAATGGCACTACTTGATTCCAACTGGACAACTGACAAGATCGAGGATGTTGTCAACAACAAGCTAGTACACATGGAGCAAGTCATCTCCATGGAGGGTACCTGTCTTACAGTGGAGGAAATCAAACCCGTTTTCAAATGGATTTCCAAAGCTGGGTTGGAAACATACCTTACCACTCGCCCTATCTCCGTGCTTCCAAGAACGGTTGTGGAAGCCTATCTCAACATGTTCTTACGGAGGGATGAACTCTTCACGAAAGTGACCGCGCTCAAGCCGACGGGGGAGAAGGACGGCAACGGCGAACCTCTCTACAACTCAGAGGTGGTCACCATCGATATTCGGAGGGCGGTGAGAGAAGTTTTTGGACTGTCATCCTCAGGCATCAACCCAAGGGTCTACAAGGAGAACTCAGAGGGAGAACTCCTGGGTAAATGGACCAAGGAGGGGTCATCTGTGTTCAGGGCTCGTCAGAATAAGAACACTCTGAAGCCTGAATATAGAGCGCTTGTGGACCTTGTGTCCAAGATGGTGATGGGATCCACGGGATCTCATGAGCAGTTGAGCCTGCCCAAGCTGAGGCTGATGGGGGCGATTGTAAATGGCGTTGAAGCCAACTGGGAGCAGTTCTTTCTGGACCAACTTCATCAGGCTGGTCTGGACAAGCTGAAGAGGGATGAGGAGAAGAAGCACATCTCCGTTGGTGCTATTCTGCCTTTCGGAACCAGGCTCTCAGTCTTGATTGCTCATGCTTGCCATGGGTACACCTTCGACTTTGAGGATAGTCTCTCATCGAAGAAGGTGATGCTTACCTCACGGAGCGATACCTACTCAGTCCTAGGGCTGACTGATCCCAATGCTACGGCAAAGGGTCAGGCAAAAAAGCCAGCTGGTAAGGCCAAGAATGTGGCTACCAGTCTCATTGAAAGGGTAGATGACCTCTTTTGAGAGGAGCAATGAGGTGGAGGAGGATGTGGCGCCTGAGAAGGAGGTGGATCAGCCTGCAGTGGAGGAGGCTGAGAAGAAGAAGAAGAAGAAGAAGAAGGTAAGGGTTGTGCTGTCAGGGAAGAGCACTGCGTCTGGGACTGAGTCAGATCCCAATAGAGCCGTATCTGAGGCTGAGGGAACTGACGATGACGTCAGCAAGGAGAGTGATCAGGGTGAAAGACCCTTAAAGAGACTAAGGAGAGGGGCCAGAAAGTCTCCGGTTAAGAGCCTGCCTATACTAAGTGAGAGGGAGAAGTCAAGCTCTCCTGGAGCCTCTGACTTAGAGGAGGTGATAAAATCTATCGAGACGGCTGAGTTGTTGCAGCCTGGGATAGTACCCCCTAAATTACCCACACACCCTGCACCCCAAACTCCTGAACCCCAAACTCAATCCATCTCTGATCCAACACCTCAACCCACCCATACACCCCAAACCTCAGAGCCAAACATTCCAACTGAGTCAGTGCCACCAAACTCACCCACTAATGAGCCTGACCAGTCATCTGAGCCAAACCTTCCCGATCCTACAGATTTTCTCTCATACCCCAACCCCAAGGATTGCCCCAAATCCTTCCAATCTGAAGAGGATGATTTTCTTGAAATTCAGGAGGAGGAGGAGCTGGATGAACATCTGATGGGTGGTGTGATTGAGAACACCCATAGGGGTAATGCCACTGAATGGGCAGCTAAGTGCTGGCCCGGGCTAAATAGGTACAAGGAGCTGCTGGCAAATGTGATTGAACTAAAAGTTTGGTTGGAATTCAAACAATCAAATATGCAAGAGCAACATTTGCTGGTGGATGCTCGTGGCTGGGAGCACTGGGAAACTGAGGAGGCCAGTTTGTGCTCCTACTTTGGACTGACTAGCTGGCTTCAACTGCTAAACTTCGAAAATTTGAAGAAGCTAGTCAACAACATAATGTCCAAGAGCAAGGCTGACATCCTGTCCGAGGCTGAGGAGGATAAGGATGATGAAGGTGCTCAGGGTGGAGCCATGGAGAAAGTCGTGGAGGAGACGGCAAGGGAGGTTGATGATATGGACTCTGAGCCTCAGGCTCAGGGGGAAGGTGAGAAGGACACTGGTGCCAAGGGTGGACCAGTGGCTGAGGTTGTTTTGAACATCTCAGCTGCCGATGAGACATCTGTCGATGAAGGGATTCCCTGCCCTGAGACAAGGGAGAAAGATGTTGAGGCGTCTAAGGAGACTCCCAGTTCCGAGGGACAAGTTCCTAAGGTTCGAGATGGCATGGCTGAGCCTGGGCAGGCGGCCTTGACCACTCAACAACTGCCTTCAGTGCACCCTGAAGAGGGGACTGAGGATGCAGGGGCTGACAAGGGAAAACAGCCAATCACTGATGAGGCCGTTGATGAAGATGAAGATGTGATGATAACTGGGGTCGGCCGTGCTGAGTTTACGAGCATTGTGGAGGTCAAGAAGGAGAAAACCACTAAAAATCTAGCTGAGATTCAGGAGGAAGTAATGAGGCTACGAGCTGAAAAAGAAGAAGACTCCAAGGCCCTGGCGAAACACATCAGGTGGACGAAGTCAGCCTACAACACCCTTGCCAACAAGGAGCTGACTTTGTTGAAGAGAACGATGACTGACACGGCCAAGTCAGTGAGAAGTGAGAGGAAGAGAACAAAGAAGATGCTAAGGCAAACCTTGAAGCAATTAGCTGAGAAGGATGAGCAAAGGAAGGAGGATCTCAATCAGGTTGTAGAGAAACTTGCAGCTCAGGCTGGAGCACTATTCACTCAGGCCATTTCTGGCTCAGCCTCAGAGTTGAAGCTGGAGTCAGAACGAATTGCTCAGACTTCAAAGGATATTGCTGAGAGGCTGTCTTAAGCAGATGAACGATCCGCTCTGGTGGAGGAGAAGATCGAGAAGGCTGAACAAAGACTCTAACTCTCCATGGAGGTCTTTGAGAAGAAGGTGAACGCTGCAATCAGTTCTGTTTCTTTTGCAGGAACTGGTATCTCGATGGGAGTTGAGTTATTGAAGGAGGGAATCAATGATGTCCATTCCCTAGCCTCCTTCGTAATCAACAGCGGATCTGATGCATTCCCATCCGAGGCCGGTGATGATGCCAAAAAGGGGGAAAAGAAGAAGAAAAGATCCCGCCCTGAGGCATCGGAGGCAGTCAACCAAGGCGAAACAGTTCAAGCCAATCCTGAAGCCGATCCTGAAGGAAATGTGCTGAGGGTAAGGAAGTCAGCAAGGTTGGCGGCAGTGGAGAAGGAAGGAGAAGAAATTGTTGCCGGGCTGAGGGCGGAGGCAGCAAAGGCAAAGGCTGATGAACCTTCCAAGCAACCTGAGCCTGTTCAGAAGTCTTCTCCCATGAGCTCAAGGAAAAACCCCATCACTTACTCAGTTGAGGCAGTGGCGGAGTTATGCGCTGAAGCATGGGGAGTTCCTTCTGAGAAATCTGAGGCTGTGCGCATAGCTGAAATTGCTCAAAAGGAGAAGATGCGCATCTTGGAGAAGAAGGTTGAAAAGCTGACTGACATCACTGAGCTTCAACAGAGAGAACTTGATGATGCGGTGATCAGTCTGCTGAGGAGGAAGAAGGCGAAGCCTGAGCCTAGGAAGTACAGAAAGAGGCCAACAGTAAGGAAGTCATCAATTCTTCAAGTCAGTAGGCCAGAATCAGGAATAATGGAAGCTTATGTCGATGAGTTCATCTCAGAGGCATTGAAGGAGTTTTAGGCTGATGCAAAGGATGAGTTTGTGAAGTTGTGGTATGTTGTGAAGAAATGGGGCGACACTGACGATATCAATGCCCACTTCACTGACTACATGATGGACAATCATCCTGAGTTGTTCCAAAAGATCTTGGAGGAGGCTGATGCAGCTCAAGTCCAAGTGAAGGCTCCTGAGTTCACCATTCGAGCTCCTCCCTTAATTCCTGGAACTCAAAAGCACAACACGAAGGCCATTACGATGGAAGTCTTGAAGATTGCCAAAGCTGAAGGATACGTGAATCAACCTAGAAGACTTGATGAGCTGAAGGCAAGAGTCTATGCTGGATATGGACTCGAACCCGAAATGAGATTAGTCCAGGAATTCATTACCTCTTTGTAATAGATTAGATTCATTGTAACCACTTTCATATCAATCAATGAAATCTATTACTTTTGCCCACAGACAAAAACTCATTGTCTTTTTGGCAGTTGTTTAAATTCTGTACTTTATCAAGAATTGCTCTAACACTGTCTTATCTTATAGATAGGTCTTTATATTTCCTCTAAGTGTTGTGAGAATCTTTTCAGTGTTTTGGCATCATCAAAAGGGGGAAATTATTGGGACATTGTCAGTTTTGATTAAGATCCAAAAGCCCCTGAAAAGATGAGTTGCCTTTGTTTGTTCTTGTCAGGCTAGTCTTGTTAGGATTTGTACTTAGTCATTTTACACTTTACATGTACTCAGTAAGAGGAGCACTTGCTGATGACAATCAAGACTCAGAGCCTGAAGACGAAGTTTACCATCCTAAACTTATGGCAGTCTCCTAAGCTGGCTGAGTAAGTCTCAGTGATGAAGAGTATGACCCTGAGGTCTGTACTACTCAGTCCTGAAGGGAACAGGATAAAACTGAGTTAATGGGAAGACTTGGAGTAGAGCCAAGCAATGCAAAAGGAATGTCAGCGTCAGGACAAGACCGGTGAGCTCAAGAAAAAATGAACTTAATAAGACAAGCCTGAAGCTCAGGAATAAGTTCTGACATTCTCACCAACCTAATGACGTGGACCAATCCGGGAAGGACACGCACGTACGGAACCTGACAAGAAGACTGACTTCAGACTGCACTTTGGACGGGCAAGCATTTAATATGCATTTAATGCAACCACCTAATTCCATGCAAGGATGGCTGCTGCATGAAGATATGTCCGTTTGAAGCTACTCTACATAGTTGACAAGAAAGGCTATCACTCCAACGGATAGTTTTTCAAATCACCTATAAATACATAAGACCTTGAACCCATTCAAGGTTACGGGAAATTTCCAAGCCAGAAATTACTCAAACTCTCAAAGCATTCAAAAGCATTCAGCCTTAGAAGAAGCACTCGAAACCATCTAAATTTCCCAAGTGTTTCTTAGTTACTGAGAGTTATTCTGTATTCCAAGAGCGAACTGGCATTATCTTAAGCTTAGAGAGATTATCCAATCCTTAGCATAGCTTTGCCTTGTAAGGATAATCTCAACCTAGTTGGAATCCAAACTTAAACCAAAACCCTAAGTTAGGTTTGTTGGGAGTAAGTCAGTTAGTGAGTTAGTAAGTGGAGTTGTATAGATCAGTGAGGTTAGCTGGTCTTGGTGCACCTTGGCACGTTAAAAACAAGAATCCCTCGAGTTGATTTCCTGTTAAATCAGGCCGTGGACGTAGGAGCTTGAGTCTCTGAACCACGTTAAACTCCCTGTGTTCCTATTGCTTTGATATTGTGCATGCTTGCCATATTAGTTGTTTATTCATTGCATTCGGTTTATCAGGCTTGAATCAATCAGCCTGATCCTTAAAAAGAGCACTGCCCTACTAATCACTATTCAGTTCTGAGTAAAACAAGTTTTTCAGAAAGCAAACTAAACAAGACTTTAAACTATCAGGGCTCACGCATTTCCGCACTGAACTTGAACTGATAGTTAGCTAACTGACCCGCACCAAGTGTAGTCAGTAGGTGTGTTATCAGCTCCTAGTTCTTTACCACTCTGAGTAAATGGGACTCAGTCAGGTTTTATGTTTGAAAAATTGGTATACGTGTATCCCCCCCATACATGTATTCCTCAGTCTTGTACCGGGACCAACATCGAGTATGTCTCGTCCTTGCCCCCTAGGCAAACATTTGAGAAGTGGAAGAGAAATTCCCCTCTTGTAAAGTTGTTCGCCCACCAGGGTGTACCTGGCTGCTCGTCTGGTTAACTTGACTGCTTCAAAGGGGTCGCTTGGTTGTTCTCCGCTTCTCAAATATTTGACTATTTCTGTTCTCCAGTCATCTTCTGCTGGCTTTTCGTCTAGCCGAACCCGCGCGAAGAGTAGTGATTTAACTCTAAGAGCTAGCGATCTCGATGAAACTCAAAAATACAAGCAGTTGTGGGTTCAATGCGAAAATTGTTATGGATTAAATTATAAGAAACTTTTGAAAACGGTTAGTCCTTTGGTGAGTCTGATTATCCTTGTCTTTGTTTATGTCTCGGGTTAGAGCAAATTACTCTAATGCGCCCCCGCCTGCGGATTAGTCGACATTTTTCACAAATTTTACGGACGAAAGCTCTTATTTTCATAGTTGTCATTCCTTATCTTAATTCTGATTGACTTTATAGTTGGTTGTTGATGGGTTGAACATTTTAATGATAACAACGTCGAACAACTCTACGGGGCCGTCACATGTTGCTAGCCAAGCTAATGCATTTGCTTGAGTGTTGCTCGCCCTAGGTACCTGCTCAATGAAAACTTTATCTATCATGGACATAAGGTGAGCAACTATTCTCTGGTAGTCCATCATTTGTTCATTTTTGGCTTCATATTCACCTCGAACTTGATTGACGATTAATTGAGAATCGCCGAATATTTGCAGTCGTCTTACACCCACAACAAGTGATAAGTGAAGACCAGGAATTAAAGCTTCATTCTCAGCTTCATTGTTTGTAGCCTTGAATTCAAATCTGATTGCTGAGGTGAAAACTTGTCTGTCGGGGCTTATGAGAACAACTCCTGCCCCTGAGGCCATATTCGTTGATGATCCATCTACATAGAGATGCCAGGGGTGATCTAGTCCTCTCGTCGAATCCTGGGGAAAAGTTAGCTCGACTATAAAGTCTTCTAATGCTTGACCCTTGATCGTTGTTCGAGATGTATAAGTTACCCCAAACTGGCTAATCTCCAGTGACCATTTTAGTAGGTGACCAGCTGTATCCGAGCAATGTAAAATTTGTCTAAGTGGGAAAGTTGTTAGCACTTCGACTTGATGCTCAAAGAAGTATGGCCTTAATTTTCTAACACTCATAATTTTCTAAAACCATTCACACAATGATAATGATTTTCATATGATCAAAATATAATTAAATAATAATTAATCAAAAAATAAAGAAACAATATAATTAGAAATCAATATAAAAAAAAAGTATTTGTTAAAAAATATATTAAATACCTTGATATGTATAGATTTGTATACTGCCAGATCACAAAAAAAAAAGAGTTTAAGGAAATAGTCATTAATAAAAGAGATTAAACAAAAGATGCGGATTAAATTCATACAATAAAACGATAAAAAAATATAAAATAAAATATAAATACCTTGACAACTATAGATTTGTATCCTTTAAAAAAGAAATATGAAGATTCACACGAAAGATGAGTTGATGAAATTTACAATACCTTGAGATGTATAGATTCATATCCTGCAAAAGAAAAATATAAACAATATCTTGAGATATATAGATTCACCGAAAAATAAAAAGATTTAGACGAAAGGAGATTCAATGAAAAACTTCATAAGAAAATCGAACGAATTCATAAGAAAAATGAACGAATTAATTTGCCAAGAATTGAACCATTTTTTTTTTCTTGAAAGAATTTCGAATTCATTTGCCAAGAATCTAACGAATTTATTTCTTGAAAGAATTTTGAAAGATGAAAGAGAGAGATCGGATGGTTTTCCCGAAGAGAATATTGGAATTGATTTTTAGTTGTGTCTGTGAGATGATATATATACAGGGTATTGTGATGGAACCAATGATTAAGATTAGATAAGAGATTAACTTTGAATGGTTGAGGATAGTTTTTAAAGTCTATGATTTGGGTGAATGAGATGAGAGAATTTTCAAAATAGAGAGATGTGGCTTGCCACATAGGCTTAAAAAACGTTGTCTATATAAGATACTAAGATAAGATTCACTAGAATGGTTTTGATTTACAAAAAGAACAAAAGAGATGAAGAAATAAAAAGAAAAGGAAAAAAAATTGGTGTCAATAAAAATAAAAATGGCATATATTTTGGTGTTCCAATTGCATTGATCTTGTGTGCAACTGGATTCGACCTAACTCGTCGATAATAGATCTTTAATATTTATTTTATATTTTTCTAATGTATAGTTCCACTACTCTCATTCTTCCACATCTATTCTCCTAACTCCACATCAACTGTTGTTGGGATATGTTTAGTTTTGATGATTTTCCAAAACCACTTATAATAGGTTTGAATCAGTCAGGACTGTATCTTTAGTTTCAGGATAGGCTAGTTTGTTTTTAGTTGAACAGGCTGTCAGTTGAGAAGAACTCAGTTGAGAAAGCACTCAGTTGAGGGGGAACTCACTGACACAGCCTGAGGAAATCAAGATGACATCACAAGAAGAACTGATTGAAGCCATTGCAGAAGGCCTAAACCTATAGAGAAGCCTGAAGGATGTCCCACTGAGTATAAACCTGACTGATCTAAGCTAAATCAGTGGACTACTCAGTGAAGAGCATGATCAGGAGGATCAGTGTTGTACCAAGTAGGTCCTGAAGAGTCAGGCTACTGTGGTCAGGGAAGTTTGTCATTCAGCCATATGACAAACTTCTTGGAAAGATCTTCAAGAGTCTACTGAAGGACAACAACACTGAAGACAGTTGTGTCTACTGAAGATCATCAAGTCAGTGGAGGATAAGCCATCTGGAGTCAATGCGCCCTGATCAAGCTCACTGAACCAAAGATCTGTTGGATTCAGTCCACGTGGACCAATCAAGTCAAGAAAATATATCTGACACTGACAAGGCCGCATTCCAAGAAAAGTAGGTGAACATATTAAATGTCTGGATTCAAATGTGATTCCCTCCAACGGTTACATTTGAATCCACACTATAAATACAAGCTCATAGCTGCATGTTCAAGTGTGTGTGAGGAAAAGAAAATCAACACCTACGAGCTGTGAATGTAACGCCCCGAATCCGGATATATTAATTATATCGGATTCGAGGTGTTAATTGTGACTAAAATTCGAACTATAAAATTTTTGATATAAAAAGGGATAATAAAATGAGAGATGAGTTTTATGCAGCGGAAGAAATTAATAGAATAATTATTATAACATTTCTCACACATATATATAAAGCTTAATATCAATAGTAACATTTTATTTAAGCGCGGAACTCCGTGTCGTCTCTATTACTGTCCTTGCTCCACGAGATCATAATCTGCAAGGGTTGTAAAAATGGGGCGTGAGATTTGAATTCTCACGTATGGGTGATTTGCAACATCATGAGATTGGTAATTCTGAAGTATATTAAATTGTACTCATTAATAAAGTATTTAATTTTATTAAAGCAATTGGCATATAAATATGAATAACATATATTACAGAAGTAACAAGTTCACATAATAATTAACTGGGAATAACAGGTTTCGCATTCACATAACTGATATATCACAAGTTGATTCACAGTTAGGGACAAGCCCAAAATTATTTCCAAGTAACGGCCCAATCTGCCAAAATTATTTTCCACATATTGTAAATCTCTTCCAAACCATTATTGTACCACATCCTTTCTCATTCTACTAACCTTCCAATCTCCATTCAAAATATATATATATAAAGACAGTAAGAAACAATGGCCACATTCCCAGTGCGCACGTAGGCAGCTGACCGGGGACCAGATCTAGTCTAAATCAACAACCTTGATTCTGAGGGCGTCCACGACAGCTCCCCAGACACCGGAATATAATCAACAACCTTGATTCCGAGGGCGTCCAAATACAGCTCCCAGAGGTCGGAATCTAATCTAAATCAACAACCATTATTCTGAGGGCGTCCACGACAGCTCCCCGGAGGTTGGAAATAAATACCCACACTACAACTCCGTACTTACTAACTTTCTGTCATTTTATAAAACTTACATTTCAAACTGTAGAGAGAATTTACTTGATTGACAACTGAATTAATTCATGCTCACATAATGCCCTTAATCATGCAATGGTGATTGATTTGAATAAAAACAATAAACATTTTGTATCATATATAAATATATCACATAATTCAAACAGTTATATAGTTTTTTTTTTTGTCAGAAAAAAGCTCCTTTCATTGATAAAGTATAAGATATACCCTATTAAGTTTACATGAAAAGAGATAAGTTTGACAATACTTCCAAAACTAATAAACAACCTTCTGTTGACAGAAAACAACAACTCCTAGAGCCCAACAAATCATTTAGCTTTCCAGCGTGCATCTTACGTCTCGCGCCCAGTTTGAGTACGAAACTTTGACACCACTTTTTGTTCGCGTAGTGAGCCAACTCCATACTCTTGATTTTAGTTCTTCCACTAGCTCATGTAATTCCGGACACTCTGAACGAAATAAAATAACATTCCTTTCTTTCCAGAGTATCCAAATTATACACTCCCATACACACACACCTAGATTATTCCCCTCTTTTCCTTTGAGCAATTTACTAAAGAAGAGTAAACTACTCTCCGGATTAGAAGGTAGGTGTAAATTTATGTTGGATTAGTTGTTTTAGATTTATTTGGCCGAGTTCAGAGTATACCAGCACAACGTATTATTAGCAGATCAATCAACAGATCATCACCCATCTTTTAATTTTATAGCTAAGTTACAACTATCTTGAAATTCCTTTGGAAGATAACTCGCGTTGTAGAGACGTCCCGAGAGTGATACGTTAATAGACTCCTCGTGATTATCCCTTTTAACTCAGAGTCCTAGTACGAAACCATTTGATTAAAAGTTGACCTTCGAATTATTAGGAAAACTTGAGAGTTTGTGTTACGAGAATCGAGGGGGTCGTTTATCTTAAAAAAACTTATTGGGTAGACTTTCTAAAAGGTCACACCCTATATTGGTAGATACACCACTTCTTAAAGGTTGGTGTATTGGGGGGTGTACTTACTAATTTCCTTGTAGTAATACTATTTAGATTTTCATAAAGACGATCTTCTAATTTCTTATTTTAAGAGAACTTTTGAATATAATTTATATAATAAAATCTCATTTATTATTAACTTATTAATAATCTTTGACTTGAAGACTTTTGTATTAGGATTAAGTGCAGGATAATACAATTCCAAACCACTTTTTACAAATTGGTACAGCATAATTGAACAGACGCACAAAAAAAAGTTGAACATAAGTATATATTTTTTGAACACTGTACTATCTTGTAAATAGTGGTGTTCAATTGTATTATTTTGTGAATGCCCCTTTGTATTATAAAACTTATATATTATATATATTCTTCTTTTCCTAATATTAGTAATACTTCTAAAATTGATTAGTGATCCTTTCTAAACAAAAGAATAATACTATTTTCCAAAATACCCCTTTTCATTTGTTTACTAATTTTGAGCATAAGCACCTTTGTCTTTTTCGATCTTTTTCCAAACTCTACTACAGTGTTAAACAATTAATTCCATCACTATATCATCAACAAATCAAACCAAACTAATTCATTCATTCAATAATACCATCCAACTAAACTAATAATACTAAACACCTAACTCAAGAATACTAAACAGTTATTTCAATGACACTAAACAACATATTCAACACAACCATTATGCTAACAACTTAACTCATTCGAACAGTAGAATTTTAACAATAATAAAGTCCATCTACAAGCTCACAAGCTCCAATCCAAAAACTATTATTCTAAACTTACAAAGTCTAAAAAAGAAACTAAAACTGATCAATTACTATCCAACTACTACGAGAATTAGAGGGAAGATTAGTAATTCTTACGAGTTCCGGTTTGAGGAGGTAAAAGGGCAGCCTAACGGTGTCGATCGGTGATTCGTGAATTAAGTCGAGCAGTCTAACAACGTAGTTTAAAAGTTTGATTATTCATCGGATAATTTCGGCAACCAAACGGCGTCGTTCTGGATTTTCCAAAAATGAACGGGCGGCAATTCATCCTTTGGGCTTCATCGAAAGAGGGTGGAGGAGACTACGGTACCTAGATCATACACAAATGAATTAAAACGTGAGTATTTTAATCTATAGGACGAAAACGTGAAATTGGAAAAATTGGAACGAAGGGGGAAAGAACTCACTTAAAGAAGGAACGTGTTGGACGGGGCGGCGCTGCGCTGAGTGTGACGGCGATGGGCGTCGCGGCGGCGAATGCTGGAGGAGGGAGGCGTACGAGTGGTGCAACGGAGGGAGGGCATCGCGAAGGTGGTCGCTGGGCAAAGAGCGGCGGCGTCAAGAGGCGGTGCAACACTGGTGGTCGCCGGAAGAAAGGAAGGAGGAGGGAGCTGGGCGTGATTTTCGTCAGGTGTGGGAGAGAGAGAAAGCAATTGCTGGGTCAATTGAAAGAGATGGGGTGAAATTGGAAACTGCGTACTGAGAGTTGGAGGGGCTTTTTATAAGGAAATAATACTTTAATTAAAGAATTAATTTAAAGGAGGGAAATACCATGTGAATGAGATTAATCCTTTTTAATTCTAGATATTTTCGATCCCACTTAATACGGTTTAGGGATCGTTTAGTTCACGAGTTAAATTCTGATTTGATAATTAATACAGTTTTAATATTCAATTAATATTTTATTGTATTTGAAATTATATTCGTATATTTTTATCAATAAATTATACGGATCGAAATCCTTAATTAATCTTGATTATTTAATTTCTTGTAGTCCTTTATTCGTTTGAAAGATTCGATTCCTTTCTTCGAATTTAGAAATTTACAAAAGGGTATTTATTTATATTACACAATAGCACACATAAATAATAAAAGAAATAAAGATAATAATATAAAATAAGGTTTCTAGGAAAATAAAAGGTATAAAACGGGATGGGGTATTATAGTGAAGGTGTGAGAGCTTAGTGCAATCTCAAAGGGAAATATAAGGAGGCACGTCTTACACCTAGGACACTGACCATTAGGGTTTTCACATATAAACTTTGAGTGTCCAGCTTGTAACTCTTTGCTTAGAGAGGTTTTTCCAATCTTAGCTCGAGGCTAACACATTGTAAGGGAAAACCTCACCTAGTTGGAGAAACCCAAACTGAAACCAAAACTATATTGTTAGGTTTGTTGGTGGAGGTTAGAAGTGAAGTAAGTAAGGAAGGAAGAAAGGTTAGTAGATGTATTGATCTTGGTGCACCTTGGCACGTTAAAAACAAGCAATCCAAAGTAGTGGATTTTCCTGTTAAATCAGGCCAGTGGATGTAAGAGCTTGAGTCTCTGAACCACTTTAAACTGAGCATTGTTTATTGTTTAAGAACTTGCTAATTATTTATAGTATATTGATTAGGCGTGAAATTGTTATGTTTTGGTGCCCGATTTGCCCATGTTTTGAGTGTTTTTTATGAGTGTTTGGAGTAATTTGAGTATCATTTTTATAAACTGATGAATATGTCTCTTTTATGCTCATAGATGGATAGAGGGCGAAAAGAGGAGTTCGTAGGACTTTGAATCGGCCAAAACGGACTCCCGGTTGAGAAGTTATGAAGGTTTTACGAACATGTGTACAGCCAGCGGTCGAGCGCCACCGCTCGACCGGAAGAACCACTCGACCACCATAGCTCGAGCTCTAGCGCTCGAGCTGCACCAGCACTCGAGCGTTTTTGCATGTTTTTGGCCCAAAATCGCCCAAATTCATCCCAAAGCCTATATATACCCCTTTCAAGCATATTTTCACATAAGAAGACATATCTACACATATTTACACTCGTTTTTCGAAGGAGAAAGCTTGGGAAGGAGTTTTGAAGAATTTTGTACGTTGTAATCGAGGTTTTAATTTACGAATTCTTAGTTTTAGTATTTCTTTTGAACGTATTAGATTAATTCTTTCTTTCTTTACTCTTTGAGACGATTAAAGCTATTTTTTCAGATTTATATAGATTTCTTTGGAGACTTTAATTTGTTCTTTCATTTATGTTCTTGATTTTATTAGTTAATTCAATTATGCATATGTTTATTGTTCTTGTGATTGCTTTGATTATTCAAACCACCATGTTAGGCTAGAACCCTTGCATGCTTGGGGTAGGATGAACTCATAGAAGTAGGTTGTGGGTACGCAATTAGGGTAATTCGTGACGTTAGGTTTTAATTCTCTTAATTAATGAATTCTTAAAATCAATCTTAACTTTGCCTTTGAATTTCGTACGAACGTGTTAGGGAGAGGACGACCGCATCACTCTTTAACAACTAATAGACTTAATTAGAGGGTTTAGAAGAGGTTAATTAATCTTCCGGTTTAGCTATGGAGGACGGCCGCATCACCATTAGTTAAATTAGGGTCTCGTTAATTAAGCACGATTCATTAACTTGTTAGTGGATTAGTGAAGTCGATTTATAGGATAAAGTATTAGGGTTTGAAATCTTGAGCTTTCATCTTACGATCTTTTACTTAGGTTATTTCTTGCACGTCACAATTATTTTGATTATGTACCGGCTCCGTTAGTATACGTAGGGATTCTTATCCTAAGCATCACCATCACATACTTGCATACAAACCTTAGATACTTAGTTTAATTTTTCTTTTGCATTCGTAGAGTAATTTAGTTTAGATTATTTTCTCTTTTCAAAAATTCAAAAACATTTCACTCATATTAACTACGTCGCGTAGATCTTCAGGGATCTATTCACATATTCACCTTCTCTTGGGTTCGATACTACTTGGTCCCTATACTTGCCCATACTACAGTGAACCCGTACTCTTGCGGGGAAACTACTAGTAGAAAGCTAGTATATTCGGTTCAAGTCAATGGCGCCGTTACTGGGGAGGCGTTGTATGTCGTTTGAATAGGACTTGTCGATAGCTTAGTAGTTAGTAGTGAGTGCTTTATTTTCTGTTTTATTTTTATTTTTATTCATTCGGCAGTTGCGTTTTGATCCTTCTGCTAGTGTGTCAGGTATATGAAAACACGCTCACAAGGCAATACAAACGAAGAGAGAATACCGTTGGACCCTAAGACGATAGCTAGAAGGAACCGAGCTTTCTTGAGGAGAATGAACACTGCCGGAGGAGGGAAAGAACCAATGGACCTCAGTAATGAGTTGGATGATGCAGCTAATGAGTTTAATCAGACAGTAGACCGGGTTGACGGCATTGGAGGAAGTGGTAGTCAGAACCAAGATCCGTCAGGGGAAAGCCAAAGCCAAAACCCGGGGACACAGAATCAAAACAGTCCAGCTCATAACATTGTTCAAAACCCTCATAACAACCCTGCTTACCCACATCCTAACTTACCACAAAACAACTTACCTTATCCACCTTACCCATACCCACCTTATCCGTATCCACCATACCCGTATCCTCCACCTCCTGTTTACAACCAACTACCAGCTTATCAACCACCACCACCCCAACAAGTACCTTATAGTCTTTCTTTGATGGACAATTGGAAGAAAGGGGCATTGTAAGAAAAGTAGTATTGTAAGAAAAGTAGGAGAGAGAATGAATTGATGTAAGAAAGAGTTGTGATGTGATAATTTTAGTGGTGTAGGTTTATAATAGAGTGAATGTATATTTGGATGGAGGATGAGATGTGCAAATTCGAAAAGTGACTGGGATGGGTGATGGGTGGAAGTCCATCCCCATCCGGATTTGTCATGTCCTAAGTAAACACCCCCTAATGTATTTATAATTATAAAAAATAAATAAATTGTCGTTAATTCGTTTTATTTTCATAAAGCTCAATCTCTATTAATTACAAAAAGAATAAAAATATAATTAAGTGTAAGGAACCAACTCTTGATCATGTTAGGTAGAATTGTACTTAGTATAATGTATTTATTTTAATTAGCATGTTGTGGAACATTGAACATCAATTAATCTTGTGAAACCTTATCCAGTAGTTATCAGTAGTTCAATGAGTCATACTTCCCACTTATTTAAATAGTACTAGCCCCTTTTAATCTGCTTCTCCATTAAAAATACACTCAATTCTGTCTGTATATAATTGCCTAATCTGCTGCTATTTAATTTTTTTAATAGAAAAGGTCAATTCATTTTATATAGTGTATAGTATTAGTTAATTAACTAATTAAATTATAGGTGGAAGCTGGTCAAGTACCTACCCACCCATAGCTTTTTGATTAATCCCACTATTTTATGTTTTTAAATGCATGCATCTCGGTTAGTCCAAAAGAAAAGGTTGAAAATAATTAAGTGAGTATGATAGTATAATTAATAATAATTTGATGGCAAAATGCCACACTGAGTAAGCGTGCATGCATGCGTATTTGGATTTGATTTTTCTTGACGGTATTCATTTAAATAAATTAAAAATGCTTAGTGCATGCCGCTATTCTTGATCCTAGATCTTAGAGCTGGGTCATCTTTTCGCACTATTTCGAATATGAAAATAATTCGCTAACCTTAATTGCATTTACTAAATTTTATAATTGATTATTAATTAACTAAGGGAAAAATGAATTAATATTTTTTTTTTTGTAAACCCATAAAAGTGTCCAAAAATTTACAAGACAATTATTTTTGTCCAAAAAAATTATGATTCGAAATTATAGGTACGTAATGAGATTCTAATCATTTAAACTATATCACTTCGTCAAAAATAAATTAGTATCTTATTAAAATATATTTTCAAACCTCTCCAAGGTGATGTATCAACACCACCTTATTCTAAGGATGGGGTGGCATGTCTCAAATCTCTCTATTTTGAAATATTGCGCTCTCATTAAGTTTTGATCTCAATCATTCATTTAATATCATTAAATCTAAACCATTTATTTGTAACTAGGGTTGATAAAATTATTCATCATTTTCATTCTCCCATAAGTCGTCTCTCTCACATTCGATCTCCCTCACACCACCACACTCTTCTTCGATGTTTTCTAGAGCGCCGCTTCCGCCCCCTCTCCAATTAGCGCGGACCAGCAACTTATACCAGATTATAATTTTCTCACCGCCGCCTGCCATGTCGACGCCGCCTCATTCCCAGAATCTTTCACAGGTTAGGATTTTATTTTAATTCATGAATATTATCTTTGGTATAAAGTTTTCTCTGTGTATTAAGTTGTTCCTTCGCGTAGCCCAGCGCCGCCTCGCTGCTCTATTACAGTCGGCCCGCTTAGCCCAGCGCCGTCGTTCATCCGCCTAATCCAGCGCCTTCTTTCCTCCGGCCAAGGTAAACTCCCGATCCCTTTGCACATATGCGTTTCTCTATTCACGGAATCAATTGGGTACAAACACTAAACATACAGAGCAAATGTTTGATAATATCACAAAATTCTCGGTGTTTCACTCCACTAATCCGAAAAAGATTCAATTCGACTTGGAATTCAGTCGGTATAGTGGTCGAAAGTATATGTTAAATGTATGGGAGTGAATTCAAACTAAAAAAAAGGACATTAAGTTTCTTACTTAGATATTTTTGGAATTTATTTTTGTAAAATATTTATATATGCTAATTTTGTTGGAGGATATTGAAATATTTTGCAAAAAATATTGTCACGTAAAAGATAGCAAGATTCTCAAAAAAATCTTGTCATCCAATACCATATATTACATGGATAATAGATCGTGACATTATTTTTTTTTTGACAATATTTTACTAGCCAAAATATATTGTCTCTCAAATAACATATTATTCACAAAAAATCTTGCCATGAAATACAATGTCTTACCATGTATAATACAATAATAGATATTTTTGGAATTTATTTTGCAGAATTTTATATATGTTAATTTTATAGGAGGATATTGAAGTATTTCGCAAAAGATATTGTCACGTAAAAGATGGCAAGATTTCTAAAGAATCTTGTCATCCAATACCATATCTTACCATGAATAATAGATTGTAACATTTTTTTGACAAGATTTTACTACCTAAAAGACATTGTCACTGAAATAGCATATTATTTCCAAAAAATCTTGCCATGAAATACAATATCTTACCATGTTTACAATAATATATATTTTTTGAATTTTTTTTTTGTAGAATAATTATATATGTTAATTTTGTAGGAGGATATTGAAATATTTTGCGAAAAGATATTGTCACGTAAAAGATGACAAGATTCTCATATATCATATCTTATCATGGATAATAGATTGTAACATTAATTTTTTTTTTGGACAATATTTTGCTAGCCAAAATATGTTGTCACTGAAATAGTATATTATTCCTAAAAAATCTTGCCATGAAGAATAATATCTTAGTTATAAATAGCGATCTGAATCTAGAACCAAAATTAATAGTTGAGTGTCGGAAGCGCTCAGATTGAGTGAAATGGAAAGAGGCAATTGAAGTAGAGCTCGCCTTACTAAATAAAAGAAAAGTATTTGGCTCTATCGTCTGTACACTCGCGCGCGCTATCCCTATAGGATATAAATGGGTTTTTGTACGAAAACAAAATGAGAACAATACTGTGGAGAGATACAAAGCGAGGCTAGTAGCTCAAGGGTTTTTACAGAGACCCGGTAAAATTTCGATCAAACCTATTCTCCTGTAATGGACGGAATAACGTTCCGCTACTTGATATCTTTGGCAGTTAAATTAAATATCCAGATGAGAAATGATGAAAATCGCAGTATGTATAGCATAAAACTGTAGAAGTCGGTGTACGGCCTAAAACAATCAGGTCTAATGTGGTACAACCGACTTAGTGAATTCCTCCAGAAGAAGGGATACACAAACGATATAGTTTTCCCATGCGTATTTAAAAAGAAATCGCAAAGTGGTTTTTGCATCATATCTGTATATGTTGACGATCTAAACATAATCAGCACATGGAAAGAGATTGAAGAAGCCAGTTCAATCTTGAAAGTTGAATTCGAAATGAAAATTTTGTGCAAAACCAAGTATTGTCTCGGCCTGCAGATCGAGCATCTCCATGAAGGAATCATTATACACCAGTCAACCTACGTGAAAAAGGTATTTGAGAGATTTCACATGGATAAATCTCATCCACTCAGCACACCTATGGTTGTCCGATCCCTCGATGTGGATTAAGACTCATTCAGACCAAGAGAAGATACAGAAGAAATTATGGGACCAGAATTTCCCTGTCTTAGTGCTGTTAGTGCATAACTCTATCTCGCAAACTGCACTAGACCAGATATTGCATTTGTAGTTAATTTACTTGCGAGATATAACACTTCTCCCAAAGGAGACATTGGAATGGTGTTAAGCACATTCTACGGTATCTCCAAGGGTCTCAAGATCTTGGATTGTTTTACCCTAGAAACCAGGATAGAACCTTGGTAGGTTATGCGGATGCTGACTATTTTTCTGATCCCCACAATGCCATATCTCAGACTGGTTACATTTTTCTCTATGGTGGTACTGCAATCTCATGGAGATCGGTTAAACAAACTATGTTTACCACATCATCAAACCACTCAGAGATAATAGCTTTGTTTGAAGCCTCACGAGAATGTGTTTGGTTAAAATCATTGGTAAAATACATTAGTGTCTCGTGTAGTATTGTTAAAAATGATACATTGCCTACTGTTATATTTGAAGACAACGTAGCCTGCATCGCACTCATGAGTAATGGGTACGTTAAGGGAAACCTGACGAAACATATTTCACCGAAATTTTTCTTCCCATTCAAACTCCAAAAGAGTGGCGTAATTACCATACAAAAGGTGCAATCTAGTGATAATCTAGCAGATCTGTTCACTAAGAGGGGTGTATTGGTTATAGAGTCTGTAGGATTTTTTTAGACTTTTAAAGTCTGGGTGTATTCAATCTAGATTTTCAAAAGTCCTTAAAAATCCCGAGGTATTCAATACGGATTTTAAAAAATCTTAAAAAATCTTTAGGTATTCAACAGTCTATGGATTTTAATACTCTACAAATTTTCTTAGATTTCCCTTCCAAAATATGAATAGATTTCACTCTTCAAAATTTCGTCTAATAACCAGAGATTTCTACGGATTTTGAAAATTCTTAAAAAATCTTTAAGTATTCAACAGTCTATGGACTTTCTTTGATTCTTTTCCATTAAGATGTTAACGGGGCGGGGACAGGAGGTCATCCCCCATCTCTGTCCCTGCAAAATAAATGGGAATTTTTTCCCCAATCCCCGCCTCATCGGGGATCCCCGTCTCGCGGCGATTCCTCATTCCCCGCCTACTTATTTTTTTAATAAATAATTAATTGAGTAGGAAACTATGAAATATTTATTTATAATTTACTTTAACTTTAAAATTATATATAAATATATTAATTATATAAAAAATAATGCAGCTACCCGCGGGGAACGAGACGGAGATCCCCCAGGCTGAGAATACTATCCCGGTCCCCGCCTACGGGGCAAAAAAATTCTACGTTCCTGTTTGCTTTGGGGATTACCCGTCCCGTTGTCAAGTCTACTCTTCAAAAAATATAAATAAATTTTACTCTCCAAAATCTCTTCTAACAACCTGAGACTTCTAATGAGGGCGAGTTATAACGGTGATGGAAATGAAGATGAAATAATAATGTATTTTTTTTTAAATAATTTGGATAACTTTTTTTTATATACAAGTGTGTCCCATATATATTTGCATCAATGGTTCCAGCGCCGGAGTCTATGTAATTCATGTAAATCAATAAAAAAATGTATTCCACAATCCTGTAAAGTCTATGAAAATCCAAATAAATCAATAAAAAAAGTCAGTCAAACTCTGCATGGAGTCTATAGATTTTCTAAATCCACAGACTTTTTAAAGTCCAAAAAAATCCGATAGAATCTCAATTGAATACACCCCTCTAAGTCTCTACCTACCTCTACTTTTGAAAAGTATATTTATGGTATCAGGATGCGAAGGCTTAAAAGGTTGTTGTCTTCAGGGGAGTGGTAACCTCGAAACAATCCTGAAGATTAGATCCGGAAGATCAATAGTTGCACTCCCCCTAGCTAAACATTTTTCTTGCTACCTGGCATGTGGAGTTTTCTAACGAGACATATACGTCGCGTCGTAATACCCAAGGGGGAGTGTTGTAAATCCAGAAGATTTGGTGTGGACATTACTTATGGGCCAAGTAACCTAATAGGCTTTTAGGGTTTTATGTTATTATAAATATATCCTTGTAGTCAGTATTGTATACACACAGAAACATAGTGAAAAACTTCTAGCTTGGTATGCCCCCAAACATAGTCATTGTTGACGAATTGGGTAAACAAATCGGTGTTCTTGTTTACGTTCATTATTTTACAACAAAGCACTTTTTAGAAAGGGGAACAACTATATATTAAAGAACCATAACTGGTTCTCGAAATAATACACTCTATGTTTATATGAAAATGGTTAGGATAAGCTTATCACAAAATAATTTTAAAATATTATTAATTTTATTCAGAGTATCATTAATTTCAGCAGAAGTATCATTAATTTGAAACAGTAGCATTATATTGTAATTGTTGTAAAAAAATTGAACTCAAATTAATGATACCCTGATGAGATAATGAAACTTTAAAACTGCCATCAATGAAACACATAGATATCTTTTTACATTTATCATCAAATATAAAGGTGTATTTTGTTTTTACCGGATTTAGCCCAACAGGATTTAATGCTAAATAATGGAAAAAAGAAAAAAGAATTTAAAAATGCTAGCTATAGACCATCTAATATAGATCTGCCAAAATGACGATCTACATCACTGGTTGAAGCTGATGCCTTAATCCGACCCTAGTGAAGGATTTTCTTTTTAATTAAAAGAAAAATCCACTAACACATCTGGAAAAATTTCATCTCACTTAAAAGTTCAAAGTTATAAAAAATATAATATTAATTTATTTTTTTCTAATTTCTCTAACCATCCCACTCACTCATGGCTGAATGAGTGAATGAACACAATAAGGGAATAATTTAATATGAGTGAAGTTGCTTTCTACAGGTAATCGAATCCAGGATCTTTAAATTTGAGCGTGAACCTTTTGAGTCTGATTCCTTAAAAATATTTCATCTAATCTAAAATTCTGCACTTATAAAAAGATGTGAAATTATTTTTTTTAAAATTGCCCTAACATCATGTCTATGTTTTTATGATGGCTATGGACCATAAACTTACCCAATGACAAATAAGGCCCAGGTTAATCCTTGTCTCTATGTTTTTATGATGGCTATGGACCAAAAACATTCCCAATGATAAATAAGGCCCAGATTAAGAACAGTCGTATGTGTTGTTATGCACCGTCAACAAAAAAAATATATAAATTTGGAAACTGAAAACCAAAAAAAAAAAAAAAAAGACAATTTTTGGGGAAAATATTTCACATAATATATATATATATATATATATTGTATTTTTCAAAAAATAAAATTCCGAAAAATTGTTAAATTTTTGGAGTTTTTTGCCATTTTTTGGGGAGTGTATTTATAAAAAATAAAACAGTATTTAATATGAGCCTTATTTGTCGTTGAGTAAGTTTATAGGCCATGATATTGCCTCGTCTTACGAGAACCAGATATACTATACTAATCATTTACTCATCTTTCTTATGTGGCATTTCCACCGTGAATTATTTCAAAATCCTGTAATTCTACGATTCACAATTATTTTTAATTTATTCATTTATTTATATTTCATCTCAACCATTGTTACTCTAAAAATTAATCCTGGTTGTGCATTTTGAATTCTAAGAATATAACTGCGTCTCCATCACTTGAAATTTTAAAACCGCATCTTCCATCCACCAGAAAATCGCTGCTCCAGCTACTTCTCAATTTTTGCCCGCAATACCATTGTTCTCTACCAATGTAATGTCCATGGATGACTCGCGCCTGCACCACCGCCGGAAATCTTGTTCGCGCCGCCCCTGCTGTACTGTCTCACGCTCGTGTCGCCCCCTACAGTTTCATGCTCGCACCGCCCCCTACTTACAAACATTAAATCGATTTATCAAGGACGATGATAACGTAATCAAATTTGTCAGTCCACCTGAGAGAGTATCGAATTTAGCACAACACAATTGGACTTCCATTTATTTCCTCTTTGTTGGAATTTCGATTATCACATTGGGAGTTGGGACGACCAACCTCGTAAATTGCAGCGGAATAAATCGAGCCGGTTGTATTCTACGTATAATCTTTGTGATCCTCGTTGTCAGAATACGGTTACTAGAGTTGATTCGTTAATTGCTTCATAATCCACAATATAAGTGTCCTTTAGTTTAGTATATGTGTAATCTGTATATTT
Organism: Ballota nigra; assembly: GCA_947034835.1. Classification (NCBI taxonomy): domain Eukaryota; kingdom Viridiplantae; phylum Streptophyta; class Magnoliopsida; order Lamiales; family Lamiaceae; genus Ballota; species Ballota nigra. Next base: position 42,146,495 of record OX344728.1, on the reverse strand, counting down.
TTAGTGAGTGAAGAATTCTCCTGGAGAATTCCTTCGTATCTTATTTTCTTCTACTCACAGGAGAGAGAGTCCTATTCAGAGAAAATGGATTAAGTTAAATCCCAGGCAATTATGATAAGTTATTTAACTTCTCTTTCACCTTATCCACTTCAAGGGTGAATATTATTAAATAATAATTAAATTAATTAATTATTACTTTCATCTCTCACTCACACTTGAAGTTTGAGCATTGAGCCCATCTACTTCACATCTTTATACATATCACATTATACTTATTTATACAGGCAAATACAGCCTGTGACCCCGAGAATATGAGTTTTCTAGCTTTACACTTGTTAAGGATATATAGCAACTCAACCAGATTTATATGAAGAATTTAATTCTCGTTATACCCCAGAACTCTTTTTTATTAACACAAGTTGACATATCTCTTTCAGTCCCCTGAAATTATTAGAGCATATTCAACCTTTATCGAATCATTTGTTCATAATCAAGTTCTCAACTTGATTGACCGGTCAATGAACACAATTGATTGTGTTAATAAAGATGTCCTTCCTTTCATACAAAATATCTACAGACTCCCACTATAGATGTTTTCCTAGACATGCACCGCATCGCCATCATAATTCATAGCTATTGGTAACATGCTAAAGTAGCAACACTAAAGTGAAGACTTAGAAATATTGTAGAAAGTCTTAAGGGTACTTATAAGAGGCTTATCCAAACCTCAAGGCCTCATACAATGAGAAAATAGGGATATCTTTTAAAAGTCTTATTTGTTTTCTTACCCTTTTGGCATGCATCACAAAGATGGTATTTCTTGAAGTTAGTTTCTGGTAGGCCTCTTACAAGTCTGTTTTTCACAAGGTCATTCATGGTCTTGAAATTTATGTGATTCAGTCTCTTATGCCAAAGCCAGCTTACTTCTGTAGAGTTGTTTGCTATGAAACAAACATTCTCTTCAGCTGAGCTCCATTCGACTATGTACACATTCCCTTTTCTAGTTCCATGAAGCTTTACTTGTTTGGTTTCAGCATCCTTAATCATGCATGAGTTATATGTAAAGTCTACAATGTATCCTTTGTTACAAAATTGACTCACATTTAATAAATTATGCTTCAGTCCATCTACAAGATATACATCATTGATTTGAATATTTCCTCTTCTTATTGAACCTTAACCTTTGGCAGTTCCACTGGCATTATCACAAAAAATAACTCTAGGTCCATTTACTTCTCTAAGGTTGGAAAGTGTTTCCTTATTTCCTATCATATGTCTTGCACAACCACTATCAATGTACCAAATTTCTTATGGAGTGGTTGACAAATTTCCATGCAATAAGTGAAGAATTAGAGTTTAGGTATCCAAAGTTACTTCTGGCTGCACAGTTGTTGTCTGCAAAGTTTGACTTGAAGTCTCTTCTTTACAGATTAATGTGATCTTGTCTGTGTACTGATTGATCTTTCCTTCCAAATGTTTCTTATTCTCATTTTTGCCATATATAATGTTAATGATCTTTCTCTATTTTTCATCAGATGGATTTTTTACTAATCTTTGAACAGTTGGTTTCTCAAGTTCTTGTAACAGAATGCTTTCTCTCTCGAATTCTTGTTGTTTCACAAATGTAGGCACATATTTCTCAAGGTAATCCAGCCAATCATAAGGATTGTATCCAATGCCTGTCATATCTCCAGAAGGTCTCTACTGCAAAAGCATTGCCTTCAACTTTCTAGAAGATTTACCATAGCATTCCAATCTTTTGATAAAATAATCTCTCTCAGATTCAACATTTAAGATGAGATTATTCTTCTTTTCAACTTCATTCTTGAGGTCTATGCAGTCAGCAATTCTGCAGGTAGCTTCTTCAAAGAGTTCTTCTCGGTTGCTAGAACCTTATAGTCTTTCTTCCAATGCCCTTTTCTATTGCAGTGGGGCACACATCCTTGTCAACGCGCTCTTACTTTTGAACTCCACCTTTAACCTTCAGGAAGTAGGGTTTGGAGCCCTCTTAGCCTTACTCCTTCGCTTCTTCGCGCCTTTCGGGTTAGAAGAAGTAGAAACGCTCACCATGAGCACGGGTTTTTCCTTAGCAGTGGAAGACTCAAAAGTCTTAAGCATGTTATGAGGCTCCGGCATCGTTGCTTCCGTTTTCTTCATATTAAATTTACTACGAAACTAGAATACGAATCAGGGAGCGACTTGAGGATAGCACATGAGGTGAAATCTGTCCTTCTTTCGCTAATCGACATCTGAACAGATCTCTCATCACTTCATAAATCTTAAAAGAGATCTAGAATCAAAGAGATCCTTCAGACGCTTAAGCATCTCGAAGGGATCCATTTTCTCATGTTGCCTTTGCAATTCGGGAGTCATGCCGAGCTCTCATAACATAGAGGTGGGAAGCATCATCTTGGTGCTTCTTTTGAGCTGTAACGTCAAACGCTACAACCTCAACTGAACCAGCCTGAGGGGGTAAAGGGAATGTCGTGTCTAACACGTACTCAATCTCTTCTTGCCTTAGCACAGAACACATGTTTTAGTGTCAGTCCAGAAAATTTGGCCCAGCCAATTGTTCGTTTCCAGAATATTTCTCAATGACAAGTTTTTATTTCAACAATTGTACAGAAATAAATCAAAACGAGAATTAAACACAGAATTCCTATGATCAATATTCAGCAATCAAAATAAACATGGCCTTTTAATTTATTCTGTCTTCATTATTTTCATATACTCAAGGACCTCATCGGAAGAGTATGAATTTATGCCTAATATAAATCGTAATGGACTAGGATCCACATTTCTACTATTACAATGGCTGGTTGGGCTGAACAATGCAACATCAGAACTGGTAGGTCTCTAAACCAATTGCCTCACGCAATTTCTTGTTGATTGAACCCCGTTCAATCGGATGTCACCTAATTCTCGTTTCCCTGCTTGGACTGGTGAAACGGAATTAAGTTGGTTTACAACCATTAAGCGGCGACAAACATGTCCCTATAAAAGTCCCGTTAGATGTGGATCCGAGCAAAAGACTTGGGCCTTAAATACTCATTGGAACGAAATCTCCGATTTACTTTTAATTTTAATGGAAGACATCTTTCAATTGAAAAACCATATTTTAATGAGGAACATTTTAAAGCCGGGGTATTAATTACTTAATCGAGATCCAACATGATAACTACGTCACATTTGAGCAATTCTTGGGCACCGCCTACCCAAACATGACATGTGCGGACTAACATATATTGGGCGCCGTCTACCCAAACATTTAATATTGTCCGATAAATATTGGGTGCCGTCTACCCAAAAAATTTAATGGGGGGTATATAACTAATAATGTAAATTTTGATTCACATAAACAGTTATACAAGTGGTGAGAAACTAATCAAGTTCTCATGCTTTATTTCAAAATTTAAATTTGCATAAATAAAACATATATTAAATATTTAGCACATAAATCAAATAAACATGCAAAATATTTAATAACACGTAAATTAAATAAACATGCACAACAATAATTATATGCAGGTAAAATATTGCTAAAATTAGAAACATCAACAAGCTCCAAGCTCTCGGTCAATTTCTAAAGTCATTTTCAAAATTATTTTGCCCAAAATTTTAATTAGAAATTATTAAATTTGGTCCAACCAAATATGAAACATTCTAAATTTTCCAAAAATTAAAGAATTTTGGTCTAACCAAACAGCCCCTAGTAGTAATTTGAGAATTTCAAAATTTTGTCAAATAAATAGAGTTTAAGTTTAATTTCCAGAATTTATATAAAACCAATTAGAAGAACAAAATTCTTATTTATTTTAAAATTATGAGATTCCTTGAAGCCAAACAAGGCTTTTAATATCTTTTATTAATTAAAAACACAGGGGCTTATTTACAAGTAAGTTATAATTGCATGGAGGGGCCTGGGGAGAATCAAATTCTCAAACCCAAGCCCAACTTCTCCGCGCCAAACACGTAGAACTGGGAAGACAGAATTCGATCGGTTCAATTACACAGCCATCAGTAGCCATCATAACACTACCAGTGGTTTTCCCCGACCTCAAATATTGGTGCCGCTGCTATAGCAGTGGACCTCCAACGTCAACACGTCGAACTCCAAAAACCACCAACGACTAGGCCGACAACCGCCATAGTCGTCGGCTTCCGCTTCCAGCATACAGACCACCTATCATCGACCATCCGATGCTAATCACCGCACGCCACGCGACAAGCGGGCGATCTCAGTTCGGAGCATAGCCACAGAGACACGATCAAAACAACCGCCTCTCGTTTGGAATTACACACAGGTCCAATACTCCTTCTCCGAGCGGCGTATTGCCACCTCCGGCCGCAAGACCATAGCAGCACGACCACCTTGTGTCGATCACCGCGATCCGCGCTCAGAAATCGCAGCGGCCCCTAGCGCCAATCAACACTCGACGAGCCCCACATAGCGCCGTCATTGATTGCCTTGCGCCACCGCCTGATTTCATCGACCGATTCCAGCACCGCTACTTGAGTGCAGTTGTCCGATTTGTTGGACTCGCCTAGCGAGTTTCACAGGCGCTAATTCAGCCAAGATTTTACTCTTTGGTCAAAGGACCAAGAGTGGGACGTTAGGTCAAAGCAGGAATCCAATTCCTCTTCTAATTTTTTTTTTTAAATTAACAAAATCCAATTTTATTAACAAAATCTTGATTAATATTTAAAAATACTACTTTCATTAACAACAAATTGAAACTTTTACTTGAACGAAACATACTTAATTTGAATAGGATTATGGGCAAAATCAATTTAGAAAATACGCATAATTTTACTTACAAATTTTATACAACTAAGTAAAGAGTCTGAAGCTCGGATACCACTGTTGGGTTTTAGAGGCACGAACACCATGTTCGGCGCAGTGGAAAATAACAATTCATCAACAACAAATCTGTATATGGTTGTATAACATAAAACATAAAGGATAAATAACACATATATAAATCCTTACAGCGATTTGTACACAGAATGCTCAACTATGGTATCCACGTAACGGCTTTCTACCAACCCGTACCGATATGTCAGCGTTGAATCTCGAGACGAATTTGCTAGAAAAATTCCGACTGAAGATTTTACGGAGAAATTATATTTCTTGTGTTCTATCTTTTTTGGAATTCCCATGGGATACATATTTATAGGGATTAAATATGCTTAATTTCTAAGCAAGATATCGGGGTAATATAATCTATATGGATTATATTTCCCTAGATATGTTCCTACGAATAATATCTTTACCATATCTATTATTCTTGTATAATGATATTCCAAATATTATTATTGGGATTTCATATTTAATTAAATCTAATTTAATTAAATAATAATAATTAATTCCAAATATAATTATTATTATCTTCTCCATAAATTAAATATTATATCCAATACAATATTTAATCAACCAACTATAATCGGTAAATAACCATTACTTGTTGTGTGACCCATAGACCCTCGTATATCGAGCGATTAGTCAAACTAACGGTCTTAATTGAACCCTATAAAATAAATCAGACATTCTCAATATACGAGGTACATTGCGAGGAAATCTGCAACTACCTGTAATATTGTAGGCTATTTTAATATCTTCATTTCATTCACGAATACTCGATTAAGTCTTGAACATGATGAAGTGTCTATTCAAATAACTTAATCATATTATCTCAAATCACTAATTGATCAAATATATCACACTTAGCCACAAAGTCTAAGTTGATGTGCGTCGGCCGACGACTTAGATCCAATTATGATGAGAAGACAAGTATTCTCTCTAAATCCACATTGAGGAATGAATCCTATTCTTGGCTCAACTACCACGCACATGTATTTTCTGATGAACCCAATCCATGCTATATCTACCCGTGGAAGGGTGCAAGCGTCGGTCATGGTCAAAGTTCATCACTCCACACATATCGTGCGTATTGACCTCAAGTCAGAGGAGTATTACATCGCTCCCACTAACCGAGACACCCGTAGATACATTATGTGGAATTACATCAAACGGTTTCTCGGATGGGTATACCAATACCCTATAAGGTATATGTGCATCCATCATGAGATACCCGGTATCTCGTAGTAAGTGAGATCTTACTACACTCTCTGAGAGTATGATGAAGATCGTACACCAATCTCAATTGCATCATCAATATCCCATTCTTGATGATCCTTGATCGGGGATATTTGAGAATCATACTTAAGTCATCTGAGTTCTCACTCACTCAATGACAGTAGTGATTCATGGGAACACAAATAAGAATATATGCAAACAATCAAACATCATATTCAGATAAGTGTAACGCCATACATTTAATATTAAACCAATAATAATATAAAATCAAATCTGAATATTATATTAGTATTATGTCCTTTCGATGGATTGTCTCTAGGACACTAACACTAATATGAGGTCTCCTTCAGCTATTTATAGAATTCTTGAGGGGGTCTCTAACCGTTGGAGGGATTTTGAATTCAAATGAAATTCACCTCCATCTTTGACTTCAGCTTAATTTAAGCTTCTTGTCTTGTTGCTTTGTCCTTGTGTAGTACATATTGTCTTGTAGTGACGACTGCTCAAACGAGCTCTTAATCACTGAACTCTCTGTGTCTACTGGCTAGTAATTAGCATTGGACATCTCTGATGTTTTTCAAACTAAGTGAGTGAATGTACAAGGTGTACTACACTTAGTTAGTCCTACTAAACACATGTCTTCAGTTGTAGGCTTATATATGCAGACGAGAACTCTTCAGCTGTGGACTTGTCTTGAACTCTTCAGTTGTAGACTTATCTTGATCGGCTATAGGATTTATGCGAACTTTGCAGTTGTACACTTTAGAAATAGTTTTCTAAATTCTTCAAATCTTTAGTACCTGCAATGTTAGTATCCAAGAAGCACAAATATATGTTTTGACATTATCAAAATCAATATAAGAAAATTCTTAGGACAAAAATATCCTAACAAATTCTAGATTATCTCCTCGAGATAATAATATGTAGTACCCTTCAGATATCTAATATCTCTCACACTATCTTTCAGTATGTTTTCCCAGATTAATTTTTATCTGCTAACCAAGACAAATAACTCAACAATTGTCTCGATGCGAGCACAATTTAGCAAACATTAGACATCCAATTTCAATTTTCATATGGTACTAAACATTTCATAGTTAGAGTTCTCAGACACTAATCATAGTTCAATGACTCGCCTTTTATAGTATGAGTATCTACTTGTCCTAAAAAATTCATTCTGAATCATTCTTAGAAGACCTTTTATGTGTGTCTCTTGAGACAGCTCAAGTAACTTCCTTAAACGAATTCAATGAATCTTTTTACCAAGAAACATACTTATTATTATAATTCTAACCAATGATGTATCAACATCTAGTGATAGAATTACAAAAAGTGGTCTTTGTCTATCATAAAACAGTCAATGAGACAATCATTTAATAAAGTCTCAGTTCCACTATCTTTGAGGAATTTTTAAGTCCGTAAAATGACTTTCTCAATTTACAATAATTATCCTCCTGGAAGAAAGAATAATACTAATTTACATGTAGATTTCTTCTTCTAATTCTCCGTTGAGAAAATACAATGTTTAACGTCAATCTAAATATAATTTAAAAAATATAATTTATTTTAGCTAGAGTTGTGAGGAATCGAGATATAACTCACAACATACAAAAATAGTTTATACATCCACTTTTAGAGTATATATAATGTGAACTTTGTCACCTCAGCAGAGACTTATTGATCTTTCTTTGACTTTTGAGAATTCACATTCGCAACTCTTTTGTGTCTCGATGAAAAAACTACAAGTTTTCAAACTTGATTTGATTTCATCGACTCTATCTCTTCTTCTATTGCTTCATTTCATCAAATTTTACTAGAACAAGATAGAACCTCTCAAACATCTGTAGGTTTCTCATTCGCTAAAGATTTATCATATTTTTTGGAGATCATGATGCTTCTCAAGCACATGTTTCCTAGTGTTTGTAAAAGATTAGGATTCTGTAAAATTCTTCAGATGACATCTCCACTAGAAATTCTGTAGATGACATCTCCAGTAGATAATTGCTCTCATCAAGATCCATCTGATCTTTAATGGGTAAACATCTATTAAATCACATTTAAATCACTCCCACTTGGATCTGATTGAGTGATTATCCAATCTCAAAGTTGTTTAACATCCAAATAATGTTGCCCTTACTAGAAAATTCAATTTCAAAGAAAATTGATATTACGTGATTCTATCTAATGCACTACTTTCAACTCAATGAACTCCAATCATCACGTAACCTTTAGATTTAACGAAACATATTATAAAGACACATTCATCATTGGACCCAACTTTTAGTACTAACTCGCAGAGTAATGTACACAAGTTGTTGATTCCAAGATTCGAAGGTTACTTAGATTAGACAATTCACGTGTCTAGGGTTCAATTTGAATCTCATCACATCCAACAATGTTCAAAACTTTTTTCAGCCACACCATTGTGTAGTGATATACAAAGTTTTGATATTTGTCAAATTATGTCTCTTTCACTACACAGTTCCCTGAACTTGTTTGGATAAATATTCACGTGCTCTGTAGTTCTTAAAACCCTTAAAGTTATGTCTTCCATTCACATCTCAATTAGGTAATGTCTAAGAAATAAACCAATGTCTCAGACTTATGTGAATTTAAAAACAGACATGTCCAAACGTGAAAAATTATCGACAAATATAATGAAGAAACAATAAGTTCAATATTTTTTTCTCATCGACATTAATAGAATCACATTTATTAAAAAATAAAATAATTGCAATAAAGAATTAACCATAACTGTTTTATAATGGTTTTCTAGTCACTTATGAGCAAGATAATTTCTATAATTTGATAACTTGACTTTTGAAGATGAACATCTTAGTTATTCTATCACAAGTCAGTTCACTATATCTTACCCTACATGACCTAATCTAGCATGTCAAAATGTTATCGTCTACATAAGAATTGCTAGAGGAACAAACATTTAGTCTACATGAACTTTTTCATATAACTAAAATAATTGTTCACTTTTAGTCCATAACCATTTAAAACATGAAATAATAAGTGTAATACCATAAATTACGTTATACATACACCACGCGCTGTTGTTCACCCGCCGGTAGGCGGCACGCGAAGCCCACACGTCGCTGTCACATACTAATCATAACCATGTCTCACAGAAAAAAGTTAATCATATCCTAGCTATGGAAGATCAGATACAATGGTGAGATCCTAAGTGATCCCTCGAGCCAACAAAAGACTATGCGATATGAAACATTAACCATTGTCAATCTCAAGTTTACAATCCCTAAGACTTCACTCGAGCTTAGTTTCTATAATTGCATCTCGTCTTAATGCTCAACAATCTTTAGTCAATGATTTGCCATTTCTGAATCTATAATCCACAAAACACATTACTAAAGATGAATGTGCTTGAAACAAAAAACATAATGAACTACCTTGTTCCTCCTGGACTTAGTACATTCACGAGCAAAAATGATCATGCTCTCCTCAACTGAAACATGTAATTTTCTCTCTTATCCATTTTCAGTCTAACATTTTTCTTTAATCTTCCAAGCATTAAGATTGACACAGAGATTGATAGCAGCTCTCCCAATTCGAGACCGCTTATCATTTTTACCTTCCTTCCAGTTTCTTTTATGTTCAGAGCCTGAAGCTCCTATAGAACTAATAAATATAACAAGAAACTTAATGAAGACTTTGAAGTTTCAAATTCTTCATCTTTTATTTCAACGTTATGAGTTGTATGATTGAAAGTTGTGACACTTTCATCAAGAGTCATGTCGACTCTTAAGTATTCCCCTTTGTTAGGAAGTGAATGGATAAGATCCTGAATGATATTTCTCAAAAAACAAAGTGTCACCATACTTTTCCTTTTAAATATTCCCAGATATTATAGGCAGTATGATGCAATTCACAATCATGGAATATGTCATCATTGACCAAATTTACCAATATTTCACAAGCTATGAAATTTTCAATATTCCAAGCCTGGTAACTGTCCAGATTGTTTTCAGTTTGAGTCTTATCTCTACTTCAAAATTCTTTTCATCATGGTTTATATTGTCTAACACATCATGTTCTCCAAGAACATGTATTATATCATATGACGCTACGTTTTATTATTATCGTCTTTGAGTTTTTCAATTTGGTTTAACTCGGCGATGATCGTTGTTGAAGTCATTGTCTGGTTTTTAATAGAAAAGATTCTAAAAGTTAGTGTTCATTTATGCATTATATTGTTCTATGTTAAGCTAACTCGCTTCTGAAAAATTCGATACAAAATTTGATATTGAAAAATAACTTAAAGTTATTAATCATCAATCTCATAAAGTATCCTCACTAAACAGATTCAGTTCCAAAATATGAAAAAAAATCTTAAGTTCTAGCATCTAATCCAATAAATAGCTAAAACTCTCATTCAATGACATGATAGCAACATGATTTAAAGACATTCAATCAACGTTAAAGGTACAAAGCATAATCATGTCATAAATTAAATCACCAAAATAGTAATTGTAAACAAAATAACCATTTAAGTAAAACATCAACTGGTTTTTAGTACAAAAATGATTCGACGATCCGATGTTCTTAACTTGACGAGTGAGAGCAGCTTTCGGGTGAGAAATCTATTTTTGTCATATCTTTCATAATGAGTACCATAATAGTACTCTGTGAGCGTATAATTGCATCGAAGATTATCGTGAAACCTTCATTGAAATTACCTAATAGTGATGCTAAAATAGGATTAATATTAGAATAACCTTACCGGTCGGCGGGCTGACACCGAACACCGACGGTGCATGGCCGTCACGCGCCGGCCTACGGCATACTCCAGCGGTGAGTGTACCTCACGCGCCAGTCCCTGGTGGTCGGTGGTGGCTGTTTTTTTTTTGTATGTTATGCGCTCACATCTCGTTTTCTTGAATTCATAATTCATCAATAATATCTTTCATAATATTCCACAATTTTCATAAGGTTCCAACCTAAACAACCATTTATCCCAGAAAACCATAAGTTCTCCTACACGTGTCCTAGCTCAAATTTCAACTGTTATTAAATTTGAGCTATCAAGTTGAAACTCTCTTGTAAAATAATAAATGAGCTATAAACTATACATCTTTATAAAATTGACGTTATGTGCCAAAAATTGTGTGATAATTTCATCTCACAATCTTAAAATTTGCACGTCTTAACTTCATCAAATCGAATTCAAAGAACTTTAATTGTTCACTCTATTCGACCTATATCCATAAAATGAGTAACCATTTAAATAATTAAAAATTTAACACATGAATTTAAAGCTCACAATTACACTAAGAAAACTTGATTTTCAAGTTTAATTAGCTAATTCTGAAGTGCAATAAATTTAATTATGGTTCTCACTTAAATAGATAAATAAGTAATAAAATTTCCCTTGTTCAAATACTCTCAAACTATGTAAAATTCACATTCTTCACTGAAAAACAAGCACACTGGAATTTTTGGCATTCAAAATGGAGTTAAAATGAGCCCAAACGAGTCAAAATAAGATTCAATGAGCGCATATCGCCGGAAGTTGCTTCCACTGGCCGGACCACCGCGGCCACCACCGGAAAACCACTTCAGGTCGCTGGAAAACCGCCTATTATGGATGGAAAACCGACAAAAGTTATCGGAAAACCGTCGGGCCACCACCGGAAAACCATCGGACTGCCGCCGGAAAACTGTCGGGCACTGTGGTTCGGCCCTCCGGGTCAACCCAGTTGGACCGAGTTTGACCCGGTTTGGACTCCAATTCGGTTTCTCGGTCCGAATCGGTCTACCCTTCGGTTCGCCACTGGTTCAACCGCGCTTCGGTTCGGTTCACCTTTTGTTGACCAAGTCATGAACCGGTCAACAGTAAAGTTTCAAAAATGACAATTAGGTCCCTAGAGAATATCTAATTCTCTTTAAACTGCCCACAAATTTTCTAAAACTTTGCAAATATGGCCTAAGTACGAATTATTTTTCAAAAATCCATATCTCATTAGTTTCTTATCCAAAATTAAGAAACGATACATGGATAGAATCCTCATTAAACATAGAATTATCCAAAAATAAGAACAAATCCTAATTCATTCAATTTTATTTCGTAATTTTTTTGGATCGATGAACAAGCATGTAAATTATGAAAAAATCATATCTCACTCCATACTTGACCAAAATTGATGAACAATATATAGATGGAATCCTTATTTAATATAGATTCATCCAGTAACAAGAATCAAACACAATTCATTCAAAATCGTTCACTATCTCCGATCGAAGTTTCTGTTCATTAAAAAAATCCGAAAAAAGACAGAAACTTGCAAAATTCATAACTAACTCAATACTTGACCAAAATTCACGAACTTTATATCAATAGAATCCTCTTTCAATTTAATTTAATTTAATCCAGTAATGAGAAATCATCACGACCTATTATATAATGTTTGTAATTTACGGTCAACGTTTCTATAATTTTTCAAAGACTGATTTAATTCTCCCAAACGGCTTGGCCAAAAAATTCGAAACTTTGCAGACATCATTCTCATCATATATTCCACATTCAATAAAAATTTCATAGCCAAATTTCACCATTTCAAAAAATTAAAAAATTTGAAAAATGCAGTTTCATACGTATACGAACAGAATAGTAAAATTCATACAACACATATTAGGAATGATTTTCACATAGGATCATACAAGTTTTTCATATATGAGAATCCAACGCATTGGCTCTGATACTGATGTTAGAATTTCGATTATCACATTGGGAGTTGGAACGACTAACCTCGTAAATTACAGCGGAATAAATCGAGCCGGTTGTATTCTGTTGGAGTTATATGTGAAAATATGCTTTCACTTCATATAACTCATGTATTAAATACTTTGTTTTATGTGAATAATTCGTTTATCACATTTGCTTTGAATATGAATGAATGTTAAATATTTATTGCACCCCGTTCAATATATATAGTATGTGTTACATTGTAGTTAATATGGTGATACCAGATCACAGAAGATAAGATTTACGGTCTTCTTGTAACTAAACGTACAAATTCACGACCTAGGTGGAATTGAACAACAATCCACCGTGAAAGGTCGATGTGTATATCTCAAATTGGTCTGTCTTGACCAAGAGATTGCACTAGCACATTTTATATGTGTTGAAGAGGACCTACAACGAGAATAAATACTTCCGTTCTGAAGTGTGAAGAATTAGAACTCAGTGGTTATTGATTTCTTAATCTCCATAACTTAAATAGGACCGTGTGTGATTAATAGTTATTGTTTTGATTCATGTTGGGTGAGAATCATTGTGACTTCGAACCTTGTGTTTTAGACAGTAATATTAATCATATGACGGTTGATAAGGTTTAATACGGAGAAATATGTGCGAGTACGGCTCGTGTGATTTGTCCCCTTGGTGGGCTAAGAAGTTTTATCGTACCCAATCTTACAAGTGGAGAATTAGTTTCTTCGGTACGAATAATAATGTTGAGTTGTCTTTACTCCAAGGTAAAATATATTAATTAATTTAGAGCTATTCAGAAGCTCAATTAATTAATGGACTAGATAATTTTAAATACGGGAAATAATAACCGGGAACCCATATTATCGTAATATGGATTAAGATGGATAGTGCAGTATCAATTTATTAGTGGTACTAATTAATATTAATGGACTGAATAATATTAGGGCTCAATATTGATGTAGGTCCATCCATGCAAAACCATGCAAGCACGAAGGATCCATTGATTATTCATGAAGGGCCAATTACAAGAGCAAGAGCTAAGAAGATTAAGGAGGCCATGATGATCCTTGTAGAAGAAATAAAAGACAAAGCCCAAATGGAATCTACAATGGCCCAAATGATGAATTTTATACAAGTTGATGGGCTGGAATTTTCATGAAGTGTTGGGCTTACAACATTCCAAATTAGAAGCCCAAATGAAGAAGAAAATCATGCAATTTTCGTCCATACACAAGGACCCTTCAAGAATGACTCTTCATCTTAGTCAAAGTGTGTTAAGTCAACATTTATAAGGTCCTAGATACATTGTCTACATGCATGGACTCTTTTCTAGTAAAAAAGTAGCTTAAATGTGTTCATATTTGTGGAATTAAAGTGTCATCAATATGTACATGCATGAAGACACTTCAAGAGTCCTTTGTAGCCTATAAATAGGTCATGTAATCATTTGAAAAATCAGCTTGAATATACATACGAAAATTCATTGTGAATTAGTTATAACTCTCTTTTGTGAGGTTGTTAATTTGGGAACTTATCAAGATTCTTGAGCAAGATCTTGTGGCGTTCAACTATACCGAGGTTCTTGGCTCTTCTATAGCCAACGGGTCGAGGTTTTCTAGCTCTAAGTAAGATCAAACCAGATTCACGATTTGGGTAGATCCGCTGCTTATATATACGTTGGGTTCTTAGATCATTATATCTAATGGGTCCTTCGTCTCTATCCACATCAGTTTGGTATCAGAGCCATCTGGTATTGATCTTATTTTACATTGTTGTCTTCTATCTCAATTCTTGTAGCAAAAACGTCCAAAAAAACGTAAAAAAAACGTCCAAAAAAAAAGTTGACGTAAAAAAAAAAGTCGACGTGAAAAAAAAAATTTAGTTATTGGAAGGATCATATATCCTCGAAGTTGTAGTATCAAGAATTCCTTCTTCCCTACATCTATAGGACTAAGGGATTGTTGAGTGTTGCTTGAAATTGTTCAAGCTTGATTTTGTTCTCAAATTTTGAGTGGTAAAAGGCAAGAGCGGTGAGTTCATTAGAGGGGGGGTAAAAGCCAAAGGAGTGATACACGAGCGATTTGTGAGGAAATCTTTTGAGTGATACACGAGTGATTGTGAGGAACATGGAAGGAAATCAACAAGGAGCTTTCACACTAGAAGCCATGCAACAACAATTTGCCAGGTTCGGAAGGGTTCTTCAAGCCATCACGGATCGATTGGAATTATTAGAACAACATACACCAATCGGGCAAGAAAATCCGTTTGCCAATCAAGGAAGACAGAACGAGGAAGTCCAATCGGAGGGAGAGAATGACAATTTGGGGGTTGTTCACCATGTTGACCGAAGAAGAGGAAGGAGGCAAAATGACGAAGTTGATCGAAACTTGGGAAGCATTAAGATGCATATCCCTACTTTCCAAGGGCGTAGCGATCTGGAAGCATATTTGGAGTGGGAAAAGAAGGTAGATTTGATCTTTGATTGTCATAACTACTCGGAGGAAAAGAAGGTTAAACTTGTGGTGGTTGAGTTCACCGACTATGCTATAGTTTGGTGGGATCAATTCGTTACAAATCGGAAGCGAAATAGAGAGAGACCAGTTTCTACGTGGGCTGAAATGAAATCGATCATGCGTAAGAGATTTGTACCCTCTCATTATTTTCGTGAATTGTATCAAAAACTTCAATCTATGATTCAAGGCACGAGAACGGTGGATGAGTACTATAAAGAGATGGAGATTGTCATGATTAGGGCAAACGTTGAAGAGGATCGTGAGGTAACTATGGCTCGTTTCTTGAATGGGTTGAATAGGGAGATTGCTAACATTGTGGAGCTTCAACAATATGTGGAACTTGAAGACATGTACATACCGCCATGAAAGTCGAGAGACAACTAAAGAGGAAGGGTGGTTCCTTGCAACGGAACTATCCTAATACTTTTCAATCTTCAAGCAAGACGAAAGAAGGAGTACCTAAGGCAACTTTTGGAGGTACATCAAAATCACATGGCGAGTCATCAAAGGTGAAATCTAATGAGGTGTAAAAGGGAAAAGGTATTGTTTCTACACCTTCTCGTAGTCGTGATATTAAATGTTTTCGTTGTCATGGACATGGACATATTGCATCTGAATGTCCAAACAAGAAAATCATGATTATGAAGGATAATGGAGAGATTGAGTCGGAAGGCGAGAATGAAGAGGAGGATAAAGAGGATCTTGTGACTTTCCCCATTGAATCAAGTGAACTTTTGGTGGTAAGGAGAGCTCTCAACATGCAAGAGAAGGAGGATGAGACGGAGCAACAAAGGGAAAATATCTTTCACACGAGGTGTTTAGTTCAAGATAAGGTATGCATGTTAATTATCGATGGTGGGAGTTGTACTAATGTTGCTAGTACATACATGGTGGAGAAACTTGGTTTAATTACGTCGAAACATCCTAATCCATATAAGCTTCAATGGCTTAATGATTGTGGAGAAATTCGAGTAACTAAACAAGTTTTGGTACCTTTTTCTATTGGGAAATACAATGATGAAGTTCTATGTGATGTGGTACCAATGCATGCAAGTCATATTCTTTTGGGAAGGCCATGGCAGTTTGATAGGCAAGTGATGTACGATGGGTATCTTAATCGATTCACCTTCAAGCATCAAAAGAAGACCATCATACTCATACCTTTGTCTCCACAACAGGTTCATGAGGATCAAATCAAAATGTCACAAGCGAGGAAAGCACATGAGGAAGAGGGAAAAAGAGAGGAAAGTGAGAATGTGAGGAAAAAAAAGTGTGGAGAGAAAAATATGAGGGCTGGTTTGAGTGTTTCCGAGGAAGAAAAGAATTTAGGTGGAAGTGAGGACAAAAAAAGAGTGAACTTCTTTGTAAGAGGGAGTGAACTAAAAAGAGCTTTGGTTAAAAAAAAGAGTTTGTTTGTGTTGGTGTTTAAGGAATCACTTTTCAGCACTAACGACTTAACACCTTCCTTGCCTAGTTCTTTTGCATCACTTTTGCAGGAATATGATGATGTCTTCCCCGAGGAGGAACCTCACGGTTTACCACCAATTAGAGGCATTGAGCACCAAATTGATTTCATTCCGGGTGCAACACTTCCAAATCATCCAGCTTATAGAGTTAATCCGAAGGAAACCAAAGAAATTCAAAGACAAGTGGAGGAATTGATGACTAAAGGCAAGGTTCGGGAAAGCATGAGTCCTTGCGCTGTACCAGTGATAGTGGTTCCAAAGAAGGATGGGGAATGGAGAATGTGCACCGATTGTCGCGCCGTCAATAAAATCACGGTGAAGTATCGCTATCCTATCCCTAGGTTAGATGATATGCTTGACGAATTGTATGGGGCTGTGTTGTTTTCTAAAATTGATTTGAAAAGTGGTTATCATCAAATAAGGATCAAAGAAGGAGACGAATGAAAAACTGCTTTCAAAACAAAATATGGTTTATATGAGTGGTTAGTAATGCCATTTGGCTTAACTAATGCACCTAGTACTTTCATAAGGTTAATGAACCATGTTTTGCGTGATTTCATAGGAAAGTTTGTTGTTGTCTACTTTTATGATATCCTTATTTATAGCAAAAGTATGGAAGAACATCTTGATCATGTGCGAATTGTGTTAGACACTTTAAGGAAAGAATCTTTGTATGCTAATCTTAAGAAGTGTTCTTTTTGCATGGATAAAGTTGTTTTTCTTGGTTTTGTCATTAGTGTCAAAGGGATTGAAATGGATAAGGATAAAGTCCAAGCTATTTTAGATTGGCCGGTTCCTACTAACATTGCACAAGTAAGAAGTTTTCATGGTCTTGCTAGTTTCTATCGAAGATTTGTTAGAGACTTTAGCACCATTGCTGCACCATTAAATGAAATTGTGAAAAAGGATGTGGGTTTTCGTTGGGGAGAAAAACAAGATCATGCATTCAATCTCTTGAAAGAAAAACTCACTACTGCTCCAATTCTTGCATTACCTAACTTTAACAAAAACTTTGAACTTGAATGTGATGCATCTGGAGTAGGTATAGGAGGTGTTTTGATGCAGGATGGAAAGCCGATTGCATACTTTAGTGAGAAGTTGAAGGGAGCTTAATTGCACTATCCAACTTACGACAAGGAGTTGTATGCTTTGGTGAGAGCATTGGAAACATGGCAGCATTACTTGTGGTCTCGGGAGTTCGTTATTCACACGGACCATGAATCTCTCAAATACCTCAAGGGGCAAGGTAAGCTTAGTAAGAGGCATGTTAAGTGGGTAGAATTCATTGAATCATTTCCATATGTGATTAAGTATAAAAGGGGTAAAGAAAACATTGTTGCTGATGTATTGTCTAGAAGACATACTTTGATCACTACATTGAGTTCTAAACTTCTTGGTTTTGAGTCAATTAAGGGAATGTATGTTGATGATTCTGATTTTGGTTCTATTTATTTGGCTTGTGAGCATGCTGCAGTTGATAAATTCTATAGGCATGAGGAATTTTTATTTCGTGAAAATAAGTTATGCATTCCTAAGTGTTCTATGCGTGAATTGCTTGTTAGGGAAGCACATGGGGGAGGACTAATGGGGCATTTTGAAGTACATAAAACTTTGAGTGCTTTGAGTGATCATTTTTATTGGCCTAAAATGCGTGTTGATGTTGAACGAATTTGTGAAAGGTGTATAACTTGTAAGCAGGCCAAGTCGAAAGTGCATCCTCATGGATTGTACACACCATTACCTATACCAAATGAACCTTGGGTAGACATATCCATGGATTTTGTTTTGGGTCTTCCAAGAACGAAGAGAGGTAAAGATTCAGTGTTTGTGGTGGTTGATAGGTTTTAAAAAATGGCACACTTTATTCCTTGTCATAAGACTAATGATGCAACTCATATTGCTGATTTATTCTTTAAGGAAGTTGTCCGTTTACATGTAATTCCAAAAACCATTGTAAGTGATAGAGGTGCAAAAATTTTGAGTCACTTTTGGCTTGTGTTGTGGAACAAATTGGGAACTAAGCTTCTATTTTCTACTACATATCATCCACAAACGGATGGACAAACGGAAGTTGTGAATAGAACTTTGTCTCAATTGCTTAGAGTTTTGATTCAAAAGAACTTGAAAAATTGGGAAGATTGTTTCTCATTTGCTGAATTTGCTTATAATAGGAGTGTTCATTCTGCTACTAATCATTCTCACTTTGAAGTCGTTTATGGCTTTAATCCACTAAGCCCACTTGATCTTGTACCATTACCCGTGGAAGAACGTGCAAGTCTTGATGGAAAAACAAAAGCCGAGATGATTAAGAAATTGCATGAAAAAGTGAGACTCAACATTGAGAAGCGAACCAAGCAATATACCAAACTAGCTAATAAAGGTCGAAAGCATGTCACATTTGAGCCCGGTGATTGGGTATGGCTACACTTGAGGAAGGAAAGGTTCCCAAGCAAGAGAAAATCGAAATTGCAGCCAAGAGGAGATGGACCATTTCAAGTGATTGCAAGAATCAATGACAATGCATACAAGCTTGACCTTCCAGGTGAGTATAATGTAAGTGCAACTTTCAATGTCACTGATCTTTCTCCTTATGTTGGTGATGTAGATTCGAGGACGAATCCTTTTGAAGAGGAAGGGAATGATGGAGGTCCATCCATGCAAAACCATGCAAGCACGAATGATCCATTGATTATTCATGAAGGGCCAATTACAAGAGCAAGAGCTAAGAAGATTAAGGAGGCCATGATGATCCTTGTAGAAGAAATAAAAGACAAAGCCCAAATGGAATATACAATGGCCCAAATGATGAATTTTATATAAGTTGATGGGCTGGAATTTTCATGAAGTGTTGGGCTTATAACATTCCAAATTAGAAGCCCAAATGAAGAAGAAAATCATGCAATTTTCGTCCATACACAAGGACCCTTCAAGAATGACTCTTCATCTTAGTCAAAGTGTGTTAATTCAACATTTATAAGGTCCTAGATACATTGTCTACATGCATGGAGTCTTTTCTAGTCAAAAATAGCTTAAATGTGTTCATATTTGTGGAATTAAAGTGTCATCAATATGTACATGCATGAAGACACTTCAAGAGTCCTTTGTAGCCTATAAATAGGTCATGTAATCATTTGAAAAATCAGCTTGAATATACATACGAAAATTCCTTGTGAATTAGTTATAACTCTCTTTTGTGAGGTTGTTAATTTGAGAACTTATCAAGATTCTTGAGCAAGATCTTGTGGCGTTCAACTATACCGAGGTTCTTGGCTCTTCTATAGCCAACGGGTCGAGGTTTTCTAGCTCTAAGTAAGATCAAACCAGATTCACGATTTGGGTAGATCCGCTGCTTATTTATAAGTTGGGTTCTTAGATCATTATATCTAATGGGTCCTTCGTCTCTATCCACATCAAATATTATAATTCAGTAGCCCATTAGAGGTTCAATCTTAATTCTCCTAAAGGCCCCTCAAGTAGCCCAATAAGTAGTCTGATAATAATAAGGTGATTAAAATAAATGAAAATTATTATTGCTGATTTTTCCATGAGAATTTCGAAAATTATATATATGGAGAGAAAAAAGATTTTGTTGATTTTCTTGGAAATATATTATGGAAGATGTGTATTCTTTGAATACAATATTATCTCATAAATTCAAGAAGATCCAAATCTAGGAAATTCAATCTCATATTTTCGAAAATTTCATAGAGATGAGAAGTTGAGATTTTTGTGGAATATTTTATTATGGAAAAAAAAATATGGGATATATTCAAGATTTCTTGGAGATCAAGAAAATATTTTTCCTCCCTCCACAAGCTAAAATATTTGGCCATCTTTCCTTATAAATTGTGGATGATTATTTCATCCCCAATTACACAATTCCATGAGTTGGAAAAATTAAGAGAAATAAATATTTTCTTTCTTCCTTGTTATTTAAAATTGTTTGTGAGCGCTTCGCACCGACGAATGAATAAGAAGAAAGGGAATACTTGAGAAGGTTTTTACTGTTGATAGGATTGTTACGCTTGTTCCGTTGATCTCGATCGGACGTCGCTTCAAGAGGTACATTTTACGTGAAATTCTTAGTTTTTCCGCCATAGAATTTTACGTGTTTATATTCATATGCATGTTAATTTATTGTTGGCATAATTATTATATGAATTAATTCATGATTAATTAATGCTAGTAATAATTAAATTTAAATTCGTATTTAAATTTCATCCCGAATAGATCTGGGCACCCCAAATTTCCCTATCAACTGGTATCAGAGCCAGGGTTTTTGGGCTCTGATCTTTAAATTCGAATTTAAATCGTTTGACATTAAATTGAAATTGGAGAGTAGAATTGCTAGATCTTTTTTGCAGGTATCCAATTGTCATGGTTAATGTTTTTTTTATCTTCATGCGTATGATTGTTTATTTTTTTAATTCGATTCGTTCAAATTTATTTTTCTTGTGAGAAAATCCACGAGTAGATTAGTTTTTTATTTTTGTTTGATTTGATCAATGTAATAGACTAGTCTAGATCTAGATTTATTTATTTTTTTATAAATAAAATGGAACCGGATCGGAACGAAGACGGAGAGAAAGAATTAAGAACGGTGTACCCGAATGACGCATTCATGCATGGCACGTGCATGTACGTGGATCGTGCATGAGGGTGAAAATGGGCACGGACGAAATACCAGAACGCACGGTATGCGCACGGCGCATGCGGCTTGTGCTTGATGATCGCCGAGCGCCGCGTGGCCCACTCGGTGGGCTGCCGCGCGCCGGGCCACCGGCCCATCCCACCATATTTTCGTACCACTTTTTTTATGTACGATGCCAAATGTCGCCCCCACCCCAAACATAGGACTTTTTTGACGATTTGTTGTTGTTCGAGTGGGAGCTTTTCGAGACAAACGATGAAAGCAACGAGGATGATTTCTCGCATCAAGACGTGAAGAAGATTAAACCGTGAAAATTGGATTTGAGTGCTCCAATGTGTTTTAATTTTTATTTTGATAGATGTTTTATTTTCGTACATTTATTATTTTTATAATATGTGTTTACATAACTTTCAAAAATTACTAAGTATATTTTATTATTAATCCCAATTTTATTCCGAATAATAAAATTGGATTAATTTTGACCTCCATAACTTATTTATTTGTGAAGTCTTTTTGAAATTTTTCCCACTCGGATCGGCCAAAAAGACGGATTCACATGGATAAATTCCGAAAGGATGATTGTAGATTATTACTAGTGGCGGTATAGACCCTCACCATGAGTGGCTTGCTTAAATCGAAATAATAATCATGTATTGAATTATGGTTATTACTTAGGCATAAGAAATTGATATTAACTTACCCCCCGCGGAGTCCTTGTCAATTTTTATGTGGTCAAAGTCGGAGCCGACTATTAATTTTGAATTAAAGGTTTATAACTGTTGTAAATAAGTGCATAAATTAAAGAGACAACGTTTGTTGACCCAGTTCATCGGGAATGACTACGTCTGGGGGCGATCCAAGCCAGGAGTTTCACTAATAATCTTGTGTATAAGAGAGTGATTACAATAATGAATACAATGATCTATTTATAAGAATAAAACTCTAGTCTAAGATATAAAGCCCGTTGGGTTTCTTGGTCCATAAGTAATGTCCACATCAAATCTTCTAGATTTGGAATAATAAATCTTCTAGATTTACAACACTCCCTCTTGGACATTACGACATAACATAAATGTCTTGTCATAAAAACTCCACATGCTAGGTATCGGCCAAATAATAAGTTAGGGAGGAATGTTATTGATCTTCTAGATCTAAATCTTCTAGATTTATTTCGTGGTTACCGCCCTGAAGACAACATCACTTTCAGTCTTTGCATCCCCATACCACGAACGTACTTTTCAAAAGTAGATGTAGGTAAGGATTTAGTAAACAGGTCTGCTAGATTGTTACTAGATTTCACCTTTTGAATGGTAATTACGTTGATCTTCTGGAGTTCGTATGGGTAGAAAAACTTAGGTGAAATATGTTTCGTCAGGTTTCTCTTGACGTACCCATTACTCATTTGTGCGATGTAAGCAGCGTTGTCTTCAAATATAGTGGTGGGAGGTGTATCATCTTTGGCGATACCACATGAGTCACCAATGTGTTTTACCAAGGACCTTAACCAAACACATTATCATACAGCTTCAAATAAAGCTATGAACTCTGAGTGGTTTGAAGACGTGGTAACCATGGATTGTTTAACCGACCTCCATGAGATTGCGGTTCCACCACAGAGAAAAATGTAACCAGCCTGGGATATGGCGTTGTGGGGATCAGACAAATAGCCAGCATCTGCATAACCTACTAAGGTTTTATCTTGGTTCTTATGATAAAACAGTCCAAGATCTTGAGACCCTTGGAGGTATCGTAGAATGTGCTTAACACCATTCCAATGTCTCCTTGTAGGGGAAACGTTATATCTCGCAAGCAAATTGACAGAAAATGCAATGTCCGGTTGAGTGCAATTTGCGAGATAGAGCAAAGCTCCAACAGCGCTAAGATAAGGAACTTTTGGCCCCAGAATTTCTTCTGAATCTTCTCTTGGTCTAAATGGGTCCTTATCCACTTCGAGGGATCGAGCAACCATAGGGGTGCTAAGTGGATGAGATTTATCCATGTGAAATCTCTCTAATACCTTCTTTACGTAGGTCGACCGATGAATAAGGATTCCTTCTGGGAGGCACTCGATCTGCAAGCCGAGGCAGTACTTGGTTTTACCCAAGGACTTCATCTCGAATTCAGTCTTCAAGATTGAACTGGCTTCTTCAATCTCTTTGCATATTCCGATTATGTTTAGGTCATCAACATAAACGGATATGATGCAAAAACCATCTTGCAATTTCTTCGTGAATACGCATGTGAAAGCTTTATCGAATGTGTATCCCTTCTTCTGAAGGAATTCACTAAGTCGGTTGTACCACATGAGACCTGATTGCTTCAGGCCATACAACGAATTTTGCAGTTGTATGTTATACATACTGCGGTTTTCACCATCCCTCATTTGAGAATGTCAAATCCATCTGGAATTTTCATGTAAATATCAACATCTAGTGATCCGTATAAGTACGCGGTTACGATGTCCATTAATCTCATTTGGAGATTCATTTTAACTGCCAAAGATATCAAGTAGCAGAACGTTATTGGGTCCATGACGGGAGAATAGTTTTGATCGAAATCAATCCCGGGTCTCTGTAAAAACCCTTGTGCTACAAGCCTCGTTTTATACCTCTCCACAGTATTGTTCTCATTTCGTTTTCATACAAATACCCATTTATATCCTATGGGGATAGCGCGCGAGGGTGTACGAATGATAGAGCCAAATACTTGTCTTTTGTTAAGCGATGCGAGCTCTGCATCAATTGCCTCTTTCCATTTAACCCAATCGGAGCGCTTCCGACACTCAGCGATTGTTTTGGGTTCTGGAACTAGATCATTTGTAATGGAAAGGGCGATTCACGCTGCAAATGTGTCGTCGACGACAGTAATATTTCTATTGTATGTTTCTCCCGTATCTGTGAAGTTCACAGAGACTTTGACATTTACGTCAACCAGACCTTCCTCATTTCCCATTGTATCAGGGTCTGGTCATTCCACAGTCCTAGTGCATAGAATATTTTGTGCACGTGCTTCATCACTAGGACTCTCGTCTCCCAGAGACTTGGAGTTATATAGACTTGGAGTTATATAGACGGATCTCTTCTAGAGATTTTACATTCGAGTGACCAATTTTGTTAGCCTTTCGTTTAGGTGTGTTACTATCTCTTGAGGGTCCCTAACGCTTTTGGCCTGTGGGGGCATGAGTACTCGTTTTTCTTGGGACCTCAACCCTTTGGGGAGCATTTACTGCAGGTATATGCGATTTAGTTACACCTCTATGGTCAGTGAATGCGTCTGGCAGATTATTTGCTAAGTTTTGCAAGTTAATGATCTTCTGAACTTCTAGTTCAGATTGATTAGTGCGTGGATCTAGATACTGAAGATTACTTACGTTCCACGTAAGTTCCCGGTATTCATTCAATTTTGAATTCGGATCTCCCCCTAATGCCGGGAAGTAATCTTCATCGAACGTGCAATCAACGAACCGGGCCGTTAATTAATCCCTGGACAAAGGCTTGAGGTATTTCACGATGGATGGAGAGTTGTATCCGATGTAAATACCGAGTTTCCTTAGTGGGCCTATAGAGGTCCGCTTTGGTATCGTTATTGGAACGTATACCGCACATCCAAAAATACGCAGATGGAAAATGCTAGGTTCTTTCCCACGCACTAACTGTAGGGGGGAATGATCAGTATATGCAGTTTGACGGATTTGGATTAAGTGTGATGCATGTAGGACTGCATGCCCCCAGCATGAAGTGGGTAGTTTGGAGTTCATAAGCAACTGTCTCGTGATAAATTTGATACATTTTATTAGCGCCTCAGCAAGACCATTTTGGGCATGGACGTAGGGGACCGAATGCTCCACTATAATTCCCAGGGCCATACAGTAATCTGTAAAGGCCTTCGAGCTGAACTCAGCTGCATTATCCAAGCGAAATGATTTGATTGGATAATCCAGGAATTGAGCTCTAAGCTTGATAGTTTTTGTAATGAGCTCTGCAAGAGCTTGATTGCGGGTAGACAACTAATAAGCATATGTCCACCAAGTGGAGGCATCAATAAGGACCATGAAATACTGAAATGATCCTGATGCTGGGTGAATCGGTCCACAAATGTCTCCTTGAATTCGCTTCAAGGAAAACCAAAGACTCTAGTCTAACCTTAGTGTGCGACGGGCGCACTATTAACTTACCCTTAAGACATGCATCACAAATAAGTTCATCAACAGAAAGGATTCTATTATTCGAATTATTATGACTAATTGAATTAGGTAGAATCCTACGTATTATATATTGTCCTGGATGAGTTACCGCTGATGCCTTAATATAAAGAAGTTCGGGTCATGAAATTTCATACTCATGGCTAGATAGAGATTTTGATGGCCGGATGTAGGAATAGTACAATTCGGGGGAGAAGTAAGGAAGTTTTTCTATAACTTATTTACGGCTACCTCGAGTAATAGTCATCAAAAGTTATTCGTTATTGTTCTTAGTTTCAGTTTCAATGTGATATTCATTAGTCCTAATATCTCTAAAACTGAGCAGGGTACACTTAAACTGTGGAAACAATAAGGCATTATTCATTATGAGTTCGGTACCCACGGGGAGGACAATGAGAGCTCTTCTGGACCCCACTATCAACCTACTACCATTGCTATTGTAGTTATACTCCCCTTACGATTTAACAAGTTATGAAAGAACTTCTTATCTCTTAAGATTGCATGAGTGGTGGCGCTATCTACCGAACATAAAACACAATCTCAATCCATCATGCCAGAGAAAATAACCCAAACCTAATAGTAGATATGTTTACTAGCCATGAAAAGCAATATCCAAGTAAATTTAATGGACAGCGTTAAGGTAAACACATCGAAGCTAAAACATAATATTATCCATAAAATAAAATATCCGAAAGAAAGGATCCAAATATAAAGTACTAAAACAATCAAATACACAAATCACTCATCATCTCCAAGGTCCTTGAGCTTGATGCCCAGAGGATTGATGCTGTCTTGGTTAAAGTCTGCATCAGGCAGTCTGGCATGGTGAGATTTGACTCTATGGGCCTTCCCCTTGCTGTCCTTATGCTGCTTTTGATAAGCCTCAACCAAGTTCTTGGGAGTGCGACACGTGCGAGACCAATGGCCTCTGCATCCGCATCTGTAGTAGGACTGCTTAACCTTGCCAGATAAAGAGCGAAATTCGAGGTTCTGTGACCACCAGATGTACTACGATCTCGGCCTTTAACCCAGACCATCTTACTCTCCCCCCTTCCACGTTTGCAACCAATAATATAATTGTCCCTATACTGCTGCTGGTGTATAAGGTTGCTAGCGTGGAATGTTGACAGATTGTTCTGCATCAACTGGGTTACAATACGGTGCAAAGCAGAGTTGTACTCCGTTATAGACTTAAGGTCTTGGAAATGGAGTCTCAACCAATCGTATTGTACCCAAGGGAGGAGTATATTATTTTGTTGTTGGAAACGATCCTACAGGGAGTTCCACAACATTCCGGGGTCCCTGAATGAGGATCTGAATGATGAATTCCTCACTCAGGTGGTTCATGAGAAAAATCAACGCTTTCGCCTTCAGGGCGTTAGTGGATTTCGAACCTTCGAGAATTGTTTCGCTCAACTAATTTAATGCTAGATGGAACTCGACATCTAGCGTCCATGTCAGGTAGTTATTACCATCAAGAGCAAGCTCATCGAATTCTTTCATGGTAATATCATATATTTTCACTGCGATTTTAAAGTGACATGGTAAGAGTTGTGAATTGACAACGGAGAAATAAGGATTTATTTAATAATTCTAGAGCACATAAATACAAGTATTGGGCATCGTCTACCCAAAACATAAATTTACGGTCCGATAAATACCGGGCGCCGACTACCCGGGCATAATATGCGGACTATAAAGAAATAAATTATGTGCGGAAAAGTAATGAACGTAGGATAATTAAATCACACAAACATGCATAAACAATTAAGGAAGATAATCACATGAAAATAATTTCTAGAAAATATACGATTTAATAGACAGAGGAAATAATCATAAGAATAATTATTTCATGTATATTAACGCAATTTAACGAAATATTTTAGGATTAAAATAAATTAAACATGGGTTTTGTGATATCAAGAACGCAAACGAAATAGGGTTAAGAGATCACAAGAATCCGGGGAAAAACACCGCGTGGGTCGTGCACGGCGAACGGGAAGCATCGCACGTAGGGCGGTAGCGTATGGGCACGCGCGGGCGACCGGCGCGGGCACGGCCGGCGCGCGCGGGTGCGTGCGGCGCTGGGGAGAGACGGGCGTGTGTGGCGTACGGCAATGGGTGCACGCCGTGTGGCGACGGCCGCTGCTTTCGTGTGGCGGACGGCGGCGGTCGTACGCCTTTGGGACGTCGGTTGTTACTCGTCAATTCAATACACAATAATTAAATCCAACAATCAATCATGAATCAAATAAATTCATAGCATAGGTACACATGAAAACATGGAATTTCATATGAAAATAAATTAAGGATGTACCGTATGATCTCGGTTAGAGACTCGTGCTGATAACGTGTTGTAAATAAGTGCATAAATTAAAGATATAGCGTTTGTTGACCCAGTTCATCGGGAATGACTACGTCTGGGGGTGATCCAAGCCAGGAGTTTCACTAATGATCTTGTATATGAGAGAGTGATTACAATAATGAATAGAATAATCTATTTATACGAATAAAACCCTAGTCTAAGATATAAAGCCCGTTGGGTTTCTTGGTCCATAAGTAATGTCCACATCAAATCTTCTAGATTTAGAATAATAAATCTTCTAGATTTACAACAGTAACTATTAATCTTTGTGACCTGCTTGAATGTGTTTAAATGTATAGACCACCCCTCGTGGCGCATTTAAATTCTTTCGTGATGTCGCCTGATGCATGAATATATTGATCTAAGGTTTCAATATAATTGATGTGATAGAATTATGTGATAATTTCATTTTTTTCTAGATATTAATATGAATGTATATTTTATTCTCAGTTCATCATGTTGCAACCCTTTAATCCACTGTTTAATATACTTAAAGATAACAAACTTACCGGAGAAAATTATGTTGATTGGAAACGTAACTTTAAAATGGTCCTTCCCGCACAAGAACACAGTTGGATACTTCATGTTGATATACCGAACAAGCCTAATGATAAGTCAAGTAATGGGAAAAGGGCGGTGTACGATGATTGGAAGCGTTCCATTGAACACATGAATCGCATCATATTAACATTTATGTCTGAAGATTTTAGGCGCATTCACGAGGGCATTGAAGCCGTTGTTGAAATTATGGATAGCCTTGAAGAGATGTTTACACATCAGAACCCAATGACTAATCAGTCGACCATACGTGACAAGGTCAAGTTGAAATTGGTGAAGGGAACACCCGTAAGGGATCATGTTCTCAAGGTTAGACGTAATTTTGATAAACTTGAGTTTCTTGGTGCCAAACAAAGTGAGCATAGTCAAGTCGACTCTATACTCCTAAGTCTATCGAATAGTTTTGATGGGTTCTTTTGGGAATACGTGTTATCAGAATACAATTTCACTTTAGACGCTCTGCTCGAAGCTTTGGAAATGGTAGAGTTGCACTTAGGTAGTAAGGACGAGGCTTTGGTGATTAAGAGTCTTTTCTCGAAATCTAGACCACTTGGCGGTAAGATTGAGGAAATGGAAGTTAGTCGGAACCAAGCCAATTCTCTCACTCTTAAAGGCAAATAAAAAGTAATCAAACCGTGCGGTGTGAGGAAGTCCAAGGGCAAGTGCTTCAATTTCGGTGAGAAGTGACATTGAAGGTCTGCCTGTTCTAAGCCTAAGAAGGCGGGAAAGAAAGGTAACTCTCATGCTTTAGTCGTTGAAACTTACGTTGCGGTGTATGCTGCCCACGTTTAGGTAGTGGATACCGGGGCAACTGATCATATTTGTTTCAATCTTCAGGGGTTCCAGCTAACCCGACGACTTAGCGAGAATGAGATCCTCATCACTTTGGGCAATGCTACAAGAGTGGCAGCCGAAGCAGTGGGAGACGTGCACCTGTCTTTTGAAGATAGAGTTTTAATTTTAAAAGATGTTTTATACCTTCCAAACTTTAGAAAGAATTTAATTTCGATTTCTAAGTTGTTTTTTGATGGATAATCAGTTACTTTTAATAAAGTTGTTACTTTTTCTTTTAAGAATAATCTTATCTGTCATGGAACGTTGGTAAACAATCTCTATACGATTAAGTGTGCATGCCACTCAAATAATAAATCTGATAACACGTCGATCATTTCAAGTAATAAAAGGAAGCGCTCTTTGAACGTGAACGAAACACTTCTATGGCATCTTAGACTATGTCATATTAATCTAAAATGGATACAAAGGATGGTGAAAGATGGATTCTTGGACTCTCTCCAAGTTGAGCCGTTTCCAACTTGCAAATCCTGTTTAGAGGGTAAAATGACCAAGAGGACATTTGGAGCCAAGGGGAATAGAGTTACGAAAGTGTTAGAACTCGTTTATACCGATGTGTGTAGTCCAATATCAATTAAAGCAGGAATGAGGTATGAGTATTTTGTCACCTTTATTGACGATTACTCGAGATATGGATACATCTACCTTATGAGGCATAAGTCTGAAACTTTTGACAAGTTCAAGGAGTTTAAGGCCGAAGCCGAGAAGCATAGGGAAAAGAGTATCAAGTTTCTACGATTAGATCGTGGAGGTGAATACCTCAGTAATGAATTCTTGAACTACCTATCGGGCGAAGGGATCGTATCCCAGTTGACCGCACCGGGAACCCCACAACAGAACAATGTGGCAGAACGAAGGAGCCAGACTTTTTTAGAAATGGTCAGATCCATGATGAGTTATTCAGAATTACCCAAATCGTTTTGGGGTAATACCTTGGAAACGGCGGCTTACATTCTAAACTTGATGTCATCCAAATCGGTTTCTAAAACTACAGAAGAATTGTGGACCGGGCGTAAGCCTAGTTTGAAACAGATGAGGATATGGGGGTGTCCGACATACATGCTAGACAGGGAAGCTGGTAAATTGGATCCACATTCGGAATTAAGGTTGTTTATAGGATACCCCGCGGGAACGAAAGGGTGCATGTTCTATAGTCCCAAGGTGTCACGCCCCAATTTTAATACAAATAATTTTACTAAAAACAATTATTTATCTATAAATGAAAAAGGCGTGAACTAATTTTTTTTTTTAATATATAAATTCATTTAATAAACAGCGAAAGAATTGAAAATTAAATCAGACCCTCAAACACAATTTAATCCTCTAAATCAATGTACCAAAAGATTGTCTAAAGGGTGGAAAACTCCACAAAGTATAAAATATGCTAAAGGAATAAATTGTTTTGCATGATACTAAGTAAAATAGTTGAAAGGCATCCACCGTCCCTCCTCGCCACCAACTCCTCAATCTGAAAAATGTTAAAATGGAGGGGGTGAGTATGCAAGCACACTCAGTGGGGTCTAGCTTTTCAGAGTTAAATATCAAACAGATAGTCAAACACATCAATGCAAACATGAATACATTACCAAACTGAACTGTATCATAACTGACTGAGCACTGCGGGCCTTGCCAGGGTCGTTTAATTGACCCTGGTGATTCCCGAGGACAACTTTCATGGTCCCGGACTCGTGACCTAGTCCCTGGCTATCTGATTTCTGAACTGTCTCATAACATGGAATACATGGAACATAACACGTAGCAGACACATTCAACATATCACGTAAAACATTTAACAATGAACAACATGCTCTACTAACCACTGTAGAGATAATTTAAATAGAAACCCCACCTGAAAATAATGTCGTGGATGCAATGAAATAACTTTAGTCCCCTTTTTTTATATGATCGTGTCCTTGCGTCATGATTTCCAATAGAACATATCTCATTTAATATTTGGAGAAAAAATATAAAATTTGAATTTTATATAATATACTAAATATAATATGACATATAAAAAGGTAAGAAAATTTTGAGTTATTTAGATATAATTTTCTAATTTTTAAAATCGAAAAGATTGAATCTGTAAAATTTGTACAGCTATAGTAAAAGAAAGATATCTGAAAAACGAGATTTTAAATACTTTGAAAATTTTATATAACATAAATAACTTAGTAATTTGTAACATATCTAAAAATTAGATTTTTCGGAGTTATATAAATAGGGTTTTCGTATTTTTGAAACTGAAATAGATGACTTTTCAAAACAGGGATACCATTAGAAATAATTTGATAATAAATATAAAATCAACTCGGATAACCTTGAAAATTTTACTGTATGCTCAAAACATTATTATACATAAATTATGCGAAAATCATAAGATTTGGACTTATATAAATATATATTTTAAAGTTTTAAATCGAATAGGCAGAGCTGCGAAAGTTTTGAATAGAGGAAGTATAAAATTTATATAAAATAGAATATAACTCTGATTGCTTTGAAATTTTTACTATACATAAATAACATAATAAATAAGAACATATTAAAATTTCGTAAATTTTGAAGATGTAGAAGAGAGATTTCGAAAATTTAGAAAAGAATTACCTATGATAGTGAGGAAAAGACTTTAGAAGATGATGAATGAAAAATAAGAGATTTTGATATTTGTGCATATGAAAACTATGGAATTATACATATATATATAGGCATATATTTGGGCTTGGGCTTTGACTTAGATATGAATATATTTAAGATTTTAAAAGATATGAAAATCCTATCACAAAAGATCTAGAAATTAAAATATTATCTTCCACGAAATTTTATTATTATTTAAATTTAAAATCTAAACCATACAAAATATTTTTCTTGTAGATAAAAATAAATATTTTGGAAAATATATTTTATGATATTTTTTTTTTAAGATATGCATTATTATTGATTTAATAAAATCCAATAATTTTGTATTAATGAATATTATAAATAATTAATTAGAAAATTTGGGGTGTTACATTCTACCCCACTTAGAAAAATTTCGTCCTCGAAATTTAGAACCAAAACACTAAAGTGTGCATTCATATGTTGAAACCTGAAACAATCATGTATCATGTAATGCAAGTATGACATATATCATGTAATTATTGTTCTAATGTTCAATATAAATAAATCATATGAAATCTCATATCTTACCTTCTTAGAGTTGTAGTGGCGGGCGGCAGTGGATGCTAATTTTGTTTTAAAACAATAGTGTGACTTAATTTCTTTTGCAAAAATAATTTCTTAACTCAAAAGAAGTTTTTTTTTTTTAACAAGTCTACAAGAACGTAGACCTGCTCTGATACCACTCTGTCACGCCCCAATTTTAATACAAATAATTTTACTAAAAACAATTATTTATCTATAAATGAAAAAGGCGTGAACTAATTTTTTTTTTAATATATAAATTCGTTTAATAAACAACGAAAGAATTGAAAATTAAATCAGACCCTCAAACACAATTTAATCCTCTAAATCAATGTACCAAAAGATTGTCTAAAGGGTGGAAAACTCCACAAAGTAGAAAATATGCTAAAGGAATAAATTGTTTTGCATGATACTAAGTAAAATAGTTGAAAGGCATCCACCGTCCCTCCTCGCCACCAACTCCTCAATCTGAAAAATGTTAAAATGGAGGGGGTGAGTATGCAAGCACACTCAGTGGGGTCTAGCTGTTCAGAGTTAAATATCAAACAGATAGTCAAACACATCAATGCAAACATGAATACATTACCAAACTGAACTGTATCATAACTGACTGAGCACTGCAGGCCTTGCCAGGGTCGTTTAATTGACCCTGGTGATTCCCGAGGACAACTTTCATGGTCCCGGACTCGTGACCTAGTCCCTGGCTATCTGATTTCTGAACTGTCTCATAACATGGAATACATGGAACATAACACGTAGCAGACACATTCAACATATCACGTAAAACATTTAACAATGAACAACATGCTCTACTAACCACTGTAGAGATAATTTAAATAGAAACCCCACCTGAAAATAATGTCGTGGATGCAATGAAATAACTTTAGTCCCCTTTTTTTATATGATCGTGTCCTTGCGTCATGATTTCCAATATAACATATCTCATTTAATATTTGGAGGAAAAATATAAAATTTGAATTTTATATAATATACTAAATATAATATGACATATAAAAAGGTAAGATTTGGACTTATATAAATATATATTTTAAAGTTTTAAATCGAATAGGCAGAGCTGCGAAAGTTTTGAATAGACGGAGTATAAAATTTATATAAAATAGAATATAACTCTGATTGCTTTGAAATTTTTACTGTACATAAATAACATAATAAATAAGAACATATTAAAATTTCGTAAATTTTGAAGATGTAGAAAAGAGATTTCGAAATTTTAGAAAAGAATTACCTATGATAGTGAGGAAAAGACTTTAGAAGATGATGAATGAAAAATAAGAGATTTTGATATTTGTGCATATGAAAACTATGGAATTATACATATATATATATGCATATATTTGGGCTTGGGCTTTGACTTAGATATGAATATATTTAAGATTTTAAAAGATATGAAAATCCTATCACAAAAGATCAAGAAATTAAAATATTATCTTCCACGAAAATTTTTATTATTTAAATTTAAAATCTAAACCATACAAAATATTTTTCTTGTAGATAAAAATAAATATTTTGGAAAATATATTTTATGATATTTTTTTTTAAGATATGCATTATTATTGATTTAATAAAATCCAATAATTTTGTATTAATGAATATTATAAATAATTAATTAGAAAATTTGGGGTGTTACACAAGGATCAAAAAACTGTGATTAGTACACACTCTAAATTCTTGGAAAAGGACTATATGAACAATCAGAAGCCTAAAAGTGAAATTACCTTAGAAGAATTGAGAGGACAAACCCCGATACCAAGTATACAAGATAATATACATATCGTCACACCTACACAACCGGAACCCCGTCGTAGTGGGAGGTTTGTTAGACAACCCGAGTGATTCATGGGAATAGGAGAATCTTCAAATTTAATTCCTGGAGATGAATTAGACCTATGTACATACAACGAGGTAATCCAAGACAAAGACGCGGAATCTTGGCAAACGGAAATGGAAGCCGAGATGGGCTCAATGGATCATAATCAAGTGTGGGAGCTGTTGGGAAAATGTATAAGACTTAAGTTTTGATTAGATGCCAAAATGTTCCTCCTAAGTTGTTTTGTAAGTAAATTATTCAGTAGAGTTAGTACTTAGTAAATCAGTTCAACTGTTAAGGAACTGAAGTACAGTTAGTAATTGTTAGAGTGTATTTAAGAATGAAGTCTGCTGAAGATGAAGTCCACTGAAGTGAAGTCCGCTGAAGACAAGTGATCTGAGAAGAAGTCTAAGTCTTGAATGTTTTCTAAGTACATTCTCACTAAGACTAAAACTATCAGGAGAGGACCAAGGTCCACTGATGGGAACTAACAAAGTACATTTAATGCTAAACATATTAAAAGCTGTTAGTTAATCTGGTTGGAACAAGACAAAACGAATAACATTGAAGCTTACAATAAATGAAGGAATAAGAAGGTTCTCTCAGAGGAGTTCCACCTTAAAACAAGACAAGAATCTGGGCATACAGACTAAAGGTCCAATGAGAAGATGACACGTCAGTGTACTTTACTGACAGCCGACCTGCTCTGGACTGACAAGTACCAAAAGTCTTTCCCTAGCTATCTACAGAAAGTTGGTGAACAGGCATGGTCTTTCAGCCGTTTCTTGTCAAGACTTAAAGCTTCAAATAGAGCCGTTTGAACCAATCAGATACAAGAAGACTTACTTGAGAAGATTCAAATCCAACGGGAAGATTTTCAAGGAAGCCTATAAATACAGAAGGACGTGCTCATTTCTATGCACGGGAAACTCACAAGATCAAAGCTATCTCTACATTCATAACAACTAGAAACACTCGAAATTACCTTTGTTTCCCAAGTGTTTCACATTTGTAGAGAGCCTAACAAACCTTCTGTAACCAAGCTTAAAAGCTATATCCAAATCTTAGAAAGAGATAATCCAATCCTAAGCCTTGAGCTAAACTTGTAAGGATTATCTCAAAATAGTTGGAACCAAAACCCTACTCAAAACCTTACTTAGTGTTTAGGTTGAGAGCTAGTGTTAAGTGGTGTTAGTAAGCTGATTGTTGTATCAGTCTAAAAGCTGGTTTGTTTTGGGAACTAGGACCTAGAATTTCCTAGTGATCAATCATCCTAAGAGAGGATTAGTTGATCAGTACACCTTGACACTATAACACAAGGAATTCCAAGTGAAAGGAATTCTCCTGTTTGATCAGGACAGTGGACGTAGGAGATTCATCTCTGAACAACTTTATATCTTGTGTACTTATTCTCTGCTTTCCTAAGTGTGTGCTAATCTCATAGTTTATCAAAGTAAAATGAGTTTTCTAAAGGGCTCACTAATCCGCATCTGAAAGCTAATTAGATAGTAGTTCAACTGAAAGTCTTGAGCTTTCAGTGGAGGTATTATCTCAGTAAGCTTTCACAAAGTAACTCTCAGCTGACCTCAAGTCCACTGACGAGCTACTGTCTTAAGTAACCTGATAAGTTTTATAAGAAGTTTTAATTTGTAATCACAGGTGTATTCCGCCCCATACACATGTTTACTCGTTTCGGGACCAAGCAGTGGTTCAAAAGACCATTGTTCTAAGTATACCTTGTGCTTAAAGGTATTTTTCAAGGTCACCTGAATTGATCTCTTGATAAACTTATTTTTATAATATGGCTGACAATGCAGCTAGGGTAGCACCACCAGCAGAGAACAACATGGGAGTTAATCCCTTGAACCATATGTCTCATCACAAGCTTCCACAATTCTTAGTGGAAAACTATGACTTCTGGAAGATCAGAATGAGAGCTCATCTTGACTGTGTGCATGATGAAATGCTGAGGGTTATTACTAAAGGTCCATTTGTTTTTATGACACCTAACCCCAGAACTACAGCTGAAACTATTGCAGATCATAGAGAAGAATGGCCCAAGGATGAAGATAACTTCACTGCAAATGAGAGGAGGAGAAACAATCTCAACTTCATAGCCATGAACATTCTCTACACCACCATTCCAGATTCTGTAATGGGAAGAGTGATCCACTGCAAGACTGCAAAGGAACTATGGGACACTCTTGCTCTCATGTGTAAAGGAACTGACAAGATAAAGGAGAACGAGCTTTCAGCAGCTGTTCAAAAGTATGAGCAGTTCACCATGGAGCCCACTGAGACCATTGACCAGCTTGATGGGAGGTTCACTGACATCATGAATGAGATAAATTCTCTGGGAAAAGTCTATACCAAAAGGGAGGTTGCCTTAAAAATCCTGAGAGGTCTAACCTCAAGATGGGATGTGTACTCTGTGATGATGTACAATACCAAGGATCTATCCAGCATGTCTATGCAACAGGTATTCTCTGAACTCAAGGCTTATGAGTTTGATTTGAACAGGAAAAGGGCTCCTGATGAGACCTCAGCTGAGAAGGGAGTAGCCTTCAAAGCCAAGGAGTCTGAAGAGTACAAAGGCAAGCAAGTCTCAATGCAAGGTTGAGATGCATGAGGAACTCAGCCTGATGGCTAGAAGGTTTGAACAACTTAACAGCCGGTTTGGCAAGTATAAAAGATTTTACAGGGATAACTGGGAAGGTAGAAGTTATCCATAAAAGACCACCAGAGAAGGAGAGAAAAGCTCATCTGAGCTGGAAAAGAAGAAGGAATACAAGAATTACACCAAGGCTGAAGGATCATCATCAAAGACCAGAGAGTCCACTGAGGAAAAGAATGATGATGCCAACAGGTGTTTTCAGTGCAAGAAGATTGAGCACTTTCAATATGATTATCC
Source organism: Ballota nigra (assembly GCA_947034835.1). Lineage (NCBI taxonomy): Eukaryota > Viridiplantae > Streptophyta > Magnoliopsida > Lamiales > Lamiaceae > Ballota > Ballota nigra. The sequence continues at coordinate 42,109,140 of OX344728.1, read as the reverse complement.
TCAACTGAGCACAAAAGAAAGAAAGGAAAGGCAAGCCAAAAGAGACAGAAGATATGGAGAAAGGAAAGCCATGGTGGCTGAGGATGTGGATGAAAATCTGGAGTCATCTGATGGACTGTTCTCTGACAGCAGTGATGATGACATGTGCCTCATGGCAAGAGAAGAACCAGAGGTACAATCTAAACCATCCATTTCTCTAGAACACACACCTGAGCTAAGCTCAGAGTCAACTGAGGAACTCAATCTTGAGTCCGCTTGGGAACAATTGATGATTGATTTCTCAAGGTTGCAAGAAGCAATTTTCTGTCTTCAAGATGAAAACAAACAACTCTTAAGTGAAAACTCCAAGTTAATCGAGTCTGGGAATCAAGCAGATTTGAACTCAGCTAAATCTACCATTGAACTGACAAAGGAGGTGGAAACCCTCAGGAGTCAAGGAAATGGTAGAGATCAACTGATAAAAGATCTCAATGAATCTAAGACAAAGTTAACTGAAGAGAATTTAAAATTGGTAAGCCAAATAAAGGATTCTCTCCTGAAAATTGATGTCTTACAAAAATCTGAAGAGACCTTGTTAAAAAGGATTGATGCTCTAAACAAACCCTCTCTTGTCATAGAGGAGATTCAAAATTTTCAAATCAATCCTAATAACAAGTGTGGGATAGGATTTTTTCCAAAACCTTCAGAAGGCCCTCTGAGTGTTGCTTCTTCAAGTGGCACAAAGAGAGTTTTTGTTAAGTCTGTGACATTTCAACCACAGAAACCACAGACTGTGGATAAAGGAAAAAGACCAGCTGAGATCACTCAAAAGAAAAGTCAATCTAAGCCAAAACCAAATGGAAAGACTCAGGTGACTTATCAAACTAGATCTCAGCAGAGGTACTATCAGCCGAGGTCTTCACAGATGAAGCAACCTCAGCTGAGAGCACCCAGGCATGAGCAGTCCTCAAGGAATGACTCATATGGAAGACCTATTCCTTTTGTGCCTAAAGGAAAAGGTCCTTCATACCTTTACCAACAAAGACCAAGGCCAGGTGCACCCAAGCCAAAAAGAAAGATTGAAAAGAAGGTTTATGTCCCTTCAAAGGCTGACACCCATAGAAAGTTTACTCCCAAGGCACCAAGGGAGATAACAATCTATGTAGATGTTTATGGAAGACAAATTAGCCAATCTAAAGTGATTAGAACTGTGAGGCAAATTTGGATTTCGAAAGGTACAGCTAACCTGGTAGGACCCAACACCAAATGGGTACCTAAAGCTTGATTTGTGATTGCAGGGCTCAGTGGACCTCAACAAAGGAGATGCTCTTAAATCTTCAGTCTGGTACTTGGACAGTGGATGTTCTAGGCACATGACTGGCAACAAAGATCTCCTGACAGAATTTATTGAGAAAGAAGGTCCACAAGTCACCTTTGGTGACAACTCACAAGGAGCCACTAAAGGTTATGGTACTTTAATCATTGGCTCAGTAAGGGTAAGCAATGTATCATTTGTCAGTGGACTTAAGCATAATCTTCTGTCCATCAGTCAATTCTGTGATAAAGGATACAGTGTTGAGTTTTCATGTAACCTGTGTTTTGTCAAGAATATATCTTCACAACATGTACTACTAACTGGGTCAAGAAAGGGAAATATCTATCTTGCAGATTGGAAGTCTTGCACACCAAATGCATGTCTTATTGCTAAGAGCTCAACTGATAATAATTGGCTGTGGCACAAAAGACTAAGTCATCTGAACTTCAAGATGATGAACATGATAGCAAGACATGGACTAGTAGAAGGAATGCCAAATGAAGTATACAACAAAGAACATATCTGCAAAGCCTGTCAGGAGGGAACGCAAGTAAAGGCATCTTTCAAGAGCAAAGTAGAAACCTCTACTGACAGAATACTTCAACTGTTACATATGGATCTCTTTGGTCCAGTAACCCCTGTAAGTATCAATGGGAGAAAATATACACTTGTTGTTGTTGATGATTTCTCCAGGTACACATGGGTGATATTCCTAGCAAGCAAAAAGGAGACTCAACTGAGGCTGCCAGAGCTCCTGAAGAAAGTTAGCAATGAAAAGAGCCTGAACATTGTAAAGATAAGATCAGATAAGGGCACTGAATTCATTAATTCTATTATATCTGATTATTGCAAAGAATTAGGTATTGCACATGAGACATCAGCTGCAAGAACACCACAACAAAATGGAGTAGCTGAAAGAAGAAATATAACTCTCAAGGAGGCAGCAAGGACAATGCTTGCAGAAGCTCAAGTTCCTAAAAGGTTTTGGGCTGAAGCTATCAACACTGCCTGCCACACTCAAAATAGATCCATGGTAACCAAACATCAAGGAAAAACTCCATATGAATTATGGAATGGCAGAAAGCCACAGGTATCCTATTTTCATATTTTTGGTTGCAAGTGTTTCATTCACAACAATGGGAAAACTAAACTGAAAGCTTTTGATAGCAAAGCTGATGAAGGAATTTTCTTAGGATATTCCCAAATCAGTAGAGCTTTCAGAGTTTACAACTGTAGAACTCTTGTTGTGGAAGAAACACCTCATGTGGTCTTTGATGAATCTACTTTTGAGTCCAGGAGTAAGGAGAATGAAGAGGTAATAAGCAAAAGACTAACTAGACTAAGTATCAAGTCTAAAGGCTATCCTGAGAATTGTGTTGACTCATACATCCCAACCTGGGATAATTTAGAAGATCAACAATTAAAGGAGGTCACTCAAAGTCAAACCACTCCTCAAAGCTCACCTGAGAGCTCGCCTGAACAAGCAACTGAACTGATGAACACTATCCCAGTTCAAGAGGTAAGTAATGTCAATGAAGATGTGGTCACAGCTGAGACATCCACTGAACCCATCATTCAAGGGGGAACCAATGAGATTACCATTGAGAATGAGAATACCTTGAATGATGACTCAGGACTTCAACCCTCTGTTTTATTTCCTGAATTTGATTTTATTCCTATATCTAGTGACTCTACTTCAGAAGAGTTAAACTCTACTGAAGGGCATCAACCTAGGAGAACATGGCTCTCAGATCACCTTGTTGAGCAAATCCTAGGTGATCCTTCCTCAGGAGTCAAAACTAGAAGTTTTCATGGAGAAAGTGCTTTGTTTTGTTGTTTCTTATCAAACCAGGAACCAAGTTCCATAGCAGAAGCACTTCAAGATTCCAACTGGATCATTGCCATGCAAGAAGAGCTCAACCAGTTCACAGGGAATCAAGTTTGGGAGTTGGTGGACAGACCATATCACTGCAATGTAATAGGAACCAAGTGGGTATTCAAGAACAAGAAGGATGAAAATGATGTCATAGTCAGAAACAAAGCCAGGCTTGTTGCAAAGGGCTATTCTCAAGTTGAAGGATTTGACTATGATGAAATATTTGCCAGATTGGAGGCAATAAGGTTATTTCTTGCATATGCTGCTCACAAGAAATTCAAAGTGTACCAGATGGATGTTAAAAGTGCCTTCTTGAATGGAGTACTCAATGAAGAAGTCTATGTGGAGCAACCCCCAGGTTTTGAAGAAAGTCACAAAGTATATAGACTGAGAAAAGCTCTATATGGACTGAAACAGGCTCCAAGAGCTTGGTATGATACTTTGTCACAGTTCCTTTTGGATCATGGTTTCATCAAAGGGAGAGTTGATAGAACTCTATTCAGAATCACAAAAGGAGAGGACACTTTGCTTGTACAAATCTATGTGGATGATATCATTTTTGGTTGTCCCAACCAAGTCCTCTGTGAAAAGTTTTCTCAACTGATGAAGGGAAAATTTGAGATGTCTATGATAGGAGAAATGAATTTCTTCCTAGGACTCCAAGTTAAGCAGTCTCCTGAAGGAATCTTCATCAATCAAGCCAAATATACAAGGGAGCTGATCAACAAGTTTGGATGCCAGACCAGCAAAGTAGCAAGAGTTCCACTCAACACCAACACCAAGATGGAACCAGATGAGGATGGAGAATCAGTAGACCAGACTCATTACAGAGCCATCATTGGATCTCTACTGTACCTCACAGCAAGCAGGCCTGATATCACATTTGCAGTTGGGATTTGTGCAAGATATCAAGCCAACCCCAAGAAAAGTCATCTGGAAACTGCTAAGAGGATTCTCAAATATCTTAAGGGTACTGTGAATATGGGATTGTGGTATCCCTCAGATGACAATCTGGAACTCACAGGATACTCAGATGCTGACTATGGAGGATGTAGAATTGACAGGAAATCAACCTCAGGCACTTGTCAATTCTTGGGAAGTAAGCTGATTTCTTGGTTCTCCAAGAAACAAAATTCAGTAGCCACAAGCACTACTGAAGCTGAGTACATGGCAGCTGGAAGTTGTTGTGCTCAAATTCTTTGGCTAAGACAACAACTAAGAGATTACAATATCTTTGCCAATGAAGTCCCTATTTTCTGTGACAACAATAGTGCAATTGCTATTTCAGAAAATCCAGTTCTCCACACAAGATGCAAACATGTGGACATAAGGCATCATTTCATCAGAGATCATGTGGAAAAGAAGGACATCAAAATGCTCAAAATCCACACTGACAAGCAGAAGGCAGATATCTTCACTAAACCCTTGGCTGAAGCAAGGTTTCAAGAGTTGTCAGTAGAGCTTGGACTCCTAGATCCAGGAGAGAAAAGAATGGATTAAATCTCAGAAGAGTTACCTTCAACTCAGTGGAGGTTCATATTCAGAAGAGGATCTTTCTCAGCAGAAGCTCCTCATCTCAGAAGAGGCCTGAATATCAGACGAGGTCAAACCTCAGTGGAGGTCAAAAGTTTATACTTATGATTTTCTCAAATCTAAAGCCTCTTAGTTTTTAAAATATATATTTTAATTCAATAGAATTTCTAATGAGTGCTTTCTGAAAATTAATCTTTCTTACACTTTTTCGAAGAGATTTTGGTATGGCAAGCATTTAATGCGCGTTGTACAAGTCAGGTTTACTTTTACAGTTACCTATCTCACGCGCCTTAAAACCCGGATGATGTGACCTTCCGGCTACCAACTTTTTTAATCCAAACCCTTCATTTTAGGCAGTTCCTTTCTAACCGTCAAGATCTCTTAAAAACTCCCCACTAAACTCTTGGACTATCCACGATCTCAAACCAGATCAATCTCAGACGTTAATTTCTCCGATCAATCTCACCGTTCATTTCTCATATAAAAACTCCAAACTTACACTTGTAAACTTTTTCGAAATCACTCACAAGCTAAACTCCATTCTATCTATCCTATACACTCTGCAAATTTTCTCTCAAACCCCTTTCGTTCAAATGGCAAAACTAAATCTTAGTTTCCTTACCAATAAGGAAAATTTCTGGTATGAACCCATCGTGGTTTTTGATAATTCTGAGATAGAATCTAAACCAGAATTTGCTCATATCAAAGAAGCCCTAGAGTTTCTTAAAACTGCTGGGTTAGAAAAGTTTTTGTCTGTTCATCCTAAGAACTGCTTTGACAGGCAGGTTCTTGAGTTTTTCAATCATATATCCAATTCTGATTCAAGGATCAGGTCTCATCTAATACTCCAGAGAAAGAAGAAGGTGATGAGGGACGACATGAAAATAGTTGAACACCAGAAGATAAGGAAGGAGATCCGTGTCAGTGGTGATGACTTGAAGGAGTTGTTTGATCTCCCCTCTGAAGGTCTGAATCCAGATACTTGCATCGCGGATGAAGAGGAAGAATGGGTCAATACCATTATGCAAAGGAAGGTGAAATACATTCCAAAAATGAACATAAATGTGCTCTTGCCAGTATATAATGTTCTCTGTGAAGTTGTTGGAAAATGTATACTGGGAAACCAAGGAAGCACAGAGCAAGTGAGCAAGCCCAAGCTCAGACTAATGAAGGCGATTGTGGAAAGCAAGGAGAAGTCATACAACTGGCAACGATTCTTTTTTAGGGCGTTGAATAAAGAGCACTCAAAACTCCAACCTGACAAAACTCCCTAACTATCTAGTAAGCTCAATTTTGCAACAAAAATCTCCTATCTGATAGAGAATGTAGATCTGGGAGTGGACTGGATTCCAGACAGGAAATGGAGTAATCTTAAAGCCTTGTTCAAATCTGGAAAGGCTCTGGAGACAAGAATGATCAAGCCTGCTGAGGAGAGCCCAGAGGCAGTTGAGGAAGAGGAAGCTAACCCTACTAAAGGGAAGAAAACCAAGCTGAAGAGGAGGCTGGTTAAGTTGAGTGACAAGATGGCGCAGCACAAAGAAGCAGACGCAGAAAAAGCTTCTAAAAAGGAGAAAAAGAGGTCTATTGAGGCGGAGAAGGACAGTGCCTCCAAGAAAGTCAGAGTCTCCAACTCTACTGATGAACCTTCATCAGGTAACCCAGACTCTTCCCCTAACATTATCTCAACTGAGTCTGACTCAGATGTTCCTGCACCCACCCCCATCAAACCTAAAACAACTAAACCACGCACTCCTGCCCAAACCAAACGCATCTCCACAATAACCAAAACCCCCACTAAAGGCTCTCAACAGCCAGAAAGTGGATCCCAAACAACCCCCACTGAACCCATCTCAACCCCTACTGAACCCATCCCCTCAACCCCTTCTGAACCTACATCCTCAACCCCCACTGAACAAAACCCAACATCCACTGATACTCAAAACCAAACCTCTTCTGAACCAAACGTTCCTGATTCACACTCAACTCACCTGGAGTCTATCCCAGAGGAGCCAACAGAAAGCAGATTCCCTACCCCTTCCCTTCCTTCAAACGATGAAGAAGAGTACTCATTCCTAGACACTCTCAAGGATGAGGTAGTTTACTCTTTGGAGTCTAAATACCCTGAACTTGACAACTTTCCCACACTCAAAGCCATGTTCTTGAGACTGAGACTCATTGTCCAGCTCAAAGATAGAAGACTTGGTGAAATCCTTCTGGCTGTCAGAGGCAGCAATGCAGAGGACTGGAAGAAGGAGGAGGTTGAAGTACTGCAGTTTGCTGGGATGCACAAAATCAGACTTCTCTGTGATGAGAAGATCTTTGAAAGTCTGGTTCTGGAGAAGATAGCTGAGGCCAGGAAGGAAGTAGAGGTGGAGAAGGTTGCTGAAGGAGAAACAGAGAAACCAGTTGAGCCTATATCTGAAGGAGGAGCTGAAATTGAGCAAAATATTGAGGCAGCTGGGAAGGAGAAGGAGAAGGAGAAAGAGAAGAGTGGGGAGGAGAAGGAAGAAGAAACTGTACAAGGAGGAGGTGCTTCACCAAAGCAAGGTGATGGTGAAGCAGCCAAGGATGTATCCATGGCAAGGGATACTGAGGCACAAAATCTGCCACATGAGAGCTCAGTAGAGGTGTCTACTGAAGCTCTCCCACAACAGCCCTCAGTGGTGGCTAAGGAGTCAACTGAGGTGTCTGGTTCTGGTGGAGTTGAAAAATTGAATGAGAAAGAAAATGAGGTGGAGATAACTGGTGTAAAGAGTGGAGAGATAAGAGCAATCATCCCTGTAAAGGGTGAATTGGCTGAGAAAAATGTAGCTGAAAAGGAGAGTGAGGAGGAAGGAGTCCCTATGGAGGTAGAAGCATCAGGAGATCTTGGTGGTGAGGCTGAGGGAGTTAGAGCTAACATTATTTGCCATGCAGGTACTCAAACTGTTGAAATTCCCCCAGCAGTGGTCAACCTAACTCCTCTGAGTGATGCTGTTCACTCACTCAAAGAAGAAAGTCTTCCATCTCTCCAAGCACAGCTGAGGGATGTCCAGGAGATAGTATAAGAAGAAGTGGATGAGATGGTTATCCTCTCAGACCACATTGATGAACTCATGGAATCCACAACAACATCACTTCAAAATCTCACTCTAAAAGTTGAAGACTCTCAGCAGATGGTGATTGATGTTGTTGAAGGACAAAGCGTGCTAGTCATAGATGCCCTGAAGAAGCTGGAGCAGACTGAAGAAGAGGCCAAAACTAAGTTTCTCAAAGACTCAGTGGAGAACGTATCCATCAACCTAAAGTCCTCAGTAGAGGCTTTCTCAGCGGACCTACTTGGGAAGGTTGAAGGGTTATGAAATTCTAAGCTGACTGAATTCGAGGCCAAACATGCTGAGTTAGGAGCTAAACTGGGAGAAGTTCTGAAGAAGGCAGCTGAAGACTTCCCCACTCAGGAGAAAACAAATGTGCTGATCGATGAGAAGCTAGCACAATTTGTTCAATTTGGGCAGACAGCTGGAGCGACCCTGGAAAGGCTTGAAGATGAGGTAGATCATTGCTCAACTGAGCTGAAAGCTTTAGCCCATGATCAACTGAAGCTCAACATTACTGTGGCTGAGTGCATGATTAATGCCGAAAAGGGGGAAAAGAGGATAAGTGCTAAGGATATGAAGCTTGATCCAAAGAATAAGATGAACATTATCCTTGAAACCCCTGACTTTGAGAAAGGCCAACAGGTGAAGAGCACTCTGAAGAAGGTGGATGCTGAAGCACAGAAGATTGCAGAAGCCAAGAAGGGAAATGAGACCTCCTCAGTTGACCTATCAAAGTTCAAAGAAGAGCATCTGAAGGAGAAGGAGGAAAGAGCTGCAAAGAAGGGGGAAACCACAAAGAGAAAGGCATCTGATGCCCTCTCAACGGAGGTAGCCAAAAAGACAAGAACCTCAGGAAGGTTGGCAGCTAAGTCCACAACCTCTACTGATGAAGTTCAGGTACTCCCCATTCTCAATCCTGAACCTTTGTCATCTGAACCTCCTAAGTCTGCACCCACAAGAGTCACAGAGCTCACTGAGCTAATCAAAGAGGCTGGGGGGATGAATGAAAGAACAAGGAAGCTAACAGCTCAGCAGCAGGAAAGGAGAGACAAGGTGGTTGGGAAGATGGAATCAATTGCAGAGCTAGCTGAGAGGAAAAGGAAGGAGAGGCTGGCCATATTTGATAAAACTACTTCAAAGAAATTCAGGAGTGGTTATCAAAGGTGGGCTGCTAAGCTGAAGAGAGACAAAATCACTCCATCTCAGAACATATTTCCTCATCATGATGCTTGGGTTCCTAAGAAGCTCAATGATGCTTGGGAGACTGCTAAAAGGGAATTTGTGTATTCCTTTTATGTCAGTGGAGAGTTAGGAAGAGATAATGCTCAAGAAGTTTTCAACTCATGGTTGTTTGATGCCTATCCTAAACTCTATCCTGAGATCAGTGATGCTTGGAATGATGCCTTCCCAGATCAAGCCCTGAAGGCCCCTGAGCAAATCACCTACTGGCCTCCTCAAGATGCAACTGGTGCTGTTGATAGAGAAAGGGTCACTGAAGAGTGGACATCCTTGTGTGAGCATCTTGGACTCAGAGGACATTCAAAGGAGATGATGGAAAGGAAGAACGAGCTAAAGGTAAGAGTATTCAAGCAGTATGGACTTGAACCCATTTTCGAATCCATCTGAGAAGTTAGTATCTTTTGCTGGGCATTTGTTTATAAGTCCCAGGTATCTTTAAGTTTGAAACTTTTGATAGTAGACTTCATGTAATATGTACTTCACCATTTATCAATGAAATGAACTCTACTGATGTTTTGCCCAAGATAATATCTCATTATCATTTAGGCTTATGTACTTGAATGCTTTTACTTACAAAATCTGTGAACTTTGTATGTCATCTGAAGAACCTCTCTGAAAGAAGATATGTAATAAGATAGGTTCCGGCATAATCAAAAAGGGGGAAATTGTTGGGGAAATGTATAAGACTTAAGTTTTGATTAGATGCCAAAATGTTCCTCCTAAGTTGTTTTATAAGTAAATTATTCAGTAGAGTTAGTACTTAGTAAATCAGTTCAACTGTTAAGGAACTGAAGTACAGTTAGTAATTATTAGAGTGTATTTAAGAATGAAGTCTGCTGAAGATGAAGTCCGCTGAAGTGAAGTCCGCTGAAGACAAGTGATCTGAGAAGAAGTCTAAGTCTTGAATGTTTTCTAAGTACATTCTCACTAAGACTAAAACTATCAGGAGAGGACCAAGGTCCACTGATGGGAACTAACAAAACACATTTAATGCTAAACATATTAAAAGTTGTTAGTTAATCTGGTTGGAACAAGGCAATATGAATAACATTGAAGTTTACAATAAATGAAGGAATAAGAAGGTTCTCTCAGAGGAGTTCCACCTTAAAACAAGACAAGAATCAGGGCATACAGACTAAAGGTCCAATGAGAAGATGACACGTCATTGTACTTTACTGACAGTCGACCTGCTCTGGACTGACAAGTACCAAAAGTCTTTCCCTAGCTATCTACAGAAAGTTGGTGAACAGGCATGGTCTTTCAGCCGTTTCTTGACAAGACTTAAAGCTTCAAATAGAGCCGTTTGAACCAATCAGATACAAGAAGACTTACTTGAGAAGATTCAAATCCAACGGGAAGATTTTCAAGGAAGCCTATAAATACAGAAGGACGTGCTCATTTCTATGCACGGGAAACTCACAAGATCAAAGCTATCTCTACATTCATAACAACTAGAAGCACTCAAAATTACCTTTGTTTCCCAAGTGTTTCACATTTGTAGAGTGCCTAACAAACCTTCTGTAACCAAGCTTAAAAGCTATATCCAAATCTTAGAAAGAGATAATCCAATCCTAAGCCTTGAGCTAAACTTGTAAGGATTATCTCAAAATAGTTGGAACCAAAACCCTTCTCAAAACCCTACTCAGTGTTTAGGTTGAGAGTTAGTGTTAAGTGGTGTTAGTAAGCTGATTGTTGTATCAGTCTGAAAGCTGGTTTGTTTTGGGAACTAGGACCTGGAATTTCCTAGTGATCAATCATCCTAAGAGAAGATTAGTTGATCAGTGCACCTTGGCACTATAACACAAGGAATTCCAAGTGAAAGGAATTCTCCTGTTTGATCAGGACAGTGGACGAAGGAGATTCATCTTTGAACCACTTTATATCTTGTGTACTTATTCTCTGCTTTCCTAAGTGTGTGTTAATCTCATAGTTTATCAAAGTAAAATGAGTTTTCTAAAGGGCTCACTAATCTGCATCTGAAAGCTAATTAGATAGTAGTTCAACTGAAAGTCTTGAGCTTTCAGTGGAGGTATTATCTCAGTAAGCTTTCACAAAGTAACTCTCAGCAGACCTCAAGTCCATTGACGAGCTACTGTCTTAAGTAACCTGATAAGTTTTATAAGAAGTTTTAATTTGTAATCACAGGTGTATTCCCCCCCCCCCATACACTTGTTTACTAATTTCGGGACCAACAAGAGCTGGTCGAACCACCCAGTGGGGTAGAACCCATTCGATGCAAGTGGGTATACAAGAGGAAAAGAGGACCGGATGGAAAGGTTAAAACCTTCAAGGCTAGACTAGTGGCAAAAGGATATACTAAAAAGGAAGGAACAATTATGAGGAAACCTTTTTGCCTGTAGTTATGCTTAAGTCCATCTGTATTCTCTTATTGATGCATCTAGATTACGAGATCTGGCAAATGGATGTCAAGACAGTGTTCCTTAACGGAAGTCTTGACGATTTAGATATCTTTATGCGACAACCCAAAGGTTTTATTGCTAAATGCCAAGAGCATCTCATATGTAAGCTCAAGCGGTCCATCTGTGGACTTAAGCAAGCATCACGTACTTGGAACCAATATTTTGATCAAGTTATTAAGTCTTATGGGTTTGATCAAAATGAGTTCGAAAGTTGTGTGTATAAAAAGTTTGACGGAATTGCGGTGGTATTCTTAGTATTATACATTGACGATATTCTACTCATTGGAAACAATGCAAAGGTATTGTCAGATGTAAAGGTATGACTGTAAAAAAAAATTGATATGAAGGACTTAGGGGAAGCCAGTCACATCCTTGGGACCAAAATCACTCGTGATCACAAGAAAATGATGTTGGGCTTATTGCAAGCTTCATACATTGACATTGTTTTGAAGTGTTTCAGAATGCAAGATTCCAATAAAGGTTATTGTACCTTTTAGGCATGAAATCCATCTATCAAAATAAATGTGCCCTAAGACGCATGCGGAGATAGATGACATGAAAGGCGTTTCGTACGCTTCGGCCGTAGGAAGCCTTATGTATGCTATGCTGTGTACGAGACCGGATATCTACTATATCGTGGGAATGGTGGTGATATATCAAAGTAATCCCGGGAAAGAACATTGGACTGCTGTTAAATGCATTCTGAGGAATCTGAAAAGAACTCGTGATAGAATGTTGATTTACCAGTTAGATAGTTTAATTACCGTGGGATACACGGACTCAAAATTCCAATCAGACCTAGCCTCCAGAAAGTCTACTTCGGGCAGTGTGTTTTGCATGGGAGGAGAAGTCATTTCATGGAGAAGAGTTAAGCAGAAATACATCGCCGATTCGACCATGGAAGCCGAATATGAAGCAGCTTTTGAAGCAGCAAAAGAGGCAGTTTGGCTCAAGAACTTCTTAGTGGACTTGGACGTTATTCCAAATTTGTCCAGCACAATCACTGTCTATTGTGATAATGTCGGAGCAGTTGCAAATTCAAAGGAACCGAGAGCCCACAAGGCCAGCAAACATATAGAAAGAAAGTACCATCTTATACGAGAAATCTTTAAGAGAGGAGATAGAGGGTTGGCAAAGATCGTGTCGGAGGACAATCTATCAGATCCATTCATAAAGGGTCTACCTCAGAGTACATTCGAGAGACATATGGATGGAATGGGTGTCAAGACTATTGTCAATCTGCTTTTAGGATAAGTGGGAGAAATTATTAGATTAGTGTAGGTTGACATGAGATGTCACGTAGAACTACACTAGACATACAAGATGTATACTAAAAAGCAGACTTTAAGTATAAGTGGGAGATTGTTGGAGTTACATGTGAGAGTATGTTTTTACTTCGTATAACTCATGTATTCAACACTTTGTTTTATGAGAATACTTCTTTTATCACATTTTCTTTGAATATGAATGAATGTTAAATATTTATTGCAACCTGTTCAATATATATAGTATGTGTTACATTGTAGTTAATGTGGTGATACCAGATCACGGAAGATCACATTAACGGTCTCCTTGTAACTAAACGTACAAATTCACGACCTAGGCGAAATTGAACAATCCGCCGTGAAAGGTCGATGTGTATATCTCAGATTGGTCTGTCTTGACCAAGAGATTGCACTAGCACATTTTGTATGTGTTGAAGAGGACCTACAGCAAGGATAAATTCTTATGTTCTGAAGTGTGAAGAATTAGATCTCAGTGGTTATTGATTTCTTAATCTCCGTCACTTAAATAGGACCGTGTGTTATTAATAGTTATTGCTTTGATTTATGTTGGGTGAGAATCATTGTGACTTCGAACCTTGTGTTTTGGGCAGTAATATTAATCATATGACGGTTGCTAAGGTTTAATACGGAGAAACGTGTGCGAGTATAGCTCGTGTGATTTGTCCCCTTGGTGGGCTCAGAAGTTTTATCGTACCAAATCTTACAAGTGGAGAATTAGTTTCTTCGGTATGGACAATAATGTTGAGCTGTCTTTACTCTAAGGTAAATGATATTAATTAATTTAGAGCTATTCAGAAGCTCAATTAATTAATGGACTAGATAATCTTAAACACGGGAAATAATAACCGGGAGCCCATATTATCGTAATATGAATTAAGATGAATAGTGCAGTATTAATTTATTAGTGATATTAATAGACTGAATAATATTGAGGCTCAATATTGTAATTCAGTAACCCATTGGAGGTCCAATCTTAATTCTCTTAAAGGTCCCTCAAGTAGCCCGATAATAATAAGGTGATTAAAATAAAAGAAAATCATTATTGCTGATTTTCCATGAGAAATTTGAAAATTATATATATGGAGAGAGAAAAGATTTTGGTGGTTTTCTTGGAAAGATATTATGGAAGATATGTATTCTTGGAATACAAGATTATCTCATAAATTCAAGAAGATCCAAATCTAGGAAATTCAATCTCATATTTTCAAAAAAAATCATAGAGATGAGATGTTGAGATTTTTGTGGAATATTTTATTATGGAGAAAAGAATATATGGGATATATTCAAGATTTCTTGGAGATCAAGAAAATATTTTTTCCACTCTCCACAAGCTAAAAATTTCGGCCATCTCTCCCTATAAATAGGGGATGATTATTTCATCCCCAAGTACACAATTACATGAGTTGGAAAAATCAAGAGTAATAAATATTTGTTTTCTTCCTTGTTATTTAAAATTGTTCGTGAGTGCTTCCCACCGGCGAACGAATAAGGTGAAAGAGAATACTGGAGAAGGTTTTAACGGTTGATAGGATTGTTACGCTTGTCCCGTTAATCTCGATCGGACGTCGCTTCAAGAGGTACGTTTTACGTGAAATTCTTAGTTTTTCGGCCGTAGAATTTTACGTGTTTATATTCATATGCTTGTTAATTTGTTGTTGGCATAATTATTATATGAATTAATTTAGGATTAATTAATGCTAGTAATAATTAGATTTAAATTCATATATAAATTTCATCACAAATAGATCCGGGCACCCCGAATTTCCCCAACATATTCCACGTATAATCTATGTGATCCTCGTTGTCAGAACACAGTTACTAGAATTGATTCACGAACCGCTTCATAATCCACTATATAAGTGTCCTTTAGTTTAATATATATGTAATCTGTATATTTTGAGTGAGTGAAGAATTCTTCTAGAGAATTCCTTCGTATCTTATTTTCTTCTACTCACAGGAGAGAGAGTCCTATTCAGAGAAAATGGATTAAGTTAAATCCCAGGCATTTATGAGAAGTTATTTAACTTCTCCTTCATCTTATCCACTTCAAGGGTAGATATTATTAAATAATAATTAAATTAATTAATTATTACTTTCACTCTTCTCCAATCTCATCTCTTTTACGGTAATTTTCGTTGGGTTTTTTATTATTATTTTTATCCATCTCATTATTTTAGTGTAAATTAAAATGGTTGACTGTTTGTTTTGATATAGTTGTGTTGAAAGCTTGAAAGTGCACCACCTTCTTTATTCTATAATTTTTCTTCAATATAATATTTTTTTCAAAAGTTGTTTGGGTTTGGTTTTCAATTTGTCAACTCTCATTTGTAGATAATTGGGATTTAAGTGCCCAAAATTAAAATGGTATTCTAATATTCTTTTAAGTTTTTACTGCATAAAAGTTATCCCAATTTGCTCTTTTCTTTAGTTCTTAATATATATCAGCTATTTTATTTCATTTCGTCACCGCATGCTTCTGTACATTATTTTGGATTACACACTTGCAATTCTTAATGCCATGAAGCGGATGGATTAATTGAACAAAGAGTTGGAAGAAGAAAGAGGATGATACATGCAACAATAGGGCTAAGGTAATTAGTTTTACGATGTGTTAGTTTTGGAGTTTAGCATTAAATATTTTGACTTAACGAATACACATCCAAATATGATTAGGGTATACATACTATGTCTTTTTTTTCATATACTAGTTATTTCATACGTGCGTTGCATGTTATTCATAAATTTGCAATATTAATTGACATTTTTCTTAATTTTTTTAAGATAAATAGTTAAGCTTGAAGACTCCTAACTTGTAAAATCTTAGTTTTATTTTATAATTTTTCTTTAGAAATCATTCAGAAAGTTTATTTTATAATTGTTTTGAATTTTCAAAAGTTTTAAATTTTCTTCTTTACATTAAAAACTTCTCGTATACAATAGTTTTTGTCAAATATTTTTTGTTTTTGTCCAATATTTTTCGTTTGATATGATCAATAGTTTCATATATTGTTTGAGAATCCCTCTTGAAAGCACGATATAAAATTGTCTAAAGAAAACACTTGTTTAAAATACACTCCAATCTATATTTGTTCTTGATACTTGCTTATTATTATTGAAAATAAACACTCTTGTTTGATCTCTACTAACTCAAAACTATAAAATAGACCAAAGTATCAAACTTATTTATCAAATGTTTAGTAATCTAAACCATTGAATTGGCAAATTGATTTTATAAACACATATTATTTTAGATAGAATTATATTATAGTAATTATTAAAGGAAACAATATAATAAAATGATATCCATATATGTAATTGCAAAATTCACCTCCATTGATTTAAATTGCAAATGTAGAAAACTTTTGCCACATTATTTGACTCGTATAGGCCTTTTCTTTTAAATGATAATCTCAATATTTCAAAATAGCATAATCTAAGCTATACAAATTGCAATTATGATCTACAAGTTAACAAATATAAAATAAACACTTATAAATAGAATATTATACAAATTTGAATATGAATAACCTCCTCTAAAATTATACATATTTCAGCATTCCATCAATAATTGGAAATATTTACTTGAAGGAAGATCTCTTTCTTCCGCAATAATTTAAGCACCACGTTGAATTTACTGTCGACTGCAATTTTTTGCCAATGCCGAGGGGCAATTTTTACATATATGTTCCTCTTAAGCATTGGGCTTCCATTTTGTTGATGCCTGGAATAATTTAGTACTTAAAAAATATCAACAGAAAAGCTCATCTTCAATATGCACACATTTGTTCATTGTCATATGGTGAGTTTAAGTGATACAAGTTGGCTCCCGAGCTACTCATGCTCGACTCGAGCTCAAGCTCAATTGATACCAAATTGTTAGGTGCTCAAGCATGGAAGCCTTAACTCCATCCAAAAGTTAGGTCAAGAGTGGAGGATTTTTTTTTTTTTTTGATAGGTAAATGTTAGTTGTTAGTAGTTAGATTAGTTCACCAAGTCCCCAAATACACCTAGAAATCTCCAAGCCCTCCTTATAACTCCCATAATTCGTTCCCAAAGGGAATCGAACCCGGGTCACTCACTAGAGTGAGGAACCCGGTGGCCAGGTGGGCTAAGCCACCTGGTTAGGTCAAGAGTGGAGGATTGACTCCCACTTAAGTACCCATTCACAGATTCTTGTGGATTCAATGAAGGACCGAAAAATAGCAAAATTCATTGAAAAGTTTACTAAATGTCTAAATCTAATCCATGATGGGAATGAAGTTTTGAACACTGTAAGTCTAACCATCAGCCAAGACATCACATGCTAATAAAATCTAGTAAACTATGATATGTAAAAAGAACCTTGGAACTAAATTGTTCATTAAAAGGTTGGTTTTCCAATTTGAATCTTTTAACTATCAGTCAACCACACTGATTTGATCATAGATATGTGTAATAAGTAGTGATTGAAAAAATTATGAAAGAGATCAAAATTGGTAATTACCTTCTTAATTAAGGATGATAGTTAGCTTCTTCCTTGTACACTCTATGGGAAAAATTTGAGGCAGGCTACATGATCCAGACAATTGTGGTGAATAAATATTGCTTCTTTCATATCTCGTACCAAAAAAGCATTAAATCTAATAAAATATGGGAATCATATTTGCAATTGATTTTCACCTTCAAAATGATTAATGTATCCTGTCATGTTTGAAATCTCTGATGGGTGTAGCAGATATTGGAGCTGTTGTAGCTTATGCGAACACTTTCAGTCCCAAATCTGATCCCTAAACAAAAGACAAAAGGGTAAATGGCACAAAAACATCATTTGAAAAAAGTTCAAGCTACTTTTTCCATACCTTGAGCTATGATAGAGCCAAACCCAATAAGCATGAAAATTCCAAAGCTCAATCTAGACAATACATTATACAACTCACTGAGGCATTCTCTGAAATAGATAGATTAAACACAAAAATTAGTTGCAAAATACCTATTAGGCATTGTTTTGCTAGGAAACCACACTACCTAGTCAAAGACTAAACTCACCAATGATTTTATATTATATCATTAATACTAAACTCACTGAGATATTTTCACAAATAAATAGATTAAGAACGAAGTTTAGTGTCAAAATACCTATGGGCATTATTTTGACGAGCAAATCCACGGACACACCAGCAACATCTCCTTCTAGCCTACAAATTGATATAAAAAAAACTGAAATAATTCAAACAAACAAATAAACATCACTAAAGTTGCCTAAGAAAAATAGTTAAGAGGGTAAAATTACAATGTTCCTAGAGGGTTTATGATCGTTGTTAAGTCACATTAAAAACTGCAATATAAGGGTGTTGAATATATTGACATCATTTAATGAAAGATTAACGTCTATCAGGTACAAGAAAAAAGTGAAATAAAAACTGAAGTTTTTCGTGACTATATTCTTACTATGACCTGGTCATAGATGTTTTCTTTTCACCTAATTATTCCTGAATCCTCACCCTCCCAGCAAAATTTGCAAAGAAGTTTTCCCTTCTCCCTTTTAAGCTGTTTATCTAAGAACCCGCTTCTCTTCATTGAGGGGAAACTCTCATGCTGAAAGTAGACTAATAACAACTCAGACTGAAAAAAATATAAAATTTTAACAATACTTACGTCACTGAGTTTAACTCAAACAAACATATACTTGGACCCTCTCACTAACTCCTGAAGTACCTTTCAGTACATGCACAGAGTCAATATGACGGTATTAAAGAAAATGGATGTTATTACGGACAATGCAATAGAAAAATACCTAAAATTCCCAAATACCAGGAGACAGCCAGGGATGGCTTGCAGGACCAAACCCATTTAAATTTCAGAGATGAATTCATCCTCAAACAACTTTATCAAACTCAACATGTAGCATCTCATATAATCAAAACTTTTTTTTATCAGTTTTATATAATCAAAACTAACCTGCAATGTGTTGTCATTTTTTTACTAAGAATTTACACCAAAAAAGGATTAAAGGGAAAGATTCCTAAAATTAAAAATTAAATTCGTAGAACTATAAGTAGAAAAGCAAGGAAGAGGCCTGGTGTAGCTACCAAAGAACAGTCTAATCTTCTTTGTCGACAAACACTAAAAGAACAAATAAAAATGGTTGGAGGCAACAACAACTTTATTGAAATTATTATGATCATTAAAATAAAACCTGTGGATATAATCTATATCTATAATCTATAATCTATTAAAAGTGGCTAGCATATGTGAAACATTTTAGGACATTTTTACCCTTCACCACTTCCACCTTGAGCAGTTTAAGTATCGAAAATAATATCTAGATATTAACCTACCACGAAGATATAATCAAAACAATATTTATATGAAATTACCAGAATTTAGAGTTGAGCAACATAATAATAATAATGAATGCCTCCTACATTATGAACAGGACAAACAAAAGCATATTCCATAATTATATTAAATTACAATATTGATGTAGTTAATAACCTCAAAAGAGACTACAGTCTCTCAATAAGGAGGCCGTGAACATAATGATTTAGTTACGCCTAGATAAACAAATTAAAAGAAAACAAATCTGTGAATGGAGCAACATCATTTTATAGTAATAAAGCCATAAATAAAAATAATTAAGATGTAACCAATATAATCATGGAAACCTAATGTTAAACTGAATCTGGCAAAAAGATTATCAAACAAGGATCTAAAACTATATAACTTATTGGAATAATGAGATTGTGTCGGTAATAACAATTAATAGACTGAAACACGTTTGTCGAAACTAATCAGAATATTCCTGAAAGCTAAATCACTAATTCAAATGAAAATAGTATCGGATAGATAAAATCCAGAAATTCTAGCACCCAAACCTATTTTGTCGAATAGGAACAGACACCATTTCCGTTGGGATAATCACTTATTCTGAAGGAAATTATAGGCACCCATATCAAAAAATTCGTAATTTTGGGGATTCTAACAATTTAGAGGATTTAAATAAAAAGGAATACAAAATTAAATCATCGAACCCAAAAGAATCCGCAGATTTTCAGAAATTGGAACCACTAATTCAAGAAGTGATTAAAGAAAGTACATTCAAATCATGGCAAATTAAAAAATAACAAATGCAGAGAAGCAGAAAAAGAAAAAGAAAGACTTACAACAGAAGCGGATGCCCTAGGCTTCAAGCCGACGACGATTCTGGCGTGGGTAGGAGGTCGTGGCTCTTGGAGAGATTTTTGTAGGAATGATTTATAACGTAAAAAAATCTGGAACAGGTGAAGGGGCACGGATGTGTAACGGAACTGAGAGTGAGGTCGAGGATAAAATTGTAAGATAAAAAGAAGGAAGGGGCAAAACAGTCTAAAAATGATTTATAAATCTTAGTCACTTTTATATATAGTATATATATATATATTTGGAAGAGGGGGATACATGATGGACAATACTTTTGTCCCTAATAATTTCTTAATGATCTTTGTGATTTCCTTTTCAAAAGTTTGAACATTCAATCATTGTAGTATCAAATTTTTTTCATACGAAATATATCAGGTTTGATCCACAAACATTATCTTGGCTTATAGTATTTGAAGTATAGAGATTTGAATAGAGAGCATGTCCCTATATAGCTAATACAGTGGCCTGCTGTGCAATACTGAAATAGTTGCAATCACAAAGTTATAACTTTTTTTAAGGACACAAAGTAACTTATTAAATCAAGGTTAATTCCATTTTGAATTTTTCTTTGAAATGAAAATTTTGTATGGATCATCTATTCATGCTACATTTATCAATTGTGTCGACTTATTAAATATATGTGGTTACATTTTTGTTGCAATTAACATACTACACTATAGATAGGTGGTGTTTGACTTGAACGCAAAATACTAGTTATATTAGTAGTTACCCCACAAGAGTATGAGATCACTGAAATATTAGCAAGTATAAGGACCAAATATATCGTACCCAAGGGAAGGTATGTATGCGAATAGAGCCCTAGAGATCTACGTGTCGTAGTTAATATGAGTGTATGTTCTGGTTTAAGAATGATATTAAACTACTCTATATTCTACCACTATTAATGCAAATAATTAAACTAAACTAATAACTTGGCTTTAAGATTCATATATGGATGATGATGCTCTGGATAGGAATCCCTAATTATACTAACGGAGTTGGTACGATAACTAAAATAATCGTGACGTGCAAGTAATAATCCTAAGTGTATTAGATTGAAAGACTAAAAGCTCAAGAATTAACCCTAATACTTCGTCCTATCAACCGACTTCACGAATCCACTAACCAAGTTATATAGATTATGCTTAATTGATGAGACCCTAATTTAACTAAGGTGATGTGGTCGGCTTCCCTAGATAAACCGGTAGATGATAAACCCCTTCTAAAACCCTTTCGTTAAGCCTATTAGTTATTAAAGAGTGATGCAATCGTCTTCTCTCTAACAATTTTCGTACTCAATTCCAAGATAATTCTAAGGTTTATTTTAAGAATTCAATAATTAAGAGAATAAAAACTAAACATCATGAGTTATCCTAATTACGTATCAACATCCTACTTCTACGAGTTCATCCTACCCTAAGCATGCAAGGGTTCTAGGCTAACATGGTGATTACGATAACGAAAGAAATTAAATTAACGATAAACATAAACATGGTGAATTTGAAGAAAGAACTCAAGATCATAAACTAGGGTTAAAACAATAAATCGAAGTCTCAAAACGAATCTCAATAAGTTATGAAAACTAGGTTCAATAGTATCAAGTGTTGAATAAAGAAATAATGAAATAAAACTCTAATCTATGAATTCGTAAGATCAAAAACCTCAATGACACGTTCTCTTCCCAAACTTTCTCAAGCTCTTCTCTATCAAAATCTATCTCTCAGTATGAAGTGGTGTCCAAAAATGTGCTTGGGATGAGGTATATATAGGCATGGACCGATTAAAAACGTAATGTGCCGAAATCGTACACAAATCGCTCAGGTCGAGCGCTTACTCGAGCACTAGGCGCTCGACTCACGTTCCCTCGAGTGCACCACTCGAGTGCTCGAGCATTAGTGCTCGAGTGAGTGTTGCTCGAGTGCTAATCCTTTCCAGAACCAATCCCGCACTCGACCTCCATTTCTCGAGCGCTAGGCGCTCGACTTGAATCCACTCGAGCGCCCCACTCGAGTGCTTCAGCACTTGGTGCTCGAGTCCTCTTGCTTGAGCACCTCCAACTGATACTTTTGCTTGCTTGAACTAATACTTTTCATTTCCATATCTTCTCATCTGGGCATCCGTTTGAGTCGATTCAAAGTCCTACGAACTCCATTTTTCGCCCTCTATCCATCTATGAGCATCAAAGAGGTAAATTCATTAGTTTATGAAAATAGTACCCAATTGACTCTAAATACTCATCGAATTCACTCAAAACACAGGCAAATCGATCCATAAATCATAACAATTTCACGCCTAATCAATCCCCCCAAACTTACCATATTGCTTGTCCTCAAATAATGAAATAATAAGTTGTTGGGACATTGTCAGTTTTGATTAAGATCCCAAAGCCCCTGAAAAGATGATTGCCTTAGTCTGTCTTTGTCAGGCTAGTCTTGGTTAGGATTAGTACTTAGTTATTTTACACTTCACAGGTACTCAGTGAGAGGAGAACTCACTGGAGACAATCAAGACTCAGAGCCTGAAGACGAAGAGCACCATCCTGAACTTATGGCAGTCTTCTAAGCTGGCTGAGTAAGTGTCAGTGATGAAGAGTATGATCCTGAGGTCACTACTAACTCAGTCCTGAAGGGAACAGGATGTCACTGAGTTAATGGGAAGACTTGGAGTAGAGCCAAGCAATGCAAAAGGAATTTCAGCGTCAGGACAAGACCGGTGAGCTCAAGACAAATCCATGCATATTCAACGGGCAAGCATTTAATGTGCATTTAATGCATATTCAACGGGCAAGCATTTAATGTGCATTTAATGCAAATACCAAATCCATGCAAGGACGGCTACTGCATGAAGATATGTCCGTTTGAAGCCACTCTACATAGATGACTAGAAGGCTATATCTCCAACGGATAGTTATTCGAATCACCTATAAATACAGAAGACCTTGAACCCATTCAAGGTTACGGGAAATTTCCAAGCCAGAAATTACTCAAACTCTCAAGCAATCAAAGCATTAAGTCTTTAAGAGAAGCACTCGAAAACATTCAAATTTCCCAAGTGTTTCTTAGCAACTGAGAGTTATTCTGTATTCCAAGAGCTAAATAGAACTATCTTAAGCTTGGAGAGATTATCCAATCCTTAGTATAGCTTTGCCTTGTAAGGATAATCTCAACCTAGTTGGAATCCAAACTGAAACCAAAACCCTAAGTTAGGCTTGTTGGGAGTAAGTCAGTTAGAGTGTTAGTAAGTGGAGTTGTATAGATCAGTGAGGTTAGCTGGTCTTGGTGCACCTTGGCACGTTAAAAACAAGAATCCCTTGAGTGGATTTCCTGTTAAGTCAGGCCGTGGACGTAGGAGCTTGAGACTCTGAACCACGTTAAACTCCTTGTGTTCTTACTGCTTTGATATTGTGCATACTTGCCATATTACTTGTTCATTCATTGCATTCAAGTTTATCAGGCCTGAATCAATCAGGCTGATCTTCAAAAAGGCACTGCCCTACTAAACACTCTTCAGATTTGAGTAAAACAAGTTTTTCAGAAAGCAAACTAAACAAGACTTTAAACTTTCAGGGCTCAAACATTTCCGCACTGAACTTGAACTGATAGTTAGCCAACTGACCTGCACCAAGTGTAGTCAGTAGGTGTGTTATCAGCTCCTAGTTCTTTACCACTCTGAGCAAAGGGGACTCAGTCAGTTTTAAGGTTGAAAAATTGGTATACGTGTATTCCCCCCCCCCATACACATATTCCTCAGTCTTGTACCGGGACGAACAAGTGGTATCAGAGCAGTGGTTCGAAAGACCACTGACTTTGAATACTAATAGTTTCAGAGGAGAAACTGTTGGTGGTCACTGAACAGATCTGAGTTTGCTTTTCATAAAACTTGCATCATCATGACTTCGAGGAGACTTGAAGCTTCGTTACCTGAATTCTCTGTGTCTAACTTTGTCTATTGGAAGTTCAGATTAGAAGCACATCTAGATGCCATCCATGACCAGATGCCGCGTGTACTCAGGGAAGGACCGATCAAGATCACTATTCCTAATGTCAGAGGACTGGGATATGAGGATCTTGCGATTGGCGTGCAGGTTCCTAAAGAAAGGAAAGACATGACCAACGATGAAATCAAGATGGTGGGACTTGACAACGTCGCCAGAAACATCATCTTGCACACGGTGCCCTTCGAGGAGTCAGCCAGGCTGATGAACTTAAAGACGGCAAAGGAGGTCTGGGATGAGCTGACAAGGATGTGTGAGGGATCTGAAAAGATCAAGGAGAACAAGAGAAACATTGCCATTCAGAAATTCGAGGCATTCGAGATGCTGCCTGACGAGAGCATAGATCAAATGGAGTCTAGATTCATCAAGTTGATGAATGAGTTGGTGATGTTGGACAAGGATGTCCCAAGGAGAGATGTTGCTTCAAAAATCCTGAATGCCCTTCCTGAGAGATGGGACAATAGTGTAATTATGCTTAAGAACACTCAGGATATAAGTAACATAACTTCTGCTTTACTTTTTTCAGAGCTCAAAGCGCTTGAATTCGACCTTAACAAAAGAAAGAAGAAAGTACAGTCAGAAGAGGAAGTGAAGGAGAAAACTCCTGAGAAAAGTGTGGCGTTCAAGGCCAGATCTGAACCTGTTGAGCCCTCATCAAACTCTTCATCAAAGTCACTGATGGAGATGAGCAGAGAAGAACTCGCTGAAGAATACAACCTGATGGCCAGACGATTCGACAAGCTCAATTCCAGGTTTGGTCGTTATAAAAAGTTTTATCAGGACTCACGTGACAGGAAACCTGAAGGAACCCACCAAAGCTCAAGGAGATATGAGGAGCGAAGGGATACTGACCATAGGAGAGAACGTGGTGATGAAAGGAGATATTCTGAACCAAAGCCTGAAAGAAGAGACGAACAGAGACGTACTCGCGATGATAGATATCCAACCAGAACTGAAAGCTCACCAAGAACCAGGGAACCTGACTCAAGGAGGAACCCTGAACCAAGAAAAGAAAGAATAAGTGAGCAGGTAGCATGTTACAACTGTAACAAGATTGGTCACTATCAGTACGACTGCCCGGAGCTGAGTGCGAGGGAGAGAGAGGAAAGGAGAGCCACTAGGGATCTAAGATCTGCTGATCGGAGAGCGATGGTCGCTGAAGATGCAACAGATTCCGACGGTCCTGCTGAAAGGTCACCTGAACTCTTCTCAGATGACGAGTACGATGATGTCTGTCTGATGGCTAGGGATGAGCCTGAGGTAACATCAAATTCTGTTTGTGCTTCTTACACTGGTCAAAATCCTGAGCTTAGCTCAGAGTCAGTTAGAGAAATGAACCTTCAGATCTGTCTTGATCAATTGATGGTTGATTTCTCCAGACTGCAGGAAACTAATGTCTTCTTGGTAGAGGAGAACAAGAAATTGAGTACTGAAGTTCAAAACCTGAATGAACAACTTACTCAGTCTGATCTTAAGGAATCAGCTCAAATTGTGAGACTAACTCAGGAGATTGAGTTAATCAACGCTGAGCGTCTTCCAAGAGAGAAGATTCTGAAGGAACTGGCTGAGGAAGAACTGGTCAGGAAGGAAGAACTGAAAGTACTTAAGAGTAAGTTTGATGACCTCTTTACCAGACATGAAATCCTGAAAAAGAGTGAGGACTCTCTCAAGAAAAAGGTTGCAGCAATGAATAATTCCTCAGTGGCTAGAGAGGAAATAAATAGCAACCAGATACTTGGGAACAAGAAAAAGGGACTTGGATATGTCCCTGAGAAATCCTCACAGGGTCAGTCTCATGTTGCCTCAGGGAGCAACACTGAGAGGGTATTTGTTCAGACAGGCCAGAGTGCACCTAAGGTTGTGCTCCAGGCCCGTCAAACTGATAAGGGCAAGGAAACCGTTGACACAGTCAGGGTTGCTCCTAAGGTAGCTAAGCCAAAACCCAAGGGAAAGGCAAAGCAGCCTACGGAAGCCCCTGAGAGCTCAGGCCAGGGAAAACCTCAGCGAAAGCAGAGGAAGACTCAGGCCAAGAGCTTTCAGACTGGTCAGCGAGGGTACCATCATGCTTGGCAATACCAACAGGGAAGGCCAAATATGATGACACCCCCGTGGTTTTGGCATCCTGAGGCCTTTAACTGCTTTCCATTCCCTCACTTGCCTAGGGTGAATAGAAATCAGGGTCCTTATCAAGAACAAGGCCCAAGACCTGCTGCACCCAGACCTAAGAAGAACAGGAAGCCAGCCCAAAAGGCACCCACTCAGGCTCCTGTGAAGCCTAAGTCTAGCACCCATACACCATCTTCCTCTCAGGCAAAGAAGAAGAAAGTTGTGTATGTTGATGTTTCAGGGAGACAGATTTACCACTCTGAGGCAATCAGGGTAGTGAAGCAAGTCTGGATCCCGAAGGGTACATCTGACACAATAGGACCCAACACCCAATGGGTACCTAAAGCCTGATTTACTAGCAGGCGGCTGTGGATCACAACAAAAGGAGAGGAGACTCAATCAAAGCTGTTTGGTACCTAGACAGTGGTTGCTCAAGGCACATGACTGGAATGAAGAGTCTTCTCCAAGAATATCAAGCTAAAAATGGTCCACAGGTAACCTTTGGTGATAACTCAAAAGGTGTTACTAAAGGTTTTGGTGTTCTAATTATAGGTACAGTCAGAGTGGAAAATGTGTCCCTTGTGGAAGGACTGAAGCATAACCTGCTGTCAGTAAGTCAATTCTGTGACAAAGGGTTCAGTGTTGAGTTCTCATCGAATACATGTTCAGTCAAGGACAAATCAACACAAGTGCTTCTATCAGGTATAAGGAAAGGTAACGTTTATCTCGCTGATTGGAGCAGCACTATTCCTAATACCTGTTTTGTTGCTAAAAGCTCTCTAGAGCTCAGTTGGTTATGGCATAAAAGATTAAGCCACCTGAACTTCAAGATTCTTAACAAAATTTCTAGACAGTCACTTGTTGATGGTCTACCTAATGAAGTTTTTAGCAAAGATCACGTGTGCAAAGCTTGTCAGGAAGGGAAGCAGGTTAGAGCATCATTCAAAGAAAAAGCTTCTTACTCCACTGATAGGATACTTCAGCTCTTGCACATGGATTTGTTTGGTCCCATAACACCTGTGAGTATGAATGGTAGAAAATATACCCTTGTGGTTATTGATGATTATTCTAGATATACTTGGGTTATTTTCTTGTTGAATAAGAAGGAAACATAGGTGAAGCTTCCAGAGTTGCTCAGGAGACTCAGCAATGAGCAGAATCAGTCCATTACTAAGATCAGATCTGACAAGGGCACTGAATTTATAAATTCATATATTTCTGACTTCTGTAATGAACTTGGTATAGCTCATGAGACTTCTGCAGCTAGAACCCCACAACAGAATGGTGTCGCTGAAAGAAGGAACATGACATTGAAGGAGGCTGCAAGGACCATGCTGGCTGAGTCAGGATTGCCCAAGAAATTCTGGGCTGAGGCAATCAACACTGCATGCTACACTCAGAACAGATCCATGCTGAACAAACAACATGCTCAGACCCCATATGAGACATGGAATAAGAGAAAACCTCGTATTTCTTATTTTCATGTATTTGGTTGTAAGTGCTTCATCCTCAACAATGGGAAGACCCAGTTGAAAGCCTTTGATAGCAAATCTGATGAAGGAATATTCTTAGGATATTCTGAAGTTAGTAAAGCCTTCAGGGTTTACAATTGTAGGACCCTTGTTGTGGAAGAATCACCTCATGTTGTCTTTGATGAATCTGCTAATGAGTCTAGGGCGAAGGTGTTGAATCCTGACACTGAGGAGGTCACAAGGAGTGCGACAAGGCTGAGCTTGAAGAATCAACCTGATCCCAAGATCAAGACTGTGCCAATTCCGAAATGGGATGATGATGACGATCAGGATGATGAATCAGGTGCCACTCCTAAGCCCAGCGCATCAGGGATTGTTGAGCCTCAGACTGAGGAACAGGCTCAACCTGAGGTAAGCACCGTCTATGAAGATGCTGTTGCAGCTGAGACGGTTCCTGAGTCACCTCATCAAGGGGGAATCAATGTCCCTGACATTGAGCTGGTTAACCCTTTTGGCATAGACTCAGGATCATCCCCTTCTGTTCAATTTCCTGAATTTTATGAGCCTGTAGACACTAACATTGCAGGTACTTCAGGAACAACTCCTGGCAAAAGAACTTGGTTAGAAGATCATCCCATTGATCAAATCATTGGTGATCCAACTGAGGGAGTCAGGACCAGACGGTTCCATGGTGAGAGTGCATTGTTCTGCTGCTTTCTCTCTGAGCAAGAACCTCAGAACATTGAAGAAGCTCTCACTGACTCGAACTGGATCATTGCCATGCAAGAGGAGCTGAATCAGTTCACAAGGAATCAGGTTTGGGAACTGGTAGACAGACCTAGGCATCAAGGTGTGATTGGTACCAAATGGGTCTTTAAGAACAAGAAGGATGAGAATGGTGTTGTAGTAAGGAACAAGGCTAGACTGGTTGCAAAAGGGTATTGTCAGTCTGAAGGAATAGACTATGATGAAACTTTTGCTCCAGTGGCTAGGTTGGAAGCTATCAGATTGTTCCTTGCATATGCAACATATAAGAAGTTCAAGGTGTATCAAATGGATGTCAAGAGTGTCTTCCTGAATGGTGTACTCAATGAAGAGGTATATGTTGAACAACCTCCCGGGTTTGAGGTTGGAGATAGAGTATACCATTTAAAGAAAGCACTCTATGGACTTAAGCAAGCACCAAGAGCTTGGTATGATACCCTCTCTCAATTCCTGACTGATCATGGGTTCAAGAAGGGAACAGTGGATAGGACATTGTTCAGGATCACTGAAGGTGATGACATTCTCTTGGTCCAGATTTATGTGGATGACATAATATTTGGATCACCAAATCATCAGCTCTGTGAGAAATTCTCTAAGTTGATGACTGGTAAATTTGAGATGTCTATGATGGGGGAGATGAACTTCTTCTTAGGATTGCAGGTCAAGCAGACTAATCAAGGTATATTCATTAATCAGGCCAAGTATACAAGAGACTTGATTCATAAGTTTGGTGTTCAGAACAGCAATCCTGCCAGGATCCCAATGAACACAAATTGGAAGATGGATCCTGACACTGAAGGGACTTCAGTAAATCAGACTGAGTATCGTGGGCTGATAGGTTCTTTATTGTACCTGACTGCGAGTAGGCCTGACATTACGTTTGCAGTTGGTGTGTGTGCTAGGTATCAGTCTGATCCCAAGAGAAGTCATTTGGAGGCTGCTAAGAGGATACTTAAGTATTTGAAACGGACAGTCAATATGGGACTATGGTATCCTTCAGATGACAACTTAGAACTGACAGGTTATTCAGATGCAGATTATGGAGGTTGTAGGATTGATAGGAAATCAACCTCAGGGACATGTCAGTTTTTGGGAAGTAAGTTGATCTCGTGGTTTAGTAAGAAGCAGAATTCAGTGGCTACATCCACAACTGAGGCTGAGTATATGGCTGCAGGTAGTTGTTGTGCTCAGATTTTATGGTTGAGGCAACAGTTGAGGGACTACCAAGTGTTTGCTAATCAGGTTCCAATCTATTGTGACAACAATAGTGCTATAGCAATTACTCAGAACCCAGTGCTTCACACAAGGTGCAAGCATGTGGATATTAGACACCACTTCATTCGAGATCATGTGGAGAAGAAAGATATTAGGATGGAGAAGATTCACACTGACAGGCAAAGAGCTGACATCTTGACTAAGCCTCTAGCTGAATCGAGGTTTATGGAACTGTCAGTGGAGTTGGGACTCTTAGATCCGGGAGAGCAGTCAGTGTAGGGTTCTAGGGGGAACTCAGGCCAGACTCAACTCAGCGAGGTATCAGGGTGCTACAATGTCTCCCTGACAGGTATGAGTTCTAACCTGACTCTTGTGAATCTCAAGCGTCTCCCTGAGTCTTTCGTCCTGAAAATCTTTATTAAATGCATTCCGTTTTCATTAAAAGTGCGCCTTTTCATATTTAAACCCACGCGCACGGAGCATTTAATGCTACAGTTGCTTTTTCATATACGTGTCTGTTTTATATGGAATATGACTGACATGGGGTTCAATTAAAACTGAGATTCATCCTGGCCTCTCATTTCAAAACCTTTCGAATTCAGGGATCAATCTCAACCCCACGTTTGAGCAACTGACTTTGTCTTATCAATCAAGAGTGCCATTTGAGGTTTTTACGCAACCACAACGCACAATCTGCACACTGAGTTTTCTCTACACAGAAATTTCAAAAACCTTTCTTTCAAAAACAATGGCATTCCTTGATTCCAACTGGACAACCGACAAGATCGTCGACGTTGTTGAGAAGAAGCTGGTACACATGGAGCAAGTCATCTCCATGGAAGGTATCTGTCTAACGGTTGAGGAAATCAAACCCGTGTTTAAATGGATTTCCGATGCCGGGTTGGAAACATACTTCACCACCCGCCCCATTTCCGTGCTCCCAAGAACAGTAGTGGAAGCATATTTGAATATGTTCTTGCGGAAGGGGGAAGTTTTCACAAAGGTGACTGCGTTGAAGCCGACGGGAGAGAAGGACGGCGACGGCGAACCTCTTTACAACACAGAGGTGGTCACTATCAACTTCAGGCAGGCGGTGAGGGAGGTCTTTAAGTTGCCTTTCTCAGGCATCAACCCAAGAACCTACAAGGAGAACTCAGAGGGAGAGTTTCTTGGGAAGTGGACCAAGTCAGGGTCACCGGAGTTCAGGGCTCGCCAGAACAAGAGTACGTTAAAGCCTGAGTACAGAGCGCTGGTGGACTTGGTATCAAAGATGGTGATGGGAGCAACTGGCTCTCACGAGCAGTTGAGTCTGCCCAAGCTGAGGCTCATGGGGGCAATTGCTGAAGGAGTGGAAGCGAACTGGGAGCAGTTCTTCCTCGATCAACTCCATCAGGCAGGATTGGACAAGCTCACGCGGGATGAGGAGAAGAGGCACATTTCCGTCAGTGCCATCTTACCTTTCGGCACGAGGATGTCCATCCTGATCGCTCATGCTTGCCATGGGTATACCTTCGACTTCGAGGATAGTCTCTTCTCGAAGAAGGTAATGTTTTCCTCACTGAGTGATACTTATTCAGTGCTAGGGCTGACTGATCCCAATGCGAAAGCAAAGGGTCAGGCCAAAAAGCCAGCTGGTAAGGCCAAGAGGGTGGCAACCAGTCTCATTGAACGAGTAGATGAACTCCTTGAGAGGAGTAAGGATGCTGAGGAGGTTGCTGCTGAGGAGGTGGAGCAGCCTGAGGTAGAAGCGGCTGAGAAGAGGAAGAGGGTGAAGATAGTGCTGTCAGGGAAGAGCACGAAGTCTGGGACTGAGTCTGATCCCAAGAAGGCCGGGTCTGAGGCTGAGGGAACTGACGATGACGTCAGAAAGGAGGGTGCTCAGGGAGAGAGACCCCTGAAGAGACTTAGGAAGGGAGTAAAGAAGTCCCCTGCTAAGAGGCTTCCTGAGCTGAGTGAGAGGGAGAAGTCAAGCTCTCCTGGAGCCTCTGACTTGGAGGAAGTGAGAAAGACTGTCGAGACGGCTGAGTCGTTGCAGCCTGAGACAGCACCCACTCAAACACCCCCACATCCTGAAACCCAAACACCTTCCATCCCTGACCCCACACCTCAAACTCCCCAACCCCCCCAACCTTCACAGCCAGATCAGCCTACTGAGTCAGCGCCCTCAACCTCAAACACAAATGAGTCTGACCAGTTAGCCGAGCCAAATCTTCCAAACCCCTCAGATTTTCCCTCATACCCCAATCCTAAAGACTGTCCCAAATCTATTTCAGCTGAAGAGGAGGAGTTCCTTGAAATAGAGGAGGAGGAGTTGGATGAGCACATGGCAGGAGGTATACTGGAAAACACCCTCAGGGGGAACGCCACGGAATGGGCAGGGAAGTGCTGGCCTGGGCTATACAAGTATACTGAGTTGCTGGCATATGTGATTGAGCTCAAAGTTTGGTTGGACTTCAAACAATCAAACATGCAGGAGCAACATATGCTGGTGGATGCTCGTGGCTGGGAGCATTGGGAGATGGAAGAGGCCAAGATTTGCTCCTTCTTTGGACTTACTAGCTGGCTTCAACTCTTGAACTTTGACAACCTGAAGCAGCTAGTGGCTGATATGATGTCCAAGAGCAAGGCTGACCTCCTATCTGAGGACGGGAAGGATGGTGACGAGGAGGATGATGAAGCTCAAGGTGGAGCTATGGAGAAGGCAGTGGAGGAGACTGCGAGAGAAGTTGATAAGATGAACTCTGAGCCTCAGGCTCAGAGGGAAGGTGATAAGAACACTGGTGCCAAGGGTGGACCAGTGGCTGAGGATGCTATGAACATCTCAGCTGCCGATGAGACATCTGTCGATGAAGGGATTCCCTGCCCTGAGACAAGAGAGGAAGATGTTGAGGCATTCAGGGAGACTCTCAGTTCCGAGGGACTTGCTCCCAAAGTTCAAGTTAGCTTAGCTGAGCCTGATGAGGCGGCTATGACTACTTCACAACTGCCTTCAGTGCACCTTGAAGAAGGGACTGATGCTGCAGGGGCTGACAAGGGAAAGCAGCCAATCACTGAGGCGGCCGCTGATGATGAGGATGTGATCATAACCGGGGTTGGACGTGCTGAATTCACCAGCATAGTGGAGGTCAAACAGGAGAAAACCACAGAAAATCTAGCTGAACTTCAGGAGGAAGTGATGAAGCTACGAGCTGAGAAGGAAGAACACTCCAAGG
Organism: Ballota nigra; assembly: GCA_947034835.1. NCBI lineage: Eukaryota > Viridiplantae > Streptophyta > Magnoliopsida > Lamiales > Lamiaceae > Ballota > Ballota nigra. The sequence goes on along the minus strand of OX344728.1, from coordinate 42,076,493 downwards.
CCCTGGCGAAGCACATCAGGTGGACAAAGTCAGCTTACAACACCCTTGCTAACAGGGAGCTGATTTTGTTAAAGAAAACGATGACTGACACGGCCAAGTCAGTGAGGAATGAGAGGAAGCGCACCAAGAAGATGCTTAGGAATACTCTAAAAAAGCTTGAAGAGAGGAACGCGATCAGGGACGAGAAGTTAAATCAGGCAGTGGACAGGCTTGCAGCTCAGACTGGAGCCATTGTCACTCAGGCCTTGAAGGACTCAGCGTCCAAACTGGAGCTGGAGTCAGGGAGGATGGATCGCACCTCTCAGTCAGTGGCCGACACCTTGGCAAAGGCCACTGAGGAGTCTGCAAAGATACTAACTGAGGCCAGCAAAGTCAGCGGTGAGTCCTTGAAGGTGGAGGAAAGGATCACCAAGGCTGAACAAAGTCTCCAACTCTCTATGGAGGTCTTTGAGAAGAAAGTCAATGCTGCCATCAGTTCCGTTTCTTTTGCAGGGACTGGAATTTCAATGGGAGTTGAGTTATTGAAGGAGGGAATTAACGATGTCCATTCCCTAGCCTCCTTCGTAATCAACAGCGGATCTGACGCATTCCCATCTGAGGCCAATGATGATGCCAAAAAGGGGGAAAAGAAGAAAAGATCCCGCCCTGAGGCATCTGAGGCAGTTAACCAAGGAGAGACCGTTCTAGCTGATCCTGAAGCCAATCCTGAAGGGAACATTCTAAGGGTGAGGAAGTCAGCTAGGTTAGCAGCGGTGGAGAAGGAAGGAGAACAAATTGTTGCCAAGCTGAGGGAGGAGGCAACAAAGGCAAGGGCTAGTGAACCTTCCAAGCAACAACCTGAGCCAATTCAGAGATCGTCACCCATGAGCTCAAGGAAGAATCCAATCACTTACTCAGGTGAGTTGGTTGCGGAGCTATGTGCTGAAGCGTGGGGAGATCAATCTGAAAAATCTGAGGCTATGCGCAGAGCTGAAATCGCTCAGAAGGAGAAGATGCGCATCTTAGAGAAGAAGGTTGAGAAGCTGACGGATATCACTGAGCTTCAACAACGTGAACTAGATGATGCAGTGATCAGCTTGCTAAGGAGGAAGAAGGCGAAGCCTGAGCCAAGGAAGTACAGGAGGAAGCCAACAGTTAGGAAATCAACAATTCTTCAAGTCAGAAGGCCAGAATCAGGAGCAAGGGAAGCTTTTGTTGATGAGTTCGTCTCAGAGACATTGAAGGAGTTTTGGACTGATGCAAGGGATGAGTTTGTTAGACTGTGGTTTGTTGTGAAGAAATGGGGCGACACTGACGATATCAATGCCCACTTCACTGACTACATGATGGACAACCATCCTGAGCTATTCCAGAAGATCTTGGAGGAGGCTGAGGCAGCTCAAGTTCAAGTGAAGGCTCCTGAGTTCACCATTCGAGCTCCTCCCCTGATTCCTGGAACTCGAAAGCATGATACAAAGGCCATAATGATGGAAGTCTTGAAGATAGCCAAAGCTGAAGGGTACGTGAATCAACCTGGAAGACTTGACGAGCTGAAGGCAAGAGTTTATGCAGGATATGGACTCAAGCCTGAAATGAGATTAGTCTAGGTGTTCACAGGCTTCTTTGTAATAGATTAGATTCATTGTAATCATTTCCACATCAATCAATGAAATCTATTACTTTTGCCCACAGACAAAAACTCATTGTCTTTTTGGCTGTTGCTTAAAATTCTGTATTTTATCAAGAATTGCTCTAACATCGTCTTATCTTATAGATAGGTTTATCTTGTTTCCTCTAAGTGTTTTGAGGATCTTTTCAGTGTTTTGGCATCATCAAAAAGGGGGAAATTGTTGGGACATTGTCAGTTTTGATTAAGATCCCAAAGCCCCTGAAAAGATGATTGTCTTAGTCTGTCTTTGTCAGGCTAGTCTTGGTTAGGATTAGTACTTAGTTATTTTACACTTCACAGGTACTCAGTGAGAGGAGAACTCACTGGAGACAATCAAGACTCAGAGCCTGAAGACGAAGAGCACCATCCTGAACTTATGGCAGTCTTCTAAGCTGGCTGAGTAAGTGTCAGTGATGAAGAGTATGATCCTGAGGTCACTACTAACTCAGTCCTGAAGGGAACAGGATGTCACTGAGTTAATGGGAAGACTTGGAGTAGAGCCAAGCAATGCAAAAGGAATTTCAGCGTCAGGACAAGACCGGTGAGCTCAAGACAAAAGGAACTTAATAAGACAAGCCTGAAGCTCAGGAATAAGTTCTGACATTCTCACCAACCTGATGACGTGGACCAATCCGAGGAGGACACGCACGTACGGAACCTGACATGAAGACTGAATTCAGACTGCATATTCAACGGGCAAGCATTTAATGTGCATTTAATGCAAATACCAAATCCATGCAAGGACGGCTACTGCATGAAGATATGTCCGTTTGAAGCCACTCTACATAGATGACTAGAAGGCTATCTCTCCAACAGATAGTTATTCGAATCACCTATAAATACAGAAGGCCTTGAACCCATTCAAGGTTACGGGAAATTTCCAAGCCAGAAATTACTCAAACTCTCAAGCAATCAAAGCATTAAGTCTTTAAGAGAAGCACTCGAAAACATTCAAATTTCCCAAGTGTTTCTTAGCAACTGAGAGTTATTCTGTATTCCAAGAGCTAAATAGAACTATCTTAAGCTTAGAGAGATTATCCAATCCTTAGTATAGCTTTGCCTTGTAAGGATAATCTCAACCTAGTTGGAATCCAAACTGAAACCAAAACCCTAAGTTAGGCTTGTTGGGAGTAAGTCAGTTAGAGTGTTAGTAAGTGGAGTTGTATAGATCAGTGAGGTTAGCTGGTCTTGGTGCACCTTGGCACGTTAAAAACAAGAATCCCTTGAGTGGATTTCCTGTTAAGTCAGGCCGTGGACGTAGGAGCTTGAGACTCTGAACCACGTTAAACTCCTTGTGTTCTTACTGCTTTGATATTGTGCATACTTGCCATATTACTTGTTCATTCATTGCATTCAAGTTTATCAGGCCTGAATCAATCAGGCTGATCTTCAAAAAGGCACTGCCCTACTAAACACTCTTCAGATTTGAGTAAAACAAGTTTTTTAGAAAGCAAACTAAACAAGACTTTAAACTTTCAGGGCTCAAACATTTCCGCACTGAACTTGAACTGATAGTTAGCCAACTGACCTGCACCATGTGTAGTCAGTAGGTGTGTTATCAGCTCCTAGTTCTTTACCACTCTGAGCAAAGGGGACTCAGTCAGTTTTAAGGTTGAAAAATTGGTATACGTGTATTCCCCCCCCCCATACACGTATTCCTCAGTCTTGTACCGGGACCAACATAAGTCAAATGAAATTGTTAAGAATGAATCATAGAACTAAATCATGCAAGTCATAGTGTTCAAGTTTCAAAGATCGATCACCCACATACAAACTCACCCCCTTCATCATTCTCATGCATAACCAATTAGAACCACCAAAATCAAACATGGATGTGCTCTCGATGATGTATTTCACTCCCTCACAAGTGTTTAGCAATATTAAGGAAATCACTCGATCAATCAATCACACATATCAGTAGTCATAGGCTTGTAAGCACTCTCAACTTCGACCATACTCTAGAATCCATGCCGAATAAAAAAGGACTTTCTCAAGGTTGTAATGTAAGGCTCTTTGGACGGGTAGGGTAACTATATGGAATAAGTGACTCAAGTGAATGGAGAATAGAAAACCAAACTTCGGTACTTCGAGACGAGGAACAAAATACTTCAAATATCTTCATACAATACACTTTCAATTCCAACTACTCTCAACACTTCAATTTTTTTAACTCTTTTCACTTTTTTAATCACTTCACTCCAATTTTTTTTTCACACAATGTATGAGCTCATATTTTCTTTTGCTCATTCTCAATTTTTTTGTTCTTTCCCACAACTCAAAATCTCATTACACCATCTTCTAAAATTCACTCAAGCATTAATAATTTTCCTTCTCAACTCAACTCGATCCCTTTCTCATTCACAACTTTTCCTATTCTCCACTCAAATTTGGACAAAAAGAGTTTAAGAATTTGGATAAGTTCAAATGTGTTAGCAAATAAAATAGGTTAAGGCTCAAACGGGCTAACAAGAGATAAATGTAATATGGCTAAGTGACTCAACAAATCAAAGATGACCTAAAATTACTTTCGGCATTTCAAGCTAGACACAATCAAGAAGCGAGAGCACCCACAAGTTCTAGCATCCTCTAAGGTGACGATCCACTCACAAACGAAGAGATCAATATAATGAATTTTAATCTTGAAAAGGCTCAAATCTCACAACTTTCACATCCATGCTAGTCCTAGTGAATTCTCACTTTTCATCACACAAGTATTCACTAGGATCAATGACATCAATGGAATGACAACTCTCATCTTCCTTCGGGTGTTTCATGGCCTCATATAGGGAAATTTTCACCTCTTGATCATCTATCTTTACTGTGATCTTCTCATTCGCCACATCTAACACCATTCCCGCCGCAACTAAGAACGGTCTCCCCAAAATCAGAGGTACGTGCTCATCTTCCTCCATCTCTAGGACCACAAAATCAGCTAGAAACAAGTGATCCCCAACTTTAACAAGGACTTCTTCAACCACACCTTGAGGTCTAGTAATAGACGGGTCGACGAGTTGAAGCGTCATCATTGTCGGCTGAAGTTCTCCACCCTCCAACTTCTTAAATAGCGACAGTGGCATCAGATTAATGCTCGCTCCAAGATGGCACAACGCTCCCTTCTTGACTCCATTCCCGATATCACATAAGATCGTGAAGCTACCGGGATCCTTCAATTTCGGGGGAAGCGCTTTGTGCACTAATGCACTCACCTCATGGTTCAGCTGCACCAACTTGTGCTCATCTACTCTCCTCCTCTTAGCTATCAAGTCCTTCAGGAACTTGGCATAATTAGGCATCTGTTCCAAAGCATCATAAAAGGGAATGTTAATATGCAACTTCTTAAAGACATCAAGAAACTTGGCAAATTTTTCATCTAATTTCTTCTTCATGAACCGTTGCGGATATGAGACTGGAATCACAGATTTTGGAACTCCCCATTAATCTCGCTCGGTTTTCTTCACGTTTTGCTTCGCTTCTCTAGCCTTCTTCCACTTTGGGACTCGCTCTTCGTCTTTCTTCTCCTTCTTTTGCTGAGCTTCTTCAATCACAACTTATTCGCCCTCTTTCTTCTCTTCATGGGCTTCCTCCACATTAGCAGGTAGTGGAGGACCATCATACTTGGTTCCACTTCTTAGCTGGATCGCCTTGCATTGCTCTTTCGGGTTCTCCTCCGGTATAGAAGGATATTTCCCGGGCTCTCTACCCAATGATTTCGTGATCTGGCTAATCTGATACTCCATCGAAGTGAACGGTCTATTGTTCTCTTGCTGAATTCTATTCAGCTCCATATCCCTCTTCTGGAGATCTTGATCACGCTGATCATTCTTCATACTCATCTCCTTCACATCATACTCTAGAGAGAATAGCCTTTTCTTACCTTCTTCCACCTTGTGTGGAATGACATATAATATCTCATCAGTGGTAGCACCTCCTTCTCCTCCGGGGAGTTTTGAGCCAGGGTCGACATTTGGAGGTACAGTTATTCCTGCCTTAGGATTGCTATAAGAGAAATTTTCATTCTTCCTCCATTGATTCTGATGAGGCTGCTGGCATCCTTGGTACCCCTGATTATTCCTCCATTGATTCTGAGGAGGCTGTGGACCCGGTGGTACAAACGGTTGACCATAAGTTGGTCGCCCCTGATAATTTCCACCTTGATAGTCATTCTGATTATAATTAGGCCCTCCCATATAGTTGGCCACCTCTTGTTGGCATCCTGGCTGATCCACTTTCTCACTCACTGCAATATTCCCTCCACTCAGATTCTGCCCAACCTCTAGATTGCTGATCTTCTCCATCATCGCCATCAACAACTTTCTAGTTCCCTCACTCTCTTCCATCTGATAAGCCCGCTGAAACTCTTGAACCTCATTCCATTGCCCCACATTCTTGATAATGTTTTCTACTATCTATCTGCACCGAGCTGCACTACTATTAAGGAACGCTCCACTAGCACATGCATCGAGGTGGTCTTGAGCTACCTTGCCAGCTCCACAGTAGAAATAGGTAATGATGTCACCCTCATTGTACCCGTGCTGCGGGCACTCAATGAGCATATTAGAGAACCTCTCCCAAGCCTAACTTAATTTCTCTCCTAACTTCTGTTTGAAGGATGAGATCTCCTTCCTTGCTTTGATCGTTCTAGAAGGAGGGTAGAATCGCTTGAGGAATAGACGCTCGAGCTCGGCCCATGTGGTTGGTTGAGGTTGTTAGTGAGTTAGAAGGAGGAAGTAAGGGTCAGTGAGAATAGCTGATTCTGGTGCACCTTGGCATGTTAAAAACAAGTCAATCCTTAGTGGATTCTCCTGTTAAATTAGGACCGTGGACGTAGGAGGTTGAGTCTCTGAACCACGTTACTTCCTTGTGTGCTTTATTGCTTTGATTATTGCTCTTAACTGGTTATTCATTAAGTCATTCATTGCATTGTTTATCAGGCTTGAATCAATCAGCCTGATCATTAAACTGAGCACTGCCCTTCCAATCACTACAGTAGAAAAGAGTAATCAAGTTTTCAGAAAGCAAACCTTAACAAGACTATAAACTTTCAGGGCTCACGCATTCCACAGTGAACTCAAGTTGATAGTTAGCCAACCGACCAACATTCATTTACAGTTAGTAGGTGTGTTATCAACCTTGAGTTCTACACCACTCTGAGAAAGGGGACTCAGTTAGTTGAAAGAAAAGAAAAATTTGTATACGTGTATTCCCCCACATACACGTATCTTTCAGTCTTGTACCGGGACCAACAAGTGGTATCAGAGCAGTGGTTCAAAAGACCACTGACTTTGAATACTAATAGTTTCAGAGGAGAAACTGTTGGTGGTCACTGAATAGATCTGAGTTTGCTTTTTATAAAACTTGCATCATCATGACTTCGAGGAGACTTGAAGGGTCATTGCCTTAATTTTTTGTTGCTAACTTGTCTATTGGAAGTTTAGACTTGAGGAACATCTAGATGCCATCCATAAGCCCCTGAGAAATGTGTGGCATTCAAAGCCAAGTTAGAAGCTGTCGAGTCTTCATCAAAGTCACTGATGGAGATGAGCAAAGAAAAACTCGCGGAGGAGTACATCTTGATAGACGCTTTAAAAAGCTCAATTCCAGGTTTGGTTATTATAAGAAATATTATCAGGATACTCGTGATAGGAAACCTGAAGGAAGCCACTAAAGCTCTCAGAGATATGAGGAGAGAAGAAACACTGAACCAAGATGCGATCGTGGTAATGAAAGGAGGCAGTCAGATCCAAAGCCCGATCGTAGAGATGAATAGAGACGTACTCATGATGACAGACACTTAGGAAAAGTTGAAAGCTCATCAAAACAAAGAGAACCAAACTCAAGGAGGAACCCTGAGCCAAAAAAGGAAAGAGGAGATGAGTAGGCTACATGTTACAATTGTAACAAAGATGGGCACTATCAGTACGACTGCATAGAACTGAGTGCATGGGAAAGAGAAGACAGGAGGGCCAAGAGAGACCAGAGGTACGCTGACCGGAGAGCTATGCTCGCTGAGGAAGCTACAGACTCGGATGGTCCTGAGGAGAGGTCGCCTGAACTCTTTTCTGACGATGAGTACGATGATCTTTGCCTTATGGCTAGGGATAAGCCTGAGGTAACTTCAAATTATGTATGTGGTTCACATAGTGGTAGAAATCCTGAGCCAAGCTCAGAGTCAGCTAGAGAAATGAACCTTCAGCTCTGTTTAGATCAATTGATGGTTGATTTCTCCAGGCTGCAGGAAACTAATATCTTTTTGGCAGAGGATAACTCGAAATTGAGTACTGAGGTTCAAAACCTGAATGATCAACTCACACAGTCAGATCTGAAAGAGTCAGCTCAGATTGTGAGACTAACTCAGGAAATTTACATGATCAATGCTGAGCCTCTTCCAAGAGAGAAGATTCTGAAAGAACTGGATGATGAAGAACTGATCAGGAAGGAAGAACTGAAAGCACTCAAGAGTAAGTTTCACGACCTCTTTGCCAGACATGAAATCCTGAAAAAGAGTGAGGACTCTCTTAAGCTGAAGGTTGCAGCAATGAAAAAATCCTCAGTGGCTAGAGAGGAAATAAATAGCAGTCAGATGCTTGGGAACGAGAAAAAGGGGCTTGGATATGTCCCTAAGAAATCCTCACAAGGTCAGTCTCATGTTGCTTCAGGGAGCAACACTGAGAGAGTGTTTGTCCACGCAGGCAAGGGCACAAAGAAAGTTGTATTCGAAGCCCGCAAAACTAATAAGGGTAAGGAAACTACTGAGACAGTCAGGGTTGCCCCAAAGGTTGCCAAGCTAAAACCCAAGGGAAAGGCTAAGCAACCAAATGAGGCCCCTGAGAGCTCAGGCCAAAAGAAACCTCAGAATAAGCATAGGAAGACTCAGGCCAAGAGCACTCAGACTGCTCGACAGGGGTGTTATCATGCATGGCAATACCCTCATGGAAGGTCAGGCATGATAGCTCCTCCATGGTTTTGGCATCCTGAAGCCTATAACTGCTTTCAGTTCCACCAATTGCCTAGGGGTAACCAAAATCAAGGCCCTCATCAGGGACAGACCTCAAGGCCAGCTGCATCAAGGCGTAGGAAGAACAGGAAGTCATCCCAAAAGGCATCCACTCAGGCTCCTGTGAAGCCTAAGCCTGACACTCATACACCATCTTCTTCTCAGGCTAAGAAGAAGAAAGTAGTGTATGTGGATGTTTCTGGGAAACAGATCTACCACTCTGAGGCAATCAGGGTAGTGAAGCAGGTCTGGATCCCGAAAGGTACAGTTGACACCATAGGGCCCAACACCCAATAGGTACCTAAAGCCTGATCTGTTAGCAGGCAGCTATAGATCACAACAAGAGGAGAGGAGACTCAACCAAGGCCATTTGGTACCTAGACAGTGGTTGCTCAAGGCATATGACTTGAATGAAGAGTCTTCTCCAAGAGTTTCAAGCTAAGGATGGTCCACAGGTAACCTTTGGTGATAACTCAAAAGGTTTTACTAAAGGTTTTGGTGTTTTGAAAATAGGTACAGTCAGAGTGGACAATGTGTCCTTTGTGGAAGGACTGAAGCATAACCTATTGTCAGTAAGCCAGTTATGTGACAAGGGTTTCAGTGTTGAGTTCCCATCGAATATATGTTCAGTCAGGGACAAATCAACACAAGTGCTTCTATCAGGTATTAGAAAAGGTAATGTGTATTTAGCTGATTGGAGCAGCACTGTCCCTAATACTTGCTTTGTTGCTAAAAGCTCTTCAGAGCTCAGTTGGTTATGGCATAAACGATTAAAACACCTAAACTTCAAGATTCTTAACAAAATTTCTAGACTTTATCTTGTAGATTACCTAATGAAGTTTTTAGCAAGGATCGTGTGTGCAAGGCTTGTCAGGAAGGGAAGTAGGTCAGAGCATCATTCAAAAAGAAAGCTTCCTTCTCCACTGACAGAGTTCTTCAGCTTTTGCACATGGATTTGTTTGGGCCTGTAACACCTGTGAGTATGAATGGTAGGAAGTATACCCTTGTGGTTTTTTTATGATTATTCTAGATATACTTGGGTTATTTTCATGTTAAATAAAAAGGAAACACAGGTGAAGCTTCCAGAGTTGCTCAGGAGACTCAACCATGAGAAGAATCAGTCCATTACTAAGATCAGATCTGACAAGGGCACTGAGTTTATAAATTCATATATTTCTGATTTCTTTAATGAACTTGGTATTGCTCATGAGACTTCTGCAGCTAGAACCCCACAACAAAACGGTGTTACTGAAAGGAGGAACATTACACTGAAGGAAGCTGACCATGTTGGCTGAGTCAGGATTGCCTAAGAAGTTCTGGGCTGAGGCAATCAACACTGCAATAGATCCATGCTGAACAAGCAACATGCACAGACCCCATATGAGACATTGAACAAGAGGAAGCATCGTATCTCTTATTTCCATATATTTGGTTGCAAGTGCTTCATCCTCAACAATGGGAAGACCTAATTGAAAGCCTTTGATAGCAAATCTGATGAAAGAATATTCTTAGGATATTCTGAAGTTAGTAAAGCCTTCAGGGTTTACAATTGTAGGACCCTTGTTGTGGAAGAATCACCACATGTTGTGTTTGATGAATCTGTCACTGAGTCTAGGGTAAGAGTGTTGGATCCTGACATTGAGGAGGTTACAAGGAGAGTGACAAGGCTGAGTTTGAAGAATCAATCTGATTTAAAGGTCAAAACCGTACCAATTCCGAGATGGGATGGTGACGATGATTAGGATGATGATACAAGAGCCACTCCTAAGCCTAGCGCATCAAGGTTAGTTGAGCCTCAGATTGAGGAACAGGCTCAACCTGAGGTAAGTACCGTCTATGAAGATATGGTCGCAGCTGAGACAATTCCTGAGTCACCTCATCAATAGGGAATTAATTTCCCTAACATTGAGTTGGTATAGACTCAGGATCATCCCCTTATGTTCAATATCCTGAATTCTATGAACCTGTAGACACTAACATTACAGGTACTTCAGGAATAACTCCAGGCAGGAGAACATGGTTAGAAAATCATCCCATTGACCAGGTCATTGGTGATCCAACTGAGGGAGTCAGGACCAGGCGGTTCCATGGTGAGAGTGCATTGTTCTGTTGCTTTCTCTCTGAGCAAGAGCCTCAGAACATTGAAGAAGCTCTTACTGACTCGAACTGGATCATAGTCTGCAAGAGGAGTTGAATCAGTTCACAAGGAATCAGGTTTGGGAACTGGTAGATAGACCTTGGCATCAAGGTGTTATTGATACCAGGTGGGTCTTCAAGAACAAGAAGGATGAGAATGGTGTTGTAGTAAGGAACAAGACAAGACTGGTTGCAAAGGGGTATTGTCAGTCTAAAGGGATAGACTATGATGAGACCTTTGCTCCAGTGGCTAGGTTGGAAGCTATCAAGTTGTTTCGTGTATATGCAACATACAAGAAGTTTAAGGTGTATCAAATGGACGTCAAGAGTGCCTTACTGAATAGCGTACTCAATGAAGAGGTATATGTTGAACAACCTCCCGGGTTTGAGGATGGAGATAGAGTATACCATTTGAAGAAAGTACTCTATGGACTTAAGCAAGCTCCTAGAGCTTGGTATGGTACCCTCTCTCAATTCCTAACTGACCATGGGTTCAGGAAGGGAACCGTGGATAGGACTTTGTTCAGGATCACTGAAGGTGATGTCATTCTCTTGGTCCAGATTTATATGGATGACATAATATTTAGATCAATCATCAACTTTGTGAGAAATTCTCTAAGTTGATGACTGGTAAATTTGAGATGTCTATGATGGGAGAATGAACTTCTTTTTAGGATTGCAGGTCAAGCAGACTGATCAAGGGACTTTCATTAATCAGGCCAAGTATACAAGGGACTTGATTAAGAAGTTTGGAGTTCAGAATTGCAATCCAGCTAGGATCCCAATGAACACCAATTGGAAGATGGATCCTGACACTGAAGGAGCTTCAGTGAACTAGACTGAGTATCGAGGGCTGATAGGATCATTGTTGTACCTGACTGCAAGTAGGCCTGACATTACTTTTGCAGTTGGTGTGTATGCCTAACCCCAAGAAAAGTCATTTGGATACTGCAAAGAGGATACTTAAGTATTTGAAAAGGACAGTCAATATAGGACTATGGTATCCTTCAGATGATAACTTAGAGCTGACTGGTTATTCAGATGCAGATTATGGAGATTGCAGGATGGATAGGAAATCTACCTCAGGGACATGTCAGTTTTTGGGGAGCAAGTTGATCTCGTGGTTTGGTAAGAAGCAGAATTCAGTGGCAACATCCACAACTGAGGCTGAGTATATGGCTGCAGGTAGTTGTGGTGCTCATATTTTATGGTTGAGGCAATAATTGAGAGACTACCAAGTATTTGCAAATGAGGTTCCAATCTATTATGACAATAATAGTGCTATAACAATCACTCAGAACCCAGTGCTTCACACAAGGTGCAAGCATGTGGATATTAGGCATCACTTTATTCGAGATCATGTAGAAAAGAAAGACATCGGTATAGAGAAAATTCACACTGACATGCAAAGAGCTGACATCTTGACTAAGCCTTTGGCTGAAGGAAGCTTTATGGAACTGTCAGTGGAGTTAGGTCTCTTAGATGCGGGAGAGCAGTCAGTGTATGATCTAGGGGGAACTCAGGCCAGACTCGACTCAGTGAGGTATTAGGGTGCTATAATTTCTCCCTGACAGGCATAAATTCAATCCTTACCTTTAAGAATTTGAAGCGTCTCACTAAGTCCTTCATCCTGAAAATCTTCATTAAATGCATTCCGTTTTCATTAAAACGCGCCTTTTGATATTTAAACCCATGCGTGTCGGAGCATTTAATGCGCGCAGTTACTTTTTCATATACGTGTCCGTTTTATACGGAATATGACTGACTTGGGTAAATGATTGTACTTGAGATTAATCTTAGCCCTTCATTTCAAAATCCTTTCGAATTCAGGATTAATCTCAACCCCACGTCTGAGTAACTGACTTTGTCATATCAATTAGAGAAGTCATTTGAGAAATTTATGCAAATACAAAATTCACACTGCACACAAAAAATTCTCTTGTTCAAATCCTTCTCTTGTAAATTTCTCAAACTTAAAAAAAAATAACAAATGGCCTTCCTTGATAATTCTTGGACAACTGATGACATCAACGATGTTGTAAAAAGCAAGCTTGTCAACATGGAGCACGTAATCACCAAGGATGGTCCATGTCTCAGAGTAAAGGAGATTCAACCAGTATTTGAATGGATCTCCAAGGCATTTCTCGATAAGTATTTCTCCAAGAAACCCTCATCTGTGCTCTCGAAGACGGTGGTGGAGGCATATCTGAACATGTTCTCCAGGAAGAGTGAGCTTATTCACGAGAGTTACTGTGTTGGTGCCAACGGGGGAGAAGAATGAGGAGGGGGAGAATCTGTACAACGAGGAATATCACGACATTGACCTCCGGAAGGCGGTGAATGAGGTATATGGGTTGCTGTGTACTGGGATCAATCCCAAGACTTACATGGAGAACAAGGAAGGAGAGCTACTGAACCAGTGGACGAAGTTAGGCTCTTCTGAGTTCAAAGCAAGGCAACACAAGGATACTCTGAAGCCAGGGTATCGTGCGATGGTGGACATTGTGTCAAAAATGGTGATGGGCATGGTTGGTTCACATGAGCAACTGAGCCAGCCCAAGCTGAGGATCATGGGCGCACTGGTGGATGGCGTTCAAGCCAACTGGGAGCAGTTCTTTCTGAATCAGATCTGTCAGACTGCTCTGGACAAGCTGAAGAAGGATGAGGATAAAAAACACATTTCAGTGGGTGCTATCCTACCATTTGCACAAGACTCTCTCTACTAATCAGCCACGCCTGTCATGGGTGTACTTTTGATATGGAGGATGACCTCTCTCCCAAAAAGGTCATGTTCTCCACTGAGGCTGACACATATGCCATCCTTGGCATGATTGACCCTAATGCTCATCCCAAGGGTCAGAGAAAGAAGCAGGCTGCCAAGAGCAAGATGGTGGTGGCCATCCTTCTAGAGAGAGTGGATGAGCTCTTTGAGAAGAGCAAGGAGGCTCAGGCTGAAGTAGCAGCTGAGCGGGCGCAGAGGGCTCAGGCGGAGGTGGAGGCTCAGGAGGAGAAGAGGGCCAAACTGAAAGCTGTTCTGAAGTCCAAGGCCAGGACTAAGTGTTGGGATATATGTTAGATGTTTTGAAGATGTTAAATAAAGATCTTGTAATAGGACTAGCTGAACTGGTTACTCAGCTACAGATTAGACTAGGTCTAGAATAGGTCTTTGGTTAAGGGGGAAGAAATCTGTGCAGACCAGATGAGGTGACCAGATGAGATGTCCAAACCAGAGCAGATAAGTCATCAAGGCAGAAGAGTCTGCCAGAGGAGTCGACCAGAAGACCTCTCCCAGATGAGTTTCAGAGCAGAAGTGTCACCTGACCAGATGAGTCCTGACCAGATGAGAGAGACGGATTAGTTCACCCACGTGGAGGCTGCGTGTAATCTGGAGACAAGAAGATCTTGGAGTTCGATTATAGAGAAGAAGCAATATGGAGAGTCAACTGATAGGAGGATTGATTGATTGATTAGTATCATTCTTGGAATATCCAATCAATGGAGGAGATCAATCAATCAACTAATCAACCTTTGATTGATTAGATTCCTCCAATTATGGTTGTTTGAATTGCTAGCATTCCAACAGCTAGTAAATTCTCAACTATAAATAGGAGTGTTTTGGGATGAGTTCTAGGTAAGAGTCGGGCAAGAGCACACAAAGACACACGAACTCTCCCATCACTCAACTTTGTTCATTCACGTATATACACTCTTTAGGAGTTCTTACCAACCTGATGACACAATCTTTATCTTCCTAGATAGATTGGTGTAAGAGTTAGATAGAGAGATTGATGTGTACAAATGATCTGGTACTTCCCAATTCCAGAAGTTAGTAAGTTGGTTGGAAAGAGAGATCCCTTTGATAAGGGAGAGTGGATGTAGGACCTGTTGTCCGAACCACTATAAATCCGGTGTTATTTATTTACTGCACTTTAAGTTTTCTGCATTTTCTTTAAGCACTTAATTTTGAAGTTGGTTTTCATTAAAAATATTTCAAAACGCTTTCCGCTGGATAATCTTTGTGGGACCAACACTAAGGGACTGAAGAAAGGGACTGAGAAAGTCTCCAAGAATGCCGCTTCTGAGGCTGAGGAGACTGACGATAACATCAGAACAGAGGCTGTTGAGAAGGAGTCGAGGCCGCTGAAGAGGCTAAAGAATGGACCTAAGAAGTCTCCTGCAAAGGTGCTGAAGGAATTCAGTCCAGTCAGGGAGAAGTCAAGCTCTCCACGAGCCTCTGGCTTAGATCAGGTCAGGGAGACCATTGACTCAGCTGAGATTCTCCAACCTGATCTACCTAACCCCACTGAACCCCAACCCTCAATCATCTCTGAACCTCAATCCACCTCAAACCCCACTAAATCCTCCATCCCTCACCCAAACACTGACCTACCCCCACCACAACCTGAGTCAGAGCCAAATATCCCAAACACTTCCACTCATCTACCCACTCTTGAGGATTTCCTTGTTTCTTCCAAGTATCCAAAGAAGCCTTTAGCCTCAGAAGTTAAAGAGTTCCTCAATGAAGCGGAGGAGGAGGAGCTGGATGTTGGGTTGATGGGAGGAATGTATGAGAACCTGCTCAGGGGGAACTCCTGCGAATAGGCTTCCAAATGCTGGCCTAACCTACACAAGTACAAGGTACTTTGTGCTAATGTCATTGAGCTGAAAGTCTGGCTGGATTCAAACAATCCAACATGCTGGAGCAACATATGTTGGTAGATGCCAGAGGCTGGGAGCATTGGGAGATGGAGGAGGCTCGTCTTTGCTCATTCTTTAACATCACCAGCTGGCTGCAGCTCTTAAACTTCGATAATCTCAAACAGCTGGTGGAAGAAATGAAGATTGCCCGTAAGAAAGACTATGAGGATGATGATGAGGGCAATGATGGTCAGGGTGGAGTGAATAAGGAGTTGGTCAATGAAATGGCCAAGGAAGTGGAGCAAATGAACTCTGAGCCTGAGGCTCAGGGGGAAGGTGTAATGAAGAAGACTGGGGCCAAGGGTAGACCAGTCGCTGAGGATGTTGCGAACATCTCAGCCGCCAATGATACAATAGTTGATGAAGGGAATCCCTGCCCTGAGACAAAGGACGATGTTGTAGAGACGTCCAAGGTGACTCCAAGTTCTGAGGGACAAGTTCCTGAAGTTCGAGTAAGTGTGGTTGAGCCTGAGCAGGCGGCTACGACTTCTCCAAAACTACCTTCAGTGCACCCTTAAGAGGGGACTGACAGTTCAGGGGCTGACAAGGGAGAGCAGCCACAGCCTGACGAAGCCCAGAATGATGAAGACGAAGTAATAATTACGGGAACTGGGCATGCAAACTACACCAGCATTGTTCAAGTCAAGCAAGAGAAAACAACTGAGAATCTCGCTGAGTTGCAGCAACAAGTGCAAATGATCAAGTCTCAGGCCGACACTAAAGATCAGGTGATTCAGAAACAGTCGAGATGGGTGAAGTCTGCACTGAAGACGGTGGCCAACTCTGAAGTGAAGAGTTTGAAGAAGACAATGTTAACCACCATCTCTTCCGTCAAGGCTAAAAGGAAGACTATGAAGAGGTTGATGACCAACTCTCTGGCTCAGCTCAGGGACGAGCACGATGCACGAATGGACAAAGCTGTGGATCACTTGGCGAGTCAGGCAGCTGAGTTGTTATCTAAAGCCCTGAATGACTCAGTAGCCAATATGGCTCAGGAAGCTGATAGGATCGCGGCTGAGTCAAGAAGGATAGCTGAAGAGTCAGTGAAGATGGAGGCAAAGTTGGCTATCACTGAGGAGAAGTTGTCCTGTGCAGCTGACTGACATAGAGCAATGCTTGAACTCTGTAATGGAGAAGTTTGAGGCTAAGATTGATTCAAGCATTGCGAACGTGTCTTTCGCAGGGTCTGGTATTGCATCAGGGGTCAATCTCATGAAGGAGCATCTTGTTGAGGTATAATCTCTCACTGCTTTTGTCATCAATT
This sequence comes from Ballota nigra, assembly GCA_947034835.1. Lineage (NCBI taxonomy): Eukaryota > Viridiplantae > Streptophyta > Magnoliopsida > Lamiales > Lamiaceae > Ballota > Ballota nigra. The sequence continues at coordinate 42,059,753 of OX344728.1, read as the reverse complement.
CTAAGGAGGATGCAACACAAGAGGCACTCCCTTCCCCAAGAGATGATGCCAAAAAGGGGGAAAGAACCAAGAAAAGATCCGCTCCTGAGGAATACAAGGGACCAAGAAATGAGGTTGTGGTGCGTAGACCAAGAAAGTCAGCCAGATTAGCTGCAGTGGCTCAGGCTAGTGAACCTTCAGAAGAGCGAGTTCCTCAACTCCCTTCAAATCCAGAACCTTCAGCTATTCAGAAATCTCTGCCAGTGAACACAAGGAAGAATCCAATCACCTATTTTGCGGAAACAGTGGCTGAGTTATGTGCAGAGGCATGGGGAGCTGCCCCTGAGAAGATTAAGGCTGACCGCAGGGCTAAAATTGCTCAGAAGGAGAAGATGCACATTCTGGAAAAGAAGGTTGAGAAGCTGACTGACATCAATGAGCTTCAACAGCGAGAATTTGATGATGCTGTGATCAGCTTGCTGAGGAGGAGGAAGGTGAAGCCTGAACCACGAAAGTACAGAAAGAGGCCGACTGCAAGAAAGACTACGCTGCTACAAGTGAAGAAGCCTGAATCAGTAGAGAGGATAGTTCTCGTCGATGAGTTCATCTCAGAGACGTTGAAAGAGTTCTGGTTGGATGCTAGGGACGAGTTTGTCAGGCTCTGGTACATTGTGAAGAAATTGGGGGAATCTGAAGACATCGATGCCCACTTCACTGACTATATGGTGGACAACCATCCTGAACTGCTCGAGAAGATCTTGGAGGAGGCTGACCAAGCCAAAGTCCAGATCAAGGCTCCTGAGTTTATAACTTGCAAACCACCTCTTGTCCCTGGAACTACAAAGCATAACATTAAGGCTATCATGTAAGAGGTCTTGAATATTGCTAAGGCTGAAGGATATGTGAACCAGATGAAACACGTTGATTAGCTGAAGGCAAGAGTCTATGCTGGATATGGACTCGAACCTGAAATGAGATTAGTCTGAATGTTCACTAAATTCTTGTAATAGATTAAGTCATTGTACTCATTTCTAAATCATCAATGAAATCTATTACATTTGCCCACAGACAAAAACTCATTGTCTTTTTGGCTGTTGTTTAAATTCTGTATTTTATCAAGAACTGCTCTAACACTGACTTTTCTTATAGATCAGTTTTTATTTCCTCTAAGTGTTTTGAGGATCTTTTTAGTGTTTTGGCATCATCAAAAAGGGGGAAATTGTTGTGACAATGTCAGTTTTGATTAGATCCCAAAGCCCCTGAAAAGATGAGTTGCCTGAGTGTGTTTTGATCAGGCTAGTCTTGGTTAGATTAGTACTTAGTTATTTTACATTTCACAGGAACTCAATGAGAGGTGTACTCATTGATGACAATCAAGACTGAAGCCTGAAGACACAAAAGAACCATCCTGAACTTATGGCAGTCTCTCTAAGCTGGCTGAATAAGTGTCAGTGATGAAGAGTATGACCCTGAGGTCATTACTATCTCAGTCCTATAGGGAACATGATGATACTGGGTAATGGGAAAAGACTTGGAGTAGGGCCAAACAATGCAAAGGGAATGTCAGAGTCAGGACAAGACCGTTGTGCTTGAGACAAAAAAACTTAATAAGACAAGCATGAAACATAGGAATGAGTTCTGATATTCTCACCAACCTGATGACATGGACCAATCCAGGAAGGACACACACGTATGGACCTGACATGAAGACTAAGTTCAGACGGCACTATTCAATGGGCAAGCATTAAATGGAGCATTAAATGCATTACCAAATCCATGCAAGGACGACAGCTGCATGGGAGATTTGTCCGTTGAAAAAACCCTACGTAGATGACCTAGAAGGCTATCTCTTCCAACAGATAGTTTTCAAAGTAACCTATAAATATAGAAGGCCTTGAACCCATTCAAGGTTACGGAAAATTTACAAGCCAGAAATTACTCAAACTCTCAAGCGTTCAAAAACTATCTGCGTTCAAAGAAGCACTCGAAAACCATAAACTTCCCAAGTGTTTCTTAGCAAAGAGAGTTATTCTGTATTCCACTGAGCATTCATTGTAATATCTTAAGCTTAGACGTGATTATCCATCCTTAGCATAACTTAGTGTTGTAAGGATAATCACAACCTTAGTTGGAAACAAAACTGAAACCAAAACCCTCTAGTCAGGTTTGTTGATTGAGGTTATTAGTGAGTTAGAAGGAGGAAGTAAGGGTCAGTGAGAGTAGCTGATTCTGGTGCACCTTGGCACGTTAAAAACAAGTCAATCCTTAGTGGATTCTCCTGTTAAATCAGGACCGTGGATGTAGGAGCTTGAATCTCTGAACCACGTTACTTCCTTGTGTGCTTTATTGCTTTAAGTATTGCTCTTAACTGGTTATTCATTAAGTCATTCATTGCATTGCTTATCAGGCTTGTATCAATCAGCCTGATCATTAAACTGAGCACTGCCCTTCTAATCACTACTTTAGAAAAGAGTAATCAAGTTTTCAGAAAGCAAACCTTAACAAGACTATAAACTTTCAGGGCTCACGCATTCCGCACTGAACTCAAGTTGATAGTTAGTCAACTGACCAGTATTCATTTGCAGTTAGTAGATGTGTTATCAACCTGAGTTCTACACAACTCTGAGAAAGGGGACTCAGTCAGTTGAAAGAAAAGAATAATTTGTATACGTGTATTCCCCCCCATACACGTATCTCTCAGTCTTGTACTGGGACCAACACCGCACTTAATCGATATGAATCTCGATTTGTTTCTCTCTTTAGCATGATAATTAATTATCCATTTAATTGTGGTATCAAATCTTTTAGATGCTTATGTTCCATGAACTTATATGTTACCGTGCACTTAATTTATACACTGCATATATATTCATACATCTGTAATTATTGATATATTGTTCGAAAAGAAAAAAAATTCCACAGCTGAGACCCAGCAGCATCGGTCGCTACCAGAATTGCGACGAAACTGCGCGCAGTAGTCGCCATAAATTCACGGTGGCTGGAATACGACCGTCGATCCTCCGGGAGAGGATCCGAGTCGCGCCGCCCATGGCCCAAGAAAATTGTGAACCGCCGCTGTGACCCGCGCCGCCCATAGCCGATGGCGGCCTGCGGCAGGATCCAAATCGCAGTAAGCGCCGCCGAGTGATAGCAGGCATTGCCGTGTCATCTCGCAGCGGCCGAGCAATAACAAACGTAGTCGCGCCGCCTCTCATTGGCCGAGCGCAGGCATGGTCGTGCTGCTGCCGTGCCACCACCCGAAGATCACCGCCTGGTGCTGCGCCTCCCCTCCAGCGGCCGAGCTATCGATGCCAGCCCTAGCGGCGGTGGCCCATAGCTATCACCGCCCACCCACAGAGCGGCGTTTTGGCGTGCGGCCTGAGGCTGTTGTCGGACCTCCGCCAGTTGCCGCTTCCCGCCGTTTGCAGTGGCCATGCTGGCCTTTTTCGTCCAAATCGACCCATGTTCCCCTTTTGGGCTTGTAGCCCAACATATGGGCCGAGAAAAAAATGGAAAATAATTCTTTGGGCTTTTAATTTATTTATTTAGGCCAATTCTTTTATGAAAATAAAATGAAATAAATTGTTGCATATAATTAAGCACAATATTTTTATAATTAATTATTATATTAGTCCTCAGAATATTAAATAAAACGTCGCTTAGAATTTACTAATCCATTTCGTGTTGAGCTTTCTTTTGGACTCGATACCTGTATGATTGCTCCACCCACTTGAGACGGGTCCAAGACTGCTCGATGCTAGCCGAATCCATCAACAGATGTTTAGGAATCCTTATCGTAGGGTTCCGCCCTTGTAAAAGACTTAACTCTTTCTTTTATATCTTCAACAATTCGCACTGTTTGCACTCTTCACTTTGCCGCAACATATGCTTGTAAATTAATTGCTATAGAAATTAGTATTTATATGAAAATTCTTGTGTGCCTATTTTATCTTTTCTGCTAATTTAATTTACTCAAAAAATGCCCAAAATTTTCGTACACAAGTTTGCCTGAAGCAGGAGCATTGACTAAAGTTTGAACTTGAATAGTTGCTCATACTTGTATAGTTGTTTATGTGAATTAAATTTACTTTATTGGTTATAGTCCGCATATATTGTCTGGGTAGGCAGCACTCAGTATTTTTCGGACTGTAAAATCATGTTTAGGTAGACGGTACCAAATATTTTCTCCTTTGTGATTGAGCATGTAAATCAAATACTCTTCCTCCCTTGTTAATGAAAATTCAAATCATATGTCTTACCATGTCCATTTAAAACATAGTGAAAATGCTTGGTATTACTAAGAGAGAATTTACTGAGCTTACTCTCGATGGTAATAACTACGTGACATGGTCCATAGTTTGTTGAGATTCATCTAGCCTCATCCTAATTAAGCAGAATCATTTTCCATGGTCCCAAATCCACTGATGCCCATAAGGCAAAATCGTTGATTCATCACTGGTACCACTTAAATCAGGACTTGAAATATGAGCACCTTACTGATATTGGCCCTAACATTTTATGGACATCCCTGAAGGATTGTTTTTATCAACAAAATGATATAATCCCTCGGGTACGATACGATTGGCTGAATCTCCATTTACAAGATTGGAATCTATAAACGGAGAGCAATTCTACATTGCATCGTATTGTATCTTAGTTAAAATTATGCCAACAGCAAATTACTGAGGGCAAGTTGATACAGAAAATCTTATCAACATTCATGTTAGTAACCTTGTACTCCAACAGCAGTATACCTCTCACTCAGAGCTAATTTCTACACTTTTAGTGGCAGAAAAACACAACCAACTCCTGATAAGAAATCATAATACTTGACTGGTTGACCCACAAGCAGTGCCTGAAGCACATGTTGTAGCTCAAGGGAGCCTGAGTGGGCATAAGCGTGGAAGGGAAGAAATCTGCAAATCCAAGAACTTGATTGAGGCTCATCGAAAGATACAAAAGGACACAAGGGCATGGCCCCTCAGGGTGAATCTCACCATGTCAGTTTGCCTGAAGCAGATTTTGAGATAGACAACGATGATCTTTTGAGCTTAGAGCTCAAAGATTTTGGAGACAGAGAGTGATATACATAATTGAACATTATTAGTATCTTGGCTTGAGCTTTGAGATTCGTCTTACTTCATTTGGGACAAATGTAATGAAGTTTTGCCCCCATCTATGCCCAGAAGGCAGATGCACAAATTAAATTCTCCGATACCATCTCAATAAGATATCAATTGCTTATGGAAAATCCCTGAAGGATTATATTTATCGTAGTTTATAAAAATCCTTGAAGGATTATATTCATTGTCGTTTATAAAAACCCCTGAAGGATTATATTCATCGACAAAATTTGAATAAAATCGATAGCAGAAAATATCAATAGATGAAAATCATGGCCGATGTCATATTATTATTATTGAGATGGTCGAGATCGAGTATTCCCCAAGCGAATCTCCGCATACCAATCTTCCTGAAGCAAACATGAACATTGTCAGTGACATGACATTAAAGACTATGAGTTGCCAAGTTACATAATGTCTTTATTTTGTGATTTTTATGCATGTTATAACTATATGCTTTGTCATGATTAATATTTGCAAAAAATTATAACTCAATTATCGAATGTCTTTAACAACTCCAGCAGAGTTACTGAATCTCATATTTATATAGAATATTCCCGGTTAAAATTTATGTCTCTGAAGGATAAAATATCACATGCCAATGAATCTAACGCACGCCTGAAGCGTGAAAGACCTTATTAAAAAAATCCAACCTTCTGAAGAGTTGTAGATCTGGTCTTAAAATCCAATTTAGATTCATACATATTATAGCATGAGCAATTAGTACATCTAAAATAATAATGTTATATGTTGGATTTGGTCTAAGTTCATTGTCTATGACACGCCAAACCCTTTCGTAAATAAATTTATGGCATGTACAAAGGGTGAACTTAGAGTACGGATGAATCGAACTAAAGTTAGAATTAAATATCCCATTTTTAGAATGGTTTCTTTGATATATTTGTGGATTGATTATCCTAGTATGGGGACCATTTTGATAGTTAATGGTCATAATTAATGCTTTCACACGGTGGACTTATGTATGCTTGTTATCCACCTGCAATCACGCTTTTATCAAGCCTATTGCAACACTATTGAGCTTAGTTCTCATTTCCCAAATTATCAAATTAAATCCATACGAATGGATAAAGCAAGTGAGCTCACATTGACTGCATTCGATGTTTAGTATATGACATTGGAAAATTAAAGTGAAGCATTAAGTCCCTTACGTCCACACCATAATGGTCTAGTTGGGTCTCTAATTTGATGCATCAAACTAATCGCTAGACCATTACTGCAAAAATTCCAACTTAGCTACATGTTAGGGGCATGAAATTTACATGTAGCTACTCGAATTTAAATCCGACCCACTGCATATCATTAGTACTCCCCTCTACAACTAGTGTGCAGAAAATGATACATCATTTCCCACCTGCGACCATTCTATCGTGCAGTACGCGTTCCACCACAACACGTCAACAACCCTACTGACTGACTGCATAATTGATGAAAAGTCTATTCTCGGCATTAGGGGGAGATTAGAATCCAAAAATTAAATGAATGCCGAGAAATTTTCCCGAAGAAAACAGATCGAGATATTCTCCTTGAAGGAAAAAGACCAAGAAATTTCCCTGAAGGAAAAAGGTCCTCGATATTTAGACTCATGCATTAGTTAGACTGGACCTGAAGGTCAAAAGATAAGTAACTTGCAATGTATAGCAAGTAATCTGCCAGATACGTTTACTGACCACAAAGGTGTAAAGGTCGAAATGGATCAAGTATATATGCCCCAAACGCCAAAAGCGTAAAGGACCTATAAAAGAAACATACACACCTAGAATGAAAGCTAGCAAAACTGGTCAGCCAAACTTGAAATCTCCAGAAGAGATACGTACAGAAGACTTGAAATCTCCAGAAGAGATACATCCTGAAGACGGAGAATCCTAGTAACAAAACACGTGCACAAAATGATCTAATACTAGGATTGCGGAACTAACATATCAAATACATAAGGGAAATGATGTGAATCTGGTTAATATGAGATCTATAAATAAATATCGAAGAAATAATATAAATTCGTTGTCGACAACATATCTGTGCCCACAATTGCTCTTTCTAAAATATGGATCCAGTACCTAAATTGAGTGCCCGAAGCACTATGATTTGGGTGTAATAAGGAAGAAGCAAAAGTGCGGCATATCTAAACTCGCTAAAAATAAGGTTTGGTTCTATCTTACGTACACTCTAACAGTTATCCCTGTTGGATAATGAGTGTTTACACGAAAACCAAATAAGGTGGTGAGTGAGATTAATAGCTTTAGGGTTTTTCGCAGAAACTCATGGTTTTCACAGAGACTCATGATTGTTTGTGATCAAACATATTCTCCTGGTATGAACAAACAAAGTTCCGCTAATTACTGGCAGCTTAAAATAAAATGCAGTTAATGGACCTTGTAAACCACATATTTTATATGGCTATTATATGTCAATATTTATATCCCTGATGGATATAGGATTCCCCAGAAGAGAAATTATGAAAACCGCAAAATGTATAGTACAAAACTGCAAAGGTCATTATATGATCTATTAACAGTCAGATCAAATATGGTACGATCAACTTAGTGAATTACTCCCGAAGAAGGAATATACAAACAATAAAGCTTTCCCTTGTGCATCTATAAAGAAATCACAAAGTGGTTTTTGCATCATCTCCGTCTATGTTGATGACATAAACATAATCAGAACATGCAAAGAGATTGAAGAAGTCAGTTCAATCTTCAAAGTTGAATTCGAAATGAAAATCTTGGATAAAACCAAGTATAGTCTCGACCTGCTGATTTGAGAATTTCCCTGAAGGAAAAATAAATTCAAGTATTTCCCTGAAGGAAAATTAAATTTAAGTATTTCCCGGAAGGAAAATTAATTCGAGCATTTCCCTGAAGGAAAAATGAATATGGTATCTCCGTGAAGGACGTATGAATTTTATACACCAGTTAACCTACTTGAAAAGGTTATTTGAGAGATCCTACATGGATAAATCTCATCCACTTAGTACGCCTATGATAGTTCTATCCCTTGAAGTGGATAAGGACTCATTTAGGCCCAAAGAAGATACGATGGATATTCTAGGATCGTAAGTTCCTTATCTAAGCGCTACTTGTTGCATACCTTATCTCACAAACTGCACAAGTCCGGACATCGCATTTGCGATAAATTTGCTTGCGAGATATAACGCTTCTCCCAGAAGGAGACATTGGAATGATGTTAAACACATTCTATGATAACTCAGACTGGTTATATTTTTCTTTGTGATGATATTGTGATCTCATGGAGATTCATTAAACAATACATTCCCCATTGTAATCGATGAAGACAAAGAAATTTGTGTTGCACAAATGAGCAACGGGTATGTTAAGAGGAACTTAACAAAACATATTTCCCGAAATTCTTCTTCCCATACGAACTCCATAAGAGTGACAAAATTACCATACAATAGGTATGATCTAGTGACAATCCAACAGATCTGTTCACTAAGTTTCTACCTACCTCTACCTTTGAAAAGTATGTTTATGGTATTTGAATGTGAAAACTTAGAAAGTTTGTTGTCTTCAGGGGGAGTAACAACATCGAAACAATCCTGAATATTGGATCTAGAAGATCAATAGTTGTACTATTTTCCCAGTCGAATATTTTATTCTGGCAACCTAGTCTATGGAGTTTTTGACGTGACATGGACGTTATGTCGTAATGTCCAAGGGGGAGTGTTGTAAATATAGAAGATTTGATATGCCAAATCCAGAATATTTGATGTGGACAATACTTATGGGTGAAGTAGCCTTATAGGCTTTAAGGTTTTGATATTATATATATATATATATATATATATATATATATATATATATCCCCATACCCAATATTGTAATACACACATGTACATACACAGAAATATAGTGGAAAACTCCTGGCTTGATACGCTCTCAGATGTAGTCATTCATGACAAACTAGGTAAACAAATCGTTGTTCTTGTTTGCACTCATTATTTTTCAACAGAAACAACTTATGTAAAAAAGAAAATTAAATTTTAATTTTTGTGCCAATTTTATACCAAGTTTCCTGCCCGTGCTATATATTGATCCCGGCTCCACCCTTGCACTCAGGCAAGTTCACAAGACGGGTCCTACAAAACCCTTAATATGCCCAGATCTAGTTGACTGGTCAAAACCCACCAAACCAACATATTTGTTCCGAGATCAAATTTAAGACTCATTGTCATCCTTAACACAACATGATTTCCATATTTTATTTCAATGTTTCATCTCTTAGTCTCTTAATTTTAATATGTGTTACGCGTATTAAATGATCTTAACTGTCCTTAACCAAGAACTTGTAATTAACAAGGGAAAATTCTTCATTTACCCACTGGGTAAATAACCCACATATTTAATTTAATTAAAAATTCATTTAGAGAGCTTAAATACTTCTTAGAATTTCATGACCAATTAAAGTGGTGTGCAATATTTATAAATGCTTGCCAAATTAATTAATGAAGTAGACAATATATTAATTGATGTATAATGTTTATGGTTTTCTCATTTTAATGTGAACATTCTTATCATTATATATGATACTACTAGTAAACACACATCCATTTTGTGTTACGTATAGTTGCAAGAATATTTTATTATCAATTTTTTTTGGATAAAATGGAAATATTTTAACATTATATATATATATATATATATATATATATATATATATATATATATGTGTGTGTGTGTGTGTGTGTGTGTGTGTGTATGTGTGTGTGTGTGCGCGCGCGCGTGTGTGTGTCAATTTTAAATATTTTTAAAATATTAGCTGATCTAATGGTTTTAATATATAATTGTTAAACCCTATAATATATAATTATGACAAAAAATTATGTAAATTTGCATTCATGTAAACTTTTTTTTTTCAAGTATCAATGTGTTTTTTAATAAAATAGCAATATTATGTATACACACTGTTACTCATATTCATTATCACTATAAAAATCAAATATTTTTTAAGCAATGATAGTAGATATGTATAATAATAATATTAATAAAAGAATTTACCGGAAACCTACTTTAAGGTGGTTTATTTTGTCTATGTGACTTCTCCAAGTTAGCTAAATAGTAGAAGGATCTAAAATTCCCAAAATTATTTTTTCTTTATTAGTTTTACTTAGACAATAGTTAAATATTAAAAAAAAAACATGCGGATCTCGGTTAACTAGTCGGATCATCAAATATAAAATCATAGACCACAAACTCTATTATGTTACTCTAAGTTAATATTTATTCAAGGTTGCTATATTTATCTAATTAGTTTTATTTATATTATAATTATGATGTCAATATCTTGCGTGGTTTACTAGTTGTATTATAGAACCCTAAATTGTAAACTACTGATTTTATCGTACCACTCCAAGTTAAACTTTTTCAAATTAATATGATTATCTAATTTTATTTATAATCGAATTAGATATTAAAAAATTACCGTTTCATTCTAATTTGATTTGGTTTGGGGATCGAACCAACCGATACTTCCCCTATTTTATATAGAGCACAACATCTTCATAAAATACTTGTATCATGCTATATTGTACAAGTTTTTTGTGAAGGTGTTAGATTTCAATAAAAACCCATAGTTGTGTTTCATATCATCACTCTCTCTCGTGTTTCATATCATTACTAACATGATACACTTGTATCATGTTATTATATTGTGAGTCTCGACAAACTAATTGGACCATCAAACCCCATATTACAAACTACTGGATTTATTTATTGTACTACTCTAAATTAAAAGTTATTAAAATTTCCACTTAAGTTCTATTTATAATTTAATGTGCAAAAATAAAATATAATAGTGTCACTATTTTGTGAGTCTCATTTTACTAGTGGAGTTATTGAATCTTAAATGTAAACTAATAAACAAAAACTCTAAACAATGTTGAAAAATAATAATTTTAGGTAAGAGATTATATAGTATCTTCTAGGCATAGTATTATGTGCATGATACACACAGAAGCTATTACCGTAAACAATATTTTACTAATATTTTATGTTAATATAACTAATACCTTTAGTGAAAATAACTAATACCATTTCAACTAATACTTTTAGAGAAAATATTTAGTACCTGTTGGGAAATTGTATAGAGATATGTTTTGATTAAGATGTCAAAAGGTTCCTCCTAAGTCAAATGTAAGTAAAGTATACTCAGTAGAGTTAGACTAGAATTGGTTAGTTCAAATGTTAGGGAACTGAAGTGCATTTTCTAATTCCTAGAGTGTATTTTAGAGTTATTCACCGAAGAGAAAGGTCCACTAAGAAAAATTCAGCTGAAGAAGATGACTTAGCCATAAATGTTTTCTAAGTGCATTTATACTAAGGAAGTACCATCAGTAGAGGAAAGGAAGTCTACTGATGAAGACTAACCAAGAACATTCAATGCTAAACACATTAAAAGTTGTTATTTAATCTGGTTGGAATAAGGTAATTCGAATATCAGTAAAGCTTGCAATAAATGAAGGAATAAGAAGGTTCTCTCAATTGAGTTCCACCTTAAAACCAGACAGACTCTGAGCAAATAGACTGCGCGGCCCAATAAGAAGATGACACATAGGTGTACCCTACTGACAGCTGACCTGTCACAGACTGACAAGTACCAAAAGTCTTGCTTTAGATTTTTTAGAGAGCTGGTAGCAGGCAAGGTCTTTCAGCCATTTCTTGATGAGACATAAAGCTAAATAGAGTCGTTTTGAACCAATCAGATACAAGAGACTTACTTGAGAAGATTCATTTCCACGGGAAGATTTTCAAGAAGGTCTATAAATACAGAAGGTCGTGCTCATTGATACGCACGGGAAACTAAAAAGAACAAGCATTCTCTACACTCATAAACTTACTACGAAACACTCGAAATCACCATTGTTTTCCAAGTGTTTCATATTTGTAGAGACTATACCAAACCTTCTGTAATCGCGCTTATAGCCATATCCAAATCTTAGAAAGAGATAATCCATCCTTAAGCCTTGAGCTAAACCTGTAAGGATTATCTCGCAAACAGTTGGAACCAAATCCTACTCAAAATCCTACCCCAGAGTTAGGTTGAGAGTTAGAATTAAGAGGTGTTAGTAAGTTGATTGTTGATATCAGTCTGAAAGCTGGTTGTTTTGGGAACTAGGACCTGGAATTATCCTAGGGATCAAATATCCTAAGAGAGGATTGTTGATCAGTGCACCTTGACACTATAACACAAGGAATTCCAAATTGAAAGGAATTCTCCTGTTTAATTAGGACAGTGGATGTAGGAGATTCATCTCTGAACCACTTTATATCTTGTGCACTTAATTTCTGTTAATCTTTTAGTGTGTGTTGTTCAAAGAAGTTTTTATCAAGCAAAATGATTTTTTTTCTTAAGGGCTCACTAATCCGCAACTGAAAGCTAATTAGATAGAAACTCAACTGAAAGTCTTGAACCTTCAGTGGAGCTGATATCTCAGTAGGCTTTCATTAAGTAAATCTCAGCAGACCTCCAAGTCCACTGAAGATCTACTGTCTTGAGTTAATCTGATAAGTTTTTAGAAAGAAGTTTGAATTTATAACAACAGGTATACTCCCCCCTCATACATCTGTGTAACTCGTTCCGGGACCAACAAGTGGTAACAGACCAGTGGTTCAAAAGACCATTGTTCTAAAATATACTTTGTGCTCAAAAGGTAAATTGTATTTGGTCAACTGAATTGATCTTGTGATAATCTTGTTTATATACTATGGCTGACAATGCAGCTAGGGTTGCACCACCAGCAGAGAACAACATGGGAGTCAATTCCTTTAACCATATGTCCCATCACAAGCTTCCACAGTTCTCAGTGGAAAATTATGACTTCTGGAAGATCAGGATGAGAGCACACCTGCGTGTGTGCATGATGAAATGTTAAGAGTCATCATAAAAGTTCCATTTATTTTTATGACTCCTAAACCAAGAACTACAACTGAAACTATTGCAGATCCTAGAGAAGAATGACCCAAAGATGAAGATACCTTTACTGCAGATGAAAGGAGGAGACACAACCTCAACTTCATAGCCATGAACATTCTCTACACCACCATTCCAGACTTAGTTATGGAAAGAGTGATCCATTGCCAGACTACAAAGGAGCTCTGGGACACTCTTGCTCTCATGTGTGAGGGTACTGATAAAATCAAAGAGAACGAGCTCTCAGTAGCTGTTCAAAAGTATCAGCAGTTCACCATGGAGCCAACTGAGACCATTTATCAACTTGATGGGAGGTTCACTGATATAATGAATGAAATTAACTCTCTTGGTAAAGTGTATACAAAAAGAGAAGTTGCTTTAAAAATCCTGAGAGGTCTGACCTCAAGATGGGATGTGTACTCAGTGATGATGCAGAATACCAAAGATCTACCTAGCATGTCTATGCAACATGTATTCTCTGAGTTAAAAGCTTATGAGTTTGATCTTAACAGGAAAATGGCTCCAGATGAGACCTCAGCTGAGAAGGGAGTTGCCTTCAAAGCTAAGGAGACTGAGCCCAAGTCCCCAAAGCCACAAACGAGTCAAAAGCAAGTAAATCTCAAAACAAAGCTGAGATACAAGAGGAGCTGAGCATAATGACTAGAAGATTTGAAAAACTTAACAGTCGTTTTGGCAAATATAAAAGATTTTACAGGGATACAGGGAAAGAAGAATCTATCCTCAAAGAGACACAAGCGAAGGAGAGAAAAGCTCCACTGAGATGGAGAAAAGAAAGGAATACAAGAACTACTCCAAATCTGAAGAATCATCATCAAAACCTAGAGAGTCTACTGAAGAAAAGGATGATGATGCCAACAGATGCTATCAGTGCAAGAAGGTTGGGCACATTCAGTACGATTGTCCTCAACTAAGCACAAAAGAGAGGAAAGAAAGGCAAGCCAAAAGATACAGAAGATATGGAGAAAGGAAAGCTATGGTTGCTGAAGATGTTGATGAAGAGTTGGAGTCATTTGAAGGACTGTTCTCTAACAGTAGTGATGATGACATGTACCTTATAGCCAGAGAAGAACCTGAGGTACAATCTAAACCATCTATTTCCTTAGGACACTCACTTGAGCTCAGCTCAGAGTCAATAGAGGAACTCAATCTTCAGTCAACTTTGGAACAATTGATGATTGATTTCTCAAGGTTGCAAGAAGCAAGTTTTTGTCTCCAGGATGAAAACAAAAAACTCTTGAGTGAAAAATCCAAGTTAATTGAGTTAGGGAATCAGGCAGATCTTAACTCAGATAAATCCACCAATGAATTGACAAGAGAGGTGGAAACCCTCAAGAGTAAAGAAAATGGTAAAGATCAACTGATAAAAGATTTTACTGAATCTAATACAAGGTTAACTGAAGAGAATATAAAATTTGTAAGCCAAATAAAGGAATCTTTCCTGAAAATTGATGTCTTACATAAATCTGAAGAGACCTTGTTAAAAAGAAATGATGCTCTAAACAAACCCTCTCTTGCCATAGAGGAGATTCAAAACTTTCAAATCAATCCCAATAACAAGTGTGGAATAGGTTATATTCCAAAACCTTAAGAAGGTCCTCTGAGTGTTGCTTCTTCAAGTGGCACAAAGAGAATTTTTGTTAACTCTGTGACCTTTCAACTACAGGTTTTAGATAAAGGGAAAAAACCAGCCGAGGTTCAACAAAAGAAAAAAACACAGCCAAAACCAATTGGAAAGGCTCAGTTGACTAATTATACTAGAACTCAGCAGAGGTACTATCAATCGAGGTCTTCACAAATGAAGCAACCTCAACTGAAAGTATCCAGGCATGAGCATTCCTCAAGGAATGACTCATATAGAAAACCTATTTCTTTTGTGCCTAAAGGAAAGTGTTCTCAATACCTTTATAAAAAAAGATCGAGGCCAGGTGCACCCAAGCCTAAGAATAAAGTTAAGAAGGTTCCTTGCATGGGTGGTATTCCTTGCAAGCAAGAAGGAAACTCAAGTCAAGCTACCAGAACTACTGAAGAAAGTTATCAATGAGAAGAGCCTGAACATTGTAAAGATAAGGTCAGATAAGGGCACTGAATTCATTAACTCTATAATATATGATTTCTGCAAGGAGCTGGGCACTGAATTCATTAACTCTATGAGACATCAGCTGCAAGAACTCCTCAACAAAATAGAGTAGCTGAGAGAAGAAATAGGACTCCCAAGGAGGCAGCAAGGACAATGCTTGCAGAAGCTCAAGTTCCTAAAAGGTTTTTGACTGAAGCTATCAACACTACCTGCCACACTCAGAACAGATCCATAGTAACCAAACATCAAGGAAAAACTCCATATGAGCTATGGAATGGCAGAAAGCCACAGATATCTTATTTTCACATTTTTTGTTGCAAGTGTTTCATTCACAACAATGGGAAAACTCAACTGAAAGCTTTTGACAGCAAAACTGATGAAGGAATTTTCTTAGGATATTCCCAAATCAGTAGAGCTTTTAGAGTGTACAATTGTAGAACCCTTGTTGTGGAAGAAACACCCCATGTGGTCTTTGATGAATCTACTTTTGAGTCCAGGAAAAAAGAGACTGGTGAGGTGATTAGCAAGAAATTAACTAGACTGAGTATCATATCAAAAGGTTATCCCGAGAACAGTGTTGATGTATACATTCCAACTTGGGACAACCTCACTGATCAACAATTCAATAAAGATACTCAGACCAAGATCACTCCTGACAGCACATCTGCAAGGTCTCCTGACCAGTCAACTGAACTGATGGACACCATCCCAGTTCAAGAGGTAAGTGATGTCAATGAAGATGTGGTCACAGCTTAGACATCTAATGAGATCATCATTCAAGGGGGAACCAATGTCACTATCATTGAGAATGAAAATACCTTGAATGATGACTCAGGCCTTCAACCCTCTATCTTATTTCCTGAATTTGATTTTATTCCTTTATCTAGTGACTAGATTTCAGAAGAGCTAGTCTTTACTGAAGGGCATCAGTCTAGGAGAACTTGGCTCTCAGATCACCCTGTTGAGCAAATCTTAGGCGATCCTACCTCGGGAGTTAAAACTAGAAGTTTTCATGGAGGAAGTGCTTTGTTTTGTTGTTTCTTATCTAACCAGGAACCGAGTTCCATTGAAGAAGCACTTTAAGATTCAAACTGGTTCATTGCCATGCAAGAAGAGCTCAATCAATTCACAAGAAATCAAGTATGGGAGTTGGTGGATAGGCCATATCATTGCAATGTGATTGGAACCAAATGTGTGTTCAAGAATAAGAAGGATGAAAATGATGTCATAGTCAGAAACAAAGCCAGGCTAGTTGCAAAGGGCTACTCACAAGTTGAAGGATTTGACTATGATGAAAGATTTGCCCCGGTTGCCAGATTGAGGGTAATAAGGTTATTTCTTGCATATGCTGCTCACATGAGATTCAAGGTGTATCAAATGGATGTCAAGAGTGCTTTCTTGAACGAAGTACTCAATGAAGAAGTATGTGGAGCAGCCCCCAGGTTTTGAAGAAAGTCACAAAGTATATAGACTTAGAAAAGCTCTATATGGACTGAAACATGCTCCAAGAGCTTGGTATGGCACTTTATCTCAGTTCTTACTTGATCATGGTTTTATCAAAGTAAGAGTAGATAGAACTCTATTTAGCATCACAAAAGGGGAGGACACTTTATTGGTACAGATCTATGTGGATGATATCATTTTTGGTTCTCCAAACCAAGTCCTATGTGAGAAGTTTTCTCAACTGATGAAAGGAAAATTTGAGATGTCAATGATGGGAGAAATGAATTTCTTCCTTGGACTTCAAGTCAAACAGTCCCCTGAAGGAATTTTCATCAATCAAGCCAAGTATACAAGGGAGCTGATCAACAAATTTGGATGTCAAAACAGCAAGGTTGCAAGAGTTCCACTCAACACCAACACAAAGATGGAACCTGATGAAGATGGTGAATCAGTAGACCAAACCCACTACAGAGCAATCATTGGATCTCTACTGTATCTCACAGCAAGAAGGCCAGATATCACATTTGTTGTTGGAATATGTGCTAGATATCAAGCAAATCCAAAGAAGAGTCATCTGGAGGCAGCAAAGAGAATTCTCAAATACTTAAAGGGTACTGTGAACTTGGGTTTATGGTATCCCTCAGATGACAATTTGGAACTCACGGGATACTCAGATGCAGACTATGGAGGATGCAGAATTGATAGGAAATCAACCTCAGGCACTTGTCAATTCTTGGAAAGTACACTGATCTCTTGGTTCTCCAAGAAACAGAGTTCAGTGGCCACAAGCACTACTGTGACAACAACTAAGGGATTACAACATCTTTGCAAATGAAGTCCCTATCTTCTGTGACAACAACATTGCTATTGCCATCTCAGAAAATCCAGTTCTCCACACTAGATGCAAACATGTGAATATCAGGCATCATTTCATTAGAGATCATGTGAAGAAGAAGGACAACAAAATGCTCAAGATCCACACTGACAAACAGAAAGCAGATATATTTACTAAACCTTTGGCAGAAGCAAGGTTTCAAGAATTGTTAGTAGAGCTGGGACTTCTGGACCCAGGGGAGTAACAAAGAAATCCTATCAAATCTCAGTAGAGCTGCAGATCTCAGTAGAACTACAGCTCTCAGTAGAGATACAACTTCAGTCGAGGTTAAATTTACTTAAACTCTTATGATTTTTAAATCTGAATTTCTCGTGTTTTAAAAGGCTTTTAGATAAGGCATATTTCTTATATAAAAGAAAATTCTCTAAAAGTTTTAATAAGTACTTTCTATGAAATTAAATCTTTTTACACTGTTTTGAGAAGATTTTATGAAAAGGGGTAATTAATGTGTGTTGTACATGTCAGAGAAGTCCCTTACTGTTTTCTATCTCACGCGCCTCAAAAGCGGATGATTTGACCTTCTGGTTACCAACCTTTTTAATCCTCACCATTCATTTTAGGCGGTTCATTTTCAACCATCTAGATACATCAAAAACCCCCCACAACCTTTCCTAATTTCCACGATCTCATCTGAATTAACCCCAACCGTTGATTAAATTTTTAATCTCACCGTTCATATATGGTATAAAAGACTTTCATATCATTCTCTGAATTCTCTTCGAAAGCTCACAAGTCTTAAATCCCTATCTCTCTCTAAAAACCCCCTGTGAAATTCTTCAGAATTCTTCTAAAACCCTAAATGGCGAAAATCAACCTCAAATTCTTAACCAACAAAGACAACTTTTGGTATGAACCAAATGTTCTATTCAACAATCCTGAGATTCAATCTAGGCCCGAGTTCAGACATATAAAGGAGGCCCTGGAGATGGTCAAAGCCGCAGGCCTGGAGAAATTCTTATCTGTTCATCCTGAGAACTGCTTCGATAGGCAGGTTTTGGAGTTCTTCTTCAGTGTCAACCACACCAATAATGCAATTAAGTCTTGCCTATTCTTAAAGAGGAAGAAGAAGATCATCAGAGATGGAGAGGAATATATGGAGTTGCAGAATGTAAGGAAAGAGATTTTGCTGAAAGAAGATGATTTGAAGAAGTTATTTGATCTTCCGTCCAAAGACCCTAATTCGGATACTTGTATTGTGGATAAGGAAGAGGAATGGGTTTATACGATTATGCAGAAAAGGGTGAAATATCACCCTCCTCTGAACAGAAATGTACTTTTCCCTGTATACAATGTTCCATGTGAAATTATTAGGAAATATATTCTTGCGAACCAGGGAAGTCCAGAACAAGTGAGCAAGCCAAAGCTCAGACTGATGAAAGTTATTGTTGAAAGCAAGGACAAGGAATACAACTGGCAACAATTCTTCCTTCGAGCGTTAAACAAAGAACGCACAAAATTTCAACCCGAGAAAGCAGTACAACTGGATAGTAAGCTCAACTATGCAACTAAAAACTCATATCTTGTTGAGAATGTTGATGTGGGAGTGGACTGAAAGGAGGATAGGAAGTGGAGTACTTTGATGTCACTCTTCAAGTCAGGGAAGGCATTAGAAGGAAGGAAGCTGAGTGACAGTGAGGAGAGTCCGGAGGAAGAAGAGGAGTCAGAGGAGATGAACCCCACTGAAGGGAAGATATCAAAGTTAAAGCGACTTATCAAACTGAGTGACAAGATGGCTCTACACAAAGAAGAGGTTGCTGAAAAGGCCTCAAAGAAGAAAGAAAAGAGAGATGCTGAAGCTGAGAAGGAAGCAGCTCCCACCACCAAGAAAACAAAGAAATCTACCCCTACTGATGACTATTCATCAAATAACCCTGAAACCTCTCCAACAAATATTTCTTCTGAAACTGATTCTGATGCACCCACACCCATCAAAATCAAGATCAAAACCAAACCCTGTACCCCACTCAAAACCAAACGTATCTCGAAAATCTCTAAAACCCCCACTGAAGGCTCTCAACAGCCTGAAAGTGGATCCCTAAAAGAAACCCCCGCTGAAACCTCAACTGAACCAATCCCCACTGAACCAACACCCACTGAACCTACCCCTACTGAATCAACCCCCACTGAAATCACCCCCACTGAACCCACAATCTCAGAACCCACCCCTATCACACATGAACCCACCACCCTTGAAACCATACCTGAAGAGTCTACAGAACCCCATTCCCCCACCCCTCTGAGCCATCTGATGATGAAGAGGAGTATTCCTTCTTGGATACTCTTAAAGACGATGTTGCATACTCATTGGAGTCCAAGTATCCAGAGCTGGACAAATATCCTGACCTAAAATTAATATTTTTGAGGGTCAGGCTACTTGTCCAACTTAAGGATCGGAGGTTGGCGGAGATTCTTTTGGCAGTAGAAGGAGGAAAGGCCGATGAGTGGAAAAAGGAGGAACAAGTAGTGACTGAGTTTACCGGTATCTCTAAAACCAGGTTGTTATGTGATGAGAAGATTTTTTAGAGCCTAGTGTTTGATAAGATCAACGAGGCTAAATCTGCTAAGGAGAAGAGTGATGAAGGTAAGAAGGAGGAAGCAGCAGTAGAGAAGGAAGGGACCTCACCTGTGCAAGGTGATGGTGAGGTGGCCAAGGATGTATCCACTAAGGACAGGTCAACTGACCCCGAGGCAAGGGCAAGGGATACTGAGGCTCAAAATTTGCCTAAGAGTTGTGAAGTAGAGGTGCTGGAGACCTCTATTGAGACTACTCCACAACAGCCCTCAGTGGTGACTAAGGAGTCAACTGAGGTGTCTGGCACAGAAGGAGTTGAAAAATTGAGCGTTGAAAAAGAAAATGAGGTAGAAGTTGTGAAAATAGTGAGTGGTGAGATAAGAGCAATCATCCCTGTAAAGGGCGAATTGGCTGAAAAGAATTTAGTTGAAAAACAAAGTGAAAATGAGAGTGAGATGAAGGATGATGAGGGAGTACAAATGGAGGTAGATGAGCAAGTTGGGTTAGGAGGTGAGTTTGAGGGGGAATTTGCTAACCCTTCTACATGTGCAGGAAATCCAACCCTTGAGGAACCCAAGAATATGCTCAGTCTTAGTCCTCTGAAGCTTGCCATCAGTAAGGTTGAAGAAGTGAGACTCTCATCCATTGAAGGTCATCTGAGAGATTTGGAGGACATAATGGCAGAAAATGTGGAGGAGACTATATTTCTCTCAGACCACATAGATGAAATGATGGAGACTGCAACCACCTCTCTCAGGAACCTGACTCTCAACAGATGGTGATTGATGTAGTCGAAGGTCAGAGTGTGCTAGTAATTGAAGCTATCAAGAGCATGGAGAAGAAGGAGGAGGAAGCCAGAGCCAAGTTTCTTGAAGCTTCAGTAGAGAATGTCTACAATAACCTAAAGTCCTCAGTAGAGGCTTTCTCAACTAATCTTCTGGAGAAGTTTGAAGGGTTATGGGACAAGAAGGTAGCTGAATTTGAAGCCAAGCATGAGGAGATGAAGATGAGCTTGAAGAATGTGTTGAAGCAAGCTACAGAAGACTTCCCCACGCAAGAGAAAACTGATGTCATCATCAGTGAAAAGCTGGACCAGTTTGTCAATTTTGGTCAGAATGCAGGAGCAACCTTGACAAGGCTGGAGGATGAAATGGATCACTGCTCAACCCAGCTGAGGGCAGTGGAACAGGAGCAGATGAAGGTTAGCATTACAATTGCAGAATTCATGATTAATTCCGAAAAGAGGGAAGAGTTGATATCAGGAAATCAAATGAAGCTAGATAGAGCTCATTCTAGAGACTGATGACTTTGCCAGGAGTCAACAAATCAAGAATACCATGAAGAAAGTACATAAGGAAGCTCAACAGAAAGTAGGTAAGAGGAGTCATCTGATAAATGGAAAGGAAGTGGAGAAAGAAAAAGACTTGTCCAAATTCAAGGAAGCTGCTGAAAAGGATTAGAGGGAGAGCTGCACTAAGGGGACAGATAACCAAGAGGAAGGCTACTGATGCACTCTCAGCTGAGGTGGTAAAGAAGACTAGATCTTCACAAAGGTTGGCTGCAAAGTAAACTGAGGCAGAGTCAGCTGAGATCATTCCAGTCCTTAATCCTAAGCCTATCTCTTCAAGGAAGCCAGATGAGGAGAACCCCTCTGACACCCCCAAGTCCGCTCCAACTCGAGTAACAGAGCTGATCAAAGAAGCAGGAGGAATGAATGAGAGAGCACAAAAGCTATCAGCTCAACAACAAGAAAAAAGGGACAAGGCTGTTGGAAAGATTGAATCAATTGCTGAGCTTGCTGAGAGGAAGAAGAAGGAAAGACTGGCAACATTTATCAAGACCACCCTCGAAGAAGTTCAGAAATGGCTACCAAAAGTGGACTGCAAGGATGAAGAAGGAGAAGATGGTTCCTACCAAAGCCAAGTTTCCACACCATGATACTTGGGTCCCCAAGAAGCTGAATGATACTTGGGAAACTGCCAAGAGAGAGTTTGTCTATTCCTACTATGTTAGTGGAGAGCTTGGAAAAGAAAATGCTCAAGATCTATTCAATGATTGGCTCTTTGAATCTTATCCAAAACCCTACCCAGATATCAATGAAGCCTAGAATGACAAATTCCCAGATCATGCGCTGAAGGCTCCTGAACCCATCATTTACTGGCCCCCAACTGATGCTACTGGTGCTATAGATAGAGAGAGGATCACCAATGAGTGGGTTTATCTTTGTGAGTACTTGGGCCTCAGAGGACATTCGAAGGAGATCATGGAAAGGAAAAATGAGCTAAAGATAAGAGTGTTTAAGCAATATGGTATGGAGCCAACCTTTGAGTCCATCTAGTCTGTTAAAATGTTGTTCTGGGCATCTGTTTATAACTCTCAGCTGTTCTTTTGTTTTTGAACTATTCCAGTAGACTTCACTATACTTATACTTTGTTTTGATGTGAAATGAAAACTCTATTGTTCTTATAGCCCAAGATAATATCTCATTATCATTTAGGCTTTGCACTTGAATATATTTACTTACAAGTTCCTTAAAAGTATGCCAACTGAATGAGCTCAACTGAACGAGACTATGTAATAGATAGGTTTCGGCATAATAAAAAAGGGGAAAATTGTTGGGAAATTGTATAGACATATGTTTTGATTAAGATGCCAAAAAGTTCCTCCTAAGTCAAATGTTTGTAAAGTATACTCGGTAGAGTTAGACTTGAATTAGCCAGTTCAAATATTAGGGAACTGAAGTGTATTTTCTAATTCCTAAAGTGTATTAAGAGTTATTCACCAAAGACAAAGGTCCACTGAGAAGAAGTCAGCTGAAGAAGATGCCTTAGCCATAAATGTTTTCTAAGTGCATTTATACTAAGGAAGTACCATCAGTAGAGGAAAGGAAGTCTACTGATGAAGACTAACAAAGCACATTCAATGTTAAGCACATTAAAAGCTGTTAGTTAATCTGGTTAGAACAAGGCAATACGAATGTCAGTAAACTTGCAATAAATGAAGGAATAAGAAGGTTCTCTCAGTTGAGTTCCACCTTAAACCCAGACAGACTCTGAACAAGTAGACTGTGCGGCCCAATAAGAAGATGACAGGTAGGTGTACCCTACTGACAGCCGACCTGTCATAGACTGACAAGTACCAAAAGTCTTGATTTAGATTTTCCAGAGAGCTGGTAGCAGGCAAGGTCTTTCAGCCATTTCTTGATGAGACATAAAGCTAAATAGAGCCGTTTTGAACCAATCAGATACAAGAGACTTACTTGAGAAGATTCATCTCCAACGGAAAGATATTCAAGAAGGTCTATAAATACAGAAGGTCGTGCTCATTGCTACGCACGGGAAACTAAAAAGAACAAGCATTCTCTACACTCATAAACTTACTATGAAGCACTTGAAATCACCATTGTTTTCCAAATGTTTCATATGTGTAGAGAGTATACCAAACCTTCTGTAATCGAGCTTATAGCCATATCCAAATCTTAGAAAGAGATAATCCATCCTTGAGCCTTGAGCTAAACCTGTAAGGATTATCTCACAAACAGTTGGAACCAAACCCTACTCAAAACCCTGCCCCAGAGTTAGGTTCTGAGTTAGAATTAAGAGGTGTTAGTAAGCTGATTGTTGATATCAGTCTGATAGCTGGTTGTTTTGGGACCTAGGACCTGGAATTATCCTAGGGATCAAATATCCTAAGAGAGGTTTATTTGATCAGTGCACCTTGACAATATAACACAAGGAATTCCAAAGTGAAAGGAGTTCACCTGTTTAATCAGGACAGTGGACGTAGGAGATTCATCTCTGAACCACTTTATATCTTGTGCACTTACATTCTATTAATCCTTTAGTGTGTGTTGTTCAAACAAACTTTTATCAAGTAAAATAAGTTTTTCTTAAGAGCTCACTAATCCGCAACTGAAAGCTAATTAGATAGCAAATCAACTGGAAGTCTTGAACTTTCAGTGGAGCTGATATCTCAGTAAGCTTTCATTAAGTAAATCTCAGCAGACCTCCAAGTCCACTGAAGATCTACTGTCTTGAGTTAATCTGATACATTTTTAGAAAGAAGTTTGAATTTGTAACAGGTGTATTTCCCCCCTCTCCCCCCATACACCTGTGTAACTCGTTTCGGGACAAACAATACCCTTTAGTGCAATTCACTGATACAGTTAGTGTAATTTACTAATACCCTTCAAATAAATTTTACCATGAATATCATTCACATAATACTTTTTCTAGCTCCTAATGTTACTCATATGAAATTAGATTTAATATATATATATATATATATATATATATATATCTCGTAATTTTCATTAAAAAAAATTATGTTTAGCATACTAAATCCCGTCAATTATATCAAAATTAGAAATTTACTTTTGTACAAATTTATGTTATTAAAATTTTAAAAATCTATATACTATGTTTCAAAACTTTTACAATACTATACGAATACGATTTCTTAAATTTGAATACAGATTTAAATTATATTCTTATGAATAAGTATATATGTTCTAAAAAATGTGAATAGTGTTCATGAAATCATATGAATATATAATTGAGTTATTCTTGTGTGCACTCAAGTGCATGTCAAACACTTAGATTTGAAAACCAATTACAAAAAATATATAGTTCGATGTGTACTGTTTGTATTGAATTAATAATGACCCAAACAATAATTAATAAAACTCCAAGCAGTAAACAACAATACCCGAAGTTATAATCGATATTATCACAAGCAATAATCAACAATACTCCAAGTGGTAATCAATAATACCTTAATTAGTAATTAACAATACTCTTAACTTTTTTTATATTATATATTTCTAATTAAAGAAAACCAAAATGAAACTTAAAATTCAAGTGTATGTCGTATACACTACAAAAAACTCGCGTTTTAGCGACCGAAATTAGCGATCGCCTCAAAGTCGATCTCTGAATATTGTATTAGCGACCGATTAGCGACCGTAGTAGAAAACCGGTCTCAAATTAAAAATATTTGCGACCGCCTATATATCATTCGTTAATTCGTAAGATTAGCGACCGCCACCGACTGATCAAATGGTCACTAAAACTCAAAAGACGGTCAACGATGACCAATACTTTTTACCGCCTGATTAGCGACCGCCTCAGACTTGTAACGTTTGACCCGAGTTGATAACGGTTGAGGGTCATTAATGCAAATTCTAAATGGTCAAACTGAACCGTCCAATTCGGTCATGAAGACCAAATTTCGAGTAATAGAGACTGCATCTAGAGGTCGCTAATCCTTTAAAAAAAATTATAAATACCTTCTCCTCTGTACGCCAATTTTACATACTCGTAAAAATTCTTCCTCCAGCTCCGCCCGCACTGCTGCCGCCGCCGTCGCCGCCGTTTAACCGTGAGTTTTAAATTAATTTAACCGTTTAAATTTTTTTATAATTATATTTTATGAATTATATATAGTGAATGAATAAGTAAATTATGTGTATGTGTATAGATTTTATGCGTATGTGTATGTGAATTATGTGTAGATTTTAGTTACAAATATGACCATAGGATGCTTTTCTGATCTCATATTTTACATTTTAACAATTTACATGTCATTTAATTTAGGGTGTATGTGAATTATGTGTATGTAAATTATGTGTAGATTTTAGTTACAAATATGACCATATGATGCTTTTTTGATCTCATATTTTAAATTTTAACAATTTAATGTATATGTCATTTAATTTAGGGTGTATGTGTAATATGTGTATGTAAATTATGTGTATGTGAATTATGTGTAGATTTTAGTTACAAATATGACCATAGTTACAAATTATGTGTTGATTTTTGTGCATGTTTGTATTTATATATTATATTTGGGAAATGATTATATTTATATATTATAATTTTGAGATAATATTACATATGTTTGTATAGGATAGTTATATTATAGTTACGTTGATGTTTAATTAGTTGAATTTATAATTATTACAGATGAACCCAGTTCAAGATAATCGTCTCAGTGTCATCATAGTCGACAACAAGTAAGTATTTTTTTAATGAATTATGTATACTTTTAATTATATATATATATATATATATATATATATATATATATTAATATTATTAACTTGATTTTTTAACAGGATGCTTCCAGCCCGTGAGACTAGCTCAATCGTCTCACAGGTCATTAAGATGACCACGTTTGAGTATGGTGCCCACTCGTAGAGCCAAGTGTCTGAGCAAAAGAGGATGGAGTACTTTGATGAGTTCAAGGTATACAAAATTTATTTATTATGATTTTAATTTTGAATTTTTTTTATTCATTTGTTAATATTCTATTTTTAATTTATATGCAGAGGCGGTACGTTTGGGACCCTGTCCACGATAGTGTTATGTACCAATTGTTCTGTGTGAAAGCGAAAGAACGGTACAAAAACATTATTTACGGCCTGAAGAAGCGGTACTGGGACCGTGGGGATCAGATGTAGTTGGGCCGAGCACCAAACAAACGATCGATATGGGATGGTTTTGTGGATCACTGGAACAGTGAACCATCATTCAGAAGAAGATCATGAAGAGAGAGAGAGAATTTGAACAATTTTTTTATGTTTGTTTTTTGACAATTTATTTATATTTTTTCACAATTTTTTACTATTTTTGAACAATTTATTTATATTTTTTTTTGAAGAATTTTAAATAATATTTCATTTTAATTAGTAAATATATATATATATATAAACAAATTAGAAACAAAAAAAGAATTAATTTGATGAGTTTAAAAAAATGGGAGTCAATTTCAAATTATATACAATTAAATGTATACAAACGAATGAATTAGTAATTTAGAATAGTCTAAAATATTAAATTTATAAAATTAATAAATAAAGTTAGTAAATAATTATATATAAACGAATTACAAGCAAAAATAAATTAATTTGATGAATTTCAAAAAAATGGGAGTCAATTTGGAATTATATAAAATTAAATGAATAAAAACTAATGAATTAATAATTTATAATAGTCTAAAATATTAAATTTATAAAATTAATAAAAAAAGTTAGTAAATACATATATATAAACGAACTAGAATAAAAAGGATTGAATTTGATGAATTTAAAAAAAAAATGGGAGTCAATTTGAGGTTATATACAATTAAATACAAATAAACGAACAAGAATAACATGTGTCCTAGTGGTTCACACCTCTTCTTCTCTACCCGAAGGTCGTGGGTTGGATTCCCATTGGGTGCATATTTGTCAATTTATTTTTACAAGCCTCACAAGGGCTTATATACTACATGGGCCGCCTGTTGTCGGTCGCTAAATTTTATACCTTAATAAATGAGAAAATTAATTTGTATGAATGAATAAAATAAAACAAATAATAAAATACGGAGAGTATATATTTATATTTTATTTTTGGGTAAATGAAGCATTGCCAATTCTTGGACTAGTACACCGTATACAAGTCATTCTAGAATCGTATTCCTTCTCCCGACAACAGTAATTAGTATGGTTTTAGCTACACAACGTGCATGCCCAATCTTCTTCACCAAGACATCAACTTATGAATCCAAGCTATATCGATCCGATTCCTTTCTTTCCAAACCCATAACCCCTCACACAATCATCCCCCAGAATCTTCCCATCTTAAATTACAACCCCCGGGCCTCTCTCCTCACATCACATAACATCAATCCCTGCCGGAAATATGTGGTCCGAAAACCGACTTCCGGTCCAATCAAACCCTCAAGATCGGCCGTTAAAACGGCACCACACGGCTCGTTACTACGTACACCGCGTCAAAGAAAGCCTCACCACCCGAGTCTCGAAGCTCGTATGCTCCATCTTCTTAGGCCTCCTCTTCCTCGTCGGCATCATCACCTTCATCCTCTGGCTCAGCCTCCGCCCCCACCGCCCCCGAATCCACATCCACGACTTCTCCGTCCACGAAACCAGCCTTACCTACAACGTCACGGCTCGTAACTCCAATCAGAACATCGGCATTTACTACGACTCCGTCGACTTGAAAGTCTACTACCACGACGACCAAAGCATGGGCGGTGCCTCCCCGGTGCTCTCGCCGTTTTATCAAGAGCCGAAGAAAACCCAAATAATCGCCGGACAACTGACCGGCGCCGCCCTGAAGACGGCCGGAGAGCTGTGGCAGCAGATCGCGGCGGATAAGGCTCGCGGGGAGGTCATTTTCCGCCTCGAACTTATATCGGTTATTCGCTTCAAGATTTCGTCGTGGGATAGCAAGCGACATAGGATGCATGCTAACTGTGCGATTCGTGTTGGGCCGGACGGTTCGATCTTGCCGGTTTACAAGGGGAACAAGTGTCCGGTTTACTTCGGCGAAATAATAAAGCGTGCAGACTAGAGTAAATAAAGTGTTTGTTTATATTCCTTTTCTGTTAATTTGGGTTTTTGTATTGATTTTGGCATGTAGCTTTGTTGATTAATGTATGAATGAATGAATCCAAATGATTACTAATTGCAAGTGGTAATTCGGCTAAATATTAAGTCAGTTGATTTATTTTCATGCAAATATAAAATGTAATTGAGAAGAAAACTAAAATTATAAGAATTTCAGGTCAAATTAAATAGTTGGAAAAAATTCAAAACTATCAGGTTCGAATTTCAAAATTATACGTTTAAACAATTATAACTTTTTTTATTAGATTATCCTGAAATAATTAATTGAATTAATTTTATACTTTTTGGCTTAATTGCAATCTATATCACAACCCTTTTCAAAATTGCATTTTAAACTAAACTTTTGGATCTTGTTAAAAAATATTTCAACTTAATTGTTTATTGCAATTAAGACTTAGGGGCAAATTTGTCTCTGTCTGTTGCTGACGTGACAACTACGTGACAATCACAAAAAAAAAAAAAAAAATTAAATTAGGTAAAAAATAACTTTAAATTTTAATTGCATTTTAAGTCATGACATTTTACGAAATTGTACTTTTGGATCATGTTAAACAAAACTCTTTTAAATCATGACCTTTTACGAAATTGCATTTTAAATCATGCCACGTTTTTTTTTTTTTTTTTTTGCAAATAAGACTTACGGACAGATTTACGGTGGTCCGTCAATGAAATGGCGTCTACGTGGCAATGCGACAATTTTTTTTAAATACGTGGCTCAAAATTAAAAAATTTCAATTTTCAAATACTTGTATTAATAAGAACATAAATAAATGAATCCAAATAGAAAAAAAAAAAGATGAAATCAAAATACAAAATATTTGAATTAATAAGAACATAAATGGATCCAAAGAGGATAAACACAACCATTTTACCATAAAATAATTTTATTAATTCATTTTACCATGAAATTGAGACGTAGGGTTTTGAAAAATTATTTGGAAGTTTATAATATACTTTTAAATTTTTAGATGTATTAATTTTTTTTTGCCAAAAGTAATATTTAAGTTTTTTCTTGGTTGTTGTCATGTAAACGTTGCTTCAACGACGATCCTCTGCAAATCTACCCGTAAGTGTTAATTATAAAAAAAAAAAGGTTAAATTGAAACTTTTAAACAAGATTCAGAAGTTTTGCTTAAGATGCAATTTTGTAAAGGATCGTGATTTAAATTGCAACTAAGACTTAAAGTTTTTTTCCACCTAATTTAAGTTATTTTTTGTGGTTGCCACGTAGATGCCACATCAGCAGCGTGCAGAGGAAAATCTGCTCGTAAGTCTTAATTGCAACAAAAAAAAAATTAAGTTTGTTGTAAATAAGTGCGTAAATAAAGAGACAACGTTTGTTGACCTAGCTCCTCGGGAACGACTACGTCTGGGGCGATCCAAGCCCGGAGTTCCACTAATATTCTTGTGTATGAGAGTGATTACAATAATGAATACAATGATCTATTTATAAGAATAAAACCCTAGTCTAAGATATAAAGCCTGTTGGGTTTCTTGGTCCATAAGTAATGTCCACATCAAATCTTCTAGATTTGGAATAATAAATCTTCTAGATTTACAACACTCCCCCTTGGACATTACGACATAACATAAATATCTTGTCATAAAAACTCCACGTGCTAGGGATCGACCAAAATAATAAGTAGGGAGGAATGTCATCGATCTTCTAGATCTAAATCTTCTAGATTTATTTCGGAGTTACCGCTCCCCTTGAAGACAACAACACTTTAAGTATTTGCATCCCAATACCACGAACGTACTTTTCAAAAGTAGATGTAGGTAAGGATTTAGTAAACAGATCTGCTAGATTGTTACTAGATTGCACCTTCTGAATGGTAATTACGTTGCTCTTCTGGAGTTCGTATGGGTAGAAAAACTTAGGTGAAATATATTTCGTCAGGTTTCCCTTGACGTACTCATTACTCATTTGTGCGATGCAAGCAGCGTTGTCTTCAAATATAACGGTGGGAGGTGTATCGCCTTTGGCGATACAACACGAGTCACCAATGTGTTTTACCAATGACCTTAACCAAACACATTCTCGTGCGGCTTCAAATAAAGCTATGATCTCTGAGTGGTTTGAAGACGTGGTAACCATGGATTGTTTAACCGATCTCCATGAGATTGCGGTTCCACCATAGAGAAAAACATAACCAGTCTGGGATATGGCATTGGGATCAGACAAATAGCCAGCATCCGCATAACCTACTAAGGTTTTGTCTTGTTTCTTACGATAAAATAGTCCAAGATCTTGAGACCCTTGGAGGTATCGTAGAACGTGCTTAACACCATTCCATTGTCTCCTTGTAGGAGAAACGCTATATCTCGCAAGCAAATTGACAACAAATGCAATGTCCGACCGAGTGCAATTTGCGAGATAGAGCAATGCTCCAACAGCGCTAAGATAAGATCTTCTGGTCCCAGAATTTCTTCTGAATCTTCTCTTGGTCTAAATGGGACCTAATCCACTTCGAGGGATCGAACAACCATAGGGGTGGTAAGTGATGAGATTTATCCATGTGAAATCTCTCTAATACCTTCTTTACGTAGGTCGACTGATGAATAAGGATTCCTTCTGGGAGGTGCTCGATGTGCAAGCCGAGGCAGTACTTTGTTTTACCCAAGGACTTCATTTCAAATTCAGCTTTCAAGATTGAACTGGCTTCTTCAATCTATTTTCATATTCCGATTATGTTTAAGTCATCAACATAAACGGATATGATGCAAAAACCATCTTGCGATTTCTTCGAGAATACGCATGGGAAAGCTTTATCGAATGTGTATCCTTTCTTTTGAAGGAATTCACTAAGTCGGTTGTACCACATGAGGCCCGATTGCTTCAGGCCGTACAACGACTTTTGCAGTTGTATGCTATAAATATTGCGGTTTTCACTATCCCTCATTTGAGGAATGTTAAATCCATCGGGGATTTTCATATAAATGTCGGCATCTAGTGATCCGTATACGTACGCGGTTACTACGTCCATTAATTTCATTTGGAAATTCAACTTAACTGCCAAAGATATCAAGTAGCGGAACTTTATTGAGTCCATGATGGGAGAATAGGTTTGATCAAAATCAATCCCGGGTCTCTGCGAAAACCCTTGTGCTACAAGCCTCGCTTTATACCTCTCCACAGTATTGTTCTCATTTCATTTTCGTACAAATACCCATTTATATCCTACGGGGATAGCGCGCGCGGGTGTACGAACGATAGAGCCAAATACTTGTCTTTTGTTAAGCGATGCGAGCTCTGCATCAATTGCCTCTTACCATATAACCCAATCGGAGCGCTTCCGGCACTCGGCGATTTTTTGGGTTCTGGATCTAGATCATTTATAACGGAAAGGGCGATTGACGCTACAAATGTATCATCGACGACAGTAATATTTCTATTGTATATTTCTCCGTTATCTGTGAAGTTCACAAAGACTTCGACGTTTACGTCAACCAGACCTTCCTCATTTCCCATTGTATCTGGGTCTGGTCGTTCTACGGTCCTAGTGCATGAAATATTTTGTGCACGTGCTTCATCACTAGGACTCTCGTCTCCTAGAGACTTGGAGTTATCTAGACGGATCTCTTCTAGAGATTTTCCATTCGACTGACCAGATTTGCTAGCCTTTCGTTTAGGTGTGTTACTATCTCTTGAGGGTCCCTTACGCTTTTAGCGTGTGGGGGCATGAGCACTCATTTTGCTTGGGACCTCAACCCTTTGGGGAGCATTTACTGTATTTATATGTGATCTAGTCACACCTCTATGGTCAGTGAACGCGTCTGGCAGATTATTTGCTAAGTTTTGCAAGTTAATGATCTTCTGAACTTCTGGTTCAGATTGACTAGTGTGTGGATCTAGATACTGAAGATTACTTACGTTCTACGTAAGTTCCCGGCATTCATTCAATTTTGAATTCGGATCTCCCCCTTAAGCCGGGAAGTAATCTTCATCGAATGTTCAATCAGCGAACCGGGTCGGTTAATTGATCACCGGATAAAGGCTCGAGGTATTTCACGATGGATGGAGAGTCATATCCGACGTAAATACCGCACATCCAAAAATACGAAAGTTTAGCTTAAAATAGTGCATGCATGGGCCCATAGAGGTTCGCTTGGGTATCGTTATTGGTACGTATATCGCACATCTGAAAATACACAGATGGGAAATGCTAGGTTCTTTCCCATGAACTAACTATAGGGGGGAATGATCATTATATGCAGTTGGACGGATTTGAATTAAGTGCGATGCATGTAGGACTACATGCCCCCATCATGAGGTGGGTAGTTTGGAGTTCATAAGCAATGGACTCGTGATAAATTTGATACGTTTTATTAGCGCCTCAGCAAGACTATTTTGGGTATGGACGTAGGGGACCGAATGCTCCACTTTAATTCCCAGGGCCATACAGTAATCTGTAAAGGCCTTCGAGCTGAACTCAGCTGCATTATCTATGCGAATTGATTTAATTGGATAATCCAGGAATTGAGCTCTAAGCTCGATAGTCTTCGCAAAAGCTTGATTGCGGGTGGACAACAAACATGCAAATGTCCACCTAGTGGAGGCATCAATAAGGACCATTGAATAATGAAATGGTCCTGATGCTGGGTGAATCGGTCCGTAAATCTCTCCTTGAATTCGCTCAAGGAAAACCGGAGACTCTAGTCCAACCTTGGTGCGCGACGGGCGCACTATCAACTTACCCTTAGAACATGCATCAAAGAAATATTCATCAACGGGAGGGATTCTATTATTCGAAATATTATGACCAGTTGAATTAGATAGAATCCTACGTATCATTTTTTATCCCGGATGACCTAACCGTTGATGCCATAATTTAAAGGAATTTGTGTCATGAAATTTCATACTCATCGCTAGATGGGAACTAGACGGCCTGATGTATGAATAGTACAAACCGGAGGAGAAGGAAGGAAGTTTTTTATAACTTGTTTATAGCTACCTCGACTACTAGTCATCAAAAGGTATTCGTTATCGTTTTCAGTTTTAGTTTCAATATGATACCCGTTTATCCTAATTTCTCTAAAACTGAGTAGGGTACGCTTAGATTGTGGGAACAACAAAGCATTATCAATTATTAGTTTGGTACCCATGGGGAGGACAATGGAAGCTCTTCCAGAGCCCACTATCAACGTACTATCATTAGCTATTGTAGTTATACTCCCCTTACGTTCTATCAAGTTATGAAAATACTTCCTATCCTTTAGGATCGTATGTGTGATGGCGCTATCTACCAGACATAAATCACTATGGGCGTCCATCATGCAAGAGAAAATAGTCCAAACCTAGTAGCTGATTTGTTTACAAGCCATAAATGAGAACAACAATATCCAAATAAATACTATGGACAACTATTAAGGTAAACATATCAAAGCTAATAAATTCATTCATAAAATAAAATATCCGAAAGAAAGGATCCCAAAACATAATGTGAAATTGTTTTATTCAGAAAACAAAATACTAGAAATAACTAAATACGTATATCTACTCGTCATCCCAAAATCTAAATAAGCTCAATGCCCGTACGATCTGTGTTGTCTAGGTCAGAGTCTGCTTCGGGTAGACTGGCATGGTGAGATTCAACTCTAGGAGCCTTCCCCGTATCGTCCTTCTGTTGCTTTTGATAAGCCTCGACCAAATGTTTGGGAGTGCGACACGTGCCAGACCAATGGCCCTTGCATCCGCATCTGAAGCAGGACTGTTCAACCTTATCTTGATTATCAGATTTTTGGGTAGCGGAGTTCGTGTTAGGTGCAGCCTTCCCACGAACCTGAGCTTGATTGTCATTCAAGGTACCTGAACCACTGGATTTATTACGACCTCGACCTTGGCTATGAGTTCGTTTACTCCCTCTCCCCCTTCCACGCTTGCGACCTCTTGTACCACTTTGAGCTACAGCATGTGCTTCGGGCACCACTTTCGAGCCAACCAGCCTCGCATTATGATTCTGCATAAGAAGCTGGTTGTATTTTTCCGCTACTAGAAGTGTAGAAATTAGCTCAGAGTGTACAGTGTAGTTCTTAGCCCTATACTGCTGCTGGAGTACAAGGTTGCTTGCGTGGAAGGTCGACAAAGTCTTCTGGATTAAGTTGTCTTCAGTTATCGTTTTCTGACATAACTTTAACTGAGACATAATACGATGTAAGGCTGAGTTGTACTATGTTACGGACTTGAAGTCTTGGAAATGGAGGTTTAACCAATCGTATTGGGCCTGGGGGAGGAGTATATCATTTTGTTGTTGGAAACGGTCCTTCAGGGACTTCCACAATGTTCCAGGGTCTCTCTCAGTGAGATACTCATTTTTCAGGTCCTGATTGAGATGATGCCTAAGGAAAATCAAAGCTTTCGCCTTCTGGACGTCAGTTGATTTTGGATCATCGACAATCGTGCCGCTAAGGTTGTTTGAGGCTAGATGTATTTCAACATCTAGCGCCCATGTCAGGTAGTTACTACCATCAAGTGTAAGCTCAGCAAATTCTGTTTTGGTAATATCACATTATTCACTACAATTAAAGTGACATGGGTAAGAGGATTGACCAAAAACATAGACAACGGGGAGACAAGGATTTATTTAGTTACTCTAAGGCACATAGATGTACGTACTGGGCATCGTCTACCCAAGGCATAAATTTACGGTCCGTTAAATACCGGGTACCGTCTACCTGGGCATAATATACGGACTATAAAAAAATAAACTATGTGCCAAAAAATTAATGCACGTAGGATAATTAAATCACATAAACATGCATAAACAAATAAGAGAGATAATCACATGAAAATAATTTCTAGAAAATATACGATTTAATAGACAGAGGGAATAATCACTAGGATAATTATTTCATGTATATTAACGCAATTTAACGAAATATTTTCAGGATTAAAAATTATATTAAACACGGATTTTGTGATATCAAGAACGAAATTGCAAATCACAAAGATCCGAGAAAAACACCGCGTGTGTCGTGCATAAGGGACGCGCGGCGGCACACGGAGGATGGCAGCGGCGCGGGGCATGTACGGCCCTAAGCGCGCGAAGGCAGCGGCTCGAAGGCACGCTGTGACGCAGCGGGCGGCGGCGGATCGAGGCGCGCTGCGACGCGGTGCGGAGCGAGCAGGCGGCACGGGCGCGGAGGCGCGGTGCTCACGTGAGCAGGCGGCACGGGCGCGGAGGCACGGTGCGCGCTCGAGCAGGTGGCACTCGGCGCGGAGGCGCGGTGGGCGCGAGCAGGAGGCACCCGGTGCAGAGGCAGGGTGCGCGCGCGAGCAGGCAGTACTCGGCACGGGCGCGGAGGTGCGGTGCTCGTACAAGCAGACGGCACGGGCGCAGAGCCGTGGTGCACGCGAGTAAGCGGCACGGGCGCGGAGGCGCGGTGCACGTACGAGCAGGCGGCACGGACGCAGAGGCGCGGTGCACGCGAGCAGGCGGCACCCGGTGCAGAGGCGCGGTGCGCGCGCGAGTAGGCGGCACTCGGCACGGGCGCGGAGGCACGGTGCGCGTACGAGCAGGCGACACAGGCGCAGAGGCGCGGTGCACGCGAGCAAGCGGCACGGGAGCGGAGGCGCGGTGCGCGCACGAGCAGGCGGCACGGGCGCAGAGGCGCGGTGCACGCGAGCAGGCGGCATGGGCGCGGGTCGGCGGCAGCGTGCGGAGCTACGGGCGCGCAGCTGCTGCCGGTCGGCGGCCGATATCGAGCGGCGGACAATCGTCTACGGGCGACGACCGTTGCTTGTTGATTCAATTCATGAAAATAATTTTAACGAAATACAATTATACGCAGGTATATTCAGGAATGAAATCAAATTTCAATGTACACAATAAATCATGTGATTCATATAAAAATAAATTAAAGTCATACCTTATAATCACGGTTAGAGACTCGTGCTGATAACGTGTTGTAAATAAGTGCGTAAATAAAGAGACAACGTTTGTTGACCCAGTTCGTCGGGAACGACTACGTCTGGGGGCGATCCAAGCCTGGAGTTCCACTAATATTCTTGTGTATGAGAGTGATTACAATAATGAATACAATGATCTATTTATAAGAATAAAACCCTAGTCTAAGATATAATGCCCGTTGGGTTTCTTGGTCCATAAGTAATGTCCACATCAAATCTTCTAGATTTGGAATAATAAATCTTCTAGATTTACAACAAAGTTGAAGTTTTTTTAACAAGGTCAAAAAGTTTAGCTTAAAATACAATTTTAGAAAATATCATGATTTAAATTTCAATTAAACCAACAATTTTTTTATAAGTTCATAGATTTAGATGATATTAATTTTTTCCCAGTATCAGCAAAGATCTTGAGTTCGATCCCCAATAAGAGCAACTCCACAAATATTAAATTGTCCATTCATTGAATTTCCCCAAAAAATATAATGAGAAATAAAAAATTACTTCTGCATCAATAATTGGGGTCATAATTGCATTGAAATTGTATTTTTTTAGACTACGTTTGTTCTAGAATTTACCCGAATGAGATTAGGATTTTATGACCTCTGTCCCATTCGGATAAAAAGTTTATAATCCAGTTTTCACATTCCATACTCAATCCACATATAAAATATCTATTAACTTATTATTACCCTTCTCAATAAAATTCACTTTACCCTTACACAATATATTTTTTTCTTTCCTACTTTACTCTCACACAATATATTAAAATAATACAACATCAATCATTAATAAACTTTGATTTGACATAAAGCAAAATCTCTTCCTACCAAAATTCTAAAACAAATACATATTTTTACTAGAGTATGTATAGAGTAAAATTGGTTTATATATGGATCACTGAAGGGTATTAGTTGTTTTCACTGAAGAGTATTAGTTGTTTTTACTGAAGAGTATTACTGGTTTATACTGAAGAGTTTTAGTTCATTTTTACTGAACAACTAAGAATCTTTAGTGTAAATTAGTAATACACTTCTGTAAATACAACTAATATTCTTTAGCGAAAACAACTAATACCCTTCAGTGATTTATGTATAAACCAATTTCACTCTATACTTTTTCTTTTTACTATTCAACAAGAGTTTCACATCCAATGACTTTAATGTGACTTCATAAGTACACCTTAAATCTCGAAACAAAAAACTATAATGTCTAAACTCTTAGATCTAAATGTGGTTTTGATCCATTCTAAAGAGAGATTAATCCCTTTATTTGAAGAGTAATTTTAGGGTGCATGTAAGTGCATACTATGCACTTGGAATTTAATTTCAATTTGAAATTAATTTTGACCAAACTCAAAATTCGCGGGTCTAGAAATAAACCAGGTCGCAAATAGGTCGTGCGCGCTTCGTACCAATACTCCAAGTTATATCACCAATACACCAAGTTATATCACCAATACCCCAAGTTATAATCACCAATACCCCAAGTTATATCACCAATACCCCAAGTTATAATCAACAATACCCCAAGAATTACTTAACAATATCCCAAATAATTATTCAATAGTACTCTAAGATTTAATCACCAATACCCCAAGTTATAATTACCAATACCCCAAGTTATAATCACCAATACCCAAGTTATAATCACCAATACCCCAAGAATTACTCAACAATGCATTGAACAATGATATTCCCAAAAATTATTCAGTAATACCTGAAGACTTAATCACCAATACCTCAAGAATTACTCAACAATACATTGAACAATGATTTTCCCAACAATTATTCAGTAGTACCCAAGACTTATCAATAATATCCCAAGCAACAATACACAAATAAATAAATCGCCACTACTCCAAGTAATCAATAATAATAAAAGAAATAAATTTTTGTATTTGAATAAATTTGGGGGTTATGGTACTGAGAGAGAGAGAGAGAGAGTAATTATGTTGAAATGATAATTTGGGGATTGAGTAGTGAGATTGAGAAGGGAAAAAAACATTGCATCAAAATGAGAAGATCCATGAATTTGAATCGTTTCCTACTTCAAATACAATCTGCTACAACGATTCCTCCGCCTCTGACACCAGTACCAAAGACCGTGGCTGCAAATTAATGGAAAAAGCTTAGCGGATAATCAATGGAGGAAATTAAGGTTGGAAACCTCCAAATCGAGTCATTAGAGAAAAGGAGAATCGCCACCACCATTTTTACCGGAATTAATTGAAGAGAACTACCGAAAATTAGAGCCGCAACCACCACGTCACCATTAATGACGGAAAGAAGCAAAAGCCTCGTCGAAAAATCGAAGAAGAGGACGATGCCTGAAGAAGAGCGGAGAAAAGCGTGAGAGAAGATGGAGAATGCCCGACCCGTATGCCTGACTTCAGATCTAAATTAATTTTAAATTAAATCTAAAATTCAAGTGGATAGTATGCACTTGGATGCACCCTAAAATTTGTCATATATAAAATGTGATGACGTACATAGCAAACCGGTGAAAACGAACAATATTAAAGTTGAAAGATTAAATCATTTCGATCCACCTGAAATTTGGAGAAGAGGAATCCACCATTAGAAGCACATTAAAAAGATGATCAAATACTACAAAAAAAAATGGGAATTAGCGACCGATTTTCGGTTGCAAAACGTGATTAGCGATAGATTTTTGACCAAAAAATATCGGTCGTTAAAAAGCGGGTAGCTAATATTAGCGGCGCGAACCACTGAGCCACTATCCTACTAGCTTATATTAGGCGAGCCATGTTGTATATAAGCCCTTGTGAGGCTTGTAGAAATAAATGGGCAAATACGCGCCCAAGGAGAATCGAACCCACGACCTCCGGGTAGCCCGGAAGAGGTGTGAACCACTAGGACACATGCTATTGTTGTTCGTTTATTAGCATTTAATTGTATATTAGCTCAAATTGACTTCCATTTTTATTTAAATTCATCAAATTAATTCCCTTTTGTTTCTAATTCATTTTTATATATATATATATATATATATATATATATATATATTTACTAACTTTTTTATTAATTTTATAAATTTAATATTTTAGACTATTCTAAATTATTAATTCATTCGTTTTTATTCATTTAATTGTATATAATTCCAAATTGACTTCCGTTTTTTTTAAATCCATCAAATTAATTCCCTTTTGTTTCTAATTCGTTAATATATATTTACTAACTTTTTTTATTAATTTTATAAATTTAATATTTTAGACTATTCTAAATTATTAATTCATTCGTTTTTATTCATTTAATTGTATATAATTCCAAATTGACTCCCCTTTTTTTTAAATTGATCAAAATAATTTCTTTTTGTTTCTAATTCGTTTATATTTATATATTTGCTAACTTTTTTTATTAATCTTATAAATTTAATATTTTAGACTATTCTAGATTATTAATTCATTCATTTTTATTCATTTAATTGTATATAATTCCAAATTGACTCCCGTTTTTTTAATTCATTAAATTAATTCATTTTTATTTCTAATTCATTTATATATATATATATATATATATATATATATATATATATTTACTAAAAAAATAAAAGAAATTCAATTAAATAAAAGACATTCAATAAAAGTATAAAATATTCAACAAAATTAAATATTCAACTAAAAAATAAAAAAAATTATTCCCCTCTCATTCACTCTCTCTCTCTCTCTCTCTCTAACTCTCATCTCCAGAGAGGATCTGATCGATATCGATATCGTCATCCTCACCCTCGCCCTTGCCCTGGCCACCTCCGTGCCCACTAACCCTGGCACCACTCCCCCCGACATCAAAATATGGTGGGAGTGGGGGTTGAGCGTTAATTCTCATCTGCTGAGTGACGATGGAGAACCAATCCCGAAGACTCATGATGTAGCTTGCGAGGGCCTCCATCTGCTTCCGGACGTCCCTCAGTTCACGCTCCACCTGAGAGGGAGCAGAGTCGATCAAGGAGGACGATCCACTGCTCTGGCGGTAGGTCTGCAGGATGGCCTTACTGTGACCGCCCTGCCCCACGACCTTCCCCTTCTTGACTCCGACCACATCTAAATAGATGCGGTCCTCGTCAATTCGGGGAGGGGTAGGGTTCTCTCAGTTGTCGTCTCCGGGGGCCACTTGCTGCGAGGCCTAAGCTAGATGATTCTTAAACTGGTTCTGAAATTAAAATTATAATAATTAAACTACAATTATAATAATTAAATCAAAATTAATTAAAATTAAAAAATACTTACTTGGATCTCGGTGGTGCGGGCGTAGGTAGATGTCCCAATCTCCGGGTTCACTGGGTGGGAGATCTCCATTTTCTTATAGAGAGTGGGCTTTCGTCCATGCTCCCTCTCCTGTTACGAACCAAATTCAATGGATTTTAAATATTAAATATTTAAAAGTTTATTAATATTCAAATGTAAATAAAAAGTTTAATACTTACAAAGGCGAGGGAGTGCTCGTAGATGGACCAGGATCCAGCCCGATGTCTGGCGACGTCTTGCCCGGTGGGGTCCTTCAACCGGTTTTCCCTTGACTTATCGGACTTGGCTTTGAATTGCTCACTATTCCAGTGAGCAACCAAAGCGTCCCAGACGGAACGTCCGTCTGGACCTGTGCCCAGCTCCAGCTGCGCCCCACTATTGAACTTCTTCCTCAGCCCGTAGATAATGTTTTTGTACCACTCCTGTGCTTTCGCGTAGAACAAACCGTTCATAACACTATCATGGGCAGGATCCCAGACGCACAACTTCTGCAATTAAATTAAAAATAAACTATTTACAAATAAATATAAAATAAAATATTAAAAGTTAAAATCATAATAAATATACCTTGAACTCCTCGAAGTACTCCCTCCTCTTTCGCTCGGACACCATGGACCACGAGTGGGCGCCAACCTCGAACGAGAACTTCTTAATGGCCTCTGAGACGCGAGTGCTGGTCTCATGGCCTAGAAGCATACTGTGACATAAAAAAAATTCAAGTTAATATTAATAATTAATATTAATGAATACAATTAAAATTATTTAAGAATACTTACATGTTATCGCTAGGGACAACAGTGAGACGGCTATCCAACTGGGGATGTTGTCGTGAAGCCGTAGATCCGGCAACAGAAGGAGAGCCAGCAACACTGGACTGCTGTGAAGAGGATGGTGTCATCTCCGGGGCCCGTCGAACATCCGGGAGCACCGATCTCAACGACCCCGACCTCCTCTTCCCCCGACCCCGTCCCCGACCCTGTCTCCGACCCTGATCAGGGTTATCTTGAGAGCTCATTTGTAATAGTTATAAATTCAAACATATATTAATTATATAAAATTAACTAATTTTATATGTAAAGAAAAAAAAAATTTCTCACTTTAGGTAGCTTGTCCAACATTATCTCATTTATTATGAAAGGCTTAAACAATCTCACAATAATTTTTCCACTACTATTGTTGTTCTTGCATATTTAACCGAATAACCCTAATTACTAGTAGTAACGCCGGACCATTTGACAAGTAGCACTCTAGGTAAAAAAAAATTAATTTCTCACTTTAGGTAGCTTGTCCAATATTATCTCGTCTATTATGAAAGTCTTAAACAATCTCACAATAATTTTGCCACTAGTATTGTTGTTCTTGTACATTTAACCGAACAACCCTAATTACTAGGAGTAACACTGGACCATTTCACAAATAGGACTATAGGTAAAGAAAAATATTAATTTCTCACTTTAGGTAGCTTGTCCAATTTTTCAACCAAAATAATTAAATATTATTTTTCTTGCACCAATAATCGAATAACCCTAAAACATATTAATATATACTAACATACCAACTAATTTAATATATACTAACATATAAAATCATATACAAACATATAAAATCATATACAAACATATAAAAACATATAAAAATATATAAAATCATATAAAATTATATATACGTACATATATATATAAATCCTATAAACAAATATGCATGATTATCATACAAACATATATATATATATATAACTTCTCCTATATATTTAAAAAATTGATATACAAACATAATAAACGGTTAAATTTTAAAAAACTTACGGTTATTGTGTAGACGGGGAAGCAACAAATGAAATGACCGGAACAGATTGCTCGACGGAAGATGGCGGCGGCAACGACGGCGATAGGCATCGGCGGTTTTTTGTTGGTGATGGCCCGTGGTATTAAAAGAATTTAAAATTCTGGCGGTCGCTAAACACAAATAAAGGCGGTCCCGAATACCAAATTTGCATTTAGCGACCGCCATTTACCCAAAATTAATGATTTTTGCTCGTTTCCAAGAACGGGTCAACTGACCAGTTTGGGCGGTCGCTCATTACAAAATTGAATTCAGCGACCGCCTTAACAATCGCTAATCACGCGGTAAATAGTGGTGGTCAATATTGACCGACTTTTGAGTTTTAGCGACCGCCGTAGCGGTCGTGGTGGTCGCTAAACCTTCGATTTAGCGACCGCCTTCTTTATCGGTCACAAATTTTCTTACTTTGAGACCTCTGGTTTTTTTGCGGTCGCTAATTGGTCGCTAATACAATATTTAGAGACCGATTAGCAGACAGTCGCTCAGTCGCTAATTTCGGTCGCTAAAATGCGAGTTTTTTGTAGTGAAAATGGAAAAAAGAGCCGCATCAATCACGTTAAAATATGAACAAAAAAAAAAGGAACAAAACAAAATTATTCTACAATAGTCATAAGCCACTTGATAAAAATAAGAAAAAGAGGTCTAATATCAGCGGCCAATGATCGGCCCATGATATATAGTTCTTTTTGTTAAAAAATATTTAGCAAGTACCAGACCTATTAATATAAACATGGACCAGTAAAAAAATCTATATGGACCAGGTAATTTGCATCCCCATTTTTAGAAAGTACACGCACAATTTTTTTTTTTTTTTTCTATATTGTGAAAGTACACTATTGCCTTTTTCAATTAAACAAATATAATTCATTCAAACTCTATTTACACGTCCACCAACTGCTACTGAAAAAAAATTCAAAAAGAAACAAAAAATTGGAAAATAAAGTATAAATTTACAAATATATTTCTAGATGTGTTCGAAATATATTTAAAAAATTATTAAATATTTCAAAACTAGCTCAAATTTCGAATCCAAAATTGTTATCTATTTTGAAAAACTGAATTCAAAATCTATATTTTTTTAACTTACGGAAAGAGAGGATAAAAAGAGAAAAATTTAACTAAACAAACCTAAAGGCATCGAGGTGCAACAAATCTGATAAAATTGGAAAAGAGATTTGAAAATCAGGGTGAAAGGGTGCATTGGAAATGTTACAGTATGAATAAGAGAGAAAATGTGGAGGTGAGGGTCAGAGGGTGGGAGAAAATATTGTGGGGCAGGGGGATAATGGGTAGGACATAAAAGGAAAAATATATTTTTATTGAAGAACTCGAACTAAGTGCCACCTAAATTTATCGCCAATTGAAGGGGAATATCGGCGATAGCAAGAGTCTGATGGGGGTGTGAAATGAAGGGGATAGAAAAGGGAGGGGTGTGTGAGTGAAGGAGGGAAATGAGAAATGAAGAAGGTGAAAGAATTAGGATTTCTGTGAAAAACTGGATAAAAGTGGTATTAATTTTTGGCATATAGTCACACTTTATACACCTAATTTTAAATCACCACCCAAAATCCTACATTTCATAAAACCCAATTTTATTTCAAATAGGCACACTTTTTAACATTTCAGTTGGGTCCCACCTTCATTATTTTATCATATGTTCTCTCTTCCTCCCCCAGTCAGCTATAAACGCCATTTTTCTCCCTTTCTCTCACCATGACTTCCTATTAAATATCATCTGATGTAGTACGATCAATATTCAAATTTCAAATTTATCCCATTTTACTTACCCAACTTCCCATATGTGAGAGATTTAGTTGTGTTGATCATTCTTCCCACCGTATTGAGTAATTCCCAAATCAGCTCAATTTTGCAACAAATCAAATTGGGGAAACTCGATCGATGGTGTCAAATGGGTGATATGATCATATTTGCCACTAATTACAGAGAGGAACGAAAGTTATTTTCAA
The DNA here is from genome assembly GCA_947034835.1 of Ballota nigra. Classification (NCBI taxonomy): domain Eukaryota; kingdom Viridiplantae; phylum Streptophyta; class Magnoliopsida; order Lamiales; family Lamiaceae; genus Ballota; species Ballota nigra. The sequence continues at coordinate 42,015,367 of OX344728.1, read as the reverse complement.
TTTCTCGAAGTTGTTCATAAGATGAATACGGGGGCCAGGTTTTTGTTAAGTTGTGTGATTTACTATTTTGAGGTTTTTCTATGTCTTGCTCTATTGGTAATTTTAATAATTGTGTATTGGAGTGTGAGGATGACATGAACAAGGTTTTCATGATTTTTTTTTATCATAATTCAATTAGAATTTTTTCAGTTAATATGTGTACAAATGCCCAACAATCACCCACTCCGAATAATCTCAATGATGGTTCAGATCACCCTATTTTAAATAATTCCGATCAATCTTAAGTGCAAATACTCTATTAGATTGTCAAAGTCAGAACGAAGAGGGTGGTGAGCTGTATATAGTATCGCTAGGTATGATGTGTGCCCAATGTTGCTAAAAAAAGTCTTATTTAGCTGATGTTTAGACTGATTTATTAAAGAATGGCGTTGAAACTGTATTCCAAGGTGGGAAATTAGGGTTTAAGGAAGCTATTATTAAGTACTCATTATACATGAAATTTATTTTCAAGTTCAGTAAGAATGATACCAAATATAAGCATGTCGTTTGTTGAATCGCAAGGTTGTGATTGGTTTATAGGTTAGGGTGCAACCTATTTCTGGTGATTATGAGATATTCAAAGCTAAATTAACTCACAAGTGTATTAGCAAGTTGGGCAACGTTAAACCTGAAAGACTATGGCATAAAATTATGGGGCAGTTCTTATAGCAAAAGTTTCAAGGATGGTAGGTCATTATGTGGTAGGGAAGTAGCTGACAAATTAAGAACGCCTATGGTTTTTACATTTCTTTTCACAAGGCTTGGCGCACTGTTGAGTTGCTAAAGATCATATCTAGGGGACATATGAAGGTTCCTACAATCGGTTGAGGTGGTATTGTGCAGTTGTGGAATGCACGAACCCCGACAATGTTGTTGACCTAGAGTCCAACCCTACCTCTAACCGCTTTGAAAGGGGTTTTTTCGGTTTTAAGTGTGTTTGGATGGGTTTAGCAGTTGTGGTCCTATGCTTTTTGTTGATGGTACATTCATGAAGGGACGTGTCAAAGGGACTTTGTTAGCTGCCACCGCAAAGAACAACAATAATGGTAATAAGTTATGTCTTTTAGACAAAATGTTGAACTATGCATATGTGATGGTTTTTCTGTGAAAAATGCAGTTTCTAATGCACAATAGGTAGTCACCCCCCTCTCCTACCCCGACCTATTTTAGGGAAGATTCAAACTCCAACGGGAAGATTTTCAAGAAGTTTATAAATACAGAAGAACGTGTTCATTGTCATGCACGGGTAACTTCAAAGATATATGCATTCTCTACACTCACAAATGCACAATCGAAGCACTCAAAATCACTCAAGTTTCTCAAGTGTTTCACTTTTGTAGAGAAGCATACAAAACCTTCTGTAAAAGTACTTAAAACTATATCTAAAAGCTTAGATCGAGATAATCCATCCTTAAGCTCTTGAGCTCACTTTGTAAGGATTATCTCAAAATAGTTGGAACCAAACCCTACTCAAAACCCTACCCACAGTTAGGTCGAGAGTTAGAGTTAAGAGGTGTGAGTAAGCTGATAAGTTGATATCACTCTGAAAGCTGGTTGTTGGGAACTAGGACCTGGATTCTAGGGATCAAATATCCTAAGAGAGGAATATTTGATCAGTGCACCTTGGCACTATAACACAAGGAATTCCAAGTGAAAGGAATTCTTCTATTTAATCAGGACAGTGGACGTAGGAGATTCATCTCTGAACCACTTTATATCTTGTGCATTTACTCTCCTGTCATTTCTTAAGTGTGTGTTGGATAAATTAGTTTTCTCTTAACTAAAACGAGTATTTCTTAAAGGGATCACTATTCCGCAACTGAAAGCTAATTAGATAGCAACTCAACTGAAAGCCAAGAGCTCTTAGTGGAGCTGATATCTCAGTAAGCTTTCACGAGTAAATTATCAGCAGACTTCAAAGTCCACTGAAGGTTTACTTTCTTTAGTAAACTGCTAAGCTTTAAAAGAAAAGTTTTAATTTGTATCAACATGTGTATTCCCCCCTCCCCATACACCTGTAGCACTCGTTTCGGGACCAACAAGTGGTATCAGAGCAGTGGTTCAAAAGACCATTGTTCCAGTATACCTTTGTTCTCAAAAGGTAAACTTTTGGTCAACTGAATAGATCTCTAACAAACTTTTTATCCACGATGACTGACAATACAACTAGGGTTGCACCACCAGCAGAACGCAACATGGGATTTAATCCTCTAAATCATATCTCCCATCACAAGCTCCCACAATTCTCAGTGGAGAACTATGACTTCAGAAAGATAAGGATGAGAGCACATCTTGCCTGTGTCCATGATGAGATGCTCCGAGTCATCACCAAAGGTCCCTTTATGTTCATGACTCCAAACCCAAGGACCACAACTGCAACAATTGCAGATCCAAGAGAGGAATGGCCCAAAGATGAAGATAACTTCACTGTAGATGAGAGAAGGAGGCACAACCTCAACTTCATCGCCATGAACATCCTATACACCACCATTCCTGATTCAGTTATGGGAAGAGTGGTCCGTTATCAAACAGCTAAAGAAATTTGGGATACTCTAGCTCTCATGTGTGAAGGAACTGACATGATTAAAGAGAACAAGCTCTCAGTAGCTGTTCAAAAGTATGAGAAATTCACCATGGAGCCTGCTGAAACCATAGATCAGCTTGATGGGAGGTTTACTGACATTATGAATGAGATTAACTCTCTGGGTAAAGTTTATACAAAAAGAGAAGTAGCCTCGAAAATCCTGAGAGGCTTAACCTCAAGATGGGATGTGCACTCTGTAATGATGCAAAATACCAATTACTTATCTAACATGTTTATGCAACATGTATTTTCAAAACTAAAGGCTTATGAATTTGATTTGAACAGAAAAACGGCTCCAGATGAGACCTCAGCTGAGAAGGGAGTTGCCTATAAAGCTAAGGAGACTGAACGCAAAGCCTGAAAAGAGTACAAAAGCAAGCAAGGCCCGGAGTAAAGCTGCGATGAAAGAAGAACTGAGCCTCATGGCTAGAAGGTTTGAAAAGTTGAATAGTCATTTTGGTAAATATAAAAGGTATTACAAGGATAACAGGGAAAGAAGAAGCTATCCTCAAAAGGACACTAGAGATGGAGAGAGAAGCACTACTGAAAAGGAAAAGAAGAAAGAATACACTAGAGCTAAAGGATCATCATCAAAGGTTAGAGAGTCTACTAAAGAAAAGGATGATGATTCCAACATATGTTACCAGTGTAAGAATGTTGGTCCCACTAGTCAGTTTTAGAAAGAATGCTGAAGCTTAATGAAAACTATTTTGCAAGATCTTTTTACTAGAGCACAAGTATAAAGAAAATATAAGTAATGAAAGCAATAAATAACACACGATGTATAGTGGTTCGGATGTTAAAATCCTACGTCCACTCTCTCTTTTATCAAGGGGCCTTACTAACCAACCAACCAACTTACTGACTTTCTGGAATTGAGAAGTACCAGATCCTTCTTACACTCTTTAGATCTAACTTCGATCTAAATCTTACCTTACTCCAACCTTCTCTATCAAGATGAATAGGTTGAGTATTCCAACAACAAACTCCTTAAGAGTATATATGAATAAGAACAATAAGAGTGCTTTAATACTTAGTGAGTATAGAGGCTTGTATATGAGCTTCGGGTACGTGTCTAGAGCTTTTCTTCAATAATGCATTGTTGTATTTATAGAGGTGATTAGGGTTTAGCCGTTGGAGAGCTAATCTAATCAGGTCTCTATTTATGGAAGCTTCAATCAATCAATTCCCTAATTGATTGATTGGGTTGGTGAGATACTTGGATTGATTATCTTCAAATACTTTCCAATCCGATCATGTTTGACTTCATTTGAATTACCAACGGTCAAATGCTTCAATTGCACAACTCTGATTCTTTCAGAGTAGGCTGAACTAGACACCAGATCACCTCGAGGTCCTCTGGTCCAGAGCCGGTTAAGAACCAGAATACTCAGTAGAATCTATAGATGATTCCGAGCATCTTTTGATTCACCAGACTTGTCTGGTCTGAATTCGTTTGGTCTGGTGAAAGGTGTTAGTCCCGAAATGAGTAAACAGGTGTATGGGGGGGGGGGGGGAATACACCTGTGGTTACAAATTAAAACTTCTTTAAAACTTATCAGGTTACTTAAGACAGTAGCTCGTTAGTGGACTTGAGGTCTGCTGAGAGTTACTTTGTGAAAGCTTACTGAGATAATACCTCCACTGAAAGCACAAGACTTTCAGTTGAACTACTATCTAATTAGCTTTCAGAAGCGGATTAGTGAGCCCTTAGAAAACTCATTTTACTTTGATAAACTTTGAGATGAACACACACTTAGTAAATAGCAGAATGTAAGAACACAAGGTATAAAGTGGTTCAGAGATGAATCTCCTACGTCCACTGTCCTGATCAAACAGGAGAATTCCTTTCACTTGGAATTCCTTGTGTTATAGTGCCAAGGTGCACTGATCAACTAATCCTCTCTTAGGATGATTGATCACTAGGAAATTCCAGGTCCTAGTTCCCAAAACAAACCAGCTTTCAGACTGATACAACAATCAGCTTACTAACACCACTTAACACTAGCTCTCAACCTAAACACTGAGTAGGGTTTTGAGTAGGGTTTTGGTTCTAACTATTTTGAGATAATCCTTACAAGTTTAGCTCAAGGCTTAGGATTGGATTATCTCTTTCTAAGATTTGGATATAGCTTTAAGCTTGGTTACAGAAGGTTTGTTAGGCTCTCTACAAATGTGAAACACTTGGGAAACAATGATAATTTCGAGTGCTTCTTAGTTGTTATGAATGTAGAGATAACTTTGATCTTGTGAGTTTCCCGTACTTGGAAATATGCACGTCCTTCTGTATTTATAGGCTTCCTTGAAAATCTTCCCGTTGGATTTGAATCTTCTCAAGTAAGTCTTCTTGTATCTGATTGGTTCAAACGACTCTATTTGAAGCTTTAAGTCTTGTCATGAAACGGCTGAAAGACCATGCCTGTTCACCAACTTTCTGTAGATTGCTAGAGAAAGACTTTTGGTACTTGTCAGGCTGGGGCAGGTCGGCTGTCAGTAAGTACACTGACGTGTCATCTTCTCATTGGACCTTAAGTCTGCGTGCCCAGATTCTTGTCTTGCTTTAAGGTGGAACTCCTCTGAGAGAACCTTCTTATTCCTTCATTTATTGAAGCTTCACTGAAATTCATTTTGCCTTGTTCCAACCAGATTAACTAACAACTTTGAATATGTTTAGCAATAAATGTACTTTGTTAGTTCTTTATTAGTGGACCTTCGTCCTCTCCTGATAGTTTAGTCTTAGTGAGAATGCACTTAGAAAACATTCAAGACTTAGACTTCTTTCTCAGATCACTTAGTCTTCAGCAGACTTTACTTTCAGTGGACTTCATCCTCAGCAGACTTCATACTAAAATACACTCTAGTTTTTACTAACTGCACTCCAGTTCTTAACACTTTGAACTGTTCAACTAAACATTAACTCTACTGAATAATTTACTTACAAAACAACTTAGGAGGGACATGTTGGCATCTAATCAAAATATAAGTCTTATACATTTTCCCAACAATTTCTCCCTTTTTGATTATGCCGGAACCTATCTTATTACATATCTTCTTTCAGATGAGGTTCTTCAGATGACATTCAAAGTTCACAGGTTTTGTAAGTAAAACATTCAAGTACATAAGCCTAAATGATAATGAGATATTATCTTAGGCAAAACATCAGTAGAGTTCATTTCATTGAAAAATGATGAAGTACAAATTACATGAAGTCAACTCTAAAAAGTTTCAAACTTAAACACACCTGGGACTTATAAACAAATGTCCAGCAAAAGATACAACTCTAGATGGTTTCAAACAAAGGTTCAAGTCCATATTGTTTGAAAACTCTGATCTTCAGCTCATTCTTCCTCTCCATCATCTCCTTCGAATGTCCTCAGAGTTCAAGATGCTCGCATAAGGATGTCCACTCTTCAGTGATCCTTTCTCTATCAACAGCACCTGTTGCATCTTGAGGAGGCCAGTAGGTGATTAGCTCAGGGGCCTTCAGAGCATGATCAGGGAAGGCATCATTCCAAGCATCACTGATCTCAAGATAGAGTTTGGGATAGGCATCAAACAACCATGAGTTGAAGACTTCTTGTGCATTGTCTCTTCCTAATTCTCCACTGACATAAAAGGAATACACAAAGTCCCTTTTAGCAGTCTCCCAAGCATCATTGAGCTTCTTAGGAACCCAGGCATCATGGTGAGGAAATCTGTTCTGAGATGGTGTGATCTTGTCCTTCTTCAGCCTGGCAGCCCACTTTAGATAACCACTTCTGAACTTCTTAGAAGTAGTTTTGTCAAAAGTGACTAGCCTCTCCTTTCTTTTTCTCTCTGCAAGCTCTGCAATGGTCTCCATCTTACCAACCACCTTATCTCTCCTCTCCTGCTGTTGGGCTGTTAGCTTCCTTGCTCTTTCATTCATACCTCCAGCCTCTTTAATTAGCTCAACGATCTCTGTGACTTTTGTAGGTGAAGACTTGGGAGGTTCAGGGTTGAGAATAGGAAGTACCTGAACTTCATCAGTAGAGGTTGTGGACTTAGCTGCCAACCTCCCTGAGGTTCTTGTCTTTTTGGCAACCTCTGCTGAGAGGGCTTCAGATGCCTTCCTCTTTGTAGTTTCCCCCTTCTTCGCAGCTCTCTCCTCCTTCTCTTTTAAATGCTCCTCCTTGAACTTTGAAAGGTCAGCTGAGGAGGTCTCCTTGCCTTTCTTGGATCCTGCTAACAGCTGAGCTTCAGCTTCAACTCTCTTCAAGGTGCTCTTCACCTGTTGGCCTTTTTCGAAGTCAGGGGTTTCAAGGATAATGTTCATTTTATTCTTGGGATCAGCCTTCATGTCCTTCGCACTTATCCTCTTTCCCCCCTTTCCGGTATTAATCATACATTCAGCTACTGTGATGTTGAGCTTCAGTTGATCATGTGCCAATGCCTTCAGCTCAGTTGAACAGTGATCCACCTCATCCTCAAGCCTTTCTAAAGTAGCCCCAGCAGTCTGCCCAAATTGAACAAACTGCGCAATCTTTTCATTAATCAGCACATCTGTCTTCTCTTGAGTTGGGAAGTCTTCAACTGCCTTCTTCAGTACCTCTCCCAATTTGGCTCCTAGCTCAGCATGCTTGGCCTCGAATTCAGACATCTTAGAGTTCCATAACCCTTCAACCTTTCCAAGAAGGTCAGTTGAGAAGGCCTCCACTGATGACTTCAGGTTGATGGATACGTTCTCTACTGAGTCTTTGAGAAATTTGGTTCTGGCCTCTTCTTCAGTCTCCTCCAGCTTCTTCAGGGCTTCAATGACTAACACACTTTGTCCCTCAACTACATCAATCACCATCTGCTGAGAGTCTTCAACTTTAAGTGTGAGATTCTGAAGTGATGTAGTTGTGGACTCCATGAGTTCATCAATGTGGTCTGAGAGAATGACCATCTCATCCACCTCCTCTTGTACAATCTCCTGGACCTCCCTGAGCTGAGTTTGAAGAGTTGGAAGGCTTTCTTCTTTGATGGAGTGAACAGCATCACTCAGTGGAGTTAGGTTGACCTCAGCTGAGGGAACTTCAATGGTTTGAGTACCTGCATTGCAAGAAGTGTTAGTTTTAACTCCCTCAACCTCACAACCTAGATCTCCTGATGCCTCTATCTCCATGGGAACTCCCTCCTCCTCACTCTTCTTACTTTCTTCCTCACTCTTCTTTTCAACTGCTATTTTTTCAGCCAATTCACCCTTTACAGGGATGATTGCTCTAATCTCTCCACTCCTCACAGCAGTTATTTCCACCTCCTTTTCTTTTTGACTCTCTTTTTCAACTCCTTCAGTACCAGACACCTCAGTTGACTCTAAAGCCACCACTGAGGGCTGTTGTGGGAGAGCTTCAGTAGACACCTCTACTGAGCCCTCCTTTGGCAAGTTTTGAGCCTCAGTATCCCTTGTCTCGGATACATCCTTGGCTACCTCACCATCACCTTGCCTTAGTGAGGTACCTCCTTCTTGGACAGTTTCTTTCTCCTTCTCTTCTTCCCCTTCTTTTTCTCCTTCTACTTCAGCTATCACCTCAGCTGACTTCTCAATCTTACCACCATCATCCTTCTCCACCTCATCTCCCTTTTTAGCCTCAGCAATCTTCTCCAATACTAGACTCTCAAAAATCTTCTCATCACAGAGAAGTCTAGATTTGGTCATCCCAGTAAATTTCATCACCTCCATCTCCTCCTTTTTCCAGTCATCAGAATTGCTGCCTCTGACAGCCAGCAAAATCTCACCCAGTCTTCTGTCTTTGAGCTGGACAAGGAGTCTCAGTCTCAAGAATAATGCTTTCAGGGTGGGGTATTCTTCAAGTTCAGGGTACTTAGACTCTAAAGAGTATGCAACCTCATCCTTGAGAGTATCAAGGAAAGAGTACTCTTCTTCATCGTCTGAAGGAAGGGAAGGGGTAGGGGATCTGCTCTCTGTTGGCTCTTCTGGGATAGACTCCAGTTGAGTTGAATGAAATTCAGGAGGGTTTGGTTCAGATGAGGTTTGAGGTTGGGTTTCAGGTGAGGTTGGGTTTTGGTCAGTGGAGGTTGATGATGTGGGTTCAGATGGGGTTGAGGGAATGGGTTCAGTAGGGTTGGATGGGGTGGTTTCAGTTGGGGTGGAGATATGTTCAGTGGGGGTTGTTTGGGATTCACTTAATGGCTTTTGAGAGCCATCAGTGGGGGTTTTGTGTAGTGAGGAGATGCGTTTGGTTTTGGCAGCAGGTGTGCGAGGTTTAGTGGTTTTAGGTTTGACGGGGGTGGGTGCAGGAACATCTGAGTCAGACTCAGTTGAGATTAAGTTAGGGGAGGAGTCAGGGTTACCTGATGAAGATTCATCAGTAGAGTCTGTGACTCTGACTTTCTTTGAGGCACTCTCCTTCTCTGCCTCAGAGGACCTCCTTCTTTCCTTCTTAGAGGCTTTCACTGCCTCAGCCTCCTTGTGCTGGGCCATCTTGCCACTTAATTTTACCAGCCTCCTCTTGAGTTTGGTCTTCTTCCCTTCAGTAGGGTTGGCCTCATCTTCCTTAACTGCCTCTGGGCTCTCCTCAGCAGGCTTAAGCATTCTAGTCCCCATGGCCTTTCCAGGTTTGAACAAGGCCTTGAGATTGCTCCATTTTCTGTCTGGAATCCAGTCTACGCCCAGTTCTACATTCTCTATCAGATAAGAAATTTTAGTTGCAAAGTTGAGCTTACTGGATAGCTGGGGAGTTTTGTCAGGTTGGAGTTTAGAGTGCTCCTTGTTCAATGCTCTAAAAAAGAACTGCTGCCAATTGTATGGCTTCTCCTTGCTCTCCACTATTGCCTTCATCAACCTGAGCTTTGGTTTGCTCACTTGTTCTGTACTTCCTTGGTTTCCCAAGATACATTTTCCCACCACTTCACAGAGAACATTATATACTGGTAAGAGTATATTTCTATTCATTGTTGGACTATACTTGACCTTCCTCTGCATAATCGTATTGACCCATTCTTCCTCTTCAACCGCGATGCAGGTATCTGGATTCGGGCCTTCAGAGGGAAGATTGAATAACTCCTTCAGATCATCACCACTAACACGGATTTCCTTCTTAATCTTTTGGTGTTCAACAATCTCAACATCATCCCTCATCACCTTCTTCTTCCTCTGAAGTATAAGATGAGACCTGATCCTCGAATCAATGTTGGAGACATTGTTGAAGAACTCAAGAACCTGCCTGTCAAAGCAGTTCGTAGGATGAACAGATAGAAATTTCTCTAACCCAATAGATTTTAACATATCTAGGGCTTCTTTGATATGGGCAAATTCCGGTTTGGTTTCTATCTCTGGATTATCAAAAACCACAATGGGTTCATACCAGAAGTTATCTTTGTTGGTAAGGAAACTGAGATTAAGTTTAGCCATTTGAACAAGAGATGGGAAATTTGCAGAGTGTATAGGATGTATAGTAAATGTATCGCAGAAGAGATAGTAGGTGCTTGCTTGGAAGTGTATTCGAAAAGGTTTACAAGCGGACGTTTGGGGTTTTTATATGAGTGAGGAACGGTGAGATTGAACAAAGAAATCAACGTCTGAGATTGATTGGGTTTGAGATCGTGGGTAGTTGCAAGGTTTAGTGGGGAGTTTTTAAGAAATCTTGACGGTTAGAAAAGAACCGCCTAAATGAATGGTATGGATTGAGAGGGTTGGTAGTCGGAAGGTCAAATCATCCGGCTTTTAGAGCGCGTGAGATAGGTAATTGAAAAAGCATGTCTGACTTGTACCACGCGCATTAAATGCTTGCCATACCAAAATCTCTTCGGAACAGTGAAAAAAAGATTTAATTTCCCAGAAAGCACTCATTAGTAAGTTTTTGAAACCAAATAAATATATATAAAACTAAGAGGCTTTTAACTTTTAAAAACACTAAGTATGAACTTGACCTCCACTGAGGTTTGACCTCGTCTGATATTCAAACCTCTTCTGAGATGAGGAGCTTCTTCTGAGAAAGATCCTCTTCTGAATATGAACCTCCACTGAGTTGAAGGTAACTCTACTGAGATTAAATCCTTTCTTTACTCTCCTGGATCTAGGAGTCCAAGCTCCACTGACAACTCTTGAAACCTTGCTTCAGCCAAAGGTTTTGTGAAGATATCTGCCTTCTGCTTGTCAGTGTGGATTTTGAGCATTTTGATGTCCTTCTTCTCCACATGATCTCTGATGAAATGATGCCTTATGTCCACATGTTTGCATCTTGTGTGGAGAACTGGATTTTCTGAAATAGCAATTGCACTATTGTTGTCACAGAAAATAGGAACTTCATTGGCAAAGATATTGTAATCTCTCAGTTGTTGTCTTAGCCAAAGAATTTGGGCACAACAACTTCCAGCTGCCATATACTCAGCTTCAGTAGTGCTTGTGGCTACTGAGTTTTGTTTCTTGGAGAACCAAGAAATCAGCTTACTTCCCAAGAATTGACAAGTGCCTGAGGTTGATTTCCTGTCAATTCTACATCCTCCATAATCAGCATCTGAGTATCCTGTGAGTTCCAGATTGTCATCTGAGGGATACCACAATCCCATATTCACAGTACCCTAAAGATATTTGAGAATCCTCTTAGCAGCTTCCAGATGACTTTTCTTGGGGTTGGCTTGATATCTTGCACAAATCCCAACTGCAAAAGTGATATCAGGCCTACTTGCTGTGAGATACAGTAGAGATCCAATGATGGCTCTGTAATGAGTTTGGTCTACTGATTCACCATCTTCATCTGGTTCCATCTTGGTGTTGGTGTTGAGTGGAACTCTTGCAACTTTGCTGGTATGGCATCCAAACTTGTTGATCAGGTCCCTTGTGTATTTGGCTTGATTGATGAAGATTCCTTCAGGGGACTGCTTAACTTGAAGTCCTAAGAAGAAATTCATTTCTCCCATCATAGACATCTCAAATTTTCCCTTCATCAGTTGAGAAAACTTCTCACAGAGGATCTGGTTAGGACAACCAAAGATGATATCATCCACATAAATTTGAACCAGCAATGTGTCCTCTCCCTTTGTGATTCTGAAAAGTGTTCTATCAACTCTCCCTTTGATAAAACCATGATCCAAAAGGAATTGTGACAAAGTATCATACCAAGCTCTTGGAGCCTGTTTCAGTCCATATAGAGCTTTCCTCAGTCTATATACTTTGTGACTTTCTTCAAAACCTGGGGGTTGCTCCACATAGACTTCTTCATTGAGTACTCCATTCAAGAAGGCACTTTTAACATCTATCTGGTACACCTTGAATTTCTTGTGAGCAGCATATGCAAGAAATAACCTTATTGCCTCCAATCTGGCTACTGGAGCAAATGTTTCATCATTGTCAAATCCTTCAACTTGTGAATAACCCTTTGCAACTAGCCTGGCCTTGTTTCTGACTATGATATCATTCTCATCCTTCTTGTTCTTGAATACCCACTTGGTTCCTATCACATTGCAGTGATATGGTCTGTCCACCAACTCCCAAACTTGATTCCTTGTGAACTGGTTGAGCTCTTCTTGCATGGCAATAATCCAGTTGGAATCTTGAAGTACTTTTGCTATGGAACTTGGTTCCTGGTTTGATAAGAAACAACAAAACAAAACACTTTCTCCATGATAACTTCTAGTTTTGACTCCTGAGGAAGGATCACCTAGGATTTGCTCAACAGGGTGATCTGAGAGCCAAGTCCTCCTAGGCTGATGCCCTTCAATAGAGTTTAACTCTTCTGAAGTTGAGTCACTAGATATTGGAATGATATCGAATTCAGGAAATAAGACAGAGGGTTGAAGTCCTGAGTCATCATTCAAGGTATTTTCATTCTCAATGGTAATTTCATTGGTTCCCCCTTGAATGATGGGTTCAGTGAATGTCTCAGTTGTGAACACATCTTCATTGACATTGGTTACCTCTTGAACTGGGATAGTGTTCATCAGTTCAGTTACATCTTCAGGAGAGCTCTCAGGTGAGCTTTGAGGAGTGGTCTGATTTAGAGTGTCCTCTTTGAATTGTTGATCATTGAGGTTGTCCCAGGTTGGGATGAATGTATCAACACAATTCTCAGGATATCCTTTTGATTTGATACTCAGTCTGGTTAGCCTTTTGCTTATCACATCCTCATTCTCCTTACTTCTGGACTCAAAAGTAGATTCATCAAATACCACATGAGGTGTTTCTTCCACAACAAGAGTTCTACAGTTGTAAACTCTGAAAGCTCTACTGATTTGGGAATATCCTAAGAAAATTCCTTCATCAGCTTTGCTATCAAAAGCTTTCAGTTGTGTTTTCCCATTGTTGTGAATGAAACACTTGCAACCAAAAATATGAAAGGCTTTCTGCCATTCCATAACTCATATGGAATTTTTCCTTGATGTTTGGTTACCATGGATCTGTTTTGAGTGTGGCAGGCAGTATTAATAGCTTCAGCCCAGAATCTTTTAGGAACCTGAGCTTCAGCTAACATTGTCCTTGCTGCCTCCTTGAGAGTCTTATTTCTTCTTTCAGCTACTCCATTTTGTTGTGGAGTTCTTGCAGCTGATGTCTCATGAGAAATACCTAATTCTTTGCAATAATCAGATATAATAGAATTTATGAATTCAGTGCCCTTATCTGATCTTATCTTTACAATGTTCAGTCTCTTTTCATTGCTAACTTTCTTCAGGAGCTCTGGCAGTCTCAGTTGAGTCTCCTTTTTGCTTGCAAGGAATATCACCCATGTGTACCTGGAGAAGTCATCTACAACAACAAGTGTATATTTTCTCCCATTGATACTTACAGGGGTTACTGGGCCAAAAAGATCCATATGTAACAGTTGAAGTACTCTGTTAGTAGAGGTTGCTACATTGCTTTTGAAAGATGCCTTTACTTGCTTTCCCTCCTGACAGGCTTTACAGATATGTTCCTTATTGTATACTTCATTTGGCATTCCTTCTACCAGTCCATGTCTTGCTATCCTGTTCATCATCTTGAAGTTCAGATGACTTAGCCTTTTGTGCCATAACCAATTAGTGTCAGTTGAGCTCTTAGCAATAAGACATGCATTTGGTGTGCAAGACTTCCAATCTGCAAGATAGACATTTCCCTTTCTTAACACAGTTAGTAATACCTGTTGTGAAGATACATTCTTAACAAAACACAGGTCACATGAAAATTCAACACTGTATCCTTTATCACAAAATTGACTTATGGACAGAAGATTATGCTTAAGTCCCCTGACAAAGGATACATTGCTTACCCTTACTGAGCCAATGATTAAAGTACCATATCCTTTAGTGGCTCCTTGTGAGTTGTCACCAAAGGTGACTTGTGGACCTTCTTTCTCAACAAATTCTGCCAGGAGATCTTTGTTGCCAGTCATGTGCCTAGAACATCCACTGTCCAAGTACCAGACTGATGATTTAAGAGCTTCTCCTTTGTTGAGGTCCACTGAGCCCTGCAATCACAGATCAAGCTTTAGGTACCCATTTGGTGTTGGGTCCTACAAGGTTAGCTGTACCTTTCGGAATCCAATTTGCCTCACAGTTCTAATCACTTTAGATTGGCTAATTTGTCTTCCATAAACATCTACATAGGTTGTTATCTCCCTAGGTACCTTGGGAGTAAACTTTCTATGGGTGTCAGCCTTTGAAGGAACAGGAACCTTCTTCATATTCTTTCTCTTTGGCTTGGGTGCACCTGGTCTTGGTTTTTGTTGATAAAGGTATGAAGGACCTTTTCCTTTAGGCACAAAAGGACTAGGTCTTCCATATGAGTCATTCCTTGAGGACTGCTCATGCCTGGGTGTTCTCAGCTGAGGTTGCTTCATCTGTGAAGACCTCGGCTGATAGTACCTCTGCTGAGATCTAGTTTGATAAGTCACCTGAGCCTTTCCATTTGGTTTTGGCTTATATTGACTTTTCTTTTGAATGATCTCAGCTGGTCTTTTTCCTTTATCCACAGTCTGTGGTTGAAATGTCACAGACTTGACAAAAACTCTCTTTGTACCACTTGAAGAAGCAACACTCAGAGGACCTTCTGAAGGTTTTGGAATAAAGCCTATCCCACACTTGTTATTAGGATTGGTTTGAAAATTTTGGATCTCCTCTATGGCAAGAGAGGGTTTGTTTAGAGCATCAATCCTTTTTAACAAGGTCTCTTCAGATTTTTGTAAGACATCAATTTTCAGGAGAGAATCCTTTATTTGGCTTACCAATTTTAAGTTCTCTTCAGTTAACTTTGTCTTAGATTCATTGAGATCTTTTATCAGTTGATCTCTACCATTTCCTTGACTTCTGAGGGTTTCCACCTCTTTTGTCAGTTCAATGGTAGATTTGGCTGAGTTCAGATCTGCTTGATTCCCAGACTCTATTGACTTGGAGTTTTCACTCAAGAGTTGTTTGTTCTCATCTTGAAGACAGAGACTTGCTTCTTGCAACCTTGAGAAATCAATCATCAATTGTTCCAAAGCGGACTGAAGATTGAGTTCCTCAGTTGACTCTGAGCTCAGCTCAGGTGTGTGTTCTAGAGAAATGGATGGTTTAGATTGTACCTCTGGTTCTTCTCTTGCCATGAGGCACTTGTCATCTTCACTGCTATCAGAGAACAGTTCATCAGGTGACTCCAGATTTTCATCAACATCCCCAGCCATCATGGCTTTCCTTTCTCCATATCGTCTGTCTCTTTTGGCTTGCCTTTCCTTTCTTTCTTTAGTGCTCAGTTGAGGAGAGTCATATTGAAAGTGCCCAATCTTCTTGCACTGAAAACACCTGTTGGCATCATCATTCTTTTCTTCAGTGGACTCTCTGGTCTTTGATGATGATCCTTCAGCCTTGGTGTAATGCTTGTATTTTTTCCTCTTTTCCAGCTCAGATGAGCTTTTCTCTCCTTCTCTGGTGGTCTTTTGTGGATAACTTCTACCTTCCTTGTTATCCCTGTAAAATCTCTTATATTTGCCAAAGCGGCTGTTAAGTTGTTCAAACCTCCTAGCCATCAGGCTGAGTTCCTCCTGCATCTCAGCCTTGCTTTGTGACTTGCTTGCCTTTGTACTCTTCTGAGTCTTTGGGGATTTTGGCTCAGACTCCTTGGCTTTGAAGGCTACTCCCTTCTCAGCTGAGGTCTCATCAGGAGCCCTTTTCCTGTTCAGATCAAACTCATAAGCCTTGAGTTCAGAGAATACCTGTTGCATAGACATGCTGGATAGATCCTTGGTATTCTGCATCATCACAGAGTACACATCCCATCTTGAGGTTAGACCTCTCAGGATCTTTAAGGCAACCTCCCTCTTGGTATAGACTTTACCCAGAGAATTTATCTCATTCATGATGTCTGTGAACCTCCCATCAAGCTGGTCTATGGTCTCAGTGGACTCCATGGTGAACTGCTCATACTTTTGAACAGCTACTGAGAGCTTGTTCTCCTTTATCTTGTCAGTTCCTTCACACATGAGAGCTAGAGTGTCCCATAGTTCCTTTGCAGTCTTGCAGTGGATCACTCTTCCCATTACAGAATCTGGAATAGTGGTGTAGAGAATGTTCATGGCTATGAAGTTGAGGTTGTTTCTCCTCCTCTCATCTGCAGTGAAGTTGTCTTCATCTTTGGACCATTCTTCTCTAGGATCTGCAATAGTTTCAGCTGTAGTTCTAGGGTTAGGTGTCATAAACACAAATGGACCTTTAGTAATAACCCTTAACATTTCATCATGCACACAGGCAAGATGAGCTCTCATTCTGATTTTCCAGAAGTCATAGTTTTCCACTGAGAATTGTGGGAGCTTGTGATGAGACATATGGTTCAAAGGATTAACTCCCATGTTGTTCTCTGCTGGTGGTGCTACCCTAGCTGCATTGTCAGCCATAGTATAACAACAAGTTTATCAAAAGATCAATTCAGGTGACCTTAAAAAAATACCTTTAAGCACAAGGTATACTTAGAACAATGGTCTTTTGAACCACTGCTCTGATACCAATTGTTGGTCCCGAAACGAGTAAACATGTGTATGGGGGGGGAATACACCTGTGGTTACAAATTAAAACTTCTTTAAAACTTATCAGGTTACTTAAGACAGTAGCTCGTCAGTGGACTTGAGGTCTGCTGAGAGTTACTTTGTGAAATCTTACTGAGATAATATCTCCACTGAAAGCACAAGACTTTCAGTTGAACTACTATCTAATTAGCTTTCAGAAGCGGATTAGTGAGCCCTTAGAAAATAGCAGAATGTAAGAACACAAGGTATAAAGTGGTTCAGAGATGAATCTCCTACGTCCACTGTCCTGATCAAACAGGAGAATTCCTTTCACTTGGAATTCCTTGTGTTATAGTGCCAAGGTGCACTGATCAACTAATCCTCTCTTAGGATGATTGATCACTAGGAAATTCCAGGTCCTAGTTCCCAAAACAAACCATCTTTCAGACTAATACAACAATCAGCTTACTAACACCACTTAACACTAGCTCTCAACCTAAACACTGAGTAGGGTTTTGAGTAGGGTTTTGGTTCCAACTATTTTGAGATAATCCTTACAAGTTTAGCTCAAGGCTTAGGATTGGATTTGTTGGTGAACGAATCTAATCGTAAGGATTAGTGGCTGTTTTAATCCGTTTTTACGTCACCAATCAATAACGTGTGATTGATTACCACCGTAAATGGTAAATCGGGATATGAATTTATCGAATTTGTAAATTCGGTAGTCGAATTTGGACTTATTTCGTGTATGTGTGAGTTTGGGTGTGTTTGTGTGTATTTTTGTCTGAAATTCGAAATTATTTCAATAAGCTGGAGAACAACTATTTATAGAGGCTAGCAAGCATGAGGTGCTACTGACTCTTGGTCTCCCTAGCTTGCATGCCTGACATATGTCCTTTGACCTTAGTTTGACCTTATCTAAGCTGAATCTTAGTTATAAAGTCTTCTTTTGGGCCTTATCTCGGACTCATTGTTGTTCGCCTAGGTCGGCTTGAATGATCTTGATGACCCTTCAACTGAAAGTTGTTCGCCTCTTGAGGGTGTACTTTGGAAGTTGTTCGCCTTATGGCTTTGTTCAGCTTGGCTTTGGGATCTTTGTCCTTTGTTCACTTGTACACACTTCTTTGGCTGTTTGTTATATCATAATTTGACCAAGTTGTTCGTTATTGATGACTTCACAGTTGGCTCATTCTTGGTCTCGGGTCTAAATACCTGTTCGCCCATTAGTTGTTCGTCGGGGAGTTGTTCGTCACTTTATACACCTCTAAAATTGGTAGATGCACCCCAACTTGATTTTCTTTGTTGATCACCCTTGATTTGAGGTTGGCTCTTCATAATCCTTGATGTAGCTTTAATCCTTGTTCGCCATTTATTGACTTATGTTCGCCTATCAACAAGCCTTTGTTCGCTCTGTGGAAAATACTGGTGCGGGCCCATCTGGGAGAGAATTAACAGTTGTGGCGAACAACAGGATTATCTCTTTCTAAGATTTGGATAT
Source organism: Ballota nigra (assembly GCA_947034835.1). Classification (NCBI taxonomy): domain Eukaryota; kingdom Viridiplantae; phylum Streptophyta; class Magnoliopsida; order Lamiales; family Lamiaceae; genus Ballota; species Ballota nigra. Next base: position 41,997,336 of record OX344728.1, on the reverse strand, counting down.
AGCTTTAAGCTTGGTTACAGAAGGTTTGTTAGGCTCTCTACAAATGTGAAACACTTGGGAAACAATGATAATTTCGAGTGCTTCTTAGTTGTTATGAATGTAGAGATAGCTTTGATCTTGTGAGTTTCCCGTACTTGGAAATGTGCACGTCCTTCTGTATTTATAGGCTTCCTTGAAAATCTTCCCGTTGGATTTGAATCTTCTCAAGTAAGTCTTCTTGTATCTGATTGGTTCAAACGGCTCTATTTGAAGCTTTAAGTCTTGTCAAGAAACGGCTGAAAGACCATGCCTGTTCACCAACTTTCTGTAGATTGCTAGAGAAAGACTTTTGGTACTTGTCAGGCTGGGGCAGGTCGGCTGTCACTAAGTACACTGACGTGTCATCTTCTCATTGGACCTTAAGTCTGCGTGCCCAGATTCTTATCTTGCTTTAAGGTGGAACTCCTCTGAGAGAACCTTCTTATTCCTTCATTTATTGAAGCTTCACTGAAATTCATTTTGCCTTGTTCCAACCAAATTAACTAACAGCTTTGAATATGTTTAGCAATAAATGTACTTTGTTAGTTCTTTATCAGTGGACCTTCGTCCTCTCCTGATAGTTTAGTCTTAGTGAGAATGCACTTAGAAAACATTCAAGACTTAGACTTCTTTCTCAGATCACTTAGTCTTCAGCGGACTTTACTTTCAGTGGACTTCATCTTCAGCAGACTTCATACTAAAATACACTCTAGTTTTTACTAACTGCACTCCAGTTCTTAACACTTTGAACTGTTTAACTAAACATTAACTCTACTGAATAATTTACTTACAAAACAACTTAGGAGGGACATGTTGGCATCTAATCAAAACATAAGTCTTATACATTTTCCCAACAAAAGGTCTTCTGCCTCTAGTCTTGATCTTCTCTGGTGAAGTCTTCTGGTGGAGTTCTCTGGTGAAGTCTTCTAGTGGAGTCCTCTGGTGGAGTCCTCTGGTGAAGTCTTCTGGTGACTCTTCTGGTGAAGTCTTCTGGTCTGGCATTTCCCCTAGACTAAGTCCTAATCTAGTTCCTCATCTGGCTAATAGGTCCAGATGGTCCTATTACATCTTCTGGTTTGTTTAACTCATCAAAACTAACAATTTTTATCCTAACAATTTTCCCCTTTTTGATGAAATTAAAACACTAACCAGAATTGATCAAAAACAAAATAAGCAAGATAAATACTTAAGATAAAACCTTAGAATAGATCTTATCAGGCAAACAAGAAGACAACAAGAAGTTGTCTTAAGACAGAAGAGATATGATATTTTTAATTAATAAATCAGGACAGAAAAGTTTACAAATTACAATGCAAGTCCTATCTAGGCATATCTCCTGTGTTCCTTGGGTACCAGGAACCAATCAAGGAATCTGTCTTGAACAGTCTTGAGCTCTGCTGAGTTTGCTGGAGTGAAATTCACCAACACCTTGGTCTTGTATAGCTTCTTCAACTCTGCCCAATCAATCTGGTCCCCATTCATGGGAGTGTTGAGATAATGGAACTCTGGGGCAGTGACTTCCAGATTGAATTCAATGGTAGAGTCCATAAGCTTCTTGTATAGGTCTGCATCATAAGATTTCATTCAAGAATGGAAAGTCCTGTTGATCAAAGCTTCATCCTCTGGAGGTGGCCTATGAATGTAATGCTGGATAAACCAGAGAGTTTTGGCTTCTTTCCACCTTTCAATGAGAGGCACAGGCACAGTAGAGTCAAAGGACCCTTCTGTCCTTAGAGGCAGGATGTCCATCACTTCAACAGGAGTCTTCTTCCTTTGGCTTGAACCACTTGCAGCAGGGGTGAGACCTTCTTATCTTGCTTTCTTATTCTGCTTCCTAACATATTTAAGTCTCTACTCTTCATCTATGTTCCTCCTAACTCTGGCAAGTCTCTCCTCTGGAGTTTCTTCTTTGAATCTCTTCTCAGCCTCCTCAACAACTTGCTCCAGGAAACTCTTCTTTACTCTCCTGATTTTCCTCTTAGCAGGACCAGGGATAGACACAGGGTCCTGTTCAGAGTCCAAAGATTCCTCTTCTGCTGTGAGCTGCTTGGCCATAGCCAAAGATTTTAATTCTTCTTTCTTCTTCTTCTGCAGCCCAGCTTGTGCAAGAGTGTTCTCCAGTAGGTCCAGACGACCACCATGGTTGAAGAGGGTCTCGTTTGTGCTTTTTACCAGATCAGTTCTAGTCTTCTCTTCCCCCTTTTTGACTTCATCAATTAAGGGCTGCACCACTTGCCTTATCAGATCAGGCAATTTAGTGGAGGCGGAAGAGTGAAGATCCTTCAGCTTCTTGGCTTCATCCAGATAAGCTTGAGCCTCAACTACTAGGCTCTCTTGCTTTGCCAACATCTCCTGAAGAGAGTCCTTCATCTTGGCATTCTCTATCATCTGAGAAGTCATCTCCACTTTGAGCACAGAGACTGGACATAGCTGGTCCAATACATGTTATTGGAGCTTCCTCTGGCTATCAATGACATCCATCTTGAGGAAGAGACAATCAGATTTACACGAAGCTTTAGCAGAGGCAAATGTTGCCTTGATCTGCTTCAGAAACTTCCTTCTTTCATCCTTAATCTGATGCTCTATCATTGCAGGCGCCAGATGCTGCATAGCTTTGCTGAATCTGCCAATTTGCTAGATCTGCTCATTAAAGAACAACTTCATTTTCTGGAGCACAGCAGGAGTGACATCAAAGTCCTCTTCATCAGAGTATAACTCTGGAGGGAAGGTGAAGTGAGGGCCAAAAGAGAACGAGGGGCCTTCTGGAGTAAACATGACTCCTCTCTGGATCAGAAGAGTCCTCACCACCACCTTCGCTGCTTCTGGAGATTCGAGCTCTGCAGGGTGCTGAAGGTTGAGCTTCTTCTTAATCTCTATCTCCCAGGCAGTGAAGCCAGTTGTGGTCATCTCCTCCAGCAACATGACCAAGTCCTCCACATCTTCTAGTCTGGCCTTGCTCCAGACTTTGGCATCAGTAAGATCAGCCAGGAGGGGTAAGTGCTCCAACAGAACAGGGAATTGCTCTCTTAGCCAGAGCTGAGCACTTACACTCATGCTCTGCCTAATGGGACCCATATCAGTATCGTTGAAAGTGAAGGGTTTGGGCCAGAGGCAGAGGAGGATGAGGCTAAGTTTTTCGGCTCCAGTGAAGCATCCTCATCTTCACTATAATCGCTGGTTAAACAGGTGGGAGAGGAGGGAGGACCAGGGAATCCCAAGGTCATTGATGGGGAGGGATTCTGGTCAGGTTGTGATGGTGGAAGAGTAGGTATTTGAGGTTGGGAGGTGGAAGGCTATTCTGTACCAGAAGAGGTAATTGGGACCTCCGGTACAGAGGCTATATGTGGGGGTGAGGGGTCTGTGGGTAGGGGTTTTCGAGATGGACGGGTAGAGGGTGTTTGAGTGGGTAGGGTAGAAGATGTATATGGGGGAGTGTCTGGTATGAGCTGCTCTGGTAGGGTAGAATGTGAACCAGAGACAGGGGGGAGAGTTTGTGCTTGGGTTTCTGGGGGAGAGATGGAAGGAGAAATGAGATTAACATGATGGGGAGAGGAATGGTTTACCTCAGCTGAGTCAACATCAGCTGGAATAACAAGCTCTGGGGCTGTTGCATTCTCCATCAGCTAAGATGCCTTCTCTATAGCCTGCTCCAGGGCATCTCCCAGATCTGAACCAGAATCTGGATCCTCTTGCAATATAGCCCTCTTGGCTCTTGGCTTCCTCTTCAGAGGGACCTCCTCCTCTGACTCCTCCTCCTCTGATGGCTCATCCACCAGAAGGGTTTTCTTCCCTCTTGTAGCCCTCTTAGAAGTTCTGGGTTTCTTAGCAGAAGGCTTGCTTGCAACACCTTCATCCTGCCTGGTCCTCTTCTTAGCAGGACCACCCTTCTTGACAATGTCTTCACCATCACCCTTCTGCTTCCTCAAAGCAGCCGTAAGAAGTATCTGGTCATCCTCTGATGAGCCAGAGACAACAAGGTTGGAAGAAGCAGGAGCTACATCCTTCTTCTTCAAAGTCCTCTTCTTCTGCCCTTTAGCAGGGAAAGACACTGCTTGGATAGGCTGGGCAGGGATGACTCCTTCACCATCAGAATCGGTATGGCCATGAAGGGGCCCATCCTTGTGAAAAAGGATCTTAGACTTGTGGAAGCCTTTACACCAGGAGGCCTTCCACACCTTATCCGGAAGAATAGAGTCCAGAATCAAGGTCAACTTCGTCCCTAAAGACACATTAGCATTGAAGAAAAACTGCAACTCCCCTGGCTTGCTGGGGCATTCCTCCCTTTGAACTTTGGCCTTGTTCTTCCTCAACACATCCCAGAAGAACTCAGCCCAATTGCATTGCACTCCATCATAAATCGCCCTCATCACACACATACGACCATTAAAAATGGCATATGTGCTGTGATTCTCACACATCAACACCTTCACAACTATATCAAAAAGAACCTTATACTTCTGACACAAATGCTTATCCAGAAAACCCTTCGTCAATGCCTGGCAAGAAGATCTGGCGAAGATCTTGAATGACTCAACAATATCACCCTCCTTGTACTTTAATGGATCAACTCCTTCAGAAGAAATGTTACCAAACAACTTGCAAAAGTCGTGCTTCGAGAAAATTACTTCTTCTCCATCGATCTTTGAAGAAATATGGTCATCATGGATTCTCATCCTCACCAGGAACTGGGCAACGTACCCATCCAACGTTCGAAGACCTTTGGGGGTTGTGGAGATCAACTCTTCAACTCCAGATTTCTGTAACATCTCTAGAATCGCCAGCGCCGTGGGGTTGTGAGTGGAGTAGAAATCAACCACCATCTCCGTCTTCAACTTCTTGCAGATATAGTCTGGGTCAAATTTACACTTTGGTGCCATTTCTGTGAAATAGAGAAGAATAGAGAGAGAACTGTGTTTGCAGAGAGAGGTTAGGGTATGAAAGTTATGAAAATGTGAAGAGACGGATTGAGAAATTTGAGTTTATAAGAGGAATACATGCGTGCTTGAAATTAAATGAGGTGTGAACGCATGTACATTCAAAATTAAATTGGGGGACAAAATCAACTTGTCAATTGATTGACATATTGCACTTTAATTAAATCTGATGGCCAGGATTGAGTTAGGCAAGTTACAGATTTAATTGTGTGCATGGCATGGTCATTGGGACTGGGTTCGAGGGGGTTTTGTGGCAGCCAAGAGAAAAAGCGAAATGATTGCCTAGACCCACGACCCTAGTTTTAAATACACTTTGAATATGAAACGTTTTGGGTATATTTAGTAATTTAAAAGGTGTGTCGCAATGATCAAAGGGGGAGAAGTAAATACATACCTGTCATCTGGTATCGTAACCAGAAGATACCTTAAGTACTCTGATGTTACATCTCATCTGGTGGAACTTTTTCTGGAGTCTGACAATGTACCTCACCTGGTACATAACTAATCTGGAGATGTGACTTATCTGGTATATCTAATCTGTAGACAGTTTAGTATATCAAGTGACATTAAATAAATTAATTGAAATAAAGGATATTTCTCTGGTATTCCCCCTAAACCAATTCTATCTCTGGATCCAACAAACCTAACTCAAAGGCTAATTCTCTGAATCTGGTCTCAGCCAAAGGCTTTGTAAGAATATCTGCTCTCTGCTTCTCTGTAGCAATCCTTTCCATCCTTATATCTCCCTTCTCCACATGATCTCTGGTGAAATGGTGCCTTATATCAACATGTTTGCATCTGGTGTGAAGAACTGGATTCTGGGTGATGGCTATAGCACTGTTGCTATCACAAAAGATTGGAATTTACTTAGCCCTAATATGGTAGTCCCTAAGCTTCTGACTAATCCAAAGTAGTTGTGAACAACAGCTACCTGCAGCCATATATTCTGCTTCTGTGGTTGATGTTGCAACTGAAGTCTGTTTTTTAGAGAACCAAGATACTAACTTATTCCACTTGTAGACTTCCTATCTATTCTGCACCCACCATAATCTGAATTCGAATAACCACTTAATTCTAAATTATCATCTGCAGGATACCATAAACCCAAATTAATTGTTCCCTTAAGATATTTCAATATCTTCCTAGCTGCTTCCAGGTGACTCCTCTTAGGATTAACTTGAAATCTGGCACAAACACCTACAACAAAAGTGATATCTGGTCTACTTGCAGTCAGGTATAGAAGAGAACCAATAAGTGCCCTGTACTGGTCTACTTGCAGTCAGGTATAGAAGAGAACCAATAAGTGCCCTGTACTTAGTCTGGTCCACACTCTCTCCAGACTCATCTGGATCCATGTTAAAATTTGTCATCATAGGAATCTTGGCAGCTTTGCTAGATCCTACTCCAAATTTCTCTAACATGTTTCTGGTGTACTTAGCTTGATTGATGAAAATTCCCTTCTCTGGTTGTTTTACCTGCAAACCTAAGAAATAATTCATCTCACCCATCATGGACATCTCAAACTGGCTCTGCACGAGGTCTCCAAATTTCTCACACAGCTTCTTGTTAGGGGATCCAAATATAATGTCATCAATATATATCTGGACCAGAAGGATGTCCTGTCCTTCTTCTTTACTAAACAAGGTCCTATCAATCTTATCTTTAGTAAAACCATTGTCCAGAAGAAATTGAGATAGAGTGTCATACCATGCTTTAGGTGCCTACTTAAGCCCATAAAGAGCCTTCTTAAACTTGTACACCTTGTCACCTTGTTCAAAACCAAAAGGTTGTTCTACATACACTTCCTCAATGAGAATCCCATTAAGAAAGACAGATTTCACATCCATCTGGTATACTTTGAACTTCATGTGAGCAGCATATGCTAGAAATAATCTGATGGCTTCTAGTCTGGCAACAGGAGCAAATATCTCATCATAGTCTATTCCTTCAGACTGAGAATAGCCCTGAGCCACTAGCCTTGCCTTATTTCTAGTAATGACATCATTCTCATCTTTCTTATTCTTGAAAACCCACTTAGTGCCTATCACATTTTGATGTATTGGTCTGTCTACCAGCTCCCAAACATCCTGTCTGGTGAATTGATTCAATTCCTCCTGCATTGCAACAATCCAATTTGAGTCCTTCAGTGCTTCCTTGATATTCTTGGGCTCAATCAAGGACACATAGGAACTGAACAAGGCAGCTAAGTTAAGAGTTCTCATAGTCTGGACACCCTTAGTTGGATCTCCTATAATTAACTCATTGGGGTGATCAACCAGGGTTCTCCTTCACTTGGCCTTGCCTGATTGATCATCTACTGCAGTACCTTGGTGATTATCACCAACTGCAGGAGAGCTTCCCCCTATAGGAGTTCCAAACTCTTCTGGTTCTGCACCTTGTGGAGGCTTCTGCTCCAGAGAACCTGAAGATGGGTCACCATCTGAATCTGACTCTGAATCAAGAATAGGTGGATTAACTTTGATGACTCTGGGAGTAGTCTGATTCTGTGTCTCTTCTGGAGACTGATTTCTTAAGTCCACCTTGCACTCAAGAGTAGATTCATAAAAAATAACATGAGGTGTTTCTTCCACACAAAGAGAATTCCAATTAAAGACTCTATATACTTTACTTGTGCTGGAATATCCTAAAAATATTCCATCTGCCACTTTAGCATCAAAGGTCTTTAACTTGGACTTCCCATTGTCATGAATGAAACACTTACATCCAAAAACATGAAAGAATGAAACAAATGGGGTTTTACCTTTCCATACCTCATATGGTGTCTTATTATATCTCTGGACAATGAGGCATCTGTTCTGGGTGAAACAAGTTGTGTTAATGGCTTCTGCCCAAAATCTATGTGGTGTGTTGTACTCTGCTAGAAGAGTTCTTGCAGCTTCCTTAAGGGTTTTGTTCCTCCTTTCTGCTACTCCATTTTGTTGGGGTGTTCTGGTAGTAGATGTCACATGAAAAATTCCATTATCCTTGCAGTACTCTGCAATGTGTGAATTCAAAAACTCTGTCCCTTTGTCACTTCTGGTCCTCACTATGCTCTGGTTCTGCTCATTCTGAATCTGCTTGAAGAACTCTAGCAGCTTAGTGATAGTTTCATTTTTCTCAAACAAGAACACTACCCAAGTTTATCTTTATAAGTCATCTAATATCACCAAGGTGTACTTTCTCCCACTGAAACTGAGAGGTGAAACAAGTCCAAACAGGTCCATGTGATGTAGTTGAAGTACTTTGGTTGTGGTTGTGCTCTGGACATCCTTGAAGGAAGTCTTGGGTTGTTTACCCTTTTGGCAGGAACCACAAACCTGATCCTTCTTGAACACTTCATTAGGAAGACCTCGAACTAGACCTTTTCTGGCAATCTTGTTCAGTGCTTTCAAGTTCAGATGACTCAATCTCTTGTGCCAAAGCCAATTGTTCTCCGCAGATCCCTTTGCAACCAGACAAGTGTTCCTTGGACAGCTGTTAAAATCTGCAAGATAAATGTTACCTTTCCTTAAGTCAATAAGCAAGATATCATTATAATCAGAAGAAAACACAGTGCATGAATCACTAGAAAACTTCACTGAGTATCCCTTGTCACAAAATTGGGATACAGAAAGCAGATTATGCTTGAGTCCTTCAACATAGTAGACTTCATCTATAGATACATCATTGATGATCAACTTTCCAACGCCTCTGGCGACTCCATAATTATTGTCACCAAACATCACTCTTGGCCCATTCAGTGGCTTGAAATCTTGGAGATGATCTTTCTCAAATGTCATGTGCTTGGAACATCCACTATCAATGTACCAAACATGGTTGCTTGAAAGTCCTTTCTCCAATGGGCTCTTGTCCTCCTGCAGAGAAATCAATTAGATCCCCTACTAGTGCTGGGTCTTGAGTGGTTAGTTCCAGGTTTTGTAGGAATCCATAGATAAAGATCATCCCTTTCTGGATGAGGAGATCTTATCTTTCTTCCAAATCTATCTACCAATACATGTCCTCTGACAATGACAAATTGAGTTGCTGGTCTGATGAGAACACCTTTCCAATACACTGGTCTGGTATATCTCACCTCAAATTTGGCCCTTGGAATGGTCTGCCTCAAAGACATGGTCTTAAAGGTCTGGTTGTAAGGATACATCCTAGAAGAACCATCTCTGGTGTCATAACTACCCAGATCAGTTGGATTTCTATAGATGGGTCTCTGGTTCTGATGAAGGCTAGACCTTTTCTGGTGATTATAGTTCCTTTAAGTATATCTGTTCTGGAATTGATTTCTCTAAGAGAACCTTCTCGGGGGTCCCTGGTTCTGATGATAATTCTGTTGTCCATAGTTTCCTCTCTGAGAATTCCTATTCTGATTAAAGTTCCCCCTTCATGAGTATCTCCTCTGAGATCCCCTAATCTACTCAGGTTCCACTCTTTGAGGATTCCTCTAGGATGCTCCAATCTGATTAGATCTTACTCTTTGAGGTTTATTTTGAACAGAACCATCAATTTTCATTGGTTCCCCATTGTGAAGTTTTGTCTAAGACTTTCTCTTCCAGAACATTCAACCCTTCTGGACTATATTCTAAATGATTAGCAGAGTAGTTCCTTTTCCATCCAGGTTTGTGAACTACTTTGTAACTATTACCATTAGGATTTTTTTCATCCCAGATTTCTACCAATTCACCATCTCTTACAGACTTGTCTTTGTTATAATGATATTTATGAAATCTAGTGGTAATTCCAGAATATTCTAAACCACTCTTATCACTAATGCGCTGAGAAGACTCTGATATAATAGATACAACCGTTGGTATCTTTGGAGCTTCTCTGGGCATAGGTACTTCCTCAATAGTATCTACAACTTTATTTCCCTTGATAAGAGATTGGTATTTGGCTCTAAGTTAATTGAACTCATCTTCCTTAGAGTCTCTTTCTCTTATGAGTTGATCTACCAGAGTATCTCTTTCTGTGATCTTATCCTGAAGTTCATAGACTTCTTTGGAATGATCTTTCATGAGTTCTCTGGTGGATTTCTGCTCATGAGATAAAGATTGAACTTCTGCTCTGAGCCTACCATTCTCCTTCTAAAGTTTTTGGCAAAGTTGTACAAAATTTTGGAGATCTGATAGCATCTGCTGCATATCAGACTCTCTAGATGTACCAGATGAATGAGAGGATTCAGTATATTTGGAATTTGACAAACACAGGGTAGATTCTTGTACCTCAGTGATGTCTGCTATGAGACATACATCATCATCAGACCCAAAATTAGAAGAAGAAGAAGAACTGGAACTAGTATCCTTCTCCTCTGCTTCTGCCAGCAATGCTCTCTTGTCTGCATATCTACTATCTCTCTTGAGGCTTTTATCTTCTCTTTCTCTAGGAGTGAGTTAAGGACAATCATAATTGTAGTGACCTGGCTTGTTGCAATTGTAGCATGTGTTGTCTCCTCTGAGACTGGGACTATGATCTTTCCTCCTCTGGTTGTATTCTGATCTGGCTGGACTACACTCTCTCCTCTGGTAGTCTGATCTGCCAGAACTGTCATCTCTCTTCTGGTAGTCTGATCTACCAGAGCTGCCATCTCTCCTCTTTTCTGGTGACTTGAATCTGGTCTCCCTTGAGTCTCCAGATGACTTCTCTTTGTCTGTAGACTTGAAGGAACTCTTCCTGTCTCTGGTAGATTCCTTCCAATGTCTTTTGTACCTGCCATACTTGGAGCTCATTTTATCAAGTTTTCGAGTTAGAAGTGCTACCTGCTCCTTGAGGCTCATGTCATCTGCACTAGACTCCTTTACTTTTTATTCAGTCTTTATAGTTGAAGAGAAAGTAACTCCTTTCTGACCAGAAGAAGAAATCTCCCCTGATTGATCTTCTTCTTGTAGGTCATACTCGTAGGCCTTCAAATCAGATAGAAGAAGATAATGGTCCAGAGTGGTGAGGTCCTTGTTGTCCTTGATGACCGTGACTTTAATTCTCCACCTACTCGTTAGTGATCTTAATATTTTACTATTAATTTCTTTTTCAGAGTAGGTTTTACCTAAGGCACTAGCCTTGTTAAGGAGGTTGGTGAGACACATGTCCAGCTGGTCAATCGTCTCATCTGGCTTCATCTTAAACGTGTCAAATGAGTGTTGAACCGCCCAGAGCTTGTTGTCTTTGATCTTCTCTGTTCCCTCGTAGAGCAGAGCCAACTTGTCCCACATCTCCTTGGCTGTAGTACAGGTTCTTACCTTCTCGATCACTTCTTTGGTGAGAGTGTTGATAATTTCAGTCCTGGCCACCTGGTCCAGGCTGTACAGCTTTCTTTCATCATTATTTAGCTCATCTCTCTTCTTGAGGAACTTTTTCCTGGGAACTCTGTCCTCAGCATTTTTCTGTACAGCTTCACTGGTTTTTTCCCTGGACTCTGACATGCCATCATCAATGGAAGTCCAGTAAAATTGTATTGGGCCACTCTCAACCACATCAAGCATGAGGTGATGAATAGCTCCAAGACGATTGCTCATCATGAAACTCCAGTGATTATAATCCTCAAAAGAGAATTCTGGCAACTTGCGGCTCTTGTAAGAAGATTTTGAACACATCTTGAATGAAATTCAAAATTTTAGCAAAAATGTTAAAAAGAGCAATGGATCTGCCCGGTGATAACTTAATTAAAACTCTTTTGCAAGATCTTTTTACTAGAGCATAAGTATAAAGAAAATATAAGTAATGAAAGCAATAAATAACACACAATGTATAGTGGTTCGGATGTTAAAATCCTACATCCACTCTCTCATTTATCAAGGGGACTTACTAACCAACCAACTTACTGACTTTCTGGAATTGAGAAGTACCAGATCCTTCTTACACACTTTAGATCTAACTTCGATCTAAAGCTTAACTTACTCCAACCTTCTCTATCAAGATAAACAGGTTGAGTATTCCAACAACAAGCTCCTTAAGAGTAGTTATGAATAAGAACAATAAGAGTGCTTTAATGCTTAGTGAGTATAGAGGCTTGGATATGAGCTTCGGGCGCGTGTCTAGAGCTTTTCTTCAATAATGCACTCTTGTATTTATAGAGGTGATTAGGGTTTAGCCATTGGAGAGCTAATCTAATCAGATATCTATTTATGGAAGCTTCAATCAATCAATTCCCTAATTGATTGATTAGGTTGGTGAGATCCTTGGATTGATTATCTTCAAATACTTTCCAATCCGATCATGTTTGACTTCATTTGAATTACCAACGGTCAAATGCTTCCATTGCACAACTCTGATTCTTTCAGAGTAGGCTGAACCAGACACCAAATGACCTCGAGGTCCTCTGGTCCAGAGCCGGTTAAGAACCAAAATACTCAGTAGAATCTAGAGATGATTCTGAGCATCTTTTGGTTCACCAGACTCGTCTGGTCGGGGGAAAGGTCTTCTGCCTCTGGTCTTGATCTTCTCTGGTGAAGTCTTCTGGTGGAGTCCTCTGGTGAAGTCTTCTGGTGGAGTCCTCTGGTGGAGTCCTCTGGTGAAGTCTTCTGGTGACTCTTCTGGTGAAGTCTTTTGTTCTGGCAGTTCCCCCTAGACTAAGTCCTAATCTAGTTCCTCATCTAGCTAACAGGTCCAAATGGTCCTATTACATCTTTTGGTTTTTTTAACTCATCAAAACTAACAATTTTTATCCTAACAAAGAAGATTGGTCATTTTCAATATGATTGTCCTCAACTGAGTACTAAAGGAAAAAGACCAGCTGATATCCAACAAATGAAAAGTCATAAACAGCCAAAACCAGTAGGAAAGTCTAAAATGACTAATCATCCAAGAGTTCAGCAGAGGTACTATTAGTCGAGGTCTTCACAGCTTAAGCAACCTCAACTGGAAGTACCCAAGCATGAGTATTCCTCAAGGATTGTCTCATATAGGAAATCTCTTCCATTTGTGACTAATGGAAAGGATTCCCCATACCTTTATCAACAAAAACTAAGGTCGGGTGCACCCAAGCCTCAGAAGAAGAAATATAAGAAGGTTTATGTTCCTTCAAAGGCTGACACCCGTAATCAGTTTACTCCTAAGGCACCTAGGGAGGTAACTGTTTATGTAGATGTTTATGGAAGACAAATTAGCCACTATAAAGTGATTAGAACTATGAGGCAAATTTGGATTATGAAAGGTACAACTAACCTGATAGGACCAATACAAAATGGGTACCTAAAACTTAATTTTGATTGCAGGGCTCAGTGGACCTCAACAAAGGAGAAGCTCTTAACTCATGAGTCTTGTACTTGGACAGTGGATGTTCAAGGCATATGACTGGTAACAAAAGTCTCCTGAAAGTTTTTGTTGAGAAGGAAGGTCCACAAGTCACTTTTGGTGACAATTCCCAAGGAGACACCAAAGGTTATGGTACTCCAATAATTGGCTCAGTAAAGGTGAACAATGTATCCTATGTCAGTGGACTCAAGCATAATTTACTATCTATTAGTCAATTCTGTGACAAAGGATATAGTGTTGAATTTTCTTATAACCTGTGTTTTGTTAAGAATACATCTACACACATGTATTACTAATTGGGTCAAGAAAGGGAAATATCTATCTTGCAGATTGGAAGTCTTGTATGTCTAATACATATCTCATTGCAAAGAGCTCTAATGACATTAACTATCTATGGCATAAGAGATTAAGTCACCTAAACTTCAAGGTGATGAACAAAATTGCAAGACACTCCCTGGTAGAAGGAATGCCAAATGAAGTATACAACAAAGATCATATATGCAAAGTTTGTCAGGTGGGAAAGCTAGTGAAGGCTTCTTGCAAAAGCAAAGCGGCAACCTCTACTAACAGAGTACTTCAACTGTTACATATGTATCTTTTTGATCTACTAACCCCTGTAAGTATCAATGGGAGAAAATATACCCTTGTTGTTGTTGATGATTTCTCCAGGTACACATGGGTGGTGTTGGAAAATTGTATAGACTTAAGTTTTGATTAAGATGCCAAAATGTTCCTCCTAAGTTATTTGTAAGTAAAATATTCAGTAGAGTTAGTGGTTAGTTAACCAGTTCAATTGTTAGGGAACTAAAGTGCAGTTAGTAATTTCTAAAGTGTATTGAAGAATGAAGTCTGCTGAAGTCAAAGTCTGCTGAAGACGAAGTCCACTGAAGACAAGTGATCTGAGAAATAGTCTAAGTCTTGAATGTTTTCTAAGTGCATTCTCACTAAGACTAAAACCATCAGGAGAGGACCAAGGTCCACTGATGAGAACTAACAAAGCACATTCAATGCTAAACATATTAAAAGCTGTTAGTTAATCTGGTTGGAATAAGGCAAAACAAATTTCATTGAAGCTTACAATAAATGAAGAAATAAGAAGGTTCTCTCAGAGGAGTTCCACCTTAGAGCAAGACAAGAAACTGGGCAAGCAGACTAAAGGTCCAATGAGAAGATAACACGTCAGTGTACTTTACTGACAGCCGACCTGCTCCAGACTGACAAGTACCAAAAGTCTTTCCCTAGCTATCTACAGAAAGTTGGTGAACAGGCATGGTCTTTCAGCCGTTCCTTGACAAGATTTAAAGCTTCAAATAGAGCCGTTTGAGCCAATCAGATACAAGAAGACTTACTTGAGAAGATTCAAATCCAACGGGAATATTTTCAAGAAAGCCTATAAATACAGAAGAAAGTGCTAATTTCTATGCAAGGGAAACTCACAAGATCAAAGTTATCTCTACATTCATAACAACTAGTAGCACTCGAAATTACCTTTGTTTCCCAAGTGTTTCACATTTGTAGAGAGCCTAACAAACCTTTTGTAACCAAGCTTAAAAGCTATATCCAAATCTTAGAAAGAGATAATCCAATCCTAAGCCTTGAGCTAAATTTGTAAGGATTATCTCAAAATAGTTGGAACCAAAACTCTACTCAGTGTTTAGGTTGAGAGCTAGTGTTAAGTGGTGTTAGTAAGCTGATTGTTGTATCAGTCTGAAAGCTGGTTTGTTTTGGGAACTAGGACCTGGAATTTCCTAGTGATCAATCATCCTTAGAGAGGATTAGTTGATCAGTGCACCTTGGCACTATAACACAAGGAATTCCAAGTGAAAGGAATTCTCCTGTTTGATCAGGACAGTGGGTGTAGGAGATTCTTCTCTGAACCACTTTTTATCTTGAGTACTTACTTTCTGTTATTTCCTAAGTGTGTGTTAATCTTCAGTTTATCAAAGTAAAATGAGTTTTCTAAAGGGCTCACTAATCCGCATCTGAAAGCTAATTAGATAGTGTTTCAACTGAAAGTCTCGAGCTTTCAGTGGAGGCATTATCTCAGTAAGCTTTCACAAAGTAACTCTCAGCAGACCTCAAGTCCACTGACGAGCTACTGTCTTAAGTAACTTGATAAGTTTTACAAGAAGTTTTAATTTGTAACCACAGGTGTATTCCCCCCAATACACCTGTTTACTCGTTTCGGGACCAATAATTGGTATCAGAGCAGTGGTTCAATAGACCATTGTTCTAAGTATACCTTTTGCTTAAAGGTATTTTCAAGGTCATCTAAATTGATCTTTTGATAAACTTGTTTATATACTATGGCTGACAATGCAGCTAGGGTAGCACCACCAGCAGAGAACAATATGGGAGTTAATCCCTTGAACCATATGTCTCATCACAAGCTTCCACAGTTCTCAGTAGAAAACTAAAACTTCTGGAAGATCAGAATGAGAGCTCATCTTGCCTTTGTGCATGATGAAATGCTAAGGGTTATTACTAAAGGTCCTTTTATTTTTATGACACCTAACCCTAGAACTACAACTGAGACTATTGCAGATCCAAGAGAAGAATGGCCCAAGGATGAAGATAACTTCACTGCAGATGAGAGGAGGAGAAACAACCTCAACTTCATAGACATGAACATTCTCTACACCACCATTCCAGATTCTGTAATGGGAAGAGTGATCCACTGCAAGACTGCAAAGGAACTATGGGACACTCTTGCTCTCATGTGTGAAGGAACTGACAAGATAAAAGAGAACAAGCTTTCAGTAGTTGTTCAAAAGTATGAGCAATTCACCATGGAGCCCACTGAGACTATTGACCAACTTGATGGGAGGTTCACTGACATCATGAATGAAATAAACTCTCTGGGAAAAGTCTATACCAAAAGGGAAGTTGCCTTAAAGATCCTGAGAGGTCTAACCTCAAGATGGGATGTGTACTCTGTGATGATGCAGAATACCAAGGATCTATCCAGCATGTCTATGCAACAGGTATTCTCTGAACTTAAGGCTTATGAGTTTGATCTGAACAGGAAAAGGGCTCCTGATGAGACCTCAGCTGAGAAGGGAGTTGCCTTCAAAGCTAAGGAGACTGAGCCAAAATCCCCAAGGCCTCAGAAGAGTACAAAGGCAAGCAAATCTCAAAGCAAGGCTGAGATGCAAGAGGAACTTAGCCTGATGGCTAGAAGGTTTGAGAAACTTAACAGCCGTTTTGGCAAATATAAGAGATTTTACAGGGATAACAGAGAAGGAAGAAGTTATCCTCAAAAAGACACCAGAGAAGGAGAGAAAAGCTCAACTGAGCCAGAGAAGAGAAAAGAATACAAGAACTATTCCAGAGGTGAAGGATCATCATCAAAGACCAGAGAGTCTACTGAGGAAAAGGATGATGATGCCATTAGATGTTTCCAGTGCAAGAAGGTTGGGCACTTTCAATATGATTGTCCTCAACTGAGCACAAAGGAGAGAAAGGAAAGGCAAGCCAAAAGAGACAGGAGATATGGAGAAAGGAAAGCCATGGTGGCTGAGGATGTTGATGAAGATTTGGAATCATCTGATGGATTGTTCTCAGACAGTAGTGATGATGACACGTGCCTCATGGCAAGAGAAGAACCAGAGGTACAATCTAAACCATCCAATTCTCTAGGACACACACCTGAGCTAAGCTCAGAGTCAACTGAGGAACTCAATCTTCAGTCCGCTTTGGAACAATTGATGATTGATTTCTCAAGGTTGCAAGAAGCAAGTTTTTGTCTCCAAGATGAAAAAAAAATCTCCTGAGAAAAAACACTAAGTTAATTGAGTCTGGGAATCAGGCAGATCTTAACTCAGCTAAGTCTACCATTGAATTGACAAAAGAGGTTGAAACCCTCAAGAGTCAAGGAAATGGCAAAGATAAACTGATAAAAGATCTTACTGAATCTAAGACAAGGTTAACAGAAGAGAATTTGAAATTGGTAAGCCAAGTAAAGGAATCTCTCCTGAAAATTGATGTCTTACAAAAATCTGAAGAGACTTTGTTAAAAAGGATTGATGCTATCAACAAACCCTCTCTTGCCATAGAGGAGATTCAAAACTTTCAAATCAATCCTAATAACAAATGTGGGATAGGCTTTATTCCAAAACCTTCAGAAGGTCCTCTAAGTGTTGCTTCTTCAATTGGCACAAAGAGAATTTTTGTTAAGTCTGTGACCTTTCAACCACAGATTTTGGATAAGGGAAAAAGACCAGCTGAGGTCCAACAAAAGAGAAGTCAAACTGAGCCAAAACCAAATGGAAAGGCTCAGGTGGCTAATCAGAATAGATCTCAGCAGAGGTACTATCAGTCGAGGTCTTCACAGATGAAGCAACCTCAGCCGAGAGCACCAAGGTATGAGCGCTCCTCAAGGAATGACTCATACAGAAGACCTATTCCTTTTGTGCCTAAAGGAAAAGGCCCTTCATACTCTTATCAACAAAAACTCAGGTCAGGTGCACCCAAGCCTAAAAGAAAGAATGTAAAGAAGGTTCCTGTTCCTTCAAAGGCTGACACCCATAGAAAGTTTACTCCCAAGGCACCAAGGGAGATAACAATCTATGTAGATGTTTATGGAAGACAAATTAGCAAATCTAAAGTGATTAGAACTGTGAGGAAAATTTGGATTCCGAAAGGTACAGCTAACCTAGTAGGACCCAACACCAAATGGGTACCTAAAGCTTGATTTTGAATGCAGGGCTCAGTGGACCTCAACAAAAGAGATGCCCTAAAATGTTTAGTCTGGTACTTGGACAGTGGATGTTCTAGGCACATGACTGGAAACAAAGATCTCCTGACAGAATTTGTTGAGAGAGAATGTCCACAAGTCACCTTTGGTGACAACTCACAAGGAGCCACTAAAGGTTATGGTACTTTAATCATTGGCTCAGTAAGAGTAAGCAATGTATCCTTTGTCAGTGGACTTAAGCATAATCTTCTATCCATAAGTCAATTCTGTGATAAAGGATACAATGTTGATTTTCATGTAACCTGTGTTTTGTCAAGAATATATCTTCACAACAGGTACTACTAATTGGGTCAAGGAAGGGAAATATCTATATTGCAGATTGGAAGTCTTGCACACCAAATGCATGTCTTATTGCTAAGAGCTCAACTGACACTAACTGGCTGTTGCACAAAAGACTAAGTCATCTGAACTTCAAGATGATGAACAGGATAGCAAGACATGGACTGGTAGAAGGAATGCCAAATGAAGTATACAACAAAGAACATATTTACAAAGCCTGTCAGGAGGGAAAGCAAGTGAAAGCATCTTTCAAAAGCAAAGTAGTAACCTCTACTGACAGAATACTTCAACTGTTACATATGGATCTCTTTGGTCCAGTAACCCCTGTAAGTATCAATGGGAGAAAATATACACTTGTTGTTATTGATGATTTCTCCAGGTACACATGGGTGATATTCCTAGCAAGCAAAAAGGAGACTCAACTGAGGCTGCCAGAGCTCCTGAAGAAAGTTAGCAATGAAAAGAGCCTGAACATTGTAAAGGTAAGATCTGATAAGGGCATTGGATTCATTAACTCTATTATATCTGATTATTGCAAAGAGTTATATATTGCACATGAGACATCAGCTGCAAGAACTCCACAACAAAATGGAGTAGCTGAAAGAAGAAATAGAACTCTCAAGGAGGCAGCAAGGACAATGCTTGCAGAAGCTCAAGTTCCTAAAAGATTTTGGGCTGAAGCTATCAACACTGCCTGCCACACTCAAAATAGATCCATGGTAACCAAACATCAAGGAAAAACTCCATATGAGTTATGGAATGGCAGAAAACCACATGTATTTTACTTTCATATTTTTGGTTGCAAGTGTTTCATTCACAACAATGGGAAAACTCAACTGAAAGCTTTTGATAGCAAAGCTGATGAAGGAATTTTCTTAGGATATTCCCAAATCAGTAGAGCCTTCAGAGTTTACAATTGTAGAACTCTTGTTGTGGAAGAAACACCTCATGTGGTCTTTGATGAATCTACTTTTGAGTCCAGGAGTAAGGAGAATGAGGAGGTAATAAGCAAAAGACTAACCAGACTGAGTATCAAGTCTAAAGGCTATCCTGAGAATTGTGTTGATACATCCCAACCTGGGATAATTTAGATGATCAACAATTCAAGGAGGTCACCCAAAGTCAAACTACTCCTCAAAGCTCACCTGAGAGCTCTCCTGAACAAGCAACTGAGCTGATGAACATTATCCCAGTTAAAGAGGTAAGTAATGTCAATGAAGATGTGGTTACAACTGAGATATCCACTAAACCCATCATTCAAGGGGGAACCAATGAGATTACCATTGAGAATGAGAATACCTTGAATTATGACTCAGGACTTCAACCCTCTATTTTATTTTCTGAATTTGACTTTATTCCTATATCTAGTGACTCAACTTCAGAAGAGTTAAACTCTACTAAAGGGCATCAGCCTAGGAGAACATGGCTCTCAAATCACCCTGTTGAGCAAATCCTAGGTGATCCTACCTCGGGAGTCAAAACTAGAAGTTTTCAAGGGGAAAGTGCTTTGTTTTGTTGTTTCTTATCAAACCAGGAACCAAGTTCCATAGCAGAAGCACTTCAAGATTCCAACTGAATCATTGCCATGCAAGAAGAACTCAACCAGTTTACAAGGAATCAAGTTTGGGAGTTGGTGGACAGACCATATCACTGCAATATGATAGGAACCAAGTGGGTATTCAAGAACAAGAAGGATGAAAATGATGTCATAGTCAGAAACAAAGCCAGGCTTGTTGCAAAGGGCTATTCTCAAGTTGAAGGATTTGACTATGATGAAACATTTGCCCCAGTAGCCAGATTGGAGGCAATAAGGTTATTTCTTGCATATGCTGCTCACAAGAAATTCAAGGTGTACCAGATGGATGTTAAGAGTGCCTTCTTGAATGGAGTACTCAATGAAGAAGTCTATGTGGAGCAACCACCAGGTTTTGAAGAAAGTCACAAAGTATATAGACTGAGAAAAGCTCTGTATGGACTGAAACAGGCTCCAAGAGCTTGGTATGATACTTTGTCACACTTCCTTTTGGATCATGGTTTCATCAAAGGAAGAGTAGATAGAACTCTCTTCAGGATCACAAAAGGAGAGGACACTTTGCTTGTACAAATCTATGTGGATGATATCATTTTTGGTTGTCCCAACCAAGTCCTCTGTGAAAAGTTCTCTCAACTGATGAAGGAAAAATTTGAGATGTCAATGATGGGAGAAATGAACTTCTTCCTTGGACTTCAAGTTATGCAGTCTCCTGAAGGAATCTTCATCAACCAAGCCAAATATACAAGGGAGCTGATCAACAAATTTGGATGCCAGACCAGCAAAGTAGCAAGAGTTCTACTCAACACCAACACCAAGATGGAACCAGATGAAGATGGTGAATCAGTAGACCAGACTCACTACAGAGCTATTATTGGATCTCTACTGTATCTCACAGCAAGCAGGCCTGATATCACTTTTGCAGTTGGGATTTGTGCAAGATATCAAGCCAACCTAAAGAAAAGTCATCTGGAAGCTGCAGAGAGGATTCTCAAATATCTCAAGGGTATTGTGAATATGGGATTATGGTATCCCTCATATGACAATTTGGAACTCACAGGATACTCAGATGCTGACTATAGAGGATGCAGAATTGACAGGAAATCAACCTCAAGCACTTGTCAATTCTTGGGAAGTAAGCTGATCTCTTGGTTTTCCACGAAACAAAATTCAGTAGCCACAAGCACTACTGAAGCTGAGTATATGGCAGCTGCAAGTTGTTGTGCTCAAATTCTGTGGCTAAGACAACAACTGAGAGATTACAACATTTTTGCCAATGAAGTCCTTATTTTCTGTGACAACAATAGTGCAATTGCTATTTCAGAAAATCCAGTTCTCCACTCAAGATGCAAACATGTGGATATAAGGCATTATTTCATCAGAGATCATGTGGAGAAGAAGGACATCAAAATGCTCAAAATCCACACTGACAAGCAGAAGACAGATATCCTCACGAAACCTTTGGTTGAAGCAAGGTTTCAAGAGTTGTCAGTAGAGCTTGGACTCCTAGATCCAGGAGAGTAAAGAAAGGATTCAATCTCAGAAGAGTTATTTTCAACTCATTGGAGGTTCATATTCTGAGGAGGATATTTCTCAGTAGAAGCTCCTCATCTCAAAAGAGTCTTGAATATCAGACGAGGTCAAACCTCAGTGGAGGTCAAAAGTTTATACTTATGATATTTTCAAATCTAAAACCTCTTAGTTTTTTTTAATATATATTTGGTTTCAATAAAATTACTAATGAGTGCTTTCTGAAAATTAAATCTTTCTTACACTTTTTTGAAGAGATTTTGGTATGGCAAGCATTTAATGCGCGTTGTACAAGTCAGGTTCACTTTTACAGTTACCTATCTCACACGCCTTCAAACCCGGATGATGTGACCTTCCGGCTACCAACCCTTTCAATCTAAACCTTCCATTTTAGGCGGTTTTTTTCTAACCGTCAAGATCTCTTAAAAACACCCCACTAACCTCTTGGACTATCCACGATCTCAAACCGAATTAATCTCAAACGTTGATCTCTCCTCTCAATCTCACCGTTCATTACTCATATAAAAATCCCAAACTTACGCTTGTAAACCTTTTCGAAATCACTCACAAGCAAACACTTTCTTTCTATTCCAAACTCACTCTGCAATTCTCTCTCAAATCCTATTTCAAAAATGGCAAGATTAAACCTAGGTTTTCTTACCAATAAAGAGAATTTCTGGTATGAACCCATCGTTGTTTTTGATAACCCTGAGATTGAATCCAGGCCAGAATTTGCTCACATCAAAGAGGCCCTAGAAATGATTAAAACTGCTGGGTTAGAGAAGTTTTTAACAGTTCATCCTGAGAACTGTTTTGACAGGCAGGTTCTTGAGTTTTTCTGTCATATATCCAACTCTGATTCAAGAATCAGGTCTCATCTCATATTACAAAGGAAGAAGAAAGTGATAAAGGATGACATGGATGTTACGGAGCACCAGAAGATTAGAAAGAAGATTCGCATTAGTGGAGATGACTTGAAGGAGCTGTTCAATCTCAACTCTGAAGGTCCGAATCCAGATACTTGTATTGCGGACAAAGAGGAAGAATGGGTTAATTTCATTATGCAAAGGAAGGTGAAATACAGTCCAACAATGAACAGAAGTGTACTCCTGCCGGTATACAATGTTCTCTATGAAGTTGTTGGAAAATGTATACTGGGAAACCAGGGAAGCACGGAGCAGGTGAGCAAGCCCAAGCTCAGATTAATGAAGGCGATTGTGGAGAGTAAGGAAAAGTCATTCAACTGGCAACAATTTTTTCTGAGGGCGTTGAATAAAGAGCACTCAAAGTTCCAACCTGACAAAACTCCCCAACTATCAAGTAAGCTAAACTTAGCAACAAAAATCTCTTACTTGATAGAGAATGTAAATCTGGGAGTGGATTGGATTCCAGATAGAAAGTGGAGTAACCTAAAGGCCTTGTTTAAGTCTGGAAAGGCACTAGAAACAAGAATGCTTAAGCCTGCTGTGGAGAGCCCAGAGGCAGTTGAGGAGGAAGAAGTTGACCCTGCTGAAGGAAAGAAAACTAAACTGAAGAGAAGGCTGGTTAAACTAAGTGATAAGATGGCCCAACACAAGGAGGCCGATGCAGAAAAAACTTCTAAGAAAGAGAAGAAGAGGTCTACTGAGGCAGTGAAGGAGAGTGCCTCAAAGAAAGTTAGAGTCACAAACTCCACTGATGAATCCTCATCAGGTAACCCTGACTCTTCTCCTACTATGATCTCAACTGAGTCTGACTCAGATGCCCCTGCCCCTGCCCCTACCCCCATCAAACCCAAAACCAAACCTCGCACCCCCGCCAAAACCAAACACATCTCCAAAATAACTAAAACCCCCACTGAAGGCTCTCAACAGCCTGAAAGTGGATCCCAAACCACCACCCCATCTGAAGCAACCTCAACCCCAACTGAACCCATCCCCTCAACCCCCTCTGAACCCATCCCCTCAACCCCCACTGAACAAAATCCTACCTCTACTGAAACCCAACCTCAAACCTCATCTGAATCGAACCCTCCTGAAACACACACAACTCACCTGGAGTCTATCCCAGAGGAGCCAACAGATAGAAGATCCCCTACCCCTTCCCTTCCTTCAGACGATGAAAAAGAGTACTCATTCTTAGACACTCTTAAGGATGAGGTAGCCTACTCTTTGGAGTGTAAGTACCCTGAGCTTGATGGGTACCCCACCCTAAAAGCATTATTCTTGAGACTGAGACTCCTTGTCCAGCTCAAAGACAGAAGATTGGGTGAAATTTTATTGGCTGTCAGAGGCAGCAATGCAGATGACTGGAAGAAGGAGGAGGTGGAAGTGATGCAATTTGCTGGAATGACCAAAACCAGACTTCTCTGTGATGAGAAGATTTTTGAGAGTCTGGTTATGGACAAAATAGCTGAGGCAAGAAAGGTAGATGCAGTGGAGAAGGTTGATGGAGGTGATAAAGAGAAGCCAACTGAGGTTTTAGCTGAAGAAGGAGCTGAGATTGTGAAAGTTGTTGAGACAGGAGATAAAGAGAATGAGAAAGAGAAGGAGGAGTAGAAGGAGAAGGAAAGTGAACAAGGAGGAGGTACTTCACCTAGGCAAGGTGATGGTGAAGTAGCCAAGGATGTATCCATGGCAAAGGATACTGAGGCACACAATTTTCCACAGGAGAGCTCAGTAGAGGTGTCTACTGAAGTTCTCCCATAACAGCCCTCAGTGGTGACTAAGGAGTCAGCTGAGGTGTCTGGAAATGTTGGAGTTGAAAATGAAAAAGAAAAAGAAACTGAGGTTGAGATAACTGGAGTTGTAAGTGGTGAGATTAGAGCAATCATCCCTATAAAGGGTGAATTGGATGAAAAGAATCTAGTTGAAAAAGAGAGAGAAAGTGAGAAAAGTGAGAAGAGAGAGGAGGAGGGAGTCCCAATGGAAGAAGAAGCTTCAAGAGATTTAGGTTGTGAGGCTGAGGGGGAAAGAGCTAACCTTATTTGTCATGCAGGTACTCAAACTGATGAGATTCCCCCAGTAGAGGTCAACCTAACTCCTCTGAGTGATGTTGTTCACTCTATTCAAGATGAAAAACTTCCTTCTCTCCAAGCACAGCTGAGGGATGTCTAGGAGATAGTGCAAGAAGAAGTGGATGAGATGGTCATCCTCTCAGACCATGTTGATGAACTCATGGAATCCACCACAACATCACTCCAAAATCTTACTCTTAAAGTTGAAGTTCTCAGCAAATGGTGATTGATGTTGTTGAAGGACATAGCGTGCTTGTCATAGAAGCTTTGAAGAAGCTGGAGCAGAAGGAGGAAGAGGCCAGAACTCAATTTCTTAAAGACTCAGTGGAGAATGTCTCCATCAACCTAAAGTCCTCAGTAGAGGCTTTCTCAGCGGACCTACTTGGGAAGGTTGAAGGGTTGTGGAACTCAAAGCTGTCAGAATTCGAGGCCAAACACGAGGAGCTTGGAGCTAAGCTGGGTGAAGTCCTGAAGAAGGCGGCAGAGGACTTCCCAACCCAGGAGAAAACAAATGTTTTGATAGATGAGAAGTTGGCTCAGTTTGTGAACTTTGGGCAAACGGCTGGAGCAACTTTGGAAAGAATGGAGGATGAAGTTGATCATTTCTCAACTGAGTTGAAGGCGTTAGCTCATGATCAGCTGAAGCTCAACATCACTGTGGCCGAATGTATGATTAATGCCGGAAAGGGGGAAAAGAGGATAAGCGCTAAAGATATGAAGCTGGACCCCAAGAACAAATTGAAGATTATCCTTGAGACCCCTGATTTTGAGAAAGGCCAACAAGTGAAGAGCACATTGAAGAATGTGGATGCAGAGGCTCAGAAGATTGCAGAAGCCAAGAACGGGAAGGAGACCCCATCTGAGGACTTGTCAAAGTTCAAGGAAGCTCATCTAAAAGAAAAGGAAGAAAGAGCAGCTCTGAAGGGGGAATCTGCCAATAGGAAGTCCACTGAAGCTCTTTCAGCTGAGGTTACAAAGAAGACCAGAACCTCAGGGAGGTTAGCTGCTAAATCCACTGACTCCTCAGAGTCAGTTGAGGTACTCCCCATTCTTAACCCTGAACCTCTTTCATCTGAACCTCCTAAATCTGCCCCCACAAGAGTCACAGAGCTCACTGAGCTTATCAAAAAGGCTGGAGGGATGAATGAGAGAGCACAGAAGCTGGCTGCTCAACAGCAAGAAAGGAGGGACAAGGTGGTTGGAAAGGTGGAGACCATAGCTGAGATGGCAGAAAGGAAGAGCAAGGAGAGGCTAACCACCTTTGATAAAACTACTTCAAAGAAGTTCAGGAATAGTTATCAAAGGTGGGCTGCTAAGCTAAAGAAAGACAAAATCACCCCTTCAAAGGACAGGTTTCCTCACCATGATGCATGGGTGCCTAAGAAGCTCAATGATGCATGGGAAACTGCTAAAAGGGAATTTGTGTATTCCTTTTATGTCAGTGGAGAATTGGGAAAAGACAATGTGCAAGAAGTCTTCAACTCATGGATGTTTGAAGTCTACCCAAAGCTCTTTCCTGCCATCATGGAAGCTTGGAATGATAAGTTCCCTGATCAAGCCTTGAAGGCCCCTGAGCAAATCATCTACTGGCCTCCTCAAGATGCAACCGGTGTTGTGGATAGAGAAAGGATCACTGAAGAGTGGACATCCTTATGTAAGCATCTTGGACTCAGAGGACATTCAAAAGAAGTGATGGAGAGGAAGAACGAGCTGAAGGTCAGAGTATTCAAGCAGTATGGCCTTGAACCCATTTTCGAATCCATCTAAGAAGTTAAGTATCTTTGCTGGGAATTTGTTTATAAGTCCCATCAGGGAACTGAAGTGCAATTAGTAATTTCTAGAGTGTATTGAAGAATGAAGTCTACTAAAGTCAAAGTCTGCTGAAGACGAAGTCCAATGAAGACAAGTGATCTGAGAAATAGTCTAAGTCTTGAATGTTTTCTAAGTGCATTCTCACTAAGACTAAAACCATCAGGAGAGGACCAAGGTCCACTGATGAGAACTAACAAAGCACATTCAATGCTAAACATATTAAAAGCTGTTAATTAATCTGGTTGGAACAAGGCAAAACGAATTTCAGTGAAGCTTACAATAAATGAAGGAATAAGAAGGTTCTCTCAGAGGAGTTCCACCTTAAAGCAAGACAAGAAATTGGGCAAGCAGACTAAAGGTCCAATGAGAAGATGACACGTCAGTGTACTTTACTGACAGCCGACCTGCTCCAGCCTGACAAGTACCAAAAGTCTTTCCCTAGCTATCTACAGAAAGTTGGTGAACAGGCATGGTCTTTCAACCGTTTCTTGACAAGACTTAAAGCTTCAAATAGAGCCGTTTGAGCCAATCAGATACAAGAAGACTTACTTGAGAAGATTCAAATCCAACGGGAATATTTTCAAGGAAGCCTATAAATACAGAAGGAAGTGCTAATTTCTATGCACGGGAAACTCACAAGATCAAAGCTATCTCTACATTCATAACAACTAGAAGCACTCGAAATTACCTTTGTTTCCCAAGTGTTTCACATTTGTAGAGAGCCTAACAAACCTTTTGTAACCAAGCTTAAAAGTTATATCCAAATCTTAGAAAGAGATAATCCAATTCTAAGCCTTGAGCTAAATTTGTAAGGATTATCTCAAAATAGTTGGAACCAAAACCCTACTCAAAACCCTACTCAGTGTTTAGGTTGAGAGCTAGTGTTAAGTGGTGTTAGTAAGCTGATTGTTGTATCAGTCTGAAAGCTGGTTTGTTTTGGGAACTAGGACCTGGAATTTCCTAGTGATCAATCATCCTAAGAGAGGATTAGTTGATCAGTGCACCTTGGCACTATAACACAAGGAATTCCAAGTGAAAGGAATTCTCCTGTTTGATCAGGACAGTGGACGTAGGAGATTCTTCTCTGAACCACTTTATATCTTGTGTACTTACTTTCTGCTATTTCTTAAGTGTGTGTTAATCTCAAGTTTATCAAAGTAAAATGAGTTTTCTAAAGGGCTCACTAATCCGCATCTGAAAGTTAATTAGATAGTGTTTCAACTGAAATTCTCGAGCTTTCAGTGGAGGTATTATCTCAGTAAGCTTTCACAAAGTAACTCTCAGCAGACCTCAAGTCCACTGACGAGCTACTGTCTTAAGTAACCTGTAAGTTTTACAAGAAGTTTTAATTTGTAACCACAGGTGTATTCCCCCCCCCCATACACCTGTTTACTCGTTTCGGGACCAACAGGTGGTATTTCTAACAAGCAAAAAGGAAACTCAAGTTAGGCTACCTGAATTACTCAAGAAAGTTAGCAATGAGAAAAGCCTGAACATTGTGAAGATTAGGTCAGATAAGGGCATGGAGTTCATTAACTCAATTATATCTCTGACTTCTGCAAGGAGCTAGGAATAACTCATGAAACATCAGCTGCAAGAACTCCTCAACAAAATGGAGTAGCTGAAAGAAGAAATAGGACTCTGAAGGAGGTAGCAAGGACAATGTTTGCTGAAGCTCAAGTTCCCAAAAGGTTATGGGCTAAAGCAATAAATACAGCCTGCCACACTTAAAATAGATCTATGATAACCAAACATCATGGAAAAACTCCATATGAACTATGGAATGGTTGAAAACCACATTTATCCTATTTTTATATATTTGGTTGCAAATGTTTCATTCACAACAATGGAAAACTCAACTGAAAGACTTTGAGAGCAAAGCTGATGAAGGTATATTCTTAGGATATTTCCAAATCAGTAGAGCCTTTAGAGTCTACGTAGAACCCTTGTTGTGGAAGAAACGCCCCATGTGGTCTTTGACGAGTCTACCTTAGAGTTTAGGAAAAAGGAAACTGAGGAGGTAATGAGCAAGAAACTAACTAGACTGAGTATCAAATCAAAAGGCTATCCTGAGGATAATGTTGATGCATACATTCCAACTTGGGACAGCCTTACTGATCAACAGTTCACCAAAGATACTCTGACCAACACTACTTCTGTCAGCTCACCTGAGAAGTCTCCTGTCCAGACAACTGAACTGATGAACACTGTCCCAGTTCAAGAGGTAAGTGATGTCAATGAAGATGTGGTCACAACTGAGACATCCAATGAGCCCAGCATTCAAGGGGGAACCAATGTAAATATCATTGAGAATGAAAGCACCTTGAATGATGACTCAGGCCTTCAACCTTCTGTCTTGTTTCCTGAATTTAATTTTGCTCCCATATCTAGTGACTCAACTTCAGAAGAGCTAGTCTCTACTGAAGGTAATCAACCTAGGAGACATTGGCTCTCAGATCATCCCGTTGAGCAAATTCTAGGTAATCCTTCCTCAGGAGTCAAAACTAGAATTTTTCATGGTGAAAGTGCTTTGTTTTGTTACTTCTTATCAAACCAAAAACCCAAGTCCATTGAAGAAGCACTTCAAGATTCAAATTGGATCAATGCCATGCATGAAAAACTGAATCAAATCACAAGGAACCAAGTACGGGAGTTGGTGGATAAGCCTTATCACTGTAATGTGATAGGAACCAAATGGGTGTTCAAAAATAAGAAGGATGAAAGGGATGTCATAGTCAGAAATAAAGCCAGACTAATTACAAAGGGCCACTCACAAGTTGAAGGTTTTGACTATGATGAAACTTTTTCCCCCGTGGCAAGATTGGAGACAATAAGGTTGTTTTTAGCATATGCAGCTTATAAAAGGTTCAAAGTCTACCAAATGGATGTCAAGAGAGCCTTCTTGAATGGCGTTCTCAATGAAGAAGTTTATGTGGAGCAACCACCAGGTTTTGAAGAAAGCAACAAGGTGTACAGGCTAAGGAAAGCTCTATATGGACTGAAACAGGCTCCAAGAGCTTGGTATGAAACATTATCCCAATTTTTGCTAGATCATGGCTTCATCAAAGGAAGAGTGGATAGGACTCTCTTCAGAATCACCTATGGAGAGGACACACTGCTAGTAAGAATCTATGTGGATGATATCATTTTTGGTTCTCCAAACCAAGTCCTCTGTGAAAGGTTCTCTCTACTGATGAATGGAAAATTTGAGATGTCCATGATGGGAGAAATGAATTTCTTCTTAGGACTTCAAGTCAAACAGTATCATGAAGGAATATTTATCAATTAAGCCAAATATACAAGGGAACTGATCAACAAATTTGGATGTCAAAGCAGCAAAGTAGCAAGAGTTCCACTCAACACCAACACCAAGATTATTGGTCCCGGTACAAGACTGAGAGATACGTGTATGGCGGGGAGAAGGGGGAATACGCGTATGCAAATTTTCTTTCTTTTAAACTGACTGAGTCCCCTTAACGCAGAGTGATGTAGAACTCAAGGTTGAGAATAAACCTACTAACT
Organism: Ballota nigra; assembly: GCA_947034835.1. NCBI lineage: Eukaryota > Viridiplantae > Streptophyta > Magnoliopsida > Lamiales > Lamiaceae > Ballota > Ballota nigra. Next base: position 41,967,721 of record OX344728.1, on the reverse strand, counting down.
GCACTGAGTGCTGGTCAGTTGGTAAACTATCAACTTGAGTTCAGTGCGATGTGTGAGCCCTGAAAGTTTATAGTCTTGTTAGAGTTTGCTTTCTGAAAACTTGATTACTCTTTTCAGAAATGGTGATTAGAAGGGCAATGCTCAGTTTAATGATCCAGCTGATTCAAGTCTGATAAACAATGCAATGAATGACTTAATGAATAAACAATTAAGAACAATAATCAAAGCAATAAAGAAGACAAGGAAGTCACGTGGTTCAGAGACTCAAACTCCTATGTCCGCGGTCCTGATTTAACAGGAGAATCCACTAAGGATTGACTTGTTTTCAATGAGCCAAGGTGCACCAGAATCAGCTATACTCACTGGCCCTTACTTCCTCCTTCTAACTCACTATCAACATCAACCAACAAACCTGATTAGAGGGTTTTTTGTTTCAGTTTTGTTTCCAACTAGAGTTTTGATTATCCTTACAAGGCTAAACTATGCTAAGGATGGATAATCACTTCTAAGCTTATGATATTACAATGAACTCTCAGTGGAATACAAAATAACTCTCTTTGCTAAGAAAACACTTGGGAAATTTATAATTTTCGAGTGCTTCTTTTGAACGCTGAATACTATTGAACACTTGAGAGTTTGAGTAATTTATGGCTTGGAAATTTACTGTAACCTTGAATGGGTTCAAGGCCTTCTGTATTTATAGGTGACTTTGAAAACTATCCGTTGGAAGAGATAGTCTTCTAGTCATCCCATGCAGCAGTCGTCCTTGCATATGCATTTAATGCTCCATTTAATGCTTGCCCGTTGAAAAGTACAGTCTGAACTCAGTCTTCATGTCAGGTCCGTACGTGCGTGTCCTTCCTGGATTGGTCCACGTCATCAGGTTGGTGAGAATGTCATAACTCATTCCTATGCTTCAAGATTGTCTTATTGAGTTCTTTTTGTCTCGAGCACAACGGTCTTGTCCTGACGCTGACATTCCTTTTGCATTGCTTGGCCCTACTCCAAATCTTTTCCCATTACTCAGTGTCATCCTGTTCGCTACAGGACTGAGTTAGTAATGACCTCAGGGTCATACTCTTCATCACTGACACTTACTCAGACAGCTTAGAGAGACTGTCGTAAGTTCAGGATGGTGCTCTTGTGTCTTCAGGCTTCAGTCTTGATTGTCATCAATGAGTACTCCTCTCATTGAGTTCCTGTGAAGTGTAAAATAACTAAGTACAAATCTAACCAAGACTAGCCTGACCACTAAGGCAAATCATCTTTTCAGGGGCTTTGGGATCTAATCAAAACTGACATTGTCCCAACAATTTTCCCCTTTTTGATAATACCAAAACACTGAAATGATCCTCAAAACTCTTAGAGGAAAATAAAAGTCCTATCTATAAGATAAGTCAATGTTAGAGCAATTCTTGATAAAGTACATAATTTAAATAACAGCCAAAAGGACAATGAGTTTTTGTCTATGGGCAAATGTAATAGATTTCATTGATGATTTGGAATAAGTACAATGAACCTGATCTATTACAACAAAATAGTGAACACCTAAACCAATCTCATTTCAGGCTCGAGTCCACAACTAGCATAGACTCTGACCTTCAGCTCTTCTACTCTTTTTAGTTGGTTCACAAACCCCTCAGCCTTGGCAATCTTCAAGACTTCAGTCATGATGGCCTTTGTATCATGCTTGCTCGTTCCAGGGATCAAAGGTGGTGGTCGAGCAATGAACTCAGGGGCCTTCACTTGGACATTGGCTGCATCAGCTTCCTCCAAGATCTTCTGAATTAGTTCAGGGTGATTGTCCATCATGTAGTCAGTGAAGTGGACATTGATGTCTTCAGTGTCTCCCCATTTCTTCACTACGTACCAAAGTCTGACAAACTCATTCCTTGCATCAACCCAAAACTATTTTAAAGTCTCAGAGATGAACTCATCGACAAGAGCTTCCCTTAGTGTCTCCTCCAGCTTCCTGACTTGAAGAATTGTCGACTTCCTCGCTGTCGGCCTCTTTCTGTACTTTCTCGGCTCAGGTTTCGCCTTCTTCCTCCTCAACATGCTCATGATCCCATCATCCAGCTCCCTTTGTTAAAGTTCAGTCAGCTCTGAAAGCTTTTCAACTTTCTTCTCGAGGATGCGCATCTTCTCCTTTTCAGCGATCTCTTTCCTGCGCTGAGCCTCACTCTTCTCATGGGGAAAACCCCAAGCTTCTTCGCACAAGGATGACACTTTATTGTTATCTATGGAAATCAGGTTCTTCCTTGTGCTAAGTGGTGAGCGCTCTGAGCTTCCTTCAGGGATGGATGGAAGTTAAGCTTGAACTTGTTCCTCCGAAGGGTCATTAGCCTTTGTCACAGCCGTCAATCTCGCTGACTTCCTTGGAGTAGAATGAGACTCCGATGCCTCAGGGAGGGATATTTTCTTCTTCTTCTCTTCCCCCTTTTTGGCATCATTCTTGGCCTGAGGCAGAGCCTCCCCAAGGACCTCCTGCCCGTTGTTAACAATGAAGGTGGCTAAGGACTGAACCTCCAACACTCCCTCCTTCAACTTTTCCACCCCATTTGCAATCTCAGATCCTGTGAAAGAAATACTGGCTATGCTTACCTCCAACTTCTTCCCAAAAATCTCCATGTTGGCATGAAGTTTCTCCTCAGCCCGAGTAATCCTGGCCTCCACATTTCCAGTTTTCTCGCTGATCCGATTGGCCTCTGAAGTGATTCGAGCAGACTCCTGAGTTGTTTTGGCTAATCCCTGAGTGACACTCTCAGAGATCTGAGCGATCTTCCCTGAATCCAGTGCCAGCTTGGCCACTGAGTCATTTAGGGCCTGAGTGAAGAGCTCTCCAGCCTGACTCGCCAGATGCTCTACTGCCTTAGTCAATCTCTGCTCATGCTTCTCTTCGAGCAGGGCCAGGGTCTACTTGAACTGCTTCTTCATCTTCCTCCTCTCCTGCCTCACTGACTTCGCAGTACCAACCATCGTTTTCTTTAGCGAGATAAGCTCCTTTTTGGCGAGAGTGTTGTAGGCTGACTTGGTCCACCGGATATGCTTATGGAGAGCCTTGGCTGCTTCCTCTTTCTCTTCCCTGATCCTCTGGATCTCTTCCCTAAGCTTAGCCAAGTTCTCCGTTGTCTTTTCTTGCTTTGCCTCAATGATTCTGGTAAAGTTGCTTTTCCGGATTTCAGTGATGACCACTTCATCATCAACCTCCACTTCCTCAGCATCAGTCTCCTCTTCAGGGTGCACTGAAGGCAGTTGTAGAGTAGTCAAAGCTGCCTGCTCAGGCATAGCTAAGCCATCTCGAACTTCGGGTAAGATACCCTCAGAACTAGGAGTCTCCTTTGGTGCCTCCACATCATCCTCCTTTGCCTCAGGTCAGAGAATCCCTTCACAGGCAGATGTGTCATTGACGGATGAACCAACCTTGTTGGTCTCATCGACTGCTCTACCCTTGGACGCAGCCCCAATATCACATTCCCCCTGAGCACTAGACTCAGAGATCACTGCATCAATCTCCTTCACAATTTCTTCTACTTCATTCTCATCTACTCCGCCCTGAGCATCATCATCATCATCATCGTCCTTGGGCTCATCCTCAAAATCCTCTTTCATGGCAGTCCTCAGCTATCCACCAGCTGCTTTAGATTTTCAAAGTTCAGCAATTGCAGCCAGCTGGTGATATTGAAGCATGAGCACAGTCTTGCTTCCTCTCTCTCCCAGTGCTCCCAGCCTATAGTATCGATAAGCATATGCTGCTCCTGTATATTAGTTTGCTTGAAGTTGAGCCAGACTTTAAGCTCAATGACATTTGAGCATAGCTCCCTGTATATGTGCAAATTGGGCTAGCACTTCGATGCCCATTCACAGACGTTCCCCCTGAGTGTATTCTCGTACATACCTCTCATTAACCTGGTATCCAGCTCCTCCTCCTCCTCCTCTGTCATGTCAAGAAATTCGTCAGCTGAATCTTCTGCGGTAGTGGTTTTGGGGCAGTCTTTGGGGTTGGGGTAGGATGGGAAGTCTTCAGGATTGGGTGTGGAAGTGTTTGGTTCTGGGTTATGGTCAGGCTCAGTGGTGGGTGATTTTGTAGGCTCTGACTTATTTTTGGTTGGAGTGAGGTCAAGGTTTGATGAGGGTTCAATGGGTTGTGATGATGGTTCAGGGTTAGATGAGGGTAGGGTGGGTTCAGTGGGGTGTGTTGTTTGGTCAGGGTGAGATAAGGTGGGTTCAGGGATTGATGGTTTTTGGGGTTCAGGTTGAAGAATCTCAGCGGTCTCAATCGTTTCCCTCACTTGCCCTAGGTCAGAGGCTCGTGGAGAGCTTGACTCCTCCCTGACAGGGCTAATCCGCCCCCCCCCCCCAGCGCCTTCTTGGGAGACCCCTTCAGGCCCTTCTTTAACCTCTTCAGTGGCCTTGTCACTAACTCATCACCTTCTTCACTAGCTTCATTGGTCGTCTCATCAGCCTCTGAACTGGCCTTCTTGGAGACTTTCTCAGCCCCCTTCATCACACCCTTAGCAGTGGTCTTTGCCTTCAGCACCACTTTTAGACTGGCTCTCTTCTCTTCCTGAGCCTTCTCCGTCTCAGCTTTCTCCTTCTTCCTCTCTGCGGCAACCTCAGCCTCCACCCCCTTGTTTTTCTCGAACAACTCATCCACTTTTTCAAGCAGACTGGTTACCACTTTTTTGTCTTTCCCTGCTTGCTTCTTCTTCTGACCCCTCTGAGGTGCATTGGGGGCAGTCAGGCCCAATATGGCATATGATCACCCTCTGTGGTGAACATAATTTTCTTTGAGGAGAGGTCATCCTCCAGATCAAATGTGCAGCCCTGACAGGCTTCAGCTATCAGCAGAGACAGCCTGGTCCCAAAAGAAAGAATGGCACCCACTGAGATGTGCTTCTTCTCCTCGTCTCTCTTCAATTTATCCAGGCCAGCCTGAGTGATCTGGTCAAGGAAAAATTGCTCCCAATTTACCTCAACACCGTGCACTAAGGCTCCCATGATCCTAAGCTTGGGCAGACTCAGCTGTTTATGGGACCCAATAGTGCCCATGACCATTTTCGAGATCACATCGATCATAGCACGATACTCAGGCTTGAGAGTATCCTTATGCTGCCTCGCCTTGAACTCGGAAGAGCCTGACTTCGTCCACTGCTTCAGCAGCTCTCCTTCCTTGTTCTCCATATAAGTCTTGGGATTGATCCATTTACACGACAGCCCATACACCTCTTTCACCGCCTTCCGGAGGTCAATGTCACGAGATTCCTCATTGTAAATCTCTTCTCCATCTCCGTTTTTCTCCCCCGTTGGTACTAGTACAATCACCCTTGTGAACAACTCACCCTTACAAGTGAAGAAGTTCAAATATGTCTCCACGACTACCTTAGGAAGCACAAAGGTGGGTTTCCTTGTAAAGTATTTCTCCATCCGGGCCCTGGAGATCCAGTCGAAGATAGGTTTGATCTGCTGGACATTAGTACCGACTCCTTCCATGGTCATGATATGCTCCATGTTCACCCGCTTATTCTTGACAACATCAGAGATGTCATCAGTAGTCTAGACGGTTTCAAGAAAAGCCATTGAGTGAGATTTTGAGAAAACATTGCAAAAGGTTGATTTGAACGAGAGAATGTTCAGTGTGAAGTGTGAATTTTGTGTTTGCATAAATTTCTCAAATGACTTCACTAAATGATATGAAATGAACAGCTACTCAGGCATGGGGTTGAGATTAATCCTGAATTCAAAAGGATTTTGAAATGAAGGACCAAGATTAATCTCAAGTAAAATCATTTACCCAAGTCAGTCATATTTCGTATAAAATGGACATGTATATGTAAAAGTAACTGCGCGCATTAAATGTTCCGACACACATGGGTTTAAATATCAAAAGGCGCATTTTAATGAAAATGGAATGCATTTAATGAAGATTTTCAGGACGAAGGACTCAGTGAGACGCTTTAAATTTACAAAGGCCAGGATTGAACTCATACCTGTCAAGGAGACATTGTAGCACCCTGATACCTCGCTGAGTCGAGTCTGGCCTGAGTTCCCCCTAGATCCTACACTGACTGCTCTCCCGGATCTAAGAGACCTAACTCCACTGACAGTTCCATAAACCTTGCTTCAGCCAAAGGCTTAGTCAAGATGTCAGCTCTCTGTCTGTCAGTTTGAATTTTCTCCATCTTAATATCCTTCTTCTATACATGATCTTGAATGAAGTGATGCCTAATATCCATATGTTTACACCTTGTGTGAAGCACTGGGTTCTGAGTGATTGCTATAGCACTATTGTTGTCACAATAGATTAGAACCTCATTTGCAAACAAGTTGGTAGTCTCTCAATTGTTGCCTTAACCATAAAATTTGAGCACGACAACTACTTGCAGCCATATACTCAGCCTCAGTTGTGGATGTCACCACTGAATTTTGTTTCTTGCTAAACCATGAGATCAACTTACTCCCCAAAAATTGACATGTCCCTGAGTTGGATTTCCTATCAATCCTACAACCTCCATAATCCGCATCTGAATAACCAGTCAGTTCTAAGTTGTCATCTGAAGGATACCGTAGTCCCATATTAACTGTCTTTTTTTAATATTTAAGTATCCTCTTAGCAGCCTCCAAATGACTTCTCTTGGGGTTAGACTGATACCTAGCACACACACCAACTGCAAAAGTAATGCTAGACTTACTTGCAGTCAGGTACAACAACGATCCTATCAGCCTTCGGTACTCAGTCTGGTTCACTGAAGCTCCTTCAGTGTCAGGATCCATCTTTCAATTGGTTTTCATTGGGATCCTAGCCGGATTGCAATTCTGAACTCCAAACTTCTTAATCAAGTCTCTTGTATACTTGGCCTGGTTAATGAAAGTCCCTTGATCAGTCTGTTTGACCTGCAATCCTAAAAAGAAGTTCATCTCTCCCATCATAGACATCTCAAATTTACCAGTCATCAACTTAGAGAATTTCTCATAGAGCTGATGATTTGGTGATCCAAATATTATGTCATCCACATAAATCTGGACCAAGAGAATGTCATCACCTTCAGTGATCCTGAACAAAATCCTATCTGCGGTTCCCTTCCTGAACCCATGGTCAGTCAGGAATTGAGAGAGGGTATCATACCAAGCTCTAGGAGCTTGCTTAAGTCCATCGAGTGCTTTCTTCAAATGGTATACTATATCTCCAACCTCAAACTCAGGAGGTTGTTCAACATATGCCTCTTCATTGAGTACACCATTCAGGAAGGCACTCTTGACTTCCATTTGATACACCTTAAACTTCTTGAATGTTGCATATGCAAGGAATAACCTGATAGCTTCCAACCTAGTCACTGGGGCAAAGGTCTCATCATAGTCTATTCATTCAGACTGACAATACCCCTTTGCAACCAATCTTGCCTCCATTCTCATCCTTCTTGTTCTTGAAGACCCACTTGGTACCAATAAAACCTTGATGTCTAGGTCTATCTACCAGTTCCCAAACTTAATTCCTTGTGAACTGATTCAACTCCTTTTGCATGGCTATGATCCAGTTCGAGTCAGTGAGAGCTTCTTCAATGTTCTGAGGATCTTGCTCAGAGAGAAAGCAACAGAACAATGCACTCTCACCATGGAACCGCCTGGTCCTGACTCTCTCAGTTGGATCACCAATGACCTGGTTAATGGGATGACTTTCTAATCATGTTCTTTTGCCTGGAGTTGTTCCTTAAGTATCTGCAATGTTAGTGTCTACAGGTTCATAGAATTCAGGATATTGAATAGAAGGGGATGATCCTGAGTCTATACCAAAGGGATTTACATACTCAATGTCAGGGACATCGATTCCCCCTTGATGAGGTGACTCAGGAACCGTCTCAGCTGCGACCACATCTTCATAGACGGTACTTACCTCAGGTTGAGCCTGTTCCTCAGTTTGAGGCTCAAATATCCTTGATGCGCTAGGCTTAGGAGTGGCTCTTAAGTCATTTTCCTGATCGTCGTCATCATCCCATCTTGGAATTGGCACAGTTTTGACCTTTGGATCATGTTGATTCTTTAAGCTCAGTCTTATCACTCTCCTTGTGACCTTCTCAGTGTCAGGATCCAACACTCTTATCCTAGACTCAGTGACAGATTCATCAAACACACATGTGGTTATTCTTCCACAACAAGGGTCCTACAGTTATAAACCCTGAAGGCTTTACTGACTTCAGAATATCCTAAGAATATTCCTTCATCAGATTTGCTATCAAAAGCTTCAACTGGGTCTTCCCATTGTTGAGGATGAAGAACTTGCAACCAAAAATATGGAAATAAGAGATACGAGGCTTCCTCTTGTTCCATGTCTCTTATGGGGTCTGTGCATGTTGTTTGTTTAGCATGAATCTGTTCTGAGTGTAGCATGCAGTGTTGATTGCCTCAGCCCAAAACTTCTTGGGCAATCCTGACTCAGCCAGCATGGTCCTGGCAGCTTCCTTCAGTGTTATGTTCCTCCTCTCAGTGACACCGTTTTGTTGTGGGGTTCTAGCTGCAGAAGTCTCATGAGCAATACCAAGTTCATTACAGAAATCAGAAATATATGAATTTATAAAATCAATGCCCTTGTCAGATCTGATCTTAGTAATAGACTGATTCTTCTCATTGCTGAGTCTTCTGAGCAACTCTAGAAGCTTCACATGTGTTTTCTTTTTATTTAACAATAAAATAACCCAAGTATATCTAGAATAGTCATCAATAACCACAAGGGTATTGTAACACCCTGAACCAAAATTCCCTATGAAAATAGAAGATTACATGATTTTATGGGATTTTTCTAATAAAGAGTTTTTATATTTTCAAAGATTTGATTTTTCAGGTAGACGGAAGAGCATTCTGCGCCGGAAGCACTCCTAGCACATAACTGAAAATTAAATAAAGTTTGAAGTTTAATTATATTTAGTTTTGAATTGAAATAAAATAAAACTGCTTGTTATTTTATTATAATAATTACTATAAAGTATTTTATCACTTAAAAAGTAAATACATGGATAATTAATTGTGCTTTTACATATTGGTTCATATAATCTGTATTTGTGTTTCTTACCTTCTTTTAATTACAAGCCCAAATATATGACCCATTAGAATCCACGTCTGTCAGCTCAGCCATTTTAATTATAAGCACAAAATATACGTTCATCATCAAAATATACATACAATATATTGTTATACTGGATATTTTGCTTTAAGTACATGATAGATATATGTATATACTGTTCATACATACGCTCCCGTTCTATAAAAGAAGAGCCTGGGGTAAGAAATAATTCACCCTTCTCCTTCTCTCTTTCCAAACTTCTGTCATTCCTATCTTCTCATCACCGTTTCCATTTCTTTAGTTGAGTGGCGCTGCCGCTACACACCACCGCCAGCGACTAACGTTATGCTACCCAATCCATACATCAAAATCATCCCCTCATCACGAGGATTCCAAATATACAAACCGATCATCCAAATCTATCCCGGAAGTCTTGACGGGATAGATATCTATATGCAACAGCCCAAAGGTTTCATTGAAAAAGGCCAAGAGCACCTCGTATGCAAGCTTAAGAGATCCATTTATGGACTTAAGCAAGCATCGCGTACTTGGAACCAGTGTTTTGATCAAGTGATTAAGTCTTATGGGTTTGATCAAAACGAGTTCGAAAGTTGTGTGTATAAGAAGCGTGACGGAACTGCGGTGGTATTCTTAGTATTATACGTAGACGATATTCTGCTCATTGGAAATAATGTAATGGTATTATCAGACGTAAAGGTATGGTTGTCAAAACAATTTGATATGAAGGACTTAGGGGAAGTCGGTCACATCCTTGGGATCAAGATCACTCGCGATCGCAAGAAGAGGATGTTGGGCTTATCGCAAGCTTCATACATTGACACTGTTTTGAAGCATTTCAGCATGCAAGATTCCGAGAAAGGTTTTGTACCTTTTAGGCACGAAATCCATCTATATAAAAAAATGAGCCCTAAGACGCAAGCGGAGATAGATGACATGAAAGGTGTTCCGTACGCTTCGGTCATAGAAAGCCTTATGTATGCAATGATGTGTACGAGATCAAATATCTGCTTTGCCGTGGGCATGGTGGCAAGGTATCAAAGTAATCTCGGAAAAGGTCATTGGACTACCGTAAAGTGCATCTAGAAGTATCTGAAAAGAACTCGTAAGCGGATGCTGATTTACAGTCAGATAGTCTTGTGCCCGTGGGATACACGGACTCGGATTTCCAATCAGACATAGACTCAAGAAAGTCAACCTCGGGTAGTGTGTTTTGCATGGGAGGAGGAGCCATTTCATGGAGAAGCATTAAGCAGAAATGCATCGCCGATTCGATCATGGAAGCCGAGTATGTAGCTGCTTGTGAAGCAACGAAAGAGGTAGTTTGGCTCAAGAACTTCTTAGTGGACTTGGACGTTGTTCCGAATTTACCCAACAAGATATTTGTCTTTTGTGACAATGCCAGAGCAGTTGCAAATTCAAAGGAACCGAGAGCCCACAAGGCCAGCAAACACATAGAGAGAAAATACCATTTTATACGAGAAATCATTAAGAGAGGAGATATAGAGGTGGCAAAGATAGCGTCAGGAGACAACCTAGCTGATCCATTCACAAAGGGTCTGCCTCAGAGTACATTCGAGAGACATGTTGATGGAATGTGAGTCAAGACTATTGTCAATCTGCTTTAAGTATAAGTGGGAGGAATTATTAGGTTAGTGTAGGTTGACATGAGATGTCACGTAGAGCTACTACACTAAGACATGCATGATGTATACTAAAAAGCAGACTTTAAGTATAAGTGGGAGATTGTTGGAGTTATACGTGAAAGTATGCTTTTACTTTGTATAACTCGTGTATCAAACACTTATTTATGAGAATAATTCTTTTATCGCATATGCTTTAGATATGATTGAATGTTGAATATTTATTGCAAACAGTTCATAATAGTACTAGTTACATTGTAGTTAATGTGGTGATACCCGATCACGGAAGATAACATTAACAGTTTCCTTGTAACTAAACGTACATTTTCACGACCTAGGTGGAATTGAACAATCCGCCGTGAAAGGTTGATGTGTAAGTCTCTGATTGGTCTGTCTTGACTAAGAGATTGCACTAGCACATTTAGTATGTGTTGAAGAGGACCTACAACGAGGATAAATTATTCTGTTCTGAAATGTGAAGAATTAGACCTCAGTGGTTGTTGATTTCTTAATCTCTGTCACTTAAATAGGATCATGTGTGCTTAATGGTTACTACTTTGATTCATGTTGGGTGAGAATCATCGTGACTTCAAACCTTATGCATTGGGCAGTAATATTAATCATACGACGGTTGCTAAGATTTAATACGGTGAAACGCATGCGAGTACGGCTCGTGTGATTAGTCCCCTTGGTAGGCTCAGAAGTTTTATCGTACCAAATCTTGCAAGTGAAGAATTAGTTTCTTCGGTACGGATAATAATGTTGAGCTGTCTTTACTCCAAGGTGAAATATGTTAATTAATTTAGAGCTATTCAGAAGCTTAATTAATTAAGGGACTTGATAATCTTAAACGCGGAAAATAATAACCGGGAGCCAATATTATCGTAATATGGATTAAGATGGATAGTGCAATATTAATTTATTAGTGGTAATAATTAATATTAATGGATTGAATTATATTGGGGCTGAATATTGAAATTCAGAAATCCATTAGGAGGTCCAATCTTAATTCTCCTTAAAGGTCCCTCAAGTAGCCCATTTAGTAGCTCAATAATGATAAGGTGATTAAAATAAAAAGAAAATAATAATGCTGATTTTTTCCTATTTTTTTCGAAAAAATGAAGTCAAGAAGAAATAAGATTTTCTTGATTTTCTTGGAAAGATATTATGGAAGATATGTATTCTTGGAATACAAGATTATCCCATATATTCAAGAAGATCCAAATCTTGGAATTTCTAATTGAAATTTTCGAAAATTGCAAGTTAATATGAAGGGTGAGATTTTTGTGGAATATTTTATTTTGGAGAAAAGAATATATGAGATATATTCAAAATTTCTTAGAGTCTAAGAAAAGATTTTCTCCAAGCCCAAATATACCTATTATTTTCGGCCCCCTCATGTTATAAATAGGGGATGATTATTTAATCCCCAAGTACATAATTCCATGTGTTGGAAAAATCAAGAGTATATTTATTTTTCTTTTTCCTTAGTTATTTAAATTACTTGAAAGCATCTCCCACCGGTGATCAAGTAAGGCGAAAGGGAAATACTTGAGAAGGTTTTTGGGTTGATAGAGCGTGATCGTGATTGTCCCGTTTATTCAAAGGCTAATTCTACAAGAGGTACGTAAGTCACATAAATTCTTGTTTATTCCGCCTAGATTTTATGTGAATTAATTCAACATGCGTGATGTTAAATTTGTTGTTGGAATTATTATTTGAATTAATTAGGATTAATTCATGCTAGTAATAATTGAATTTAAATTTGTATTTAAATTTCATCCCGAATAGATTCCGGGCACCCCTATTTTCCCAACAACTGAGACCAGCAAGGCTGGTTCAGCTGCCAATGATACATCAGCCGATGAAGGGATTCCCTACCCTAAGGCAAAGGAGGATGATGTAGAGGCACCAAAGTAGACTCCTGGTTCTGAGGGTACCTTACCCAAAGTTCGAGCTGACGGGACTGAGCCTGAGCAGGCGACCCTAATCACTCAACAACTGCCTTCAGTGCACCCTGATGAGTGGACTGACGTCGCAGGGGCTATCGAGGGAAAGCAGCCATTGACTGATGAAGAGAAGGTTGACGATGAGGTGATCATCACAGGATCCCAGCAAGGCAACTTTACTAGCATCATCACGGTAAAGCAAGATAGGACCACTGAGAACTTGGCTGAGCTTCAAGAGGAGATCCAGAGGATCAAGGATGAGAAGAAGAAAGATGCCAAGGCTCTCGATAAGTACATTCGCTGGACGAAGTCAACCTACAACACTCTTGCCAACAAAGAGCTTGTCAAGTTGAAGAAAACAATGGTTGGCACTGCACAATCAGCCAAACAGGAGAGGAGAAAGATGAAGAAGTTGTTCAAGCAGACTTTGGCTCATCTCAAAGAGGAGCACGACCTGAGAATGACCAAGGCAGTGGAGCAACTGGCAAGTCAGGCTGGAGAGCTGCTCACTCAGGCCCTCAATGACTCAGTGGCCAAACTGGCACTGGAGTCAGGGAAGATTGCTCAATACTCTGAGAATGTCACTCATGAGGCGGCCAAGGTTGCTCAAGAGTTTGCAAGAATTGCTTCAGAGGCCAACAGGATTTGCGAGGAGTCTGGGAAGATGGAGGCAAGACTGCTGCTCATTGAACAGAAGCTTATGACCAACACTGGGTCATTACAGAAGAAGCTTCAGTCCAGTACTGCTTGTGTGTCATTACAGAAGAAGTTCAGTTCTTGTGCACTTTTGTTGTGGAAAATGGTGCTCCTGTTCTCAGCCAGGTCACAGCTAAAGCCCCTCCACCTACTATGGCCAAGGATGATGCCAAAAAGGGGGGAGAACAGAAGAAAAGATCCCTCCCTGAGGCATCGGAGGCTCAGACCACTCCACGAAAGTCAGCAAGGTTGGCGGCTGCGGTTCAGGCACAAGAGCCTTCAGAGAAACAAGTTCAAGCTCAACTCCCATCCATCCCTGAAGAGATTCCAGAGCGCTCATCCTTAAACACAAGGAAGAACCCAATTTCTTTTGATGCCAACGAAGTGGTAACTTTGTGTGAAGAGGTTTGGGGCTTACCCCATGAGAAAAGTGAGGCTCAGCGCAGAGCAGAAGTTGCTGAAAAAAAAAAGATGCGCATTCTGGAAAGGAAAGTTCAAAAACTTTCAGAGCTGACTGAACTTTAGCAAAGAGAATTGGATGATGGGTTCCTGAGCATGTTGGGAGGAAGAAGGCTATGCCTGAGAAGAGGAAGTACAGGAAGAAACCAACAGCGAGGAAGTCAACAATTCTTCAAGTCAGGAAGTCGGAGGTGACTAAGAGGGAAGCTCTAGTCGATGAGTTCATCTACGAGACTCTGAAAGAATTTTGGGTGGATACAAGGGATGAGTTTCTCAGACTCTGGTATGTGGTGAAGAAATGGGGTGACACTGAAGATATCGATGCCCACTTCACTGACTACATGATGGATTATCATCCTAAACTTCTTGGGAAGATCTTGGACGAAGCTAATGCAGCCAAAGTCCAAGTGAAGGCCCCTGAATTCATTGCCCCTTACACTAAGGCTATTATGACTGAAGTATTAAAGATTGCCAGAGCTGAAGGTTTTGTGAATCAACCTAAGAGAGTTGAAGAGCTGAAGATCAGAGTCTGTGCTGGTTATGGACTCGAGCTTTAAATGAGATTGCTATAGGTGTTCACAACATGTTGTAATATATTAGATCATTGTGCTCAATTCCTTATCATAAATGAAATCTATTACATTTGCCCACAGACAAAAACTCATTGTCTTTTTTGGCTGTTATTTAATTTATGTACTTTATCAAGAACTGCTCTAAAACTAACTTTGTCTTATAGAATAGGACTTTGTTTCCTCTAATTGTTTTGAGGATCATTTCAGTGTTTTGGCATCATCAAAAATGAGGAAATTGTTGGGACAATGTCAATTTTGAGTTGATCCCAAAACCCCTAAAAAGTTGACCTGCCTTAGAATGTGTAATAGTCAGGCTAGTCTTGGCAGGTTTGTAAGTTAGTGTATTTTACATTTCACAGGAACTCAATGAGAGGAGTACTCATTGATGACAATCAAGACTGAAGCCTGAAGATACAAGAGCACCATCCTGAACTTATGGCAGTTCATCTAAGCTGGCTGAGTAAGTGTCAGGATGAAGAGCATGATCCTGAGATCATTGCTAACTCAGTCCTGTAGGGAACAGGATCGCACTGAGTATTGGGAAAAGACTTGGAGTAGGATCCAAGCAAGTCAAAAGGAATGTCAACGCTGGGAAACGTATGTAGATGAGGACAAACCTGAACTCACTAAAGACAAGACTGACTGAAGAATGAGTTCTGACATTCTCACCTACCTGATGACGTGGACCAATCAGAGTATGCCAAGTCATGTATGGACACTAACTTGAACCTGACATCCATGCATACTTTCAATGGGCAAGCATTAAATGCAATTTCCAAATCCATGCAAGGACGGCTGCTGCATGGGAGATATATCCATTGAACAAATCCTACGAGAAGACAACCTAGAAAGCTATCTCTTCCAACGGATAGTTTTCAAAGTTGCCTATAAATACAGAAGACCTTGGAACCAAGCAAGGTTACGGGAAATTTCGAAGCCAAGAAATTACTCAAACTCTCAGCGTACAAAGCATTCAGCATTCAAAGAAGCACTCGAAACATCTTAAATTTCCCAAGTGTTTCTTAGTTAAATTTCCCCAGTGGTGCACGACCTTCACTTCCTCGAGCGCTATACACGAGTGCTCGTGCAATATGTGCACGAGTGCTCCTTGCTTGTGCACTCCAATGATACTTTTGCTCCCTCGAACTAATATTTTTTGTATTTCTTCGATATCTTCTCATTCGGGCGTCCGTTTGAGTCGATTCAAAGTCCTACGAACTCCTCTTTTCGCCCTCTATCCACCTACGAGCATAAAAGAGACAAAATCATTAGTTTATGAAAATGATACTCAAATGACTCTAAATACTCATATAAATCAACCAAAACACTGGCATTTCGAGTGACGAATCATGATAATTGCATGCCTAATCAAGGACCCCGCAAGACTCCTATAAATAGGAGAAGAGACCTCAGAGGATCAACAACAACAACTCCAAGCTTTCAAGTGAATCTGCACAATATCTACAACTTTCAAGTCTACAACCCTTCAAAATCTAGAAGTTTAGGACTTAGAGCTAGGATATTAGTCTTGTATTTTGTTGTTGTTCCCTCACTATACCCCTTTTATTCTACGTAGTGTAGATATCATTCTTAGTGAGTGTTTAGTTCTGAGTGAACTTGAGAGTTTCTGAGTGAATTTGTGTTTTTGCCTAGAGTAGAGTAATCTGAGTGAGATTTCTAATTCTAAGGGGGGAAAACTGTGTGTCTTCGTGAAACATCTTAGTGAATTTGGCACCTTTGTGGTGTAACAGTGGATATAGGAGGATTACAAAACCTCTGAACCACTATAACTCTCTTGTTCTCTTTATATTCGTTCATTTCTATTATCTTTGTGCTTATATCTGCTGCTTATTTTATTTCATATCTTGTGTCATCATTTCATACATATTTTCTGTGTGCATTTGTTTTCACAAAGCTAAAGCTATAGATTCTTTGAATCACTTAGCTAGAGCTCTGCTCATTTGATTTTTCACACACACACTTTATTTATTTCCGCTGCACAATGTGTTAAAATACTCTAAAGTATTACAACATCAACTTTGATAAGTGTTTGAATTAATCTCTACAGACTTTAATTTTAAAGGTCTGCAGCTGCAAACTTCTTTGTTTTAAACTCTACAGCTGCAGAGTTTGGTCTGTATTACTTTTGGTTAAAAAGTTTTAAGTTTTTAAAATACAAGGTATATTCACCCCCACCCCCCGCCCCCTCTAGACCTTGTCATACCTTTGGGACCAACAAGTTGTCTTCACTAAAGAATCTTAGGAGGCGTGTGGTTAGCAACTCTTCAATGGTAATGAGAATTAAATTTAAAATTAATATAATTATGATGGTTCATTGGAACAAAATCATTATCTCCCTCCCTAAATAAAGGTAGTCACTACTTTATTTTGATTACCCTATTTCACACCTACAATCATCATCCTCCTCAATCACTCCTTTATTCCTCTATCAACAACCACCAACAGATATTTGTTGTCCATATCTATTCCAAAATTGGGGCATGATACTAGCAATTCAACCACCATTGAAACAATCTTTCCCCCAACATATCATTTTAATTATCAGGGCATGGATGAAAAATAATTTTCATTCTTATTACCATTGAAATGTTGTTACCAAGCACTCCTTTAGTTTATTTTTAGTAAACAACTAATACACTTTAGTGAAAATAACTATTACTTTTAATAAAAACAACTAATATCATTTAATATAATTCATGTATGAACAATTTTCACTCTATATTTTGTCTTTCATAATTTTATTGAATTTGGCAAGTTTATAAATTGGAATTGATAATTTTTTCATCGACATTATTGTGTTAAGCTTTAAGAACTTTCATTTTATGGGTACTATTTTTGTTATGATAAATAAAAAAGTGTGCGGCAATCCAATTATTTTTGTCACTTATTTCTTCCCTATTCGACATAAATTATAATAAACCCTTCTCCCCCTTCCCCCTTCCCTAACACTGATGCATAGATTCAAGAGAGAAAAAATGTTCTAACTTTTAAGTTCCTCTTTCCGTTCTTTGAAATCGTGTCAAGACATCTTCAAGTTTCACATACATTTTACGGTCCTTCAAGCCTTGTTAGAGCTCTCTTCAGCCTGCTCATGCTAGACCGATCGGTTTCGAGTCGAATAAGAAGAACTAGAAGATGGAACACCTACTAATGGCTGAAGCCATTGTTTCCATCATGCAAAAGGTATGTTATTTGAGCTTGATCTGTCAGATTGGTTTGGAGTAGCTCAACGTGTTTGACTAAATGATAATTTTTTTGTGGTATTTTGATATTTTTAAGTGATTGGGGAATAAGAAATGTATGAACCTAGGATCCATTCTCATGTCATGGATTCTGAGGCATTCCAGACCTTCTCGAGGCTAATAAATGGTCTTCTTATAATTAGCTTCCAAACTGGGTAAAAATCTCTATGTTAAATGTATTCCAAGATATTCGTGTCATGATGCACCATTTCACCCTTTGTGTTCTCTACCTAAAATTTAGTTTTGCCAATAATTTAAACAGATGTGTGATTGGACTTCCTATATGCTATTTATAGATCATAAGTTCACAAGAATATTACTAAAATAAGATGATTACTCTACAAAAATATCTACATAATGGCACTGTTATCTTTGTTGCAGAAATAGAAATCAAAATATAGAGTCCTAAATTTGCATGACATAGAACGTCTATTTTTATAGTATACTGGGCACTACTGATAGTGTTTACAATGATATCCATCCTTGATATCAATACAGAGTCATTGTTTATGATAATTCTTTTCTTTAACACTTATGAGAGTTGGCCCTTGTTGCTTCATTTGTACTAATTTTGTATTTGCATTAAAATTTATTTCAATTGATCTATATAATTTGGGTATTGTTTCCTCACTAAATATGATAGAATGAGTAGAGAGATTTGTTGTCCACTATTGGATTAAGGAAATATTGTGAATTTGATAGAATAGTAACTGCTTTCCACTTAGTTTATGTTGGGAAAATGTATAAGACTTATGTTTTGATTAGATGCCAACATGTTCCTCCTAAGTTATTTTGTAAGTAAATTATTCAGTAGAGTTAATGTTTAGTTAAACAGTTCAAAGTGTTAAGAACTGGAGTGCAGTTAGTAAAAACTAGAGTGTATTTTAGTATGAAGTCTGCTGAAGGTGAAGTCCACTGAAAGTGAAGTCCGCTGAAGTCTAAGTGATCTGAGAAAGAAGTCTAAGTCTTGAATGTTTTCTAAGTGCATTCTCACTAAGACTAAACTATCAGGAGAGGACGAAGGTCCACTGATAAAGAACTAAGAAAGTACTGTTAATGCTAATCATATTTAAAGCTGTTAGTTAAATCTGGATTGGAACAAGGCAAAATGAATTTCAGTGAAGCTTACAATAAATGAAGGAATAAGAAGGTTCTCTCAGAAGAGTTCCACCTTAAAGCAAGACTAGAATCTGGGCACACAGACTTAAGGTCCAATAAGAAGGTGACACGTCAGTGTACTTTACTGACAGTCGACCTGCCCCAGCCTGACAAGTACCAAAAGTCCTTCACCTAGCAATCTACAGAAAGCTGGTGAACAAGCATGGTTTTTGCAGCCATTTCTTGACAAGACTTAAAGCTTCAAATAGAGCCGTTTGAGCCAATCAGATACAAGAAGACTTACTTGAGAAGATTCAAATCCAACGGGAAGATTTTCAAGGAAGCCTATAAATACAGAAGGACGTGCACATTTCCAAGCACGGGAAACTCACAAGATCAAAGCTATCTCTACATTCATAACAACTAAGAAGCACTCGAAATTATCATTGTTTCCCAAGTGTTTCACATTTGTAGAGAGCCTAACAAACCTTCTGTAACCAAGCTTAAAAGCTATATCCAAATCTTAGAAAGAGATAATCCAATCCTATGCCTTGAGCTAAACTTGTAAGGATTATCTCAAAATAGTTGGAACCAAAACCCTACTCAAAACCCTACTCAGTGTTTAGGTTGAGAGCTAGTGTTAAGTGGTGTTAGTAAGCTGATTGTTGTATCAGTCTGAAAGCTGGTTTGTTTTGGGAACTAGGACCTGGAATTTCCTAGTGATCAATCATCCTAAGAGAGGATTAGTTGATCAGTGCACCTTGGCACTATAACACAAGGAATTCCTAGTGAAAGGAATTCTCCTGTTTGATCAGGACAGTGGACGTAGGAGATTCATCTCTGAACCACTTTATACCTTGTGTTCTTACATTCTGCTATTTCCTAAGTGTGTGTTAATCTCTAAGTTTATCAAAGTAAAACGAGTTTTCTAAAGGGCTCACTAATCCGCATCTGAAAGCTAATTAGATAGTAGTTCACCTGAAAGTCTTGAGCTTTCAGTGGAGGTATTATCTCAGTAGGCTTTCTCCAAGTAACTCTCAGCAGACCTTCAAGTCCACTGACGAGTTACTGTCTTAAGTAACCTGATAAGTTTTACAAGAAGTTTTAATTTGTAATCACAGGTGTATTCCCCCCCCATACACTTGTTTACTCGTTTCGGGACCAACAATTGGTATCAGAGCAGTGGTTCAAAAGACCATTGTTCTAAGTATACCTTGTGCTTAAAGGTATTTTTTCAAGGTCACCTGAATTGATCTTTTGATAAACTTGTTTTTATACTATGGCTGACAATGCAGCTAGGGTAGCACCACCAGCAGAGAACAACATGGGAGTTAATCCCTTGAACCATATGTCTCATCACAAGCTCCCACAATTCTCAGTGGAAAACTATGACTTCTGGAAGATCAGAATGAGAGCTCATCTTGCCTGTGTGCATGATGAAATGTTAAGGGTTATTACTAAAGGTCCATTTGTTTTTATGACACCTAACCCTAGAACTACAGCTGAAACTATTGCAGATCCTAGAGAAGAATGGCCCAAAGATGAAGATAACTTCACTGCAGATGAGAGAAGGAGAAACAACCTCAACTTCATAGCCATGAACATTCTCTACACCACTATTTCAGATTCTGTAATGGGAAGAGTGATCCACTGCAAGACTGCAAAGGAACTATGGGACACTCTAGCTCTCATGTGTGAAGGAACTGACAAGATAAAGGAGAACAAGCTCTCAGTAGCTGTTCAAAAGTATGAGCAGTTCACCATGGAGTCCACTGAGACCATAGACCAGCTTGATGGGAGGTTCACAGACATCATGAATAAGATAAATTCTCTGGGTAAAGTCTATACCAAGAGGGAGGTTGCCTTAAAGATCCTGAGAGGTCTAACCTCAAGATGGGATGTGTACTCTGTGATGATGCAGAATACCAAGGATCTAGCCAGCATGTCTATGCAACAGGTATTCTCTGAACTCAAGGCTTATGAGTTTGATCTGAACAGGAAAAGGGCTCCTGATGAGACCTCAGCTGAGAAGGGAGTAGCCTTCAAAGCCAAGGAGTCTGAGCCAAAATCCCCAAAGCCTCAGAAGAGTACAAAGGCAAGCAAGTCACAAAGCAAGGCTGAGATGCAGGAGGAACTCAGCCTGATGGCTAGGAGGTTTGAACAACTTAACAGCCGCTTTGGCAAGTATAAAAGATTTTACAGGGATAACAGGGAAGGTAGAAGTTATCCACAAAAGACCACCAGAGAAGGAGAGAAAAGCTCATCTGAGCTGGAGAAGAAGAAGGAATACAAGAATTACACCAAGGCTGAAGGATCATCATCAAAGACCAGAGAGTCCACTGAGGAAAAGAATGATGATGCCAACAGGTGTTTTCAGTGCAAGAAGATTGGGCACTTTCAATATGACTGTCCTCAACTGAGCACTAAAGAAAGAAAGGAAAGGCAAGCCAAAAGAGACAGAAGATATGGAGAAAGGAAAGCCATGATGGCTGGGGATGTTGATGAAAATCTGGAGTCACCTGATGAACTGTTCTCTGACAGCAGTGAAGATGACATGTGCCTCATGGCAAGAGAAGAACCAGAGGTACAATCTAAACCATCCATTTCTCTAGAACACACACCTGAGCTAAGCTCAGAGTCAACTGAGGAACTCAATCTTCAGTCCGCTTTGGAACAATTGATGATTGATTTCTCAAGGTTGCAAGAAGCAAGTTTCTGTCTTCAAGATGAGAACAAACAACTCTTGAGTGAAAACTCCAAGTTAATTGAGTCTGGGAATCAAGCAGATCTAAACTCAGCCAAATCTACCATTGAACTGACAAAAGAGGTGGAAACCCTCAGGAGTCAAGGAAATGGTAGAGATCAACTGATAAAAGATCTAAATGAATCTAAGTCAAAGTTAACTTAAGAGAATTTAAAATTGGTAAGCCAAATAAAGGAGTCTCTCCTGAAAATTGATGTCTTACAAAAATCTGAAGAGACCTTGTTAAAAAGGATTGATGCTCTAAACAAACCCTCTCTTGCAATAGAGGAGATCCAAAATTTTCAAATCAATCCTAATAACAAGTGTGGGATAGGCTTTATTCCAAAACCTTCAGAAGGTCCTCTGAGTGTTGCTTCTTCAAGTGGCACAAAGAGAGTTTTTGTCAAGTCTGTGACATTTCAACCACAGACTATGGATAAAGGAAAATGACCAGCTGAGATCACTCAAAAGAAAAGTCAATCTAAGCCAAAACCAAATGGAAAGGCTCAGGTGACTTATCAATCTAGATCTCAGCAGAGGTACTATCAGCCGAGGTCTTCACAGATGAAGCAACCTCAGCTGAGAGCACCCAGGCATGAGCAGTCCTCAAGGAATGACTCATATGGAAGACCTAATCCTTTTGTGCCTAAAGGAAAAGGCCCTTCATACCTTTATCAACAAAAACCAAGACCAGGTGCACCCAAGCCTAAGAGAAAGAATGTGAAGAAGGTTCCTGTTCCTTCAAAGGCTGACACCCATAGAAAGTTTACTCCCAAGGCACCTAGGGAGATAACAATCTATGTAGATGTTTATGGAAGACAAATTAGCCAATCTAAAGTGATTAGAACGGTAAGGCAAATTTGGATTCCGAAAGGTACAGCTAACCTGGTAGGACCCAACACCAAATGGGTACCTAAAGCTTGATCTGTGATTGCAGGGCTCAGTGGACCTCAACAAAGGAGAAGCTCTTAAATCATCAGTCTGGTACTTGGACAGTGGATGTTCTAGGCACATGACTGGCAACAAAGATCTCCTGACAGAATTTGTTGAGAAAGAAGGACCACAAGTCACCTTTGGTGACAACTCACAAGGAGCTACTAAAGGTTATGGTACTTTAATCATTGGCTCAGTAAGGGTAAGCAATGTATCCTTTGTCAGTGGACTTAAGCATAATCTTCTGTCCATAAGTCAATTCTGTGATAAAGGATACAGTGTTGAATTTTCATGTAACCTGTGTTTTGTTAAGAATATATCTTCACAACAGGTACTACTAACTGGGTCAAGAAAGGGAAATGTCTATCTTGCAGATTGGAAGTCTTGCACATCAAATGCATGTCTTATTGCTAAGAGCTCAACTGACATTAATTGGTTATGGCACAAAAGGCTAAGTCATCTGAATTTCAAGATGATGAACAGGATAGCAAGACATGGACTGGTAGAAGGAATACCAAATGAAGTATACAACAAAGAACATATTTGTAAAGCCTGTCAGGAGGGAAAGCAAGTGAAGGCATCTTCAAAAGCAAAGTAGCAACCTCTACTGACAGAGTACTTCAACTGTTACATATGGATCTTTTTGGTCCAGTAACCCCTGTAAGTATCAATGGGAGAAAATATACACTTGTTGTTATTGATGACTTCTCCAGGTACACATGGGTGATATTCCTTGCAAGCAAAAAGGAGACTCAACTGAGACTGCCAGAGCTCCTGAAGAAAGTTAGCAATGAAAAGAGCCTGAACATTGTAAAGATAAGATCAGATAAGGGCACTGAATTCATAAATTCTATTATATCTGATTATTGCAAAGAATTAGGTATTTCTCATGAGACATCAGCTGCAAGAACTCCACAACAAAATGGAGTAGCTGAAAGAAGAAATAGGACTCTCAAGGAGGCAGCAAGGACAATGTTAGCTGAAGCTCAGGTTCCTAAAAGATTCTGGGCTGAAGCTATTAATACTGTCTGCCACACTCAAAACAGATCCATGGTAACCAAACATCAAGGAAAAACTCCATATGAGTTATGGAATGGCAGAAAGCCACAGGTATCTTACTTTCATATTTTTTGTTGCAAGTGTTTCATTCACAACAATGGGAAAACACAACTGAAAGCTTTTGATAGCAAAGCTGATGAAGGAATTTTCTTAGGATATTCCCAAATCAGTAGAGCTTTCAGAGTTTACAACTGTAGAACTCTTGTTGTGGAAGAAACACCTCATGTGGTGTTTGATGAATCTACTTTTGAGTCCAGAAGTAAGGAGAATGAGAATGTGATAAGCAAAAAGCTAACTAGACTGAGTATCAAATCAAAAGGATATCCTGAGAATTGTGTTGATACATTCATCCCAACCTGGGACAACCTCAATGATCAACAATTCAAAGAGGACATTCAAAATCAGACCACTCCTCAAAGCTCACCTGAGAGCTCTCCTGAAGATGTAACTGAACTGATGAACACTATCCCAGTTCAAGAGGTAACCAATGTCAATGAAGATGTGGTCACAGCTGAGACATTCACTGAACCCATCATTCAAGGGGGAACCAATGAAATTACCATTGAGAATGAAAATACCTTGAATGATGACTCAGGACTTCAACCCTCTGTCTTATTTCCTGAATTCGATTTCATTCCAATATCTAGTGACTCAACTTCAGAAGAGTTAAACTCTGTTAATTTTATACGAAAGAATTCATAAGGGAAAATTTTAATGTGTATTCAATGACTCTCAAGAGTGCATATTTATATACAAGAGCTATGCTAATTAAGGTAATTGTAACCCTAACCCTAAAGGCCCATTGAAGGCCCTATAATATTTACATAGATATTCTAACACTCCCCCTCAAGCTGGAGCATAGATATTGATCATGCCTAGCTTGTTACAAAGATAGTCAACCCTAACTCCATTAAGGGCCTTCGTAAAGATATCTCCTAATTGATCTTCACTTCTCATATAATCAGTTGAAATCAAGCCTTGTTGGATCTTCTCACGGACAAAGTGACAATCAATCTCAATGTGTTTAGTTCGCTCGTGAAAAACTGGATTAGAGGCAATGTGAAGAGCAGCTTGATTATCACACCATAATTTGGCAGGTATTGAGACCTTCAAACCAACTTCATTTAGAAACCCACGAACCCAAACGATCTCGCACGCAGCTTTGGCCATAGCTCTATATTCAGACTCTGCACTAGATCGTGAGACTACTTTCTGCTTCTTGCTTTTCCAAGAAACCAAGTTTCCCCCAAAGAAAACACAATAACCTGAAGTAGATCTTCGATCTTCTTTCGAGCCTGCCCAATCTGCATCAGCAAAACATTCAATCCGATCCTGACCATGAGTACTATACACAAGTCCATGTCCAGGAGTTCCCTTCAAATAGCATAAGATCTACTCTACAGCCTTCCAATGATCTACAGTCGGTGATGACATGTACTGACTCACAACACTTACTGAATAAGCAATATCTGGACGCGTCATTCTAAGGTAGTTCAATTTTCCTACTAATCTTCTATATCTTCCAGGATCATCAAATAAAACACCTTCTTTCGTGAGTTGTAAATAAGGAACCATTGGAGAGCTACATGGTTTAGCTCCCAACTTTCCTGTTTCAGAAAGTAAATCTAGCACATATTTTCTTTGAGACAAGAAAATCCCCTTCTTACATCTACTCACTTCAATACCAAGAAAATATTTAAGAGTCCCCAAGTCTTTGGTAGTGAACTGAGTAGGAAGGAATGCTTTCAAAGATGCAATCCCATTAGAGTCACTTCCAGTGATCACAATATCATCCACATACACAACCATCAACACAATACCTCTCTTAGAATTCATATAAAAAACCGAATCATCAGATTTACTTTGCTTCATACCAAACTTCTCAACCGCACGAGAGAAAGTACCAAACCATGCACGAGGGCTCTGTTTCAAACCATACAACGATTTTCGAAGATAACATACCTTATCGCTCTCCCCCTGAGCAACAAATCCGGGTGGTTGCTCCATATAAATATCGTCAACAAGATCACCATGAAGGAATGCATTCTTGATATCCAACTGGTGTAAAGGCCAGTGGTGAGTAGCTGCCAATGAAATTATAAGTCTAATCGAGGTGAGCTTGGCAACAGGAGAAAAAGTATCAGAAAAGTCAACACCATAAATTTGAGCATATCCTTTAGCAACAAGACGAGCCTTTAGACGAGCAACAGATCCATCAGGATTAACTTTAATAGTAAACACCCATTTGCAGCCAATTGGTCGTTTACCTGCAGGAAGATCCATCAATTCCCAAGTACCAGTAGAATCTAATGCATGCATTTCCTCAAGCATGGCATTACGCCAACCAGAATGGGTCAAAGCTTCATAAACATTTTTAGGAACAGTCTCAAGTGATGAAATCAAAGCTTGAGAAGAATGTGACAAGTGATTATAGGAAACGAAAGAGGAAATGGGATAAGTGCAAGAACGTTTACCTTTTCGAAGGGCAATAGGGAGATCATCACTTGAAGGAGGATCCGTCGACGAAGACACTGGTGCATCAGGACATGAAACAGGTAGATCGTTAACTAAATCAGCATTAGCAGGGGCAGACGGTTGCGATCGACGCGAGTATGTATGGAGGATAGGGGGTCTAGTGGACTCAGGTGGAGGAACAATTGGTGGAAGTACTGTATAAACAAGAAAGTCTGTATCCTCCCCCTCAGTGGGAGGAGGAGAAGAATGTGAGAAAGGTGTATGCTCAGAAAAGGCGACATCAGCAGATACGAGATATTTGTTGAGACTAGGACAGAAACACCGATACCCCTTTTGTACCCGAGAATAGCCCAAAAAATGCACTTCAAAGACTTAGGATCGAGTTTTGTGACGTGAGGTCGAACATCCCGAACAAAACAAGTGCAACCAAATATTTTAGGCTCAATAGGAAACTTAGACTGAGATGGAAACAGAACATGGAAGGGTGACTGACCACGAAGAACAGAAGAAGGCATGCGATTGATGAGAAAGCAAGCAGTAGAGACAGCATCAGCCCAAAAGTGTTTAGGAACTGCCATGTTAAATAACAAAGCTCTAGCTGTTTCAAGAAGATGCCTATTTTTTCTTTCGGCCACGCCATTTTGAGATGGCGTGTCAACACAGGAGGTTTGATGAAGAATACCATTTTGCATCATATAATGACGAAATGTGTCAGACAAATATTCCTTAGCATTATCACTGCGCAAAATTTTCACAGACACACCAAACTGAGTCTTAATCTCAGCACAAAAGGCAGAAAAGTGTGTAAATACCTCAGAACGACTCTTCATCAAATATAACCAGGTCATACGAGAATAGTCATCAACAAAGGTGACAAAATAGCAAAATCCAGGTTTCGAAGTGATGGGACAAGGACCCCAAAATCAGAGTGTACTAACTCAAAGGGAGCACTTGCTCGTTTATTGACTCGAGGTCTTAAACTAACACGATGATGTTTAGCAAAATGACAAGACTCACAATCTAGAGATGATAATGTAGAGAACTGAGGACACATATGTTTTAACAAAGGAAGAGAGGGGTGACCTAACCGACAATGTGCTTCCATAGGGGTGACAATTCCTGTACATACTACCGATTGGTGTGTATCAAGGATGTAGAGGCCACCCGATTCATGTCCCTTACCAATGATCTTCTTCGTCGTAAGATCCTGAAACAAACAATAATCAGGGAAAAATGAGACACTACAATTAAGGTTGCGTGTAAGTTTACTCACAAAAACTAGGTTAAACGAGAGGTGGGGAAGGTGAAGAACGGATAATAAGGGTAGGGAAGGTGTTGGGTTAATAGTTCCTGATCCCATAACATGAGATTGGGAACCATCGGCTAAGGTAACAGGAAGGTGAGTGGTATGTGAGTCAAAGGTAGAGAAAAGTTTTGAATTACCTGTCATATGATCTGTGGCGCCAGAATCAATGACCCACTTGGTCGATGAGGAAATAAGACATGCATTAGAGTTACCTGACTCGGTAATAGTAGAGACAAAATTTGTTTGTGACTGATTCTTTGTCTGAAGTTGCTTCAACCTTGCATACTCACGAGCAGAAATCGTGACAGATTTATCAGAGTGACCAGAACAACAGTCCACAAAGTTATTCTCTTCAGACATAGTAAATAACAAGTGAACAAAATACTAACTGAAATTTCAGAAACCGAAATTTGTACCAAACCGAAATCACACACCACACGGATGCTGACTCAAACAGGTACACCACCAAAAAAAAAATCTGGATAAAGACGAGTTAAACGGAATTGACCGAAACTGTACCGAGAAAACGAAATCACACACCGCTAGGATGTTGACCAAAATAGGTACACGAACAGATGGGGGACGTCGAGACGAGTCGAAAGGTGGTCGCCGAAAAATTTTCCGGCGACGGACGCACCCTCACGCGCCGGCGGAAGAAGCGGCGGCGGAAAACTCCGGCAGGTGCGTGTAGGCCACACGCGCGGCGGATGGCGGTCGGACTCCGGGCGAAGGTTCACCGGACGGTGGCGGTCCTCCTGGTGCTGGCGGTGTCGACCGGTGCTGGCCGGAAAAGGGCCGGCTGCTACTGCCCCTTTATGGGCACTCAAACCCTATTTTTTTTTTTTCAGAATCGAAAAACCCTAGATCGTACGCTCTGGTACCATGTTAATTTTGTACGAAAGAATTCATAAGGGAAAATTTTAATGTGTATTCAATGACTCTCAAGAGTGCATATTTATATACAAGAGCTATGCTAATTAAGGTAATTGTAACCCTAACCCTAAAGGCCCATTGAAGGCCCTATAATATTTACATAGATATTCTAACAAACTCTACTGAAGGGCATCAGCCTAGGAGGACTTGGCTCTCAGATCACCCTGTTGAGCAAATCCTAGGTGATCCTTCCTCAGGAGTCAAAACTAGAAGTTTTCATGGTGAAAGTGCTTTGTTTTGTTGTTTCTTATCAAACCAGGAACCAAGTTCCATAGCAGAAGCACTTCAAGATTCCAACTGGATTATTGCCATGCAAGAAGAGCTCAACCAGTTCACAAGGAATCAAGTATGGGAGTTGGTGGACAGACCATATCACTGCAATGTGATAGGAACCAAGTGGGTATTCAAGAACAAGAAGGATGAGAATGATATCATAGTCAGAATCAAGGCCAGGCTAGTTGCAAAGGGCTATTCTCAAGTTGAAGGATTTGACTATGATGAAACATTTGCCCCAGTAGCCAGATTGGAGGCAATAAGGTTATTCCTTGCATATGCTGCTCACAAGAAATTCAAGGTGTACCAGATGGATGTTAAAAGTGTCTTCTTGAATGGAGTACTCAATGAAGAAGTCTATGTGGAGCAACCCCCAGGTTTTGAAGAAAGTCACAAAGTATATAGACTGAGGAAAGCTCTATATGGACTGAAACAGGCTCCAAGAGCTTGGTATGATACTTTGTCACAATTCCTTTTGGATCATGGTTTTATCAAAGGGAGAGTTGATAGAACACTTTTCAGAATCACAAAAGGAGAGGACACATTGCTGGTTCAAATTTATGTGGATGATATCATCTTTGGTTGTCCTAACCAGGTCCTCTGTGAGAAGTTTTCTCAACTGATGAAGGGAAAATTTGAGATGTCTATGATGGGAGAAATGAATTTCTTCCTAGGACTTCAAGTTAAGCAGTCCCCTGAAGGAATCTTCATCAATCAAGCCAAATACACAAGGGAGCTGATCAACAAGTTTGGATGCCAGACCAGCAAAGTAGCAAGAGTTCCACTCAACACCAACACCAAGATGGAACCAGATTTGGATGGAGAATCAGTAGACCAGACTCACTACAGAGCCATCATTGGATCTCTACTGTATCTCACAGTAAGCAGGCCTGATATCACTTTTGCAGTTGGGATTTGTGCAAGATATCAAGCCAACCCCAAGAAAAGTCATCTGGAAGCTGCTAAGAGGATTCTCAAATATCTTAAGGGTACTATGAATATGGGATTGTGGTATCCCTCAGATGACAATCTGGAACTCACAGGATACTCGGATGCTGATTTTGGAGGATGTAGAATTGACAGGAAATCAACCTCAGGCACTTGTCAATTCTTGGGAAGTAAGCTGATTTCTTGGTTCTCCAAGAAACAAAACTCAGTAGCCACAAGCACTACTGAAGCTGAGTATATGGCAGCTGGAAGTTGTTGTGCTCAAATTCTTTGGCTAAGACAACAACTGAGAGATTACAACATCTTTGCCAATGAAGTCCCTATTTTCTGTGACAACAATAGTGCAATTGCTATTTCAGAAAATCCAGTTCTCCACACAAGATGCAAACATGTGGACATAAGGCATCATTTCATCAGAGATCATGTGGAGAAGAAGGACATCAAAATGCTCAAAATCCACACTGACAAGCAGAAGGCAGATATCTTCACAAAACCTTTGGATGAAGCAAGGTTTCAAGAGTTGTCAGTGGAGCTTGGACTCCTAGATCCAGGGGAGTAAAGAAAGGATTTAATCTCAGTAGAGTTACCTTCAACTCAGTGGAGGTTCATATTCAGAAGAGGACCTTTCTCAGAAGAAGCTCCTCATCTCAGAAGAGGTCTGAATATCAGACGAGGTCAAACCTCAGTGGAGGTCAAAGTATATACTTATGTTATTTTCAAATCTAAAGCCTCTTAGTTTTATAAATATTTATTTGGTTTCAAAACTTACTAATGAGTGCTTTCTGGGAAATTAAATCTTTTTCCACTGTTTCGAAGAGATTTTGGCATGGCAAGCACTTAATGCGCGTGGTACAAGTCAGACATGCTTTTTCAATTACCTATCACACGCGCCCTAAAAGTCGGATGATGTGACCTTCCGGCTACCAACTTTTCCAATCCATGCCATCCATTTTTGGGCGGTTCTTTTCTAACCGTCAAGATTTCTTAAAAACTCCCCACTAAACCTTGCAACTACCCACGATCTCAAACCCAATCAATCTCAGGCGTTGATTTCTTTGTTCAATCTCACCGTTCTTCACTCATATAAAAACCCCAAACGTCCGCTTGTAAACCTTTTCGAATACAATTCCAAGCAAACACTTACTATCTCTTCAACCTTTTTCTGCAAACTTTTTCAAATCCTACTTACAAACATGGTCAAAATTAACCTAGGGTTTCTGAACAACAAAGATAGTTTTTGGTATGAACCTATAATTCTTTTCAACAATCCATAAATTGAATCAAGACCAGAGTTCTCTCACATTAAGGAGGCTTTGGAAATGGTCAAAGCTGCTGGTTTAGAGAAATTTCTTTCAGTACATCCAGAGTACTGTTATGATAGGCAGGTTCTTGAATTTTTCTACAATATATCCAACTCTGACTCAAGAATCAAATCGTGTCTTTTTGTACAAAGAAAGAAGAAGGTGACGAGAGACGATATGGAGGTTGTTGAGCACCAGAAAATAAGAAAGGAGATTCGGATAGGAGGAGATGAGCTGGAGGAGTTATTTGAACTCCCATCTGAAGGCCCAAATCCAGATACTTGTATCTTGGATAAGGAGGAGGAATGGGTCTACACAATAATGGAGAAAAGGGTGAAGTATAGTCCCACGATGAACAGAAGCCTACTATTGCCAGCATACAATGTCCTTTGTGAGATTGTTGGTAAATGTATCTTGGGAAATCAAGGAAGCACAGAACAAGTGAGTAAGCCGAAGCTCAGGTTGATGAAGGCAATATTAGAGAGCAAGGAGAAGCCATACAATTGGCAGCAGTTCTTCTTGAGGGCTTTGAACAGGGAACACTCAAAATTACAGGCTGACAAAACTCTCCAGTTGGCAAGTAAGCTAAATTTTGCCACTAAAATTTCTTACTTAATTGAGAATGTGGATGTGGGAGTAGACTGGTTAAAGGATAGGAAGTGGAGTAACTTGAAGACCCTATTCAAGTCTGGTAGAACTCTGGAAACAAGGATGCTCAAGCCTGCTGAGGAGAGCCCAGAGGAAATCGAGAAAAAGGAAGCTAACCCTGCTGAAGGGAAGAAAACCAAATTGAAGAGAAGATTGGTCAAACTGAGTGACAAGATGGCCCAGCACAAAGAGGCAGGGGCAGTGAAAGCCTCTAGGAAGGAAAGCAGGAAGTCCTCTGAGGCAGAGAAGGAGAGTGCCTCAAAGAAAGTCAGAGTCACAGACTCTACTGATGAGTCTTCATCAGGTAACCCTGACTCATCTCCAAACATCATCTCAACTGAGTCTGACTCAGATGTCCCTGCACCTACCCCCATCAAACCCAAAACAACAAAGCCTCGCACCCCTGCCAAAACCAAACGCATCTCCAAAAAAACCAAAACCCCCACTGATGGCTCTCAAAAGCCAGTAAGTGGATCCCAAACAACCCCCACTGAACCCATCTCCACCACTACTGAAACCACCCCATCAAAGCCTACTGAACCCATTCCCTCAACCCCATCTGAACCCACATCATCAACCCCCACTGACCAAAACCCAACCTCACCTGAAACCCAACCTCAAACCTCATCTGAACCAAACCCTCCTAATTTTCATTCAACTCAACTGGAGTCTATCCCAGAAGAGCCAATCGAAAGCAGATCCCATACTCCTTCCCTTCCTTCAGACAATGAAGAAGAGTACTTTTTCCTTGATACTCTCAAGGATGAGGTAGCTTACTCTTTAGAGACTAAATACCCTGACCTTGATCAATTCCCAACACTTAAGGCCATGTTCTTGAGACTGCGACTCATTGTCCAGCTCAAGGATAGAAGACTTGGTGAAATTCTCCTAGCTGTAAGAGGCAGCAATGCAGAGGAGTGGAAGAAGGAGGAAGTTGAAGTGCTGCAATTTGCTGGGATGCACAAGACCAGACTTCTCTGTGATGAGAAGATTTTTGAAAGTTTGGTCTTGGAGAAGATTGCAGAAGCAAAGAAGGAAGTAGAGAAGGCTGCTGAGGGAGAGAAGGTTGTTGATGGAGATAAGCCAGCTGAACCCTTATCTGAGAAAGAGGAGATGAAGGAGAAGACTGCAGAGGAGAAGGCAGTGGAATCTGAACTTGGAGGAGGTGCTTCACCTAAGCAAGGTGATGGTGAAGCAGCCAAGGATGTATCCATGGCAAGGGATACTGAGGCTCAAAACTTGCCACAGGAGGGCTCAGTAGAGGTGTCTACTGAAGCTCTCCCACAACAGCCCTCAGTGGTGGCTTTAGAGTCAACTAAGGTATCTGGTACTGAAGGAGTTGAAAAAATAAGTGAGAAAGAAAAAGAGGTAGAAATCACTGTTGTGAAGAGTGGAGAGATAAGAGCAATCATCCCTGTAAAGGGTGAATTGGCTGAAAAAACACAGTTGAAAAAAAGAGTGATGGAGAGAAAAGAAAGTTGAGTGAGGAGGAGGGAGTCCCCATGGAGATAGAGGCATCAGGAGATCTAGGTTGTGAGGTTGAGGGAGTTAGAACTAACACTGTTTGCAATGCAGGTACTCAAACCTTTGAAACTCCCCCAGCTGTGGTCAACCTAACTCCACTGAGTGATGTTGTTCACTCTATCAAAGAAGACAGCCTTCCATCTTTTCAAACTCAGCTCAGAGAGGTCCAGGAGATTGTACAAGAGGAGGTGGATGAGATGGTTATTCTCTCAGACCACATTGATGAACTCATGGAGTCCACAACTACATCACTTCAGAATCTCACACTTAAAGTTGAAGACTCTTAGCAGATGGTGATTGATGTAGTTGAGGGACAAAGTGTGTTAATCATTGAAGCCCTGAAGAAGCTGGAAGAGACTGAAGAAGAGGCAAGAACCAAATTCCTCAAAGACTCAGTAGAGAACGTATCCATCAACCTGAAGTCATCAGTGGAGGCCTTCTCAGAAGACCTACTTGGAAAGGTTGAAGGATTATGGAACTCTAAGATGTCTGAATTCGAGGCCAAGCATGCTGAGCTAGGAGCCAAACTGGGAGAGGTACTGAAGAAGGCAGCTGAAGACTTCCCAACTCAAGAGAAGACTGATGTGCTGATCAATGAAAAGCTTGCGCAGTTTGTTCAATTTGGGCAGACTGCTGGGGCTACTTTAGAAAGGCTTGAAGATGAGGTAGATCACTGTTCAACTGAGCTGAAGGCATTGGCCCATGATCAACTGAAGCTCAACATCACTGTAGCTGAATGTATGATTAATGCCGGAAAGGGGGAAAAGAGGATAAGTGCTAAGGACATGAATGCTGATCCCAAAAATAAAATGAACATTATCTTTGAAACCCCTGATTTCGAGAAAGGCCAACAGGTGAAGAGCACCTTGAAGAAAGTTGATGCTGAAGCACAGAAGATAGCAGAGTCCAAGAAAGGAAAGGAGATCTCCTCAGCTGACCTTTCAAAGTTCAAAGAAGAGCATCTAAAAGAGAAGGAGGAGAGAGCTGCGAAAAAGGGGGAATCTACAAAGAGGAAGGCATCTGATGCTCTCTCAGCAGAGGTTGCCAAAAAGACAAGAACCTCGGGGAGGTTGGCAGCTAAGTCCACAACCTCTACTGATGAAGTTCAGGTACTTCCTATTCTCAACCCTGAACCCTTATCTTCTGAACCTCCCAAGTCTGCACCTACAAAAGTCACAGAGCTCGCTGAGCTAATTAAAGAAGCTGGAGGTATGAATGAAAGAGCAAGGAAGCTAACAGCCCAGCAGCAGGAGAGGGGAGATAAGGTGGTTGGTAAGATGGAGACCATTGCAGAGCTTGCAGAGAGAAAAAAAAAGGAGAGGCTAGCCACTTTTGACAAAACTACTTCTAAGAAATTCAGAAGTGGTTATCTAAAGTGGGTTGCCAAGCTAAAGAAAGACAAGATTACACTATCTCAGAACAGATTTCCTCATCATGATGCCTGGGTTCCTAAGAAGCTCAATGATGCTTGGGAGACTGCTAAAAGGGACTTTGTGTATTCCTTTTATGTCAGTGGAGAGTTAGGAAGGGACAATGCACAAGAAGTCTTCAACTCATGGTTGTTTGATGCCTATCCCAAACTCTATCCTGAGATTAGTGATGCTTGGAATGATGCCTTCCCTGATCAAGCTCTGAAGGCCCCTGAGCCAATCACCTACTGGCCTCCTCAAGATGCAACAGGTGTTGTTGATAGAGAAAGGATCACTGAAGAGTGGACATCCTTGTGTGAGCATCTTGGACTCAGAGGACATTCGAAGGAGATAATGGAGAGGAAGAATGAGCTAAAGATTAGAGTTTTCAAGCAATATGGACTTGAACCCATTTTCGAGTCCATCTGAGAAAGTTGTATCTTTTGCTGGGCATTTGTTTATAAGTCCCAGGTGTGTTTAAGTTTGAAACTTTTGAGAGTTGACTTCATGTAATTTGTACTTCATCATTTTTCAATGAAATGAACTCTACTGATGTTTTGCCCAAGATAATATCTCATTATCATTTAGGCTTATGTACTTGAATGTTTTACTTACAAAACCTGTGAACTTTGAATGACATCTGAAGAACCTCATCTGAAAGAAGATATGTAATAAGATAGGTTCCGGCATAATCAAAAAGGGGGAAATTGTTGGGAAAATGTATAAGACTTATGTTTTGATTAGATGCCAACATGTTCCTCCTAAGTTGTTTTGTAAGTAAATTATTCAGTAGAGTTAATGTTTAGTTAAACAGTTCAAAGTGTTAAGAACTGGAGTGCAGTTAGTAAAAACTAGGGTGTATTTTAGTATGAAGTCTGCTGAAGATGAAGTCCACTGAAAGTGAAGTCCGCTGAAGACTAAGTGATCTGAGAAAGAAGTCTAAGTCTTGATGTTTTCTAAGTGCATTCTCACTAAGACTAAACTATCAGGAGAGGACGAAGGTCCACTGATAAAGAACTAAGAAAGTACTGTTAATGCTAATCATATTTAAAGCTGTTAGTTAAATCTGGATTGGAACAAGGCAAAATGAATTTCAGTGAAGCTTACAATAAATGAAGGAATAAGAAGGTTCTCTCAGAAGAGTTCCACCTTAAAGCAAGACTAGAATCTGGGCACACAGACTTAAGGTCCAATAAGAAGGTGACACGTCAGTGTACTTTACTGACAGTCGACCTGCCCCAGCCTGACAAGTACCAAAAGTCCTTCACCTAGCAATCTACAGAAAGCTGGTGAACAAGCATGGTTTTTGCAGCCATTTCTTGACAAGACTTAAAGCTTCAAATAGAGCCGTTTGAGCCAATCAGATACAAGAAGACTTACTTGAGAAGATTCAAATCCAACGGGAAGATTTTCAAGGAAGCCTATAAATACAGAAGGACGTGCACATTTCCAAGCACGGGAAACTCACAAGATCAAAGCTATATCTACATTCATAACAACTAAGAAGCACTCGAAATTATCATTGTTTCCCAAGTGTTTCACATTTGTAGAGAGCCTAACAAACCTTCTGTAACCAAGCTTAAAAGCTATATCCAAATCTTAGAAAGAGATAATCCAATCCTAAGCCTTGAGCTAAACTTGTAAGGATTATCTCAAAATAGTTGGAACCAAAACCCTACTCAAAACCCTACTCAGTGTTTAGGTTGAGAGCTAGTGTTAAGTGGTGTTAGTAAGCTGATTGTTGTATCAGTCTGAAAGCTGGTTTTTTTTGGGAACTAGGACCTGGAATTTCCTAGTGATCAATCATCCTAAGAGAGGATTAGTTGATCAGTGCATCTTGGCACTATAACACAAGGAATTCCTAGTGAAAGGAATTCTCCTGTTTGATCAGGACAGTGGACGTAGGAGATTCATCTCTGAACCACTTTATACCTTGTGTTCTTACATTCTGCTATTTCCTAAGTGTGTGTTAACCTCTAAGTTTATCAAAGTAAAACGAGTTTTCTAAAGGGCTCACTAATCCGCATCTGAAAGCTAATTAGATAGTAGTTCAACTGAAAGTCTTGAGCTTTCAGTGGAGGTATTATCTCAGTAGGCTTTCTCCAAGTAACTCTCAGCAAACCTTCAAGTCCACTGACGAGCTACTGTCTTAAGTAACCTGATAAGTTTTACAAGAAGTTTTAATTTGTAATCACAGGTGTATCCCCCCCCCCCATACACCTGTTTACTCGTTTCGGGACCAACAGTTTCATTCTTCAAAACTTCTACCATGACTAAGCCTCACTGCTAAGAAAAACATATAAATCACTATGTCTTTTAATTCAACACTTTGAATTGGTTGATGCTCTGTCACAGCAAGATGAGAAATTTGAAAACAAAGATAAACATATTACTTTTGTTGCAATTCCATTTCAACTAATAATACAATATATAGAAAGTGTAAATATTCTTAGACTTAATAAATTTATTAAATCTCTTAGTTTGTTTTGATAGAGATGACGGGTAAATCTAGGTGAGACACTTGTGTACAAACTTAAAGATCTATATGAGTTGCTACCACTTTTAATCATAAAAAGAGTGGACTTACAAATTGATGAATGTCTCATTGGTGTGGTTAGTTTGATGAAATACTAATATATTTTAAGTTAATTAGATTTTATTATTATCAAATTCAATCTACTGAAAATTCCCTGTAATTGAAGGAAGTGATAGAAAACTAGTCTTTCAATGTTCAATTTGGCAGAAGTTCCATATTGACATTTCAAATTTTGGTTTGGTTCACACCGTATTAAAGAAAGTGCGCGTTTTTTTTTATCAATCATTTGTTTCCTGTTGCAAGTAAATACTCTATGCATGATACTTAATAGTTTCAATTTTAGTTTAAGAAATAGCTCTCCAAACACAACCACAATAATACACCTTAGGGTGCCCCACATTGTAGCATCATTCCCATGATTAGCATACTTGAAATTCTGTGACTTCTACCGAATCATTCCCGTATCATTATCATACACCTCACAGAATCATTCCCTAATGTTATACTATAAATCTTTGGTTATGTGGAATTATTCTCCTAAAAGATCATTATTTTCTTCTTTTAATCCTTCGCACAATCGACCACCAACTCCCAATTCCATTTTTTTTTTTTTGTCAAAGGTGAGTGGACCCTGCCTCATTTTTCCAAAATCTCATGTAGATCTCCATTTTTAATGTTTTTCTTACCTCGTTCAATTTGGATTCGGTTTTGCTTCAAGTAAAGAATTACTTGGGTTCTCTTTCTCTTGTTATGGTCAAGTTGTCCCCGTCTTTAAGTTTTTTTAACTTCTTCAGACACTTTGAGCATCTTACAAGAATTAAAATAATTGGGGCCCGTTCTATACATGGAGATTATTTTCCACAAAGCAGTTTCTTGTTTGTTTTATTATACATGCAGATTGTTTTCCACAAATGTAGTTTCTTGTTTGTTTCTGTTGTGCTTTTCTCTCATCGTTTCAGTTGGAATTAAATTGTCACTGTTTGTGTATAAATATTGTAACTGTATTGAGATATTATATTTGATATTGATTTACGTTGGTTTAGCTTGTTCTATTATTTCCTACATCTGGATCTTAATTTATGTTAGTCTAGCTTGTTCGACCTTTTAGACTACTTTCTTTAAAGTACACCATTTTATTTGTTTGGAGCTAGAAGGCAGTAGTTTGGATCTTATTGATAATCTCAGCTTCATTACTACTTTTTTTATTAGATTACAGCGAATATCTTTTAAAGCTTGATCAGTGCTCTTACTTTGGCTAAAACCTGATATATATTACGACATTTAGCATTGTACACAGATTTTTTTTACCTTTGTTTTTTTTTTCCTTTCATTCTCACCTATTGAGCTAAGGGGGCAATGTTTTCCCCCATTTTTTCTAATATAACTTTTATTGAGTCACTATATTTAATATTTCGCTCTTAAAGATAATTGAGCATTTTAATCGTAATAATGCCTTGTTTGAAAACTCACGCTTCCACTTTTATATGCAAGATAGATTATGAAATTAAAACTTGAACATTCAGTGATTAGTATAGTCTTAATACCAGGTTGGCCGGACTAGGTCGCTATGCCAAACATTCATTTCTCTTGATTGTTTAAAAAATTTAGAATAAAATATAACATGATTATATAATATTTTTTTAATGACATCAATTGTACACCAATTATTATTGAATAAGGTCTCCAATTATTACTGTGATTAAAAAAAAATTGGCAATAATAATTTTGAATAATTAATGAAAAAATAACATAGTCATAATTTTTTTTACAATGTTGAATATCATAATTAATTATTATTACAATTGTCATCACTTATTATTATGACAAAATAATTTTGTCAAAAATTGCTCCGAATAATTAATGACACAAAACATAGCATCTCCGTGAAATATATTTTATGACATCAAATATCATCACTAATTGTATTTGCGATAAAAGTTAGTTCAAATAATTAATGACGAAAATTATTATGGTCATAAAAGTATAATTTGTAATCAGGAATATCGTCGCTAATTAGTGTTAAATCATCATCAATTATTATAGTGACTAAAGAATTTTGTCACCAATTAATTTAAATTATTAATGACAAAAAAAGTATTATCATGAAAATATATTTTTTACGACGTTGATTATCGTCACCAATTTTTACTAAAATTATCACCAATTATTATTGTGACGGCTTTTTTTTGTCTCTAATTATTTGTAATAATTAATGACGAAAAATAACACTGTCATGAAAATATTTTTTTTACGACGTCGACTTACGTTGCAATTTATTTATTAAATTCGTTACCAATTGTTATTGCGACGAAAGAATTCCATCACAAATTATTTTGGATAACTAACGACAAAAAATAACAATGTCATGCAATATATTTTTTATGACGGGAAATTTCGTCACAAATTATTATTAAAATTGTCACATATTATTATTGTGACAAAATAAGTTATGTCGTCATGAAATTTGAAAATTAGTGACGAATTTTTTTATCAACTGTGATAAAATTATATTATATCACTATTTCTAGTGTTTTAATTACGAAAATAAAATTCTTCGACTTTAAGTAACAAAATGTGACCATTTTTGTGTCGTTGTAAAAAGATTCGCCGCGAAATGTGTGATTTCTTGTAGTGCCTGCTAATGTAGATGTCCCTCAATAGAGACACCAGGCCTTGGCATGAATCGGTTGTACGAAAATGGTTAGAGTTCAATCCATCTCCTGGATGATATCGACTACATTTTAACCTCTGTATGGAAGGTTGGCAACGGTAACCACACAATCTAGACTACTTTGTAGTCATTTGTAATTGATGAAATTCCCTTGTCATAGAAAATCCAAGCATTATGCGACTGGTGTAGGAACTCGATGTGCTCAGAAGGAATGACAAAGATCTTCTTGGTTGTCGGATTACATACATATAATGTATCCTTTTAGCTGCAACACAGAGCAAACTCATTGCAACTTACCATATATTCTACCTTCACGTCCTTTTCAGGGGCAACTTTGTTGTACGACGAACTGCCCGATGGGGTTGTGATAAAACCTCTAATGAGATATTCAAGAAACCCAAGAAAAGAATTCTTAGATGCACTAGTAATCAGCAAAATACGTTGTAAAATTCTCACTCAATTTTTGCGTAAGTCTTTCAAAACCTAGATCATCAATATATACAACCTATTGAGCCTATAGGCCATAAACGAAATCTGAAAGCTGTAAAAATCTAAAAAAAATAACAAAAATCAAATCACCAATCAAATCAAAATAAATCATATCTTCCTTACAGAATAATTAATTCTGATCTTGCATATCTTTCTTCTTCTTTCTATGATATTTATGCCATATTTATCCTCTTTGGATGGATTGGGTAAGTTCTCATCGAAACAGACCTTGTCCTCAAGGTCGAGGTCTGGAAAGCGAGCATGAAGATCTTCGACAGTTTCCCAGATGCGTTATCTCGATCAAGACCTTTCTAACACACCAATGCTTCTCGGATGGCGCCCATGCGAACCCTCTTCCAGCGATACTCCACTATTGCATCGGGCTTAATTATTGGGACTCCTTCGGATGAATATGGAGGTAAGGTACTCTCCGTCTTAATAAAGATACATGGAATACGGAATGGATCTTAGATTCAGGGAGAAGCTGAAGTCGGTAAGCCACAATACTGATTTTTGTTTGCACTTGAAATGGGCCATAGAACTTACTCGCCAGTTTCTGATTCACTCTCTTAAAAATTTATTGTTGTCCATAAGGTTGCAGCTTCAAATAAACCCAATTGCCTTCCTTAAATTCCTCTGGTCTCCTCTTAGAATATGCATACTGTTTAATGCGATTTTGCTCTCCCTCAAGGTTAAACCTCAACTCCTTCAATAATGCATCTCGATCTCGCAATTGTACATCCACTTCGTGGACTGACGTTGTTGACCTCTCTTCATGGCGGGGCAGATGTATTGGAGTTTGCCCATATACTTCCTCAAATGGCGTCATTGTAATCGAATTGTGGTACATTGTATTGTACCAATATTCAGTCCATGCGGGGTACTTTTCCCAATCTCGTAGTTTATTGGACGTGAAACAATGCAAGTATTGTTCCAAACACCTATTCACAGCCTCCGTTTGCCCGTCGGTTTGAGGTGGTAGGTCGAACTCATCCTCAAATCAGTCGCTTGCAGTTTGAAGAACTCGCTCCAAAATGCACTTGTAAACACGCGATCACGGTCAGATACAATAGTTTTGGGAATCCCGAACAACTTTACCACGTGTTGTATGAACAAATCAGCCACCTCCTTCACGGTATAGAGATGACTCAATGCAACAAAGTGTGCATACTTCGTCAGGCGATTGACTACCACCATGATAACATCTTTTCCCTTTGATCTTGGTAACCTGGTTACAAAGTCCATTGACACTTCCACTCATATTTGCTCCAGTATCGGTAGGGGAGCTAGTAACCCCGCGAGTGCACGACTATCTGCCTTGCTCCGTTGACAAACATCACAGGAGCGAACAAACTGGATCACATCTCCCTTAAGTCCTGGCCATGAAAATACCCATGCAAGACGTTTAGATGTTCTAAGAATACCAGAATGACCCCCGATCACTGTGGCATGAAATTCCTTTAATAATTATTTTGTGAGGTCCCCCTTAGGTACTAGGATGATCCACTTTTTGCAAGATACCCTTGCCGAATCTCGTACATAGCACCCTTGTTTATCTTGGCCTCTATCAATAGGGGTCCCAGCTCGTCATCGATACGGGTAGCAGCTGCAATGTCCATCCAAATGCCTGTTATAGATGCACTGATTAACATCTTAGTTGTTGTTTTGCTATTTTTTCCCTTCCCTGAGAGGGCATCTGTTGCATCGTTCTCCTTGCCTGGCCAATAGACTATTTCATAGTCAAAACCAACTAATTTAGATATCTATTTTTGCTGCACTAGAGTTGTAATACACTGCTCTAGGATATATTTAAGGCTTTTCTGATCAGTGACTAATTTAAACCTTCACTCAATCAAATACGGTCGCCAACATCGAATAACCTCAAGGACAGCAAGCATCTCCTTTTCATAAATTGACCATGACCGCTTGGATTCAGCTATACACTTACTCATGTAGGCAATTGGTTGTTTATTTTTCATAAGAACCACACATATGCCATACCCTGAAGCATCAGTTTTAATCATAAACTCTTCATCAAAATTAGGCAGTGCAAGCACCGGCGTTGAGCTCATTGCCTCTTTCAGTATGTCAAATGTTGTTTGGGCCTGTTCCGACCATTGAAATTTATTTTTCTTTATCAGGTTATGCAAAGGTCTTGCAATTTCCCCAAACCTTAGGCAGAACTTTCGATATTTGCCTGCCAAACCCAAGAAACCACTCAACTCCGAAACTGTTGTGGGTTCTGGCCAATCTCTCATGACCTCAATCTTCTTGGGATCCACTCGTACGCCCTCCCCAAAAATGAAGTGACCTAAATATTCAACTTCCCGAACTCTAAAAAAATATTTGGATAATTTAATTAAAAACTTATTTTCCCTCAAAATTAGCAAGACTACCCACAACTGGCACATGATCATCCCACTTACGACTATAAATAAGGATATCATCAAAAAAATATAAGCACAAACTTTCGTAAATAGGGATGAAAGATATGATTCATTATAGTTTGAAATGTAGAGGGTGCATTGCTTAAACCAAAAGGCATTACCAAGTACTCGTAGTGCCAACTGTGGGTTCTGAATGCGGTCTTATGTATGTCATCCGGATGGCCCCGAATTCGATGGTATCCTGCTCGCAAGTCCAGCTTCGAAAAAAGAGTTACACCATGAAATTCATCGAGCATATCATCCACCTTTGGTATGGGAAAACTTCCTTCACCGTTGCAGCGTTTAATGCACGATAGTTTGTTTAAAAACGCCATGTATCGTCCTTCTT
Organism: Ballota nigra; assembly: GCA_947034835.1. NCBI lineage: Eukaryota > Viridiplantae > Streptophyta > Magnoliopsida > Lamiales > Lamiaceae > Ballota > Ballota nigra. Next base: position 41,924,945 of record OX344728.1, on the reverse strand, counting down.
ATTTACAAGTAGGACATGTGATGAAAAAGGACTAGTACTATAGCGTACTAAGCACGTGCCCATCATCTCCTCCACTTGCTTTTCTGTTTCCTCCTTTTGAAAATGTGCGTAAAAATTACAATGGTATGATATCAGATTGTTCTGATACCAATTGAAGGTGTGTCGTGTATTTTAAGTGTAGATGTTGTAATGAATGCTAAAACAATCACTATGATAATCTGGAAAACAGAGTATAAACTTGTTCAGCGGAAGACTAAAAAAAACTATTGCAAGATGGAATAACTTTTTAACACAAACTATAAAATAGCTTATGCTAGTCTTACAGCGAAGCATTCACTATAATAAGGTAGTGAATACAAAGTTGTGTGGAGAGTTAAATCATCCACAACAGAAACAAGACTCGGTATCACCTATCAAATCTAAATTGGCTAAGTGTATAAACTATATACCGTCAAAGTTGATCTCTCTATCTAAAGGTATATGATTGATATCATGCTATGTGAGATCTATAAACTTCTAGGCATAACATACAAGTTGAAATAATGACCCTATCACTTTTGAACTCAGGATTGACACTAGAGTAGGTGTACTCGATTATTCCACACTTTGGCATTGAAGATTTCGACAACTATTTATAGATGGAAAATCTTCATCCCAAAATAAATTCTCATGTAACTTCCTCCATGATCTTTATTCAACAGTCCATGATGTCCTTCTTTATTCTAATTATTTTGACTGCAACTGCCTGATCTTGATCTTTCTAAATCGATCTGGAAATGCCTGAAACGAATAGGTCCTTGTAGAACATTCTGAAACCCGTAACTGCTTCTGTTGCAACCTATCTTGCAACTTTCACTGCAACATTGAGTCTTCCAGATTCTTGTAGATCCTTCTAGAGCAACATTTGATCATAAAATGTTAGTTAATGTGAAGAAATGGCAAATTCATGTTGTTTAAAGTAAATAGTGATTAATTCACTACCAACAACATTAACAGTGTGTATCCATACGATGCTATATTGACTAGTTTTGACTCGTCAATTAGCCGGATTCTATGGTCAAACTCCCGATGTGGGGGTAGCCCGATGGTCGATCGTGAAACGTCCTCGAACTCATCCAACAACTTTTTTTTATCTCGGCATCACCCTCTTTAGGCATACCTTCAGAAACATTCTTGGCACCCAGTGATACAAGAATGTAAAATTCACTTCCCCTAGCTCTTTCTCAGCCCACTCCCCTCGGGTCTAGCGGTTGGGGTGGATTATACCTGATACCTCTGAGTAACACATGTTCATCACCCAACTTGAAATTACATGATAGCTCTCTTGCGTTTATCATCAAGGGACTAATAGTTTCAAACCATGGTATCCCACATATATCATCCATATGTGGCATCGGGATGGAAAGGAATGTCATTTGGAAGCGAATAACGTGTACAATAACAGATACCCGCTCGTACCACGTGTCGCATGTCAATCTCTGTCCATTGCCGATGGTAATCTCGAAATACGATCCTCCACAAGTTGCTGGAATCCTAGTTGAGAGATGCCCCACTATCAACCAAAATCTCCATGGGTTGGCGACCAATGTGGCCCTCTGTAACACCCCTAAATTTCTAGTTAATTATTATGTATTCCCAGTATTCCAAAATATCAAGTTTTATAAAAATTATTGATTTTTCATATATTATTATAAGTTTTATCAAATGGTATCTTTGAAATTTTATTACTATCTAAAGAATATTTTTTAATTCAAAATCAAATATTAATATTAATATTAACATTTTAACTTTCTTATTTTTCGCACGATAAAATGTATTTTATTCTCTATTTTAATTTTAGAACTTTTGAAATAAATATTTCATATCTTTTAAATTTAACTTCTACTCTCATTTGACTCCAAGCCCAAGCCAATACTAAAATATTTAATTATATGAGATCTTGCCCTGGAAAACTTTAATATTCACAAATATCAATTTCCAAACTACACGGTGATCAATTTTTTTTTGTCGCCATTGATATATTATATTTTTTTTTTCTAAATCTCTCCACCCTTCTGTAATTTTTTATCTTTAGTTGCCAAATTTTTTGTAATTTTATTACTCCACTCGGTATTGACATATGCGCAACACACACACACACACACACACATATATAGAAACAACTGAGTGTAATACCTGATTGTTGGATGGAAATTATAAGAAGTTTTGGTGATTTGACCGATAGGGAAAAATATAGTTAATATTTGATACATTATATTGGAGACGTCATTTTTTTGGTACGAGTTTGACATAATAGGAATGCATGCTTATGGTTTTAATTCGGGTGTATCCCGCCGTGCTCGGCAAAGTCTAATAACAATGGACCCTGATGAGGTCCGGGACCGACAGGTCTTCGGGTGTATCCCACCGTGCTCGGCAAAGTCTAATAGTCTGGGGCCCTTATGTGGTCCGGGATCGACGAATCTTCGGGTTTAACCCGCCGTGCTCAATATCTATGTTGGCAAAGTATACATGACAATGTTGGCAAAGTATATGTGACAATTATTTATTGACAAAGTTACTATAGGCAAAGTTATTATGACAAAGTTTCATGTGAATTACATTTTGACCTGTATTTTCTTGTTGTTTATAATTGTATTTATTTTTTAATAATCTGATCCCACTGAGTGTGCTTGCATACTCACCCCATTCATTTTAATATTATCAGAGTGCACAGTGAAAGCGTGGAGAGGCGATGAATGATGGTCCCTCAGATTGCTATTTTATGATAAAATTTATTTTATATATTAATCTAGTATTTGCAAGTTAAGATCTCATGAGATAGTTATATTTTCATGTGGATTATAATTTTTAAATTAATATTTAAGTATTCCATTGTTGTCAAGTATTTATTATGTTAATAAAAATTTAGTTCACGCCTCTTATTGTACATTAATCACGTGGTTTACGTAAAAAAAATATTTTAAAAATTGGGGTGTGACAGAGTGGTATCAGAGCAGGTCTACATTCTTGTAGACTTGTTAAAATAAATTATTATTTTAGAGTCAAAGTTATTTAATGTGTATTGATTCACAATGAAGTATTTAAAATTAGAGGTCAATCATCACCGCCTCTCACTTCAGCTCTCCAAGTTACATTCATTACATGTTACAATATATCTCATGTTTCATTCAAAGTTATGTTATGCTAAGATAATGCCTCGAAGTATATTATTCATATGAAAATTTTAATTTCATCACATGCAAGCATAAATCATCAATTTAAATTCATAATTTCGAGGTCGAAATTTTTCTAAGAAATGTAGGATGTAATATCCTTAATTTTCCAAAAGTAATACCATTAATTTTCCAAATAAATAAGTAAATAAAAATTTAGAGGTACATGTATTTAAATTTTAGCACATGTTGCAGAATAAGATCATGCCACGACTATGTTACCAAGTGCATCCATATGTTTCACATTCAAAGCACATTAGTTACATGAGTATTCACAATTTTACCACATGTATTATGATATCTCCATAAACATATATACATGACATTCATTTTTCATCCTTCAAAACCTCACGTTAGGATATACTAAAGACAGAGAAAGATGGTTCTTGTTGCTACACCAGAGGATAAATGTATTGAGAAATAATATATGACTATGAGGACACTAGAACAACTAAGCTCTTGAGGATAATATCAAATTTATAAGTTGATTTAAGGTATTTTTTATATTGAGTGGAATTATGATTTGCACATGATTGCATGACAGATTTTGACATTATATTGGGTATAGACTAGAGGATTAAGAAATCAAACGAGGTATCCCGATAGTTTCAAATGTCAACAAATTGTAGAATTTCGAAGACGAAATTGTTATTAGTGGTGGATAATGTAACACCCATAAATTTCTAGTTAGTTATTATTTATTCCCACTATTCCAAAATATCAAGTTTTGTAAAAATTATTGATTTTTCATATATTATTATATGTTTTATCAAATGGTATCTTTGAAATTTTATTACTATCTAAAGATTAATTTTTAATTCAAAATCAAATATTAATATTAATATTCTAACTTCCTTATTTTTCGCACGATAAAATGTATTTTCTTCTCTATTTTAGAACATTTAAAATAAATATTTCATATCTTTTAAATTTAACTTCTACTCTCATTTGACTCCAAGCCCAAGTCAATACTAAAATATTTAATTATATGGGATCTTGCCCTGGAAAACTTTAATATTCACAAATATCAATTTCCAAACTACACGGTGATCAATTTTTTTTGCCGCCATTGATATATTATATTTTTTTTTCTAAATCTCTCCACCCTTCTGTAATTTTTTATCTTTAGTTGCCAAATTTTTTGTAATTTTATTACTCCACTCGGTATTGACATATGCGCGACACACACACACACACACATATATAGAAACAACTGAGTGTAATACCTGAATTGTTGGATGGAAATTATAAGGAGTTTTGGTGATTTGACCGATCGGGAAAAATATAGTTAATATTTGATACATTATATTGGAGACATCATTTTTTTGGTACGAGTTTGACATAATAGGAATGCATGCTTATGGTTTTAATTCGGGTGTATCCCGCCGTGCTCGGCAAAGTCTAATAGCCATGGACCCTGATGAGGTCCGGGACCGACAGGTCTTCGGGTGTATCCCGCCGTGCTCGGCAAAGTCTAATAGTCTGGGGCCCTTATGTGGTCCGGGATCGACGAATCTTCGGGTTTAACCCGCCGTGCTCAATATCTATGTTGGCAAAGTATACATGACAATGTTGGCAAAGTATATGTGACAATTATTTATTGGCAAAGTTACTATAGGCAAAGTTATTATGACAAAGTTTCATGTGAATTACATTTTGACCTGTATTTTCTTGTTGTTTATAATTGTATTTATTTTTTAATAATCTGATCCCACTGAGTGTGCTTGCATACTCACCCAATTCATTTTAATATTATCAGAGTGCACAGTGAAAGCGTGGAGAGGCGATGAATGATGGTCCCTCAGATTGCTATTTTATGATAAAATTTATTTTATATATTAATCTAGTATTTGCAAGTTAAGATCTCATGAGATAGTTATATTTTCATGTGGATTATAATTTTTAAATTAATATTTAAGTATTCCATTGTTGTCAAGTATTTATTATGTTAATAAAAATTTAGTTCACGCCTCTTATTGTACATTAATCACGTGGTTTACGTAAAAAAAATATTTTAAAAATTGGGGTGTGACAGAGTGGTATCAGAGCAGGTCTACATTCTTGTAGACTTGTTAAAATAAATTATTATTTTAGAGTCAAAGTTATTTAATGTGTATTGATTCACAATGAAGTATTTAAAATTAGAGGTCAATCATCACCGCCTCTCACTTCAGCTCTCCAAGTTACATTCATTACATGTTACAATATATCTCATGTTTCATTCAAAGTTATGTTATGCTAAGATAATGCCTCGAAGTATATTATTCATATGAAAATTTTAATTTCATCACATGCAAGCATAAATCATCAATTTAAATTCATAATTTCGAGGTCGAAATTTTTCTAAGAAAGGTAGGATGTAATATCCTTAATTTTCCAAAAGTAATACCATTAATTTTCCAAATAAATAAGTAAATAAAAATTTAGAGGTACATGCATTTAAATTTTAGCACAAGTTGCAGAATAAGATCATGCCACGACTATGTTACCAAGTGCATCCATATGTTTCACATTCAAAGCACATTAGTTACATGAGTATTCACAATTTTACCACATGTATTATGATATCTCCATAAACATATATACATGACATTCATTTTTTATCCTTCAAAACCTCACGTTAGGATATACTAAAGACAGAGAAAGATGGTTCTTGTTGCTACACCAGAGGATAAATGTATTGAGAAATAATATATGACTATGAGGACACTAGAACAACTAAGCTCTTGAGGATAATATCAAATTTATAAGTTGATTTAAGGTATTTTTTATATTGAGTGGAATTATGATTTGCACATGATTGCATGACAGATTTTGACATTATATTGAGTATAGACTAGAGGATTAAGAAATCAAACGAGGTATCCCGATAGTTTCAAATATCAACAAATTGTAGAATTTCGAAGACGAAATTGTTATTAGTGGTGGATAATGTAACACCCATAAATTTCTAGTTAGTTATTATTTATTCCCACTATTCCAAAATATCAAGTTTTGTAAAAATTATTGATTTTTCATATATTATTATATGTTTTATCAAATGGTATCTTTGAAATTTTATTACTATCTAAAGAATATTTTTTAATTCAAAATCAAATATTAATATTAATATTAACATTTTAACTTTCTTATTTTTCGCACGATAAAATGTATTTTATTCTCTATTTTAATTTTAGAACTTTTGAAATAAATATTTCATATCTTTTAAATTTAACTTCTACTCTCATTTGACTCCAAGCCCAAGCCAATACTAAAATATTTAATTATATGAGATCTTGCCCTGGAAAACTTTAATATTCACAAATATCAATTTCCAAACTACACGGTGATCAATTTTTTTTGCCGCCATTGATATATTATATTTTTTTTTCTAAATCTCTCCACCCTTCTGTAATTTTTTATCTTTAGTTGCCAAATTTTTTGTAATTTTATTACTCCACTCGGTATTGACATATGCGCGACACACACACACACACACACACATACACACATATATAGAAACAACTGAGTGTAATACCTGAATTGTTGGATGGAAATTATAAGGAGTTTTGGTGATTTGACCGATAGGGAAAAATATAGTTAATATTTGATACATTATATTGGAGACATCATTTTTTTGGTACGAGTTTGACATAATAGGAATGCATGCTTATGGTTTTAATTCGGGTGTATCCCGCCGTGCTCGGCAAAGTCTAATAGCCATGGACCCTGATGAGGTCCGGGACCGACAGGTCTTCGGGTGTATCCCGCCATGCTCGGCAAAGTCTAATAGTCTGGGGCCCTTATGTGGTCCGGGATCGACGAATCTTCGGGTTTAACCCGCCGTGCTCAATATCTATGTTGGCAAAGTATACATGACAATGTTGGCAAAGTATATGTGACAATTATTTATTGGCAAAGTTACTATAGGCAAAGTTATTATGACAAAGTTTCATGTGAATTACATTTTGACCTGTATTTTCTTGTTGTTTATAATTGTATTTATTTTTTAATAATCTGATCCCACTGAGTGTGTTTGCATACTCACCTCATTCATTTTAATATTATCAGAGTGCACAGTGAAAGCGTGGAGAGGCGATGAATGATGGTCCCTCAGATTGCTATTTTATGATAAAATTTATTTTATATATTAATCTAGTATTTGCAAGTTAAGATCTCATGAGATAGTTATATTTTCATGTGGATTATAATTTTTAAATTAATATTTAAGTATTCCATTGTTGTCAAGTATTTATTATGTTAATAAAAATTTAGTTCACGCCTCTTATTGTACATTAATCACGTGGTTTACGTAAAAAAAATATTTTAAAAATTGGGGTGTGACAGAGTGGTATCAGAGCAGGTCTACATTCTTGTAGACTTGTTAAAATAAATTATTATTTTAGAGTCAAAGTTATTTAATGTGTATTGATTCACAATGAAGTATTTAAAATTAGAGGTCAATCATCACCGCCTCTCACTTCAGCTCTCCAAGTTACATTCATTACATGTTACAATATATCTCATGTTTCATTCAAAGTTATGTTATGCTAAGATAATGCCTCGAAGTATATTATTCATATGAAAATTTTAATTTCATCACATGCAAGCATAAATCATCAATTTAAATTCATAATTTCGAGGTCGAAATTTTTCTAAGAAAGGTAGGATGTAATATCCTTAATTTTCCAAAAGTAATACCATTAATTTTCCAAATAAATAAGTAAATAAAAATTTAGAGGTACATGCATTTAAATTTTAGCACATGTTGCAGAATAAGATCATGCCACGACTATGTTACCAAGTGCATCCATATGTTTCACATTCAAAGCACATTAGTTACATGAGTATTCACAATTTTACCACATGTATTATGATATCTCCATAAACATATATACATGACATTCATTTTTCATCCTTCAAAACCTCACGTTAGGATATACTAAAGACAGAGAAAGATGGTTCTTGTTGCTACACCAGAGGATAAATGTATTGAGAAATAATATATGACTATGAGGACACTAGAACAACTAAGCTCTTGAGGATAATATCAAATTTATAAGTTGATTTAAGGTATTTTTTATATTGAGTGGAATTATGATTTGCACATGATTGCATGACAGATTTTGACATTATATTGGGTATAGACTAGAGGATTAAGAAATCAAACGAGGTATCCCGATAGTTTCAAATGTCAACAAATTGTAGAATTTCGAAGACGAAATTGTTATTAGTGGTGGATAATGTAACACCCATAAATTTCTAGTTAGTTATTATTTATTCCCACTATTCCAAAATATCAAGTTTTGTAAAAATTATTGATTTTTCATATATTATTATATGTTTTATCAAATGGTATCTTTGAAATTTTATTACTATCTAAAGATTAATTTTTAATTCAAAATCAAATATTAATATTAATATTCTAACTTCCTTATTTTTCGCACGATAAAATGTATTTTCTTCTCTATTTTAGAACATTTGAAATAAATATTTCATATCTTTTAAATTTAACTTCTACTCTCATTTGACTCCAAGCCCAAGTCAATACTAAAATATTTAATTATATGGGATCTTGCCCTGGAAAAATTTAATATTCACAAATATCGATTTCCAAACTACACGGTGATCTATTTTTCTTGCCGCCATTGATATATTATATTTTTTTTCTAAATCTCTCCATCCTTCTGTAATTTTTAATCTTTAGTTGCCAAATTTTTCTTAACTTTATTACTCCACTCAGTATTGACATACGCGCACACACACACAAACACACACACACACACACACACACACACACACACACACACACACATATATATATATAAACAGCTGGGTGTAATACGTGAATTTTTGGATGAAAATTATAAGGAGTTATGGTGATTTGGTCGAAAGAGAAAAATATAGTTAATATTTGATACATTATATTGGAGATGTCATTTTTTGTACGAGTTTGACATAATAGGAATGCATGCTTATGGTTTTAATTCGGTGTATCCCGTCGTGCTCGGCAAAGTCTAATAGCCATGGGCCCTGATGAGGTCCGGGACCGATGGGTCTTCAGGTGTATCCTGCCGAGCTCGATAAATTCTAATAGCCTGGGGCCCTTATGTGGTCCGGGATCGATGGATCTTCGGGATTAACCCGCCGTGCTCAATATCTATGTTGGCAAAGTTTCTATGGAAAAGTATACATGACATGTTGGCAAAGTATATATGACAATTATTTATTGGCACTATAAGCAAAGTTATTATAGCAAAGTTTCATGTGAATTACAATTTGACATGTATTATCTTGTTGTTTATAATTGCATTTATTTTTTAATAATTTTATCCCACTGAGTGTGCTTGTATACTCATCCTATTCATTTTAATATTATCGGAGTGCGCAGCGAAAGCGTGGAGAGGCGATGGATGATGGTCCCTCAAGTTAATTGATTGCTATTTTATGATAAAAATTATTTTATATATTAATCTAGTATTTCCAAGTTAAGCTCTCATGAGATAGTTATATTTTCATATGGATTATAGTTTTTAAATTAATATTTAAGTCTTCCATTGTTGTCAAGTATTTATTATGTTAAAAAAAATTTAGTTCACGCCTCTTGTTTTACGTAAAAAAAATAATATTATAAAAAATGGGGTGTGACAACCTCAAACCGTAAAGACCTGTTCCGAGTGGATGTGTTCAACTGATTGAACGATATTGTGGCCTCTTATACCTTCTCGTGTTCGATTGTTCGGTTGTCCCGTATCTCCTCTGTCATGTGTGGGTCGTTGTTCATGTTCATTCTCGATCACCACCTCGTCCATTATTAAATTCATACTCTTTGCGTTGGGACAAACATGTTTCCAAGAATATTTCTCATCTCATGTAAAGCATTGACCCGCTTGCCTTTGTTGGGTCAGCTCTTCGTTCGTCAGTTGAATTCATCCCCGACCAATTGTAGGTGTTGGTTTCGCAAGGACGATCCAGTATTAGTCCCTGAATTTGTTGAATTGGAACTCGGTAGGGGAGATCGACTTTGGAAACCTCTGTTTGCCTGAAGGGATCGTGTGGTATTAATCCCCCCTCTAGCCAATCGTAGCTGCTCTTCTTTCCTTATTGCCAAGTCAATGGCCTCCTGCAAAGTACTTGGGCCCCACATTTTTAATTCAACAGCGATCTTAGGTTTTAATCTTGCCATAAACGTACCCAATAGCGCACTTGACGGTCAATGGGGAACCCAGCTAATGAGTTTTTCTAAATTCACGCATGTATTCTTTGAAAGCCCTAGTTTGGCGAATCCAACTCATCGCCTCATTCGCGTACGTCCCAAATTGCTTCAACACCCCTTTTCGGAATTTCACCCATGTGATGCCTTGCCCTTGTTCAATTGCTAAAACTAGCGCCACCACTGGCGTGCCTCCCCCTCCAAATAGTATGAGGCAATCTTGATGCAATCACGTACCCGCATTTCCTACCACTCGAAATATTGTTCTGCCTTATCGATCCAGTTCCCTGAACATGGGGAAATCAATGCGTGGCCCTCTTGGTCAGTGGCCAGCAGGTTTTTCAGTTCTTCGGCTTATGACTGAGGCTCGGGATTCAGTTTCTGATCCATCAGTTCCCTCATCTTCTGTAACGCCCCGAATCCAGAATATATTAATTATATCGGATTCGAAGTGTTATTGTGATCAAAAGTCTGAAATATAAAATTTTTGAAGGAAATATAACGGAAATGAGAGATGATGAGTTTTTATGCAGCGGAAGAAATGGGTAGAATAATTTTAATAAGTATCTTACACACATATATGTGTACATAAAACATAGTATCAACAGTAATGTTTTATTTAAGTGGGGAACTCCGTGTCGTCTAAATTACTGTCCTTGCTCCACGAAATCATAATCTGCAAGGGGTTAGGAAAATGGGGCGTGAGAATTGAATTCTCACATATGGGTGATTTGCAACATCATGGGATTGGTAAATCCGAAATATATTAAGTTATACTCATTGATAAAGTGTTTATTTTATTTAATCAGTTTCATATAAAATTTAAACGGCATTTAAACATATTTCGGATAATATAATTGAAATAGCACAAGTTGGTTCACATTAAGGCAAAGCCCAAAGTCATATCACATATTATCACAACTGTCAAACCATAAACGTACAATCATTCCACTTCCAACAAAGTTACTCTTTTCAACTCCAACCAAAACTTACTTCATCCATCCACACAAACTCACATCATCCAACCACAACATCCCTCAAAATAAGCAAGTATAAATGGCCTTCTTCCCAGTGCGTCAAACGACAGCTGACCAGGGACCAGATCTACTTGATCAACAACCTTGATTCTGAGGGCGTCCCCGACAGCAGCCCCGGAGGTCGGATTTAAAACTCGATCCCGACTCCGTACATACTGACTTTCCACAAAACTGACTCAATAAACTTTACAAAGAATAATACTTGACTGACAACTGAACTGATTCATGCTCACGTAAGGTGTTTACTCATGCAGTGGTGATCGATTCACAAAACAACAGGCTAATATATAACATATATAGTTATATCACATAATCCAAACAGTTATATAGATAGGTGTTACATTTATGTTGGATTAGATATTTTTTATTTGATTTAATCGAGTTCAGGAAATACCAGCACGACGTTATTATTAGCAGATCAATCAACAGATCATCACCCACCTGTTAACTCCGGGTCCCGTGAATGATGTACAAATAGATGGTCGGAAACCTCGTGTGCGTTTCCAACTAGTATCGAATCCTAGTAGGAGAATATTTAATTAAAAGTTGACCTTTGAATTAATAGGAAAACTTGAGAGTTTGAGTTACGAGAATCGAGAAAGTTGTGGTCTTATAAACTCAAAAAGGACTTGCTTAAGGGTCACACCCTATTTTGGTAAATACACCACTTCTAAAAAGGATGAGTGTATTGAGGGAGTGTATTTACTAGTATACTTGTGGTATGACTATTTCGATTACTACAAAAACAATCTTTTGATAAGTACACCCCTTTTTAAGAGGAGGTGTATTAGGGGGTGTATTTACTAATTTCTGTTGTGTCCTTAACAAAAGCCTTTTATAAAATTTAAAAGTATATTTATAATTATTATTATTCTTGGAAAAATACTTAAAAGAATAAAAATAATTACTTAAGGGTATTAATAAGAATTAAAGAAAAGGTTTTTCTTTCTAAGATTTATATTTCTCATTTTAAAAGAATTCTTGAATATAAATATTCATATTTTATAAATAAAACTCCCGTATTAAACTTATTAATAGACTTGAACTTTTCTAAGAAATTTAAATTATAAACTAATATAGTTTATAAAAAGTATTTTTCTTTTCTAACTTTAGTAACACTTCTAAAACAAAGGAATTATATTATTTTTTCCCAAAAATACTCCTTTTCATTTGTTATTAATTTGGAATATTAAACGACTTATCTTTTCGTTCCTAATTCTCTAACAGTCGCACAAGGGGAAGACGAGTTTCATTTTGTCTATGAAAACTCAACAAATACTAAAACAAACTAATTTCATCACCATATCATCAGCTAACCAAACCAAACTAATTCATTCATCCAATAATATCAACTACCTAAAACAACAATACTAATCTATCCATTCAATAACACTAAACAACTATTTCAACACAACCATTATACTAACAATTTATATTCATTCGTACAGTAGAATTCTAACAATAATAAAGTCCCATCTATAATTCTAAGAGTCTCAAATCCAAAACATCTCAAACTCACTTAAAACAGTTCAATTTCTATTCCAACAATTACAAGGAATAGAGAGGAGATTAGCGATTCTTACGAGTCCCAAATCGGGCAGCCTAACGGCGTTCTATTGGTGGCTCGTCGGATAATTTTGGCAGCGTAACGGCGTCGTCTCGATTCCTCCAAAATTAAACGGGCAGCAGTACGACATTTCGGACTTCATCGGTAAAAAAACCAGAAAGGGCAGAAGAGACACGGTGTCTCGATTAACACAAAATGAACGAAATTGGAACCGACGCGAATTAAACTGAAGCAAATATATAAAACCGAAAGAATCGAACTGTAAAAAAGGAACGAGACTCACTGTAAGAGGAAAGAAGGGGAGGCGGCGCGACGGTGAAAGGGCAGCGGCGCTGGAGTGATTCCGGTCTGGAAGCGGGACGGTCGCGGCGCCGGGAAAGAGGCGTGGCGGCATCCGTCGGGCTCGACGGCGGCGGCGTCTGAAGCGGCGGTGCTTCGTGAAGTGCGACGCCGTATCGCGACGGCTGGAGACGGAAGGGCGGCGCGTCTGGTTCGAAGGGGCGGCTGACGGTCGACGAAAATGAGGAGAGGGCAACGCGGCGGCCGGCGCTCGTGGTGGCGGATGATCGGCGCTGAGAGGCGGTGCTTCGGCCGGGGACGACGGCGTTTGGGCGGCAGTTCCGCGGAGGAGGAGGAGAGGCGACGGGGCGACGGCGGACTGGAGCACGACGGTGGCGATCGATCGGCGCGGCGATTGCCGCCGTTTAGCAAGAGAGAAGGACGCGTTTTCTTTGATTTGAGGAGAGAGAGAGACTGAAAATTGGGAAAAACTGAAAATGAGGAGGAAGGGTATGCGTACACTTCTTGGAGAAGAGAAGGATATATTTTAATTTTTTTGTTTCTTAATTAATTATTTTAAAAAGGGATAATAACATATGGCTGTGATTAAAAGCCCTAAATAAAAATAATTTAAAAGGAAAGTAATTTATGTGGGTAGGAATTAACCCCTTTAATTCTGATATTTTCGTTCCTGTTTGATATGGTTTAGGGATTGTTTGGTTTACGAGATTAATCCCGTTTTGAAAATTAATACAGTTTTAAAACTCAATTAATATTTTACTGTATTTGAATTATAAAAGTATATTTTTATCAATAATTTATACGGATCGAAATCCTTAATTAAACTTGAATATTTAATTTCTCGTAGTCCTTTATTCGTTTGAAAGATTCGATTCCTTTCTTCGAATTTAGGAATTTATAAAAGGGTATATATTTAAATTACACAAAAGCACACAAAATAATAAAATAAAAAGAAACAAAGATAATAAATAAAATAAGGGTTCTAGTAATATAAAAGGTATAAAACGGGACGGTGTATTACATCCTCACCCCCTTAACAGAATTTCGCCCCCGAAATTCAGCTTCTAGGTATTGCTTAAGCATTGAGGGTATTTGGTTAGGACTTCATCCTCTATTTCCCAAATTGTTTCTTCTTTCCCGTGTCGGCTCCACTGGACTAGAACTAATGGTATCTCTTGATTCCTTAATAAGTGTAACTTCCTTCCTAG